>QXEO01000121.1:1738493-2338493 GCA_007115705.1 Dactylis glomerata | reverse complement strand
TTACTCCTTGCTATTCTTGCAACGTCATATCCTGCAAGAAATTTCTTGTCTCTTTTTGTTTCGTCGAGTAGGCGATCTATGCTTCTGATAAGAGTAGCCCCCGAGGCTATAGGTGGGTTCCTTGGAAACAATCATAGTCTGAGATCGTTTCTTGGACTTATAATTTTGTCGACTTTAATCTATATTCATGATGTCATTGATGGAGTCATTCTCTGCGATGATTTGACTGGACGCTGACCGTTGCACATGGGCAGCGCAGTAATTTCCCAAAATTTTTGCCCATTAGTAGGCTTGCCGCTTCCGCTTCACACGCCACGTCGTGGCCCACGTTCCTTCTTGCAGAAGCTTTATATACGGAGGGACTTGTGTTTTTATTATTTACTAGTTTGCTATTCCTCTACCGCTGCCGCTGCTTCTTCATCCTCGAACTTGCTTTCTCCTTGCAGCCCACGAGCGTTTCATCCTCGCATGCCCATCAAGAAGGTTGGCACAGAGCAAAAATGGTGAAGAAGGGTGGCAACGAGATGGCTCTCAAGTGGGTTCCTTCGTCGTTTGAGGAATCTGATCTGAAGAAGGCTAAAAAGGATGGCTTTCTCCCAAAAGCGGTACCGATCGTCTTCCCCGGCGACGAGCGCGTTCCCTTGCCGCCGAAAGGATACCGAGTTATGTTCCTTGCCTTCCTTCTCGGTGGCCTTTCTCTCCCTGCCCATGAGTTTTCTTCGTGGGCTTCTCTTCGTTTACAGCGTGCAGCTACATCAGCTCATGCCGAATTATATTCTCCATATCTCTTGTTTCATCACTCTTTGTGAGTCTTTTCTTGGAATCGGCCCACATTGGGTTCCTTGGAAATTTCTTTTCCGCCTCCACCCAAGCGTTTCTTTAGATAAAAAACCTAAGCTGGGCGGGGCTGTTGTATCTATGCAGTCTGAATCGCACTACTTGGAGTTCAACATGGTTGTTTCGGTGCAAGGCTAGAGACAAAAATGGTTCTATATCAAGGACCAGAAATCCACTACCTCTGATCAGTATGGTCTTCCTCCTTTTGATGCCAACCAAAATCTGACCAAGCTGACGACATGGGATGCTCCTCCTTCAGAAGCCAAAGTTGAAGCCATCAAGCCTTTGTTGACTCGTATTCAGAGTCTCAAGAGCGCAACGGGAGGCGGATGATGTCTACGTACACGTCTGTTCTTGTAGACAGTTTTGGGCCTCCAAGTGCAGAGGTTTGTAGAGCAGCAGTAAGTTTTCCTTAAGTGGATCACCCAAGGTTTATCGAACTCAGGGAGGAAGAGGTCAGAGCTATCCCTCTCAAGCAACCCTGCAATTATGATACAGAAAGTCTCTTGTGTCTCCAACACACCCAATACACTTGTCAGATGTATAGGTGCAATAGTTCGGCGAAGAGATAGTGAAATACAAGTAGTAGTGATGATTATAAGTAGTAAATGTAATCTGAAATAAATATCACTGTGAGGAAACATGTAACAAAACTAAAAGTAAACGGTGTGCAATGCTTGGAAACAAGGCCTAGGGATCATACTTTCACTAGTGGACACACTCCCAATAAATATAACATAATTGAACCAATAGATACTATCATCAATATGCAACTCAAAACAATTCTCCAATGGAAAATGAACACTAATCATGCATAGGGCTACGAAGCACTCCTCAAAGTCCGTATTTCCCCAAACTAGATTGTCCCACACTATCACCGTGAACGCACAAGATGGTTCCAACAAACACCAACAATTCATAGAGACATTAACCAAAAAGATACACATGATGCACACACTAGTCACCTTCACACCATGATACAAGGTATCTCTGGAGTTTACAATAATAAAGCACGGGAGTAGCATAATATCTGAATAATAGCATCTACCAATTCAACTAGATACAAAGCTCACGATCACATAAAGATCACATCATGGGAGAGAGAGGTGAACCAAATAGCTACCGGTAGAGCCCTCAGCCCCGGGGGAGAACTACTCGCTCCTCATCATAGGAGACAGCAAGGTTGATGGAGATGGCGGTGAGGTCGATGGAGACGGTGGAGATGGCAATGGAGACCGATGGAGATGGCTCCGGGGGCACTTCCCCGTCTTGGCAGGGTGTCGGAACAGAGACTTCTGTCCCCCGAAATTTGTCGACGGTGGCGGTGGAGCTGCGGAACTCTTTCTAGAAATTTGCCAATTCCCCTAGGGTTTTCGGTTGGGAGGCTTTTTATAGGCGAAGGGGCGTCGTCAAGAGGCGACCAGGGGGGTCTCACCACAGGGGGGCGTGGCCAGGGGCTGGGCTACGCCCCCTCATGGTGAGGCTGGCCCTTGGCCCCCTCTGGCTCTCGTTCGGTCTTCGATACTCTTCCGGGAAAATAAGACTTCTCAAACTTGTTTCGTCCAATTCCGAGAATATTTCCTGGGTAGCTTTTCTGAAACACAAAAACAACAGAAAATAGGGAACTGGCACTGTGGCATCTTGTTAGTAGGTTAGTTCCAGAAATTGCATAAAAATGCCACAAAGTTTAATGAAACACAAGGCAAATGGTGTAAAAACAAGCATGGAGCATCAAAAATTATAGATACGTTTGAGACGTATCAGCATCCCCAAGCTTAACTCCTGCTCGTCCGCGAGTAGGTAAGTGATAACAAAAGAATAATTTTTGAGGTGACATGCACCATCACAATCTCGATCATCAAAGTAAGGCATTGAGTGCTGGGATCAAAAGAACTTAAAACATGGGCATGAAAGACATAATTGTCGGTGTTCTGGATACCGGGGTATACCGGTCCACCTGCTCCTGGGCCCCGTCATCGGCCCATCTTCAGCCCAGGGGAGAACCGACGACCCAAGCTACGGAGAAGACCCTCACGAGGAGGCGCCTCGTGAGGAGAACGACGGTGGAAACTGCTAAGGACCAGAAGACCTCCTCACGAGCCCCCGCTGGTGAGGAGAAGGACCAAGTTCACGCCAGCTCAACACGTTGGCGTGCAGAGCAAGAAGATGAAGGACAGAAGACCGCGTACCGCCCACGCTACCCCCGACAGGAAGGAGACCAACTTTCGTTGTGCCTACCCAAAGCGGCACAGTGGTTGTTGGCCACCCCCCAAAAAATAGCATGGACGGTGCAGGGCGCCAGAGGAAGACGTCAGCTTCCTCCACCCACTCCTGTAGACCGGCGCCACAGAAGAGAGTAGTCTATAGCTGTCCTCCCTCCTTGGCCATGTGTGTGGCAACCCCTTCCCCAAGAAGATAAGGGGAAGGAGGACCTGGGAGCTATAAAAGGAGGGGAGGTTACCCCTTCGATGGGATCTGATCTTCTCCGAGTTGCTAGCTGGGCACGCAGGTTCTTCAACCTCTGTCCAGCTAGAACTTTGTAACCAAGACCTTGTACTCCTCGCGAGGTATCGCGTTGCAATACAAGAAGGCAGGAAGTAGGGGTGTTACCTCACCACGAGGGCCCTGAACCTGGGTAAAGCTCGGCGTCTCTCTCTGCAGTGCGTAGTGCGTTCGACAGCTCGAGGCTTCCGTCACCGTGCTTCGTTGCGATCCTAGATCTCACACGTTCAGCCCCCTGCGTTCGAATCTTTGGGTCCGTTGCGTGGTACCCCGTGTTCTTGCGACACGAAATCTATCGACATTTGGCGTGCCAGGTAGGGGGCTGTGATGTGTCTTCTTCCAGATCTGCTTCGACATGAGTGACGATTGTCGTCGTCGTCTTCGCCTTCGCGCTGTCTACACGAGCCGTCGCCGAGATCGTCTTCAAGTCCTTGATGGCCTGGAAGCCATTGGAGAGGGTGCACCAGCGCCCGGCGACCTCGGCTTCGAGGGCTTCGCGGCGCTCGACGGGCCACTTCGCCGCGCGACATGGCCGTCTTGCTTACGGCCGGAGATTGGTGCGCGTTACGACGGAACCTCCGATCCCGTGGAGTTCTTGCAGCATTATGCGGCCGCCATACGGTCGGCGGGAGGTGACGGGCGAGTCATGGCCGGTTGGTTCATGATGGCAACAAAGGGAGAGCCTCGCCAGTGGCTCTACGGGCTACCGCCAAGATCCATCTCGTCCTGGAGGGACCTCTGCGAGCGCTTCCTCGACAGATACGCATCCCTGGGACCTGAGCCAGAGGACGCGTAGGCCTGCGCCGTCCTTGGTGGCCCCGTCCCCAGGTGCTTGAAGATGGGGCAAGGGGGCTTAAGGGGCGTCACCCCCCTTTGCCTTCGGTTGAGGAAACGGAGCCCTTCGTCTGCGCAAGGAACAAAGTGTAAACGGCAATCTCACTCGCCATTAATCTTTTCTATCCTATAGAAGCTGCCTGGAATCGTGAGTCTTGGCACCACCAGCCTCGCAATTTCAGCTAACTGCGACTTAACGCGAACGTGAGTTTTCGCTCGACTGCCTTTCGAGAAAGAGCCGGAGCACGGTGTCCGTGCTGGGGCCTTCGCCCGGAAAACAGCAGGCCCGCAAAACCCAGAACGGATCGAGCTCTGACTAGGGAAGGGACCCGCAACAATCATCTCATACGATCCATGGTGCTCTCTCCTCTCGAGCGATGCTCGAATGAAAGCGCATGAGCGCGTGGGGGTCGCACAGCTCGTGCCAATTTCTTCAAATACTCTGCTATCCTTGTCTGCGGCCTTGTATTTCTTCTCCTGGAATCGCCTTTGTTGTGTTTGGACGCCAGGGGGCTGCAGGGAAATAGTCCTGTGTGCCATTACAGTCACCTCTGGAGCGCCAGCGCCCGCTAGCCTTGCACCATGAGCTGCATACTAAGCGTTTGGCTGCTGTCCCACTCGGAGGTTGGCCCCTGAACGGCGTAGAGCATTCCCCAGACAAAGGCGAGACGAGGAAAAGGACGCAAGGGTGCAAATGAGGATAATTTGGCGAACGACACCTTAAGTACGATTACAGCTTAAAATGGCCCAGTCGGGCAATGTCTAACAGCTGCCAAGTGCGCAGCTAACTCAATTCTTCTGGAGGAGGTCTAGGAGGAGCTTACTGGGCGACCGCCGCGTCGCCCTCGTCGTCGCCGGTGCCTTGGCTGGAGCCTGAGGACGCCTCTCCACTGGACTCCGTCGCTCCGTCATCTTCCTCCCCAGCTTCCTCGCTGCCAGACTCCCCGGAACCGGAGGTGTCGCCGCTGGAGGAGCTCTCCTGGTCCGCGGCGGCGGGTGCTCCAGGGCGGGCGTAGATGGCCTGCAGCCGTCGCAGGGCGATCTCCACCCGCTCTGCCCTGGCCACCGCCGCGCGGTCGGGAGTTCCCGGCGGTGGAGGCGATGGCCTCCGCAGTACCTCCTCCAGGTTGAGGTCGGGGCGGAGGCGCTGGATGTTGGAGAAGATTCGCGTCCCCGTGAGCCCCAGCAGCTCCCGGCACTCGGCGTCGATGAGCTCCAAGACCTTCGCCGATGCGCCGTCCAGCTGTTCAGCCAGCTGACTGAAGAAGAGCAAGATCGACCCGTCGTCCTCAGGGACGGTGGGCAGGTTCAGCCCGTGGATGCCCAGGCGGTGCGCCGCCGTCATGACACGGGCTGAGAACCCGCGGAACATCTGCACCCGCTGCCTTCGCAGCACGCGTGCCTCCTCTTCGGAGTCCCTAGCCTCCTGGAGCTCCCTGGAGATCTCCACGACCTGCAGGACCGACGCCGAGTTCTCCTCCTCAAGCCTCTGCACGTCGCGCCGGAGCGAGGCGATGGTGGCATCAGCTTCAGCAAGGGCGCGCTCGGCGCCCCGACGCACCTCGTGCGCCCCCCTCAGTTCAGTCTCTAGGTCGCGGACCTGGCGCTCCAGGGTCTCGCGCCCCTGCTTGTACCTCACCAGGGCGGCATCGGTCTTGGAGCGGAAGTCCGCGTGGCACGCCTCAGTGACCTCGGCGCGCCTCCGCTCGAACTCCTGCTCCATGCTGACCCGTCGCTGGTTCAGCATGTGGTCCATCCTTCCCTGGAGGGAAGCCTCGCGCTGGTTCAGTGCCTCTTGATGCCGGGTCAGCTCAGCGGTGGACTGGCTGACCATTGCCTCCCGGCTCTCGAGGGCCTCTCGCTCCCTGTTGAGCCGATCCTCGAGGGCATGGAGCTGCTCCTCTCGGAGACGGAGTCCCCGCTCGCGCTCGCGAGCCTCTGCTTCTCGGACAGCGAGCCCAGCCTCTTGCAGGCTCAGGCTCTCCGCCCGGGAATCAGCGCTCTCCTCGCAGGCGTTGAGGAGGGCCTCTCGGTCCTCGACTTCGTCAAGCCTCTGCTGGGCGTTGGCGAGAAGACCATCGGCATTTGTCCTGGCTTGGTCCAGGAGGTGCTGAGCTACCCGCTTGGCCTCCTCCCCAGCCAAGGCTGGGTTGGGAGGCCCAACGGTGGGGGGATCTTCTGGCGCGCCTCGGAGATGATCTCCATGGCCTCGTGGTGCGCCCTGGCCAGGACCCCCCTCGCCGACTCCCTGGCGTTCGCCAGAGCTTCTTCGGCCTCCTCGACCGCGCTGGCGCGGATCTCCTCCACCTCCTTCCTCGCCTGCTCGCGGCGCTCGGCGGCACGCTGGTCCAGGAGACGGCATCTCTCCATGGCTTGGTGCAGGAGGGCCCAGCCCTCGTCGATGCGCGCCTCCTCAGCGGTGCGCGCCCTGATGACCTCGTCCCGAAGGGCACCGGTCATGGCCGCGAGCACCCCCACCCATGGGTCAGCAGCGTGGGGCTCAGCTGCGATCCTCGCAGGCCTCCCCAGAATCTCTGGAAGGGGAGGCGTTGAGGCTCTGGAGGGCCCCGGCTCAACGGAGGCCGTCCTCTTCTCGCCACTCGGCTCGGGGGCTGCCCTCGTGCCGGACGGCGTGGCCGTGCTCGTCGAGGGCGCCTCCGGGGCGGTGGTGGTGTTGGCTATAGAGGGGGCAGCCGCAGCTGCCCCCGTGGTCTCCGGTGTGCCCCCTGCGCTAGGGGGCTCAGTCGTGCTGGGAGCCGCAGCGGCTCCCGGGGCGGACTGCGCATCCGTAGACGCGCGGTCCTCTTCTTCTCTGGCGGCGTGCGGCGGCGTCGTCGGTGTGGCCGTGGCGGCCGGGTCAGGGCCCGGCGTGGCCTGACCGGTCTTCCTCTTATTCCTCCTCTTCTTCTCTTCCTTCTTCTCCTCGGCATCCCTGGAGAGGAAAAGGGGGAATCAGGTTAGGGGAAAGGTAAGACAAGAGGTAAAGGACTTTGTGCAGGAACACTCATGAGGCGTCCCGCTCCACCCATCCTCTTTTGCTCGGGAGGGCGGAAGGTGGCGGCGGGGGCGCGGAAGATTCGCCCGCCGGTTTCTTCCCATGGGAGGCCCCTGCCTCAGGTTGCCGGCTGGCGCGTTCATCATTAAACTTGGAGCGGCGCTCCGCCTCCAGGCGGGCTCGGCGCCCCTCCTCCTCCAGGCCTCGCGAGGAGGACGCGTCGGCGTCTCCCTCGGCGGGCTGGTCCGGTGAGGAGGAGTCGTCGGAGGAGGAGTCTGAGAGCACCACAGTGCCCTCGGGGCGCCTCCGGCGGACCAGTCGCTCACCGGATTCCGCGTCGTCGTCATCGCCGTCTCCAGAGGCCGTGGGCCCCGTTCCCCTTGCTGCCGAGTCCTGCTCCGAGCTGGCCGCAGGTGCGCTCGGGAGGGGACCAGGCATGACGCCGTCGGCAAGGAACAGGCCCCAGGCGTTGAACTTCAAGATCCCCGCCGTAACGCGGCTGGTCTCCCGAGCGCCCGGATTGTAGATCGGTAGGGCATTGCGCGGGATGGCGGGGATGGAAGCGGAAGAGAAGAAGGCTCTTATTACCTCCTCCCAAGTGTCGGCGTTGAGCTCGCTGATGTGGAGCCTGAGGTCGTCCCCGGCCCTGTGCCTCCAGATCTCCCGGCGGTGGTCCTGCAGGGGGGCGATGCGTCGGGTGACGAACTCCACCCCGACCATGGTCCCTGTGACGCCGGCATTCCGGAGATCTCGGATTCGCGGGCGGAGCGTCCTCAGGGCTTCCTCAGGAAGGGCCTTGCTGGCCCAGGTGGTGAGCTTGACGGGAGGGATCCCGGTGACGAGGAAGAGCTCCGATTCTTCGAGGATGTCGATGAAGAACCAGCGGCTCCAAAAGTCTTCAACTTTCTTCATCCACTTCAAGTCGATGAAGTCGCCCTCCATTCCGGCGGTGGCGATGAAGGAGACGCATCCGGAACTCTGGTTCAGCCCAGAGGACCGGAGGGAGAAGAGGTGGCGAAAGTACGCCACCGACGGCTTGATGCCGATCCAGGCCTCGCAGGCGTAGGCGAAGACCGCCAGCAAGGTGACGGACTTGGGATGCAGGTGGATGGCCTGGATCCCGTAAGTCTCCAGAATCGCCAGGAAGAAGGGGGAGAACGGCGGCAGCAGGCCGGCGAAGACGGAGAAGAGGAAGAAAGGCTGCGCCGTCGGGAGCAGAGTGTCCCGCGGCGCGCGGCCGTGCCAGATGCGGGTGGCGCCCCACTCATTGTTCTTGCTCCCGACCATCTCTCGGACGGTCTGGAGCTCGTGGCTGCTCTTGATGCGGGAGTCGAGTAGGGGCGCCGCCGGCCGCGGCACAGCTGCGGAAGACCTCGCTGCTCCAACGGCCCCGCGCGGTGCCATGGCTCTGGGCGAGGGCGAGATGCAGCGAGAAGATTGGAGGCTAGAAGGTTTGGGATGCGCAAGATCTTCGACAGGGAGGTGGCAGCGGCGGCAATGTGCTGTGGGAAGGGGGAAGAGCCTTCTCTGCCAAGCCTTTAAGGGGGCGTCCGGGGCGTGGTTTCCGAAGCGTCGCCCTTGATGCGACGGTTCGAAAAACGCCCGTTATCCCACCCACTACGCACGATCTCCACGCCGCTTCGCTCCGCCGACTGCGAGGGTGCCACGTGCCCACGACCTCCGCTTCTTCACATGGTCCTCTGACCGCGCGGTTGACGCGTGCCGTGGGAGGGCCCAGCAGCTTCTGGGGCCCTCGGCCCTTCGCTCCCTCAAGAGGGCGCGTTCGCGGGCCGGGCTCCCGGGGGCTACTGTCGGTGTTCTGGATACCGGGGTCGGGGCCATGACGCCATGAGCATAATTGGCATTCATCATCCATTGTAAAATCGTCCATGACGCCCCAGCTATCCTGCTCCTCGGCGGGGCCATCAGCAAAAGACCGAAGGCCAAACTTCCTTTCAGGAGGGGCCTGATCAGCCAGATAGAAGAAGGATCCCCGCCATCCCTTTGCAGAGTCATGAGGGATAATGTAAGGGTAGGATTTCCCTTTCCGAGGTACAAAGGAGATTGATCCGCAATTGCGAGGATCCCCGTTCGTGTCTCGGTTATGGCGGATATTAAAATATAGGCGGAATAGATCGCCGCGTGGGCTGATACCCAGATACCCTTCGCATAGCGCGACGAATCCCGCTAGAGCAGTGAAGCTATTTGGAGCAATGTGTTGTAGCTGTAACCTGTAGTGCCGAAGAACGCCCTTCAGGAAGTAGGATGGCGGAAGACTGAGGCCACGATCGATGTGGGACTTCAGTATGACGACCTCTTCTTCTGAAGGAGCTGGCATTGTTGCACTAGGCTCGACCCGCCATCTGGAAATCTCCTTAGCAGCTATGCGGCCTTCTTGTTCCAAGGAGGATAGAATTTCCTCATTTACGTTGCAGGGGTCCCAATCTCCTCCCGAGGTCTCGGGCATGGCGGACTCTGTATCAGAGGACCGCGTAGAGCCTTCAGCAGCTTCGGACTTGGAGGCTTGGCGAGGTGATTCAGGTTCCATAGCGGCTAGTGGCGTGGCGGTAATGACTTCTAAGATTTCGAGCGAAGACGAGGAAGACGATGCTAGCTTGTGGCGGAAAAAGCTGCCGGCGGCGAGGTTTTCCGCGGTGGCTCGTCGGAGATGACGAAGCTCTCGTGGCGGCGCTGAGGAGAGAGAATGCGATGGGGGCGAATGAGGGGTGACTGGCCGGGGGTGAGAGGCCGGGGTATATATAGACCCCGGGCCTCGAGATTCATGCCCGCCATCACCACCGTTTGTCCTGATCGCAGAAACCCTAATCTGGCGACACATGTCCAGGGGTAAAAAAGTAACTTGGTGAAAGCAATGCGTGCACTGTAAGTCTTGCCCTAGAAGGAACTGTGTGCCGAGATTTACGGTGGATTTCAACGGTATGATCCAACGGATCCCAAAAATCTCGCTAAGATAACTACGTCGCTTGATCCGTTATTTACGGCGGATTGATAGATGAAAGAAGGAGCATCAAGATAACCGCCATCCCGGTGCAAAAGAGCTATGGCGGAAGTAACTCACCAAGAACATGCATGGCAGATATAGATGGCAATCTTGAAGTTCCCTGGGGGCTACTGTTGGGGATATACCAAATAGGTATACCAGCGACGTAGTCCTAAATCAGCAAGCCAGGGTGGCCCATCAGGGGTGGTATGGCGGATTCGCTATACCGGGCGGCCCAGTTGCTGAAGTTGCCACGGCGGTACTGGACGCAGGCGCTTATGGCGGATCCGGAGACAGGCCCATGGCGGATTGCTGATGACAGGCCCATGGCGGGTTCGGAGACGGCCCATGGCGGGTTGCCTTGTAGCGCACGCAGAGGACTTAGTCTAGGACTCCAAGTTGTATCCGCTCCGGTACCAACGTGTAGCCCACGTTAGGCGCCTTTATAAGCCCGGCGTGGAGCAGCCCTTGAGGCAAGATTAGAGTCATACGGCCAATCGCATAGCGAAACAGCCAACCTCATCATTGTAACCAAGCACTTGTTGCCATATAGTGAATTATAGCAGCACGTAGGGTCTCGCCACCGTTGCGGGATCTGAAGCTGGGTAAACTCGTGCTACCACCGTCCTGGATCGCTCCTCCGTGTTCACCCCCTTCCACAAACCGCCATACCCCTACCTCTATGGCAGATCTGTTGACGAAACCACGACAGTTGGCGCCCACCATGGGGCAAAGCGCGTCTAGAGCGCGGATCCAGGCGGGATCCGCCTTTGCAGGCATCGGCGACACCGTCGCCATCGGGCGCGTCCTCTACGATTCTGGCTTCCCCATCGTCCTAGCGGATAACCTCTGGGTGCCGGCTAGAGAAGACCCTGCTCGATTCACCGTCGTCCCGATTGGAGATATCCATATCTTCATTGGAGAGACAAACCCTACCCCCGCTACGGAAACCAATTTCCGGCGGATTGGTATGGCTGAAATCCCCAAACGGACCGCTTTCGAGCTGGATACGGAGGAGGACTCATCTGATCTGGAACTTTCCAAGTTGCCCAGATCGGATCTGAAAAGTAATCCCACCCAGCCCGCCCTAGAGGTAGAGGAAGTGGTGGAAGACCGCAGTGAATCCGCCATGAGTAGTCTGGCGTTAGAGACACCGCGGTACTACCTTGTTGCGTTCGTAGGTATCACTTCGGGATCTACCTCCAATGGAGAAGATAGCCCAGGTGAATCCATCCTAGAGGCACTTAACGAAAGTGGTGAATCGGATGACTGAGACAGCAAGGGCTATGATTCTGATCACTACGATGCCGCCATGAGGAAACTCGAGGCGGAATTGGCGCAGCAGTCACTTGAAGAGCAACAAGCAGCGGCCAAGCATGTGTTTGTAATCAACAAAGGAGATGACGCTGGGCAGACAACCGGTGATCCGCCATCTCAGGCAGTCCACGACAGAGATGCCGGCAATGAGCAGGGTAACCCGGCACTAGCTGCCGATCCCGCCACGGAGCAACTTCCTGAGATTCACGGCGGACCCAGGCCTCTGCAACCCGCCATCCCCGTGGACCAGCACCCGGAAGACTTCACGACCCCGCTGGACAAGGTCGTCTATGGAACTCTAGCAGATCCAATCACCCCTGACTATGTCAGAGATGTGAATGATCTCGAGAAGAAGAGGCGAGCACTCCTCAAGGAAGCAAAGCGAGTCGAGAAGATGGGCAAGCAGGTAGATGACGACATTGCTAAAGCTCAAGACACGCTGAAGCACGCAAGGAACATGGAGGAGAAGTATGTTACTCTCATCCAGAACCAGATCAACGAGGGAGGCGACCCGCAGCTGGTACGAAACCTTGAGTTCACCGTACCAACGGCGGAAACTCTGGCCAAGATGTATATCAAGAATCCGCCATACGTGGATAAAAACCGTGATGAAGTCAGGGCTACGCCCATTGAAAATATCGTGGCTGCAAAGGAGCTATTGGAGCATAATAAGAGCCCAGCAGCCCTAGAGACGGCGGTGAAGCTGATGACAAAAGCATTAGTGCAGCAGGAGAAGGCTACGTCGTCACGACGGCTCAAATCTGATCCCGCGCTATGCAGGTCCAGCACTGCTTCTAAGGCTCCGGGGGCTGTCAACCATGGTACGCGCCCCGACAATGAGTCTCATACCGGATCCTCGGAAATCCGAAGAAGAGAAGCTCGCAACCGGGCGAACGCCATCCCAATATCCTCCGATGACAAACCAAATGGCAAAGGCCCACAGAGAAATCCATCGCCACCCCGCAAGAATTACCCTGCTTACGGATACCAACAAGATAATGCTGCCCCTCGCCATAAGACCAACATGCCGCCACCAAAGTATAAGACGTTCGAAGTCCCAAAGGGAAGGATCGTCATACGCGACAATTATGGCAAGCGAGGACGAAGCCGTGACGCTGGACGCAAAGACGATCCGCCACGACGGGAAACCAGCAGAGACGGTGGATCCAAGAGAAGGGACCGATCTCGCAATGACGACGGCGCGCACCGTGACGGCGACAAAGACAAGCATCGCTCCACTCGCCGCCACGATGACAAAGGGCAAGGCTCCCGCCGCCATAACGACGATCCATCTCCACGAAGAACGGAAGGAAGACGTCGTAGCTGCAAAGATCAGTCGCAGGACGGTGAGAGTAAACGACGACGCGACCCTTCGCCATCCCCACCAGGGAGCCCCCATGGTGGCGGCGGTGGTGGTGGCGGACCAGCAAGGTCACGCAACTCTCGCAAGGATCCGCCGGAACAGAAGCCCTACGACGCCCGTACCCATCTAAACGAGATTGCCAAGTCTCAAACAGCCTTCTTCCTCGGCCCAAAGTGCTTTGGACAACGTATTCGTGATGAGCCCATCCCGCATGGGTTCAAGATCGAGAAAAATATCCGCCAGTACAATGGAGTCGATAGGCCTTTAACTTGGCTACAAGACTACTTCAACGCAGTATAGTTCGCCGGGGGATCACCCAATGTTGCTGTCCGCTATTTGCCCCTGATGCTATCCGGCACTGCGAGGCAATGGATCAACGACTTGGCAGAAAACTCTATCCAAACTTGGTTCGATATGCAAACTGCGTTCACCAAAAATTTCGAGGGGACTTACAAGAGACCCCATAACATTGGTGACCTCCAACGGTGCCGACGCGCCGACGACGAGACCTCCCGAACTTTCCTCGCGCGATGGCTGGATATGAAGAACTCCTGTGAAGGGGTTACTGACGAATCCGCCATCCTCGCGTTTATTGACAGTTTGGAGAGAGGCCAACTGCTCCGCCATCGCCTGTTGCGGGAAAGGAACGAAGGGAAGTTGACCCTAAATTCCATGATCACCATCGCAAGCAACTACGCGGCCGCCGCCGACGACGCCCGCGAATCCCTGAAGGCTTCCGCCATCCAGAACACTGGAAAGCAGAATAGCAGCAACAAACGGAAGAATCCGCCAGAAGAGCCGCAGGTTCCGGACATGGTGGACACAACCTTTGCTGACAAAGGTCAAAGCAGCCAGCGCGGCAGAGGACGCGGAGGTAGCGGCGGCCAGCCGCGGAGTTCTGCAACTCCCGCTTCGGCGCCATCCGCTCCCGTGTCTTACGACGAATACCGCGATATGCCATGTTTTGCCCATTGCGACGCTTCAGGAAAGTGCAACCACACCAACCGGAACTGCAAGTTTGTCAATGACCTCAAGGCGGATCAAGAAGCTGGCTTCAAACGCAGCCGGCGACAACAGCCTTGTGGCAAAGGAAAAGCGGACAAAGACAAGGAGTCTAGGGATGGCAGTGATAAGGATGAAGACCCTGCGCCCAAACCCGCCGAAAAGGCAGAGGGTGGTGCTGGCAAGGGAAACCCAATCAAGGACAAAAAAGGTGCCTTTCACACATTCCTTGGACCCCCCATGGCCAAGGCACAGAGAGCCGCTATGCGCTCCCTCAATGCCACCGTGCCTAAAATCCGCCAGTACGTCCGATGGTCCGAAGTACCGGTGCACTGGAGCTGTGATGATCATCCAGAGCACATCCCTGATGGATATTATGCCATGGTGGTATGCCCTGTAATCCATGGCTATGAGTTTTCCAAATGCTTAATGGATGGCGGCAGCAGCCTGAACATCATGTACGTGGAAACTTTGACAAAGCTCGGCCTTACCAAGACCCAACTCCGCCATAGCGCGGTCACCTTTTATGGGGTGGTTCCTGGTCGCCAAGCCAAGTCCCTCGGGTCCATCACGCTCAAGGTTGCCTTCGGTAGTGAGGAAAACTATAGAGAAGAGCCCATAACCTTTGAGGTTGTCCCGTTCAAAAGCACATACCACATGATCTTCGGTCGCCCTGCCTTCCACAGCTTCCATGCAAGGCCATGCTACATCTACAATCAGCTGAAAATGCTAGGACCGGATGGCATAATTACCGTTTATGGCAGCTTCAGAAAGGCAAAGGAGTGCGAGGAAGGAGAAGCCGCCTTCGCGGAAGCAGTGTTCTTCGGCGAGGAATTCAAAGAAATCCATGCCGCTACAGACCCCGCGGAGATGCCGGCATCCAAGCAGGAGGTTTCCGCCTCCCCGCCCACCTTCAAGCCTACAGTCGATACAAAACAGGTGGAACTTGTCGCTGGCGATGCCGCCAAGACCACCGCCATTGGGACAAACTTGTCCCCCAAATAGGAAAGCGCGCTCATCGAGTTCCTCCGTGAGAACCGGGACATCTTCGCATGGCAGCCATCTGACATGACAGGTGTACCCAGGGAACTCGCCGAGCACGCTCTGCAGATAATTCCTGGCTCAAAGCCAGTAAGACAAGCCATGAGACGCTTCGGGGATGAAAAGCGTCGCGCCATAGCAAAGGAAATTTCCAAGCTGTTGAAAGCAGGCTTCATCAAGGAAGTGATACATACGAAGTGGGTGGCAAATCCGGTGCTAGTTCCTAAGAAAAACACAAAAGTTCTGCGCATGTGTGTAGATTACACTGGCCTGAACAAAGCATGTCCAAAAGACCCTTTTCCCTTGCCTCGCATTGACCAAGTCATTGACTCGACGGCAGGATCGGAGCTGCTGTGTTTCTGAGATGCCTACTCAGGGTACCACCAGATCAAGATGAAAAAGTCCGATCAGCTCGCTACGTCGTTCGTAACACCTTATGGCACATATTGCTATGTCACAATGCCATTCGGTCTGAAAAACGCAGGAGCAACGTATCAGCGCACTATGCAAAAGTGCCTGGCGGATCAAATCGGACGAAACATCCACGCATACGTGGACGACATCGCAGTTATGTCTAAGAAGCAAGATGGCCTTATAGCGGGTTTGCAAGCGACCTTTGACAATCTCAGGAAGTACAACATGATGCTTAACCCAACGAAGTGCGTCTTCGGGGTCCCAGCTGGACAACTCCTAGGATTCATCGTCTCCCACCGCGGAATTGAGGTTAACCCAAAGAAGATCAAGGCAATCCTCGACATCTCCCGGCCCATAGACCTAAAAGACGTATAGCGACTCACAGGCTGTGTGGCAGTAGTGAGCAGATTCATCAGTCGTCTTGGCGAGAAGGCTTTGCCACTCTACAAGCTGATGAAGAAATCAGACGAATTCGTCTGGACCGACGAGGCAGACGCTGCACTTAAGGATCTGAAGAGAGTGTTATCCACTGCACCAGTCCTAGCGGCTCCCGAAGACCAGGAGCCCATGTTACTATACATGGCGGCAACTAACAGGGTGGTCAGCATCGTCATGGTGGTAGAGCGTAAGGAAGAAGCGCACGAGTATGGCGTACAGCGACCAGTCTACTATGTCAGCGAGGTCCTGACGGAATCCAAGCAGCGCTACCCTCACTACCAAAAATTGGCATATGGAGTTTTCCTAGCCTCTCGTAAGTTGAGGCACTACTTCTATGACCATAAGATCACAGTGGTGTGCAAAACCCCACTGAAGGACATCATCAACAACAGCGACACAACAGGACGAGTTGCGAAGTGGGGCATTGAATTGGCCTCTTTCGACATCGACTACAAGCCTCGCACCGCCATCAAGTCTCAGGATTTGGCGGAATTTATGGCGGATTGGAAGGAAGCGCAGGAAACTACGCCCGTCCCAGAACCAGAGCATTGGGTGATGCACTTTGATGGCTCAAAGTTGCTACACGGCTCGGGGGCTGGAGTGACACTCAAATCTCCCAAGGGAGATGAGCTAAGCTACGTTCTCCAGATCCACTTCCCCACCACCAACAACATTGCGGAGTATGAAGCGCTACTACACGGGCTACGTGTCGCAAAGGAGATCGGCGTACAACACATCATGTGCTGTGGAGACTCTGACCTTGTGGCTCAGCAGGTGGCTGGCACATACAAAGCTCGGAACGAAGTCATGGCGGCATACAGAGATGAAGTGGATGAGATGGCCAAAAGTTTCCTCGGCTACGACATAAAACACGTGCGGCGAGAAGATAACATGGCGGCCGATACCTTGTCCAAATTGGGATCTAGCCGTAAGGCGGTTCCGCCAGGCGTATTCCTCGAGCATCTGCGAGTACCATCAGTCAAGATGGTTGATCCAGAAAATCCGGAGTTAGCGAGCTCCCCTGTTATGACGGTTTTGCCAAGCAATCCGCCATGGGCAGAGCCCTTCCTGGAATTTCTGACGAACAAGAAACTTCCCGAAGACGAAGTTGAAAAAAGACAAGTCGAGCGTAGAGCCAAAGCGTACACCATCATAGATGTCCAACTCTACAAACGAAGCATCTCGGGAGTTTTCATGAAGTGCATATCCCAAGTGGATGGAATCGAAATACTAAGAGAGATCCACGAAGGCGAATGTGGGCATCACGCCGCCGCCAGATCCCTAGTAGCTAAAGCATTCCGCCATGGATTCTACTGGCCAACAGCCAAGGCAGATGCAGACCGCATTGTGGAGCTCTGCCATGGTTGCCAGATGTACTCCAAGCAAACCCATATGCCCGCCACAGCACTGCATACGATCCCTATAACTTGACCCTTTGCAGTCTGGGGGCTAGACATGGTGGGTCCGTTGAAAACAGCACCTTCGGGATTTACGCACCTTCTGGTAGCGGTAGACAAATTCACGAAGTGGGTGGAAGCTAAGCCCATCAGAAAACTTGATGGCAAAACTGCCCTCAAATTTGTCAAGGACATTGTGGTTAGATTCGGCATCCCACATAGCATCATCACCGATAATGGCACTAATCTGTCTCAGGGAGAAGTTGAAGAATACTGCCATCACAACGGAATCCGCCTTGACCTGGCATCTGTGGCACATCCACAGTCTAATGGCCAAGTTGAGCGGACCAACGGACTAATCATGTCAGGGATCAAGCCACGCCTAGAAGCACTGCTACATAGAGCAGCTGGAGCCTGGGCAGAAGAGTTGCCATTTGTGTTGTGGAGTCTACGGACAACGCCAAACAGATCAACTGGCCTTACCCCTTTCTTCTTAGTCTACGGAGCAGAGGCAATCTTGCCAAGTGATATTCAGTACGATTCTCCAAGAGTCGACGCCTACAAGGAAGAAGATGCAGAAGCGTCCAGACAACTATCTGTGGACCTGCTGGAAGAAGAACGGGACCTAGCAGCCCAGAGATCCGCCATCTACCAGCAGAATCTCCGCCGCTATCACAGCAGGCGAGTTCGCTAACGCTCGTTCAAAGAAGGTGACCTGGTGCTACGCCTCAAACAGCAGAAGTCCCACAAGCTATCCCCGCCTTGGGAAGGACCCTTCGTCATCAGCAAAGCTCTACTGAATGGTTCCTACTATCTCGTTGATATTCGCGAGCTAGATAAGCGACCAAGTAAGAAGCGCAAATGAAGAGACCCTGACGATATCTATGACGAGACAGATCGTCCATGGAACATCGCACAGCTATGTCCTTTCTACACTTAGCACCTCTCTAGCTATGTAATAGGCATCTCTATATGATCAATGAAATAAAGCATTTGGTTCACTCTTGATTTTTTTCTGAGTCTTTTACCTCCTTTATTGTTCATTTAGATCGTATAGAACCTTTTGCGCAATTGTGCTTTGCACTTGCGTGTCTTTTAAATCCGCCATAAGTGGTCCGCGTAGCTTTTTTATGTTTTGATCTTCATCCGATGTTCTCTGTGTGGATTCCAGAGTAGTGACTTTTTGACGATCTAAGCCGCCATCTACTACGGGTTCTGGACGGTTACTATTAAGTATCGTCGCCCTAGCGGATTGTTCGTGCGAAGATTTCGCCATCTCACGAAAAGTCAAGCACAGAGAGCCGGATGGCGGATCGCATAATCCTACGCGTGAATTTTTTTTAAAGTGTTGTTTTTGGGCATGGCAAAAACTGCAAGTTGCATAAAATTAGGCCTGGCAGTTTCTTCGCGCAATTAAACCACTTCATAAAAAACAAACTGCAAGAGTTCAAAAGCATTCCACTGATCCGCCACAAGCAGATCAGTTACAGTGCACAAGCATTCACACGCAGTTTAAGTTTAGATTACAGACCCACTCAGGGGCCGAATTAATGCAAAGTATTTTTCCTGCCATATCGCAGGGCACATCTCAAGAAGATGGCGGAACCTTGGAGGACACCTCGTCACCGCCATCACCACCTGCAGTTGCCGCGGAGGCGGATGCCGAAGCTTGGCTTGGCGACCCTGGCAGCTCGTATGCTTCATAGTATATGTTCAACTGAGTGCCAAGGGCACACAGTTGATCGTATCCAAGCACGCTCTGCCGGATGGCGGCCTCGTCCACCGGCGCGCCGTCCTCGCCGCTCTCCGGGATGCCGGAGGTGAGCTGGTCCAGGTCCATCTCGGGATAGTGGGCCTTCGCCAAGGTCAACGCTGTCCTGGCACCACCCCGAGCAGAGGACAGTTTCCAGTCCGCCACCAGCCCTGGCACCAGCAGAAGCTTCTGTGTGAGCGCGATGGCGGAGAGGTTGGAAGAACCCGCTATCTGCAGGCTCCCGCACGCTTGGCGACCAGCGCTGAGAAGGCCATCAAGCTCCTTCCTCGCTGCGTCGGTGGCCATGCGCAAGCCCTCAGCGGTGTCCATCTCGCCCTGCCCCAAAGCGACTGCATAGCGGAAAAAGAAGACGCATCATGCACGACATAGCAGAAATTGAAAAACTTTACGTTATAAGAAGAAATGGTACCTAGCAAGTTGTCCTGGAAGTGATGGAGGAGCTCGTTAAAGCCTTCACGCCGCTTCTCAAAATCAGCGGCGGCTTTGCGGAGGTCCGCTATCTCCTTGTCCTTCTTCTTGCCCTGGTTCTCCTGGTCCTTCAGCTGCCTCTCGAGGGTGGCATTTTCAGCCAGCGATTTCCGGAGCTGTTCATTCAGCCCATCCATCGCAATGGCATGGCCCTTCTTCATCCCCTCAAGTGTGGACTTGAGCTTGGCAGCATCTGCATGGCGGAATTTCGTCAGCTCAGCATTGATTGAATAAGCATAAAGGAAAACAAGCTTGTTAAGGTAAAGTACCGCTATTCTCAAGCTAATGCTGCAAGTCCGCCACAAGAGCGCTTTTTGCTGCCAGCTCCTCCTCCTGCGAGCTGACAACCTGGACCAGGTCTTCCACCACCTTCTTGTAATTCTGGCAAAACAAAATTGAAGTGTTAGTTACTCTTAGAGCTTCATGCCGGATACATATCCGCCATAACGCTCGGGGGCTACTCACGATGATTTTTTAGTCACTCTTAGAGCATCATGATGGATAGAATCCGCCATAATACTCGGGGGCTACTTATGCTGATTTTTTGTCTTCCTAAGAGCTTTATGCCGGGTAGTTATCCGTCGTAAGGCTCGGGGGCTACTCAGTATGAAAAAACAAAAGTTCTCTATAGAGCACTGTGAAACTACCAGCGCTCGAGGGCTAAGCTATTCAAAAACTTACAGAAGTCAATCTCGAAGCCCCATAGCGGATCGAATCTGCAAATCCGCCATGGCGCTCGGGGGCTACTGGGAGTACATACCTCTTTAACAAGACTGGTTCTCTGAACAAACGCTGTCATAGCAGATGACACATTGTTACTGGCCTCCTCTTGTAAATTATCAAGGCGGAAAAGAGCCTCTGATTTCTTCTTCCATTTCGAGGCCTCCCCAGCTCCTGCGTCCATCTGGACTGCTTTCCCGCTAAAACTTACTTTCTTGGCACCTTTAGCAGGGCGGCCTAATGGTTCAGCAGTCTTCTCTGGAACATCCACCACCTTGCTAGTATGCTGAGAGGAAGTGGAAGGCCCAGTTGGGCGAGCAGGAGCATCCGGTGTAGGTGGAATGGCAGCAGGAGACGGCTTGGTCCTTGGAGGTTTCTGGCCAGAAACTTTTCTTCTTCTGTGCGCAGAAGAGACAGATTAGAGTAGTTAAGTTATACATGGTATGAAGGCAAGCTATGATTATCCTTACTTCCGCTCCGGCAGATTTATAGTGGCGGAATGTTCGGGCACGGTGTCCAGATGGCCGCGAAGAGCAGGGGACGAATGGCGAGAGATGACTCTCTTGCCTAGCCCGCAAATGCGCCCGCCAGCACCGCGAACGCCACGAGGAACCGCCGTGATAGGTTCATCCGCCACTACTTCTTCCTCTGCCACCTTCTGTCTTTTGGGAGACGAGGATGTCTCCTCCTCATCGTCAGTAAGCTCCTTCGTCCGAGGATAGCGGACGAGATGGCTCAGCTCAGATGGCGGCAGGGAAGAAAGCTGCGGAGAAATGCGAAGTTATTCAAGAAAATTAGCTGTTATGGCGGAATAAGGAGAAACACTCACCTTTGGACAACTGCCATTCTCATACATTGGGATCTTCAGCTTCAGAGGCTCATCCCGCCCCAACTTAATGATGCTGCGGATCCGAAGCTCGATCTCATCAGCAGATAGTTCCTCCTTGGAATAGCGCTGGAGATCGTCAACTCCGCTATAATCGCACATCAGGGCTGGGCGGTATTGAAGAGGCTGAATCCGCCGTGAGATCCAGCAGTGGATGGTATCAGCACCTGTCAGTCCAGAAAAGACAAGTTTCGAAATCCGCCGTGAGCATAATTGGCATTCATCATCCATTGTAAAATCGTCCATGATGCCCCAGCTATCCTGCTCCTCGGCGGGGCCATCAGCAAAAGACTGAAGGCCAAACTTCCTTTCAGGAGGGGCCTGATCAGCCAGATAGAAGAAGGATCCCCGCCATCCCTTTGCAGAGTCATGAGGGATAATGTAAGGGTAGGATTTCCCTTTCCGAGGAACAAAGGAGATTGATCCGCAATTGCGAGGATCCCCGTTCGTGTCTCGGTTATGGCGGATATTAAAATATAGGTGGAATAGATCGCCGCGTGGGCTGATACCCAGATACCCTTCACATAGCGCGACGAATCCCGCTAGAGCAGTGAAGCTATTTGGAGCAATGTGGTGTAGCTGTAACCTGTAGTGCCGAAGAACGCCCTTCAGGAAGTAGGATGGCGGAAGACTGAGGCCACGATCGATGTGGGACTTCAGTATGACGACCTCTTCTTCTGAAGGAACTGGCATTGTTGCACCAGGCTCGACCCGCCATCTAGAAATCTCCTTAGCAGCTATGCGGCCTTCTTGTTCCAAGGAGGATAGAATTTCCTCATTTACGTTGCAGGGGTCCCAATCTCCTCCCGAGGTCTCGGGCATGGCGGACTCTGTATCAGAGGACCGCGCAGAGCCTTCAGCAGCTTCGGACTTGGAGGCTTGGCGAGGTGATTCAGGTTCCATAGCGGCTAGTGGCGTGGCGGTAATGACTTCTAAGATTTCGAGCGAAGACGAGGAAGACGATGCTAGCTTGTGGCGGAAAAAGCTGCCGGCGGCGAGGTTTTCCGCGGTGGCTCGTCGGAGATGACGAAGCTCTCATGGCGGCGCTGAGGAGAGAGAATGCGAGGGGGCGAATGAGGGGTGACTGGCCGGGGGTGAGAGTCCGGGGTATATATAGACCCCGGGCCTTGAGATTCGTGCCCGCCATCACCACCGTTCATCCTGATCGCAGAAACCCTAATCTGGCGACACGTGTCCAGGGGTAAAAAAGTAACTTGGTGAAAGCAGTGCGTGCACTGTAAGTCTTGCCCTAGAAGGAACTGTGTGCCGAGATTTACGGCGGATTTCAACGGTATGATCCAACGGATCCCAAAAATCTCGCTAAGATAACTACGTCGCTTGATCCGTTATTTACGGCGGATTGATAGATGAAAGAAGGAGCATCAAGATAACCGCCATCCCGGTGCAAAAGAGCTATGGCGGAAGTAACTCACCAAGAACATGCATGGCGGATATAGATGGCAATCTTGAAGTTCCCTGGGGGCTACTGTTGGGGATATACCAAATAGGTATACCAGCGACGTAGTCCTAAATCAGCAAGCCAGGGTGGCCCATCAGGGGTGGTATGGCGGATTCGCTATACCGGGCGGCCCAGTTGCTGAAGTTGCCACGGCGGTACTGGACGCAGGCGCTTATGGCGGATCCGGAGACAGGCCCATGGCGGATTGCTGATGACAGGCCCATGGCGGGTTCGGAGACGGCCCATGGCGGGTTGCCTTGTAGCACACGCAGAGGACTTAGTCTAGGACTCCAAGTTGTATCCGCTCCGGTACCAACGTGTAGCCCACGCCAGGCGCCTTTATAAGCCCGGCGTGGAGCAGCCCTTGAGGCAAGATTAGAGTCATACGGCCAATCGCATAGCGAAACAGCCAACCTCATCATTGTAACCAAGCACTTGTTGCCATATAGTGAATTATAGCAGCACGTACGGTCTCGCCACCGTTGCGGGATCTGAAGCTGGGTAAACTCGTGCTACCACCGTCCTGGATCGCTCCTCCGTGTTCACCCCCTTCCACAAACCGCCATACCCCTACCTCTATGGCAGATCTGTTGACGAAACCACGACAGTAGCACATGAAAATTTACTTGGAATGGCTTACAAATACCATGCATAGGAATTTATAGTGGACACATTGGAACAACTTGATTTTTGGGAGTTGGATGCACGAGTAGAGCTCATACTCAGTACAAAATGAGGGCTAGCAAAAAACTGGGAGCGACCAACTAAGAGAGCAATAACGGCCATAATCATGCATAGCGACAAAACATCATTAAGAGAAGCATAAGATGGCATCAAAAGTGAAAAACTAAATGATCATAGAGGCTTATGGCAACTTTGTATGAGTCAAGCATGTGTAAGCATGCACCAAGTCGACCCAAATAAAGCATCAAAGGAGAAAACCAAATAAATGCTTTCATATAATAAAAAACAACGCATGATTTTTCCAAAGGCTCATTAAGCAATCTCAGTCATTTGAGACAAGTCATGCTACAGCAAAACCACTAAGCACACTATCAAAACGACATCAAGCATGGCATGAAAAAGTCTAAACCGCAGTCTAAACAAGCTCCTTTTTGTACCACTTTTTTGCATGAAACTTTTTCTCTTTTCCAACACCATTCAAACCTTTTTGAGACAACTCTTTTGATGAAAACCAACATAGACCAGAGGTCTAAATACACCTTGATGCAAAGATAAAACAAGATCTGAACAAAAATCAAGGTGAAAAACAAAAGCTAAACGCAGTAGCAGAAAAAGAGAACACTCGTTGAACGATAAGAGTGAAAATTAGAGTGTTCTTGACAATGAAAAACGAAGTATGTCTCCCTCCAAAACAACATGATGTGATCCAACCATTTATTGCAGCAAGCAAATCAAAAAGAAAAACTGAAAGCAAAACAACTAACGCTCTAAGAAAAACGCATAGTGCATGAAGCAATAAAAATATAGTGTCTTGAAAGGTGACCTAATTTTTGTCGATGAAGAAGGGGGTGCCTCGGGGGCATCCCCAAGCTTTGACGCTTGTACTTCTTGGATGTTTCTTGGGGTGTGTGGGCATCCCCAAGCTTGAGCTTTTGTCCATTCTTCATATCATCTCATCATTCTCCAATCCCCACACTTGAAAACTTCCTTCATACAAAACTCAACACAATTCTATTAGCAATGTTAGCATAAACATAATAGTGAATCAACCCTTTTTGGTTCATATTTCAACTCAAAACCACCACATATAAAGCATATACTACTGTAGCAACTTCCCCAAAAGTTCCATAATCAAAAGAACTCAAAAAGAAAGCGATCGAGAGGCAAACACAAATAGTGGCAGAAATCTGTCAAAACAGAACAACTGACAAAGGTCGATTTTTTCGAGGGTTTTCTGTTGCTCAAATCAAAAAGTGTAAAACTAATGAAAGTTTGGATATAACCTGGGGAATATGAACAAGAAATCGCAGGTCAAAAAGATATTTTGAGAATTTTCACGAATTTTCACAGTGCAGCACCGAAATCTGTTTCAGGACAGCAACATCCCCAAATCTTTCCTCACTCAAATTAGAGGTTTCTCTTGGCACAACAACAAAATAAAAATGATAAGGAGAGGTCATTACAGTAGTAATAACTTCCAAGACTCAAATAAAAGAAAAAATACTGAAAGTAAAACAATGGGTTATCTCCCAAGAGTGCTTTTCTTTAACGCCTTTGAGCTAGGCGCAGTAATTTGCAAAGATGCTCATGTAAGCGCCATAAAAGAGCTTAAGGCAAACGCGCTATATAAGAACTTGAAGCAAGAGAGAGCATCAAAAAGCAAACATGAAACACATTTAAATCTAAACCACTTCCTATGAAAAATAGTCTTGTAAAGAGACAAGTCATGAAAGCGCAAAGCAAAAAGCATAGTAAGGCAAAACAAGTACAACTTCAAGAATTGCAACATAAAGAGGGGAAACTCAATATTGTTGAGATCCATCAAACCATATTTCCCTCTCTCATAATAACTTTTCAGTAGCATCATGAATAGAACTAACAATATAACTATCACATAAAGCATCCCTATCATGAGCCATATGCATAAAAGAATTAATACTCCCCACATGAACAATCGTAGTAGGAGCAGATTCAATAGAATAATTATTCTCATCACCATAATCATCAAAAATAGGAGGCATATTGTAATCATAACTAATTTTCTCCTCAAAAGTTGGTGAACTGAAAATATTATACTCATCATCGTAACCTTCATGAACTAGAGGTTCAGTATCATCACAAGCTAGAGAACAGCTATTTCGCAAAGCATATTCATCAAACATATCATCATAAGAGGGAACATGGATAGTACTAATGGTACAACAATTATTAACCTTAGAATTGGTACCAAAAAGATTTTCAATATCAAAAGTAGAGTGCTTTTCCCAATCATGATCACTACCATAGGTAACAGGCATGGGAACAGCATCCCAATCAGAATTATCATAATCTATAATAGGATCAAAATGCTTAGGGGATGATACCGTTTCCTCTCGCCTTTTACTCCTCTTCTTCTTCTTCATACTCTTCTTACTCTCTCCTTTAGGAGGGAGAGGCTTGAAAGGCATTTTCTCCACATAATCTGGTTTACTGACAGAAACAACAGAAGAAATTTGGAGGATTCCTCCTCTCTATTAATAAGATGGAAGCATCTATCAGTCCTGTCATAGCTTGGCAAAACATCATGTTTTATAAGATTTTGTATGTAAGTATTTGCGAGGCAATCTTTAACACAATAGAGATGACAACCACGAAGGGTGCTATTAATATCAACATCACTCATGTCTACCAAAGAAATCTTTCTAGATATCTCTTCACACCCCAAGAACAAAGTGAGCTCATCATGCTGATTGAGAGTAATCTTGTCATCACAATACAAACTTGCGGTACTAGAAAGGTAACTATTAGGGCTTGAGCATTGAAAATTAAAATGACCTATGTCATCGCAATGTTTACAAAGAAAAGGATAAAGCTCACAAACCTTTTCACCAAGCTCACCCAGAGCCTTGTGCCACATTCGGGTTTCCTCATTCCCGTGGTGGATACAATAATCTTCCTTGTTGTGACTCTGTTCACAAGGTCTATGTACTCCACAAAAATTAACATGCTTATAAGAAATAGGACTTTCAGAGGTTCAAGCATGTTTATTGCAATCATCAACAACAATATCACTTTCTATGCAAGTGTCTTTGAAAGGTTCATGATACACATCCCCATTTCCCTTAGGAACATTAATATGGGAAGCAAAGGCTCTAAAGCAATTAACCATAATTAAGGGATCAAGACCATATTTAACACTAAGCTCTTGAAAATCAGCAGTTTTAGCGAAAGACTTAATGCAATCATACTCATAATTTATACCTGATCCTTTACCTTTGTCGCTATCCCAATCTTCAATATTGCTTTGAATTGTTTCAAGCAGATCCCACTTGACATCAACATCCTTACTTGTGAAAGAGCCATCGAAGCATGCATCTAGATAGTCCTTGTAATATTGATACGTCCATTTTTTGCATCACTATTTTGTATCATAATTTACTATTATTCATCGATATATTTCACATTTAGAGATGATACTTATGTTGTTTCCTCTGTTTTTACATGTTTGATAATCATTGGAGGATTTGCTACCAGAGTCAAGATTCTGCTGGAAAATGGACTGTCAAGACACCATATTTCGGAAGATCAAGAAATTCCAGAAAAATACCAGAAAATTATATTTTACCAGAAGACTGAAGTAGCCGGAAGGAGGAGACGAGAGGGGCCACAGGGCAGCCTCACCACCAGGGGGCGCGGCCCAGTCCCTGCCGCGCCGCCCTATGGTGAGGCCACCCAGGCCCACTTCTGCCATCGCCCCTTCGCGTATTTCATTGTCCCTGAAAACCTAAGTCAAGGGGGGGTTCAGAGATAGGCACCGCTGCCTCTGTGGGGCGGAAAACACTAGAGAGAGAAAAGCTCTCCGGCAGGCAGAAATCTTCCAGGGAAATTCCTTCCCGGAGAGGGGAGATCGTCGCCATCGTCATCACCATCGCACCGGACTTCATCGGGATCATCATCACCATCATCCTCATCACCAGCACCTTCATCTCCACCATCACCACGCCATCCCGCTGTAACATCTTGAGTTGAAACTTGTCAAGTTCTTAGGGGAAACTTTCCCGATGTTGATTACTCTTGTGGTTGATGTTATTGAGTGGAACTGTTGAATTAAGGTTTATGTTCAGATTGTTATTTACCATTATTTCACCTCTGATCATGATCCATATGATGTCTTGTGAGTAGTTCGTTTAGTTCTTGAGGACATGGGACAAGTCAAGTCGTTAGTAGTGGAATTATGTTGAGTAATATTAAATGGTTTGATATTTATTTGTTGTGGTGCTATTTCACTAGTGGTGTCATGTGAATGTCGACTACATGATACTTCACCATTTATGGACCTAGTGAGATGCATTGTGTATTTGGCTACCAATTGTGGGGTTGCTAGAGTGACAGAAACCTAAACCTCCATTAGGAAACCATTGCACCAGGGATCGTAGGATCTTAGAGTTTAAGGCTGTGGTTAGATTTATCTTAATTACTTTCTTGTATTTGCGGATGCTTGCAAGGGGTATAATCACAAGTGTGTATTTATCCTAGTAAGGGTAGTGCGCTAGGACAGGTTCACCCCCATAACACTTATCAAACCAATAAAGATTATTTAGCTGTATGAAGCGGAAGCACTTGACAGAAACTCCCGTGTGTCCTTGAGAACGTTTGGTCATCATAAGTTACACAACCGTCTTGTCCTTTGCTCTAGAAAGGATTGGGCCACTTGCAGCAATTATTGTTACTGTCTTTTATTTACTCGTATTTTATTTACTTGCATTACCAAATACCCCAGAAAACCCGTTTGCTAGTATTTATAGTGAATCCTTGATCAAAACCACTTGTCAACACCTTTTGCTCCTCGTTGGGTTCGACACTCTTATTTATCGAAAGTACTATGATACACCCCCTATACTTGTGGGTCATCAAGACTATTTTCTGGCGCCGTTGCCAGGGAGTGAAGCGCTATTGAAGAGTGGATTTGGTAAAGGTAACCGTCATTGTGAGTATTGTTTTTATTTTTGTCTTTTATTTTTATTTTATTTTGCTATGGAGAGTTCTCCATTTGGTTTCCTATTTGGTAACACTACTACCACTGCTGCACATGTGGATGAACCACCACCACCACCACCACCTGCTCAATTAGATCCTTTTAAAATACCTATGAAAATTGCTGAACGTGTTATGGATAACTGCTATTCAGGAGATGGAACTGTCCATCCGGGTGATCACTTACTCTTTATACATAAATTATGTGAGTTGTTCAAGTGTGCAGGTATTTCACCGAGCTAGGTCAAGAGGAACTATTCTCTTTATCATTGAAAGGCAGAGCTGAGGAGTGGTATCGGCTGCTTAAAGATGGTCCATCTATTGCATGGGAGGAAATTGTGCCCCTCTTTTATTCCAAGTTTTATCCTCCAAGTGAAATTCATAAAGATCATAATCAAATATATAACTTTTGGCCTCATGATGGAGAGAGTATTGCCCAAGCGTGGGGGAGATTGAAGTTACTAATGCTCAAATGTCCCATTCATGAGCTTCCCAGTAATATTGTTATTGATAATTTTTATGCGAGGCTTGCTCTTCATGATAAGGATTATTTGGATGCATCTTGTTTGTATCATTTACTCATATTAAAGAAGATGCTAAATGCAATCTCCTTGACCGTATTCAAGAAAATGCTGAAGGATGGGAAAACGACAAAGGTAGGAAGTCAGGTATAAATTATGATTATGAATGCATTAAAACTTTTATGGGAACCGATGTCTTTCATAATGTTAGCACTGCTTATGGTCTTGATTCTCAAATACTTGCTAACTGTTTTAAGGCTTTTGCCTCTTATCTTGATGTTCCAAAGAAAGATTGGAACAAAGATCATGCGCCTTATAAAGATTCTATTAGTCATATTCCTGCTGCAGCTACTGAAGCTTGTACTGTTGATAGCATTTTGCCTGAACCTTATTTTGAGAAGACACCTTTCCCTGCTAAGGTAAAAGAGCATTCTACTTTGGTAAGTGTGTCTAATAAAAGTACCAAGAAAGCTGTAGAACCTGATGAGCAAATTACTATTAAGTCTCCTGTGGCTATATTGAAGGACCTTGTTACTAAAGATGTAGGGGATGAATATATTATCTTTTGTGAAGATGCTACTAACATTATTTCACATCCTAATAGGCATAGGAAAACAAGTGTTCCTGTTATTTCTATCAGGATTGGCGATCATTGCTATTATGGTTTATGCGACATTGGTGCTAGTTCAAGTGCCATTCCTTTAGAGCTTTATAGAGAAATCATGCATGAGATTGGCCCTTGTGAACTTGAAGATATTGATGTGGTTGTTCAGCTTGCTAACAGAGAGACTGTTTGGCCTCTGGGTATTGTTCGAGATGTGGAAGTTCTTTGCGGTAAGACCAAATATCCCACTGATTTCCTAGTACTTGGTACGAAAGCTAGTAAAACTAGTCCTATTATTTTTGGTAGACCCTTCTTGAATACTTGTGGTGCTGTGATAGACTGTAAGAAGGAGAAAATTTTCACTAAGTTTAATGGAGAATCTTATGAGTTTAACTTTTCCAAGTTTGCTAAGACTTCTTATGAAAATGACATGCCTAATGAAAATTTTCGAGTTGAACAGCTTGCTTCTATTGCTCTTGCTCCTAATAATGCTTTGCAGCAATTCATGGAGGACCATGAAAGTGATGTTTACAGGAAGGAAAGAGAAGAGATTGGTGATATTTTCTTTCATCAACCACCGTTGATCAAGCACAATTTACATGTGGAGGATCTTGGTACCACTTTACCACCTAAGGAAGATCCTGTTTTTGAATTAAAACCTTTACCTGATGATCTTAAGTATGCTTATATAGATGATAAGAAAATATATCTTGTTATTATTAGTTCTAAACTTTCAGGAAAGGAAGAAGAAAGGCTATTGGAGATATTGAGGAAACATCGAGGAGCTATGGGATATACTCTTGATGATTTAAAAGGGATTTCTCCCACTTTATGTCAGCATGCTATTAATATGGAGGAAGTCGCAAAGCCAGTTGTTGAACATCAACGCCGCTTAATTCCCAAGATGAAGGAAGTGGTAAGAAATGAGGTATTGAAGCTCCTTGATGCTGGTATTATTTATCCTATTGCTGATAGTAGATGGGTTAGTCTTGGTCATTGTGTTTCTAAGAAAGGAGGTATGACTATTGTGCCAAATGAGAATAACGAGCTTATTCCTCAAAGGGTAGTAGTTGGTTATAGGATGTGCATTGATTTTAGAAAGGTAAACAAAGTTACCAAGAAAGATCATTATCCTTTACCGTTTATAGATCAAATGTTAGAGGGGCTGTCTAAGAAGACTCACTTTTGTTTTCTTGATGGTTATTCTGGTTTCTCTCAGATTGCTGTTAAACCGGAAGATCAAGCGAAAACCACTTTTACTTGTCCTTATGGAACTTATGCTTATAGACGTATGCCGTTTGGTTTATGCAATGCTCCTGCTACTTTTCAAAGATGCATGTCTGCTATTTTTCATGGTTTTTGTGAAGAAATTGTGGAGGTTTTCATGGACAATTTCTCCGTCTATGGAACTTCTTTTGATAATTGTTTGCACAATCTTGATAAAGTTTTGCAGAGGTGTGAAGAAACTAATCTTGTTCTTAATTAGGAGAAAAGCCACTTTATGGTAAATGAAGGAATTGTCCTTGGACATAAAATTTCTGAAAGAGGTATTGAAGTTGACAGAGCAAAAGTTGAGGCAATTGAGAAAATGCCCTGTCCCAGAGATGTTAAAGGTATTCATAGTATTCTTGGTCATGCTGGTTTCTATGGGAGGTTTATTAAAGATTTCTCTAAGATTTCAAAGCCTCTTATTTATCTTCTTCAAAAAGATGTACCATTTGTCTTTGATGATGATTGTAAGAAAGCTTTTGAAACTCTTAAGAAGGCTTTAACTACTGCTCCTATTTTTCAACCACCTGATTGGAATTTACCCTTTGAAATTATGTGCGATGCTAGTGATTTTGTTGTTGGTGCTGTTCTTAGACAGCGCGTAGATAATAAGTTGAATGTTATTCATTATGCTAGTAAGACTCTTGATGCTGCTCAGAAGAATTATGCAACTACTGAGAAAGAGTTTCTTGCTGTTGTTTTTGCATGTGATAAGTTTAGACCTTACATTGTTGATTCTAAAGTTACTATTCATACTGATCACGCTGCTATTAGATATCTTATGACGAAGAAGGATGCTAAGCCTAGGCTTATTAGATGGGTGTTGCTTTTACAAGAATTTGATTTGCATATTGTAGATAGGAAAGGTGCTGAAAATCCTGTGGCTGACAACTTGTCTAGATTGGAAAACATTTCTTCTGATCCTATACCTGTTAATGATAGTTTTCCAAATGAACAGTTGGCTTCAATAAATGTAACTTTGCGAGACCTTCCTTGGTATGCTGATTATGCTAACTTTATTGTTTCCAAGTATTTGCCTCCAACCTTTACAGCTTAGCAAAGAAGAAAATTCTTTTATGATTTGAGGCATTACTTTTGGGATGACCCACACTTATATAAAGAAGGAGTTGATGGTATTATGCGAAGATGTGTTCCGGAGTATGAACAACAAGAAATATTGAGAAAATGTCATGGAAGCGCTTATGGAGGACATCATGCTGGGGATAGAACCGCACAAAAGGTTCTACAATCAGGTTTTTATTGGCCAACCCTCTTTAAGGATGCTAGAAGGTATGTTTTATCCTGTGATGAATGTCAAAGAGTTGGTAATATCTCTAGACGCAATGAAATGCCTATGAGTTACACTCTTGTTATTGAACCATTTGATTGTTGGGGATTTGACTTTATGGGTCCTTTTCCTCCTTCAAAAGGCTATACTCACATACTTGTTGCTGTTGATTACGTTACCAAGTGGGTAGAAGCCATACCTACGAAGAGTGCCGATGGTGAGACCTCATTAAAAATGCTAAAGGATGTTATTTTTCCTAGGTTTGGTGTGCCTAGGTATCTTATGACTGACGGAGGTTCTCATTTTATTCACGGTGGTTTTAGAAAAACTCTTGCTAGATATGATGATAATCATAGAATTGCTTCTGCTTATCATCCCCAAACTAGTGGACAGGTAGAGCTTTCAAATAGAGAGATCAAGTCTATCTTGCAGAAGACTGTCAATAGATCTAGGAAAAACTGGGCTAGCAAGTTAAACGATGCTTTATGGGCTTATAGAACTGCTTATAAGAACCCCATGGGCATGTCTCCTTACAAAATGGTTTACGGAAAAGCATGTCACTTGCCTTTAGAATTAGAACACAAAGCTTTTTGGGCAGTGAAAGAGCTTAATAGGGATTTTAAACTTGTCGATAAGAAAAGGTTGTTAGATTTGAGTTCTCTAGATGAGTGGAGAAACGAAGCCTATGAGAATGCCAGACTTTTCAAAGAGAAAGTCAAGCAATGGCATGATAATAGAATTCTTAAAAGAGAGTTTCATGTTGGTGAGAAAGTTCTATTGTATAGGTCTCGTCTCAGATTTTTTGCAGGAAAATTACTCTCTAAATGGGAAGGACCATATGTTATTGTGGAAGTGTACCGCTCAGGTGCGATAAAGATTGCTTCATTGAAAGATGACACTACACAAGTGGTGAATGGTCAAAGACTCAAACATTATATTGTTGGAGATTCTTATAATGAAGATGTTGATGTTATACAAACGGTTTCTCTGAAAGAATTCATCCAGGACAATATGCAGGAACCTGCAGAGTTCGTTTTCGAATAGGTAACAGTTCTAGTCAGAAAAGGTTCGCAAAAAACTTTTCTATTAATATTTGTATTGTTTTTGTTAAATATGAAAAATCACGAGATGAAAACGGGCAGGAGACGGAGTCCGGTGGCTCCTCACCACCCGGGGGCGCATGCCCACTCTAGGCCGCGCCGCCCTGTGGTGAGACCACCCCGGAGCTCGTTTCCGTCCTGGTTTCCTCCTGTGATTTCATCTCGATGTATAATTTTCGCCTATATACCCCCCCCGGATTACCCAAGGTCTGTATATCGTTTTCTCGTTGTGTTTTTGTTTCGAGCTGTTTCTGTCAGGAGTTGATCTTAAGTTTTGAGAGCACCATGGCTTCTTCAAGCGACGACAAGGAAAAGAGGCCTAGGGAAGAAGACCCCAAGCTGAAGGAGGAACAGGAGGCTGGAAAATCAAGGGCGAGAAACTCTACTTTTGTAGGGTCAATGAACGCCGGACGTGCCTTTTCTCATGATATGCGGGGACCAACGTTTCCAGTCATGGATCTAAATTTCATGCCCGTAATAAAAGAGCGTATGCTAGTCACTAACAAGCTTTGTGCCCAATATAGAGTTCTGGAGAGGGAGATCCAGATACTTCAAGAAGAGAATCTCAGGCTTCGCAGGATGCTAGAATATTTCATTAACCCAAGGGTGGTCCCACCACCGCTGAAGGAGTAATTCATCATTGTATAGGCATCCCCTTGGCTTGTTCCAAGCTTGGGGGAGTGCCGCGGTATCACGTCATCACCTTTTACTCATTTACTTTTCAAGTAGAGTCATATCATGAATAGAGAAGTTATCTTATAGAATAGTTTGTAGTGTGGAAGTATCCTCCTTAGTTGGTTATCTATGTATCCCTTGGTGTGAGTTGCGGTAATGGAATATTAATTATAAGTTTTATCGTTTACTTTCCGCACACTTTATTTTAGTTTGCAATGTTTCTTATATGACTAGTCTTGTTGATTAGTATTAGTATCACTTTGGGAGCATGAGTAAATTTAGTTGGTTTTGGCAAACTTAGCTTGGTCAGTAGCAACATTACCTTGAGGTTTGAGTAGAAAAGAAGAAAGAAGTGTTTGTAGTTACATCACTTCAGTTTTCCTTCATGTTTGGCTTATAAGCATTATTATTCTCAAAGTTAAAATTGTTGTACTTTCAAGGAAGTTTGCATGATTGTTCCTATTGTATGTATGTTTGTTTGTTTCATGCAACTCTTATGCTTGCTACCCAGCCTTGCTAGCCAAAAACCTGTACTGAGAGGGAATACTTCTCATGCATCCAACTCCCAAAAACCAAGTTACTTCCAAAGATTCCACTATAAATTCCTATGCATGGTATTTCAAGCCATTCCAAGTAAATTTTCATATGCTACCTTTCCAAAAACCTTCAAACACTTCTTATTTTTGTGCCACTGTTTTTAGCTCATGAGGATGTAGTGGATGGGTTTGTTATCTTCCATACTAAATTAAGTACCCCTCGACTAGGCAGCTTCATCTGCTCGTCATTAATTTTGCAAGGGAGCTGGTCAGACCATTGTAATCTCAAAAAGAAAAGAAAAGGCACTTCTCCATGGTATGTGAAAGTTGGTTGGCACCCGATGGAATCGGTTAGCCATGGTTTGAGAAAGGAAAAGGTGGGAAGGAGTGCCAGGCTATAAAAGAGCACCAATGTGCCAATTAATCAACATCTCGGAACTGCTCTCACTTGTTTAGTATGGAAGATATCAAGAACTCCGTTGCTAGTCGTTGACAAAAGCAACCACCTCTCAAAACAACTTTTACCTCTGTTTTACAAATGAAAAGCTCTAGCACATGTTTAATCCCTGCTTCCCTCTGCGAAGGGCCTTTCTTTTACTTTCATGTTGAGTCAACCTATTCCCTTCTATCTCAAGCAAGCATTTGAGTTGTTATGTTTCACTCATCCACATGTTGATCCGTTCAATCATGTTTACTAACTTCTTTTGTTAGTACAATGCTTTTGTCTGAAGGAATATATCTTTGAAAGCTTTCTATGAATGCAAAAGTTTGTTTCATTGAGCATCTGGTTTTTGTTATATTAGCTCTGTTTTAAAAAGGCTTCGTTCAAAAATAAGTATAGTTTGTTCATTGTTCTCTGACCAAGAACTAAGGTTTGCCATCACCAATTATAGTTTACCTTGTGCATCCTTATTTGTGATTCCCTTTTACTTATTGCAAGTCTATATCATATAAAGGGAAGTTGCTGTCTATTATAAATTGTGCCTTGGTGAATGTGATGCTTCCTGCCCGTATTTTGATTATCGACACTTCACTCCATAAACCTGTGGTCATGTTTACCGAGTTTAGTTTTCGCTTGGGGACAAGCGAGGTCTAAGCTTGGGGGGTTGATACGTCCATTTTGCATCACTATTTTGTATCATAATTTACTGTTATTCATTGATATATTTCACATTTAGAGATGATACTTATGTTGTTTCCTCTGTTTTTACATGTTTGATGATCATTGGAGGATTTGCTGCCGGAGTCAGGATTCTGCTGGAAAAAGGACCGTGAAGACACCATATTTCGGAAGATCAAGAAATTCCAGAAAAATACCAGAAAATAATATTTTACTAGAAGACTGAAGTAGCCGGAAGGAGGAGACGAGAGGGGCCACAGGGCAGCCTCACCACCAGGGGGCGCGGCCCAGTCCCTGGCCGAGCCGCCCTGTGGTGAGGCCACCCAGGCCCACTTCTGCCATCGCCACTTCGCGTATTTCATTGTCCCCAAAAACCTAAGTCAACGGGGGGCTCAGAGATAGATACCACCGCCTCTGCGGGGCGGAAAACACCAGAGAGAGGAAAGCTCTCCGGCAGGCAAAAATCTGTCGAGGAAATTCCTTCCCGGAGAGGGGAGATCGTCGCCATCGTCATCACCATCGCACCGGACTTCATCGGGATCATCATCACCATCATCCTCATCACCAGCACCTTCATCTCCACCATCACCACGCCATCCCGCTGTAACATCTTGAGTTGAATCTTGTCAAATTCTTAGGGGAAACTTTCCCGGTGTTGATTACTCTTGTGGTTGATGCTATTGAGTGGAACCGTTGAATTAAGGTTTATGTTCAGATTGTTATTTACCATTATTTCACCTCTGATCATGATCCATATGATGTCTTGTGAGTAGTTCATTTAGTTCTTGAGGACATGGGAGAAGTCAAGTCGTTAGTAGTGGAATTATGTTGAGTAATATTTAATGGTTTGATATTTATTTGTTGTAGTGCTATTTCACTAGTGGTGTCATGTGAACGTCGAATACATGATACTTCACCATTTATGGGCCTAGTGAGATGCATTGTGTATTTCGCTACCAATTGTGGGGGTTGCTGGAGTGATAGAAACATAAACCTCCATTGGGAAACCATTGCACCAGGGAGCGTAGGATCTTAGAGTTTAAGGCTGTGGTTAGATTTATCTTAATTACTTTCTTGTATTTGCGGATGCTTGCAAGGGGTATAATCACAAGTGTGTATTTATCCTCGTAAGGGTAGTGCGCTAGCACAGGTTCACCCCCATAACACTTATCAAACCAATAAAGATTATTTAGCGGTATGAAGCAAAAGCACTTGACAGAAACTCCCGTGTGTCCTCGAGAACGTTTGGTCATCATAAGTTACACAGCCGGCTTGTCCTTTGCTCTAGAAAGGATTGGACCACTTGCAGCAATTATTGTTATTGTCTTTTATTTACTCATATTTTATTTACTTGCATTACAAAATACCCCAGAAAACCCGTTTGCTAGTATTTACAGTGAATCCTTGATCAAAACCACTTGTCAACACCTTCTGCTCCTCATTGGGTTCGACACTCTTATTTATCAAAAGTACTACGATACACCCCCTATACTTGTGGGTCATCAAATATCCTGAAAGCCTTGCATAAAAATTATAAATAACAATATTACAGGGAAGATCATGAATAGGACATTTAAGCATTAGTGACTTCAATCTTCCCCACGCTTGGGCAATGCTTTCTCCCTCATGCGGATGAAAATTATATATATAATTTCTATCTTTATAAACCTCACTAGAAGGATAGAATTTAGAGTAAAAGAGAGGTACAATTTCCTCCCAATCAATAGGTCGGCCATCCTTTAGCATTTTATACCATTCCGCAGCTCTGCCCTTCAGTGATAAAGAAAATAGCTTCCTCTTAACTTGGTTCATCGAAATACCTGCACACTTGAACAACTCGCATAATTCATATATAAAGAGCAAATGATCACCAAGATGGACAGTTCCATCTCCTAAATAGCAGTTATTCATAGCACGATCAACAATTTTCATAGGTATTTTAAAAGGATGAGGAGCACAAGCATCATAAGAATTAACACATATGGGAGATAAAATATCATCAGAGCAAACTTTCTCCACTAAACCTGGGGAACTAAAAATATCATGCTTAACAAAACCAGCTTCCCCAAGCTTAGACTTTTCAATAACGGTGTTCAAAGCATTCATACTAACAACACTATTAGCATGCAAATTAAGCTCCAAAGGTTTTTCAATTTTCTCTTCAAATCTAAACTCAGGAAAAAGACTAAAGAACTCTTTACTTTCCATTAAGCCTAACTAGTGAAAATAAAAACAAAAAACAAAAAGATATAATTACAGAATCTAAAGGAAATAACTTCGAGCACTCACACAGGAGGATGCGAGTACCTTTTACCTTACCTCCCCGACAACGGTGCCAGAAAAGAGCTTGATGTCTACGCACGCGTCAGTTCTTGTAGACAGTGTTGGGCCTCCAAGTGCAGAGGTTTGTAGAGCAGCAGCAAGTTTCCCTTAAGTGGATCACCCAAGGTTTATCAAACTCAGGGAGGAAGAGGTCAAAGCTATCCCTCTCAAGCAACCCTGCAATTACGATACAGAAAGTCTCTTGTGTCCCCAACACACCCAATACACTTGTCAGATGTATAGGTGCACTAGTTCGGCGAAGAGATAGTGAAATACAAGTAGTAGTGATGATTATAAGTAGTAAATGTAATCTGAAATAAATATCGCTGCGAGCAAACATGTAACAAAACTAAAAGTAAACGGTGTGCAATGCTTGGCAACAAGGCCTAGGGATCATACTTTCACTAGTGGATACACTCCCAACAAATATAACATAATTGAACCAATAGATACTATCATCAATATGCAACTCAAAACAATTCTCCAATGGAAAATGAACACTAATCATGCGTAGGGCTATGAAGCACTCCTCAAAGTCTGTATTTCCCCAAACTAGATTGTCCCACACTATCACCATGAACGCACTAGATGGTTCCAACAAACACCAACAATTCATAGAGACATTAACCAAAAAGATACACATGATGCGCACACTAGTCACCTTCACACCATGATACAAGGTATCTCCGGAGTTTACAATAATAAAGCACGAGAGTAGCATAATATCTGAATAATAGCATCTACCAATTCAACTAGATACAAAGCTCATGATCACATAAAGATCACATCATGGAAGAGAGAGGTGAACCACATAGCTACCGGTAGAGCCCTCGGCCCCGGGGGAGAACTACTCCCTCCTCATCATAGGAGACAGCAAGGTTGATGGAGATGGCGGTGAGGTCGATGGAGACAGTGGAGATGGCGATGGAGACCGATGGAGATGGCTCCGGGGGCACTTCCCCGTCCCGGCAGGGTGCCAGGACAGAGACTTCTGTCCCTCGAAATTTGTCGACGGCGGCGGCGGAGCTGCGGAACTCTTTCTGGAAATTTGCCGATTCCGCTAGGGTTTTTTGTCGGGAGGCTTTTTATAGGCGAAGGGGCGTCGTCAGGAAGCGCCCAGGGGGGTCTCACCACAGGGGGTGCGGCCAGGGGCTGGGCCGCGCCCCCTCATGGTGAGGCTGGCCCCTGGCCCCCCTCTAGCTCTCGTTCGGTCTTCGATACTCTTCCAGAAAAAATAAGACTTCTGAAACTTGTTTTATCCAATTCTGAGAATATTTCCTGTGTAGCTTTTCTAAAACACAAAAACAGTAAAAAAACAGGGAACTGGCACTGTGGCATCTTGTTAGTAGGTTAGTTCCAGAAATCGCATAAAAATGCCACAAAGTGTAACGAAACACAAGGCAAATGGTGTAAAAACAAGCATGGAGCATCAAAAATTATAGATACGTTTGAGACATATCAGCATCCCCAAGCTTAACTCCTGCTCGTCCTCGAGTAGGTAAGTGATAACAAAAGAATAATTTTTGAGGTGACATGCACCATCACAATCTCGATCATCAAAGTAAGGCATTGAGTGCTGGGATCAAAAGAACTTAAAACATGGGCATGAAAGACATAATCTTGATAGAAGAAACTTAGCAACCATGTTATAACATGAAAAAGAACACAAATGAAAGATCATGAAAATGAAACAATGAAAGTCAAACGTGTGTTCAAATCATATGGAAAAACATACAAATGGTTTTCAGCTTGTCCTTCATGAGAGAGCAAAACATAAATGCATAGGACACCTTCAAGTTTAAGAGGGCGACTAGATACAAATAATTTAAGAACAAGTGGAACCATAATCATGAATCAATCAATGATAACTTTGGGACAATGCACATTATACTCAGAATGACAACTATGCTCTCTTAGACGGTGCGTAAAGATAGAAGGTGGTGACTCAACATAAAAGTAAAAGAAAGGCCCTTCGCAGAGGGAAGCAGTGATTAAATATGTGCTAGAGCTTTTCATTTGTAAAACAGAGAGATAAAAATTGGGTTTTGAGAGGTGGTTCTCTTTGTCAACGACTGGCAATGGGGTTCTTACTATCTTCCATACAAAAATGAAGCAAGTTTTTGAGAGAGAGATTGGCACTTTTGTGCTCTTTTATAAATCTTGGCACTCCTCCCCACATTTTTCCTTTCTTAAACCATGGCTAACCAATTCCATCGGGTGCCCACCAACATTCACATACCATGGAGGAGTGCCTTTTTTTCTTTTTTTTCCTTTTTTTTCTTTTGGGAATAAACAATATGGAAGATAGCAAATCCGACCACTACGTCCCCATGAGCTGAAAACAGTGTCACAAAACGAGAAGTGTTTTGAAGGTTTTTTGAAAGGTAGCACATGAAAATTTACTTGGAATGGCTTACAAATACCATGCATAGGAATTTATAGTGGAAACATTGAAAGTGGCTCTACGACATCGCCTCCCCCTACTGACTCTGAAGATAAAGGGCTAGAGAAAAAGAGGAAGCGCGTAGGAGACTTGGCTTCTTCGAGTACCTCCGTTCAAAAGGATGCATCAGGGGAGCCTGCTGCTGCCAAGGACTCTGAGCCCGACATGTTCGAGTTACTGGACTCATGAGTTTACCTCCTTTGATTTTCCAAGTTTTTCTATTCTCGACTCTTCTTCTTCTTGATGTCGAATGATTTCCACTTAGTGACGACGATAAGCCGAAGAAGGATGCTGCAGCAGTTCCTCCTTTCAGCTTTTTGGCTACTCCCGAGGGACGCTCTAGGGAGGAGACTACGGTTATTAAGCCGTCGCCATGCCCTTCCAAGAAGAAACCTACTGCACCTCCTTCAAAGCGTCAGAAAAGGGGAGCAGTGGTGACTGCATCTCTTGAGGTTCATCAGCCATCTGCTTCTTTTGACAATGTGAGTATTGCCTTGTGTAGTTGGCTCTGTTTGTTCTTGATCTCTTAGACATCTCATACATCTCGTAATCTGCAGCCTTTGATGCAGATATTTCTTTCTCTTGGTGCTGAATGCGTCAAGATTCAGGAGACTGCCAATGCATCTCAAGGTATTTCTTCTGTACTCTTGACTCCTGCTTTTTTCTTGTATGTATTTGTTCCCATATCTCTTATGGTTGCTGATGTCTCTCTCTTTTTTTGTATGATAGTCTCCCTGACCATAGCTCGTGCTCGTATATCGGCTCTGGAGGCCGAGCTAAGGGTTTCTGTAGAAGCTTGGGAGAGTGCAAATGCTGCCAAGGTTTCTGCTGAGAAGGCTGCTAAGTCAGCAGAAACCAGGGCTAAGAAAACTGAAAAAGCCTTGGCAGAGACCCAGCAGAAGCAGGCCAAGAGGGAGCAGTCTGTAGCTGAACGACTTGACAAGATCTCCGTCTCCGTTGGCATTAAGTGTCGTATCACTCCTTTTGGATACTTACTTAGGCTTTCATTTGCTGACATGTGTTGACTTACTCTGTTTGTGTCTCTGTGATACAGCAGAGAGAATTGGAGAGTCTTGGAGACTTTGGCAGCCAAACACTGAAGATCCTGTCCTTGCAATGTTTGTGTCTCAGTGATGGCTGCAGTGGACGTGCTAGAGTCGAACTGGAAGCTTGTTCAGAATGTCCTCTGGCTGACTCGCCATGTATTGATCCGTATGTTTGTCGGGTTCTGGTCGAAGAAGAGAAAGGAGATGCCAGGCGACAATCGCAGCCTTCAATACCACCGAAGATCTTGTCCTTGCAATGAAGCATACGTCTGTGAAACAAGGCGTTGAAGGGGCGATCGCCCTGGCCCAATCGCATGGCGAAAAAGTGGACTGGGAAAAGGTTGGTTCTTCCCATGCTCGCCCCCTTTCGGAGATGGAGGAATTCTTCAAAAAGGCAAAGCAGTATGCGCCCAAAATTGTATCTCTTATTTCTCCATCGGCAGCTTCCTCGACTTCAGCGCCTGGTGATACGTCTCAAACGTATCTATAATTTTTGATGCTCCATGCTTATTTATGCACCATTTGCTTTGTGTTTTGTTTACACTTCATGACGTTTTTATGCATTTTCCGGAACTAACCTATTAACGAGATGCCACAATGCCAGTTCCCTGTTTTCTACTATTTTTGTGTTTCAGAAAAGTTACACATAAAATATTTTCGGAATTGGACGAAACAAAAGCTGAAGTCCCTAATTACCTGACACGAAGACGAAGTCCAAAGGAGAGCAGGAGACGGACCAGAGGCTGGCCGCACCTACTGGTAGCGCGGCCCCCCTGGTCGCGCCACCAGGGGATGTGACCGCCTGGTCCACCCCCTGACATCGCCCTTACGCCTATTTAATCCCCATCGACGGGAAAACCCTAGGGGCCCAAACTCTTTTCCAGAAAACATACTGCAAGCCGCCGCCGTCGTCAACGCGAGATCGGGGAGGATCCAGAAGCTCTTCCCGGCACCCTGCCGGAGAGGGGAATCACCACCGGAGGCCTTGATACGTCCATTTTGCATCACTATTTTATATCTTAATTTACTGTTATTCATTGATATATTTCATATTTAGAGATGATACTTATGTTGTTTCCTCTGTTTTTGCATGTTTGATGATTATTGGAGAACTTGTTGCCGGGTTAGGATTCTGCTGGAAAAAGGACCGTCAAGACACCATATTTCTGAAGATCAGCAATTCTAGGAAAATACCCAGAAATTCATATTTCATCTGAAGACGAAAGTAGCCAGAAGGAAAGAGCGAGGGGAGCAGCCAGGGGCCCACACCACCAGGTGGCGCAGGCCAGCCCCTGGCCGCGCCACCCAGTAGTGTGGCCACCCTGGCCCACTTCTGCCAGCGCCCCCTCACATATATCTTCATCCCCAAAAACCTAAGACAAAAGGGGGATCAGAGATAGACTCCGCCGCCTCTGCGGGGCGGAAAACACCAAGAGAGAAAAAGCTCTCCGTCAGGCAGAAATCTGCCGGGGAAATTCCTTCCCGGAGAAGGGAGATCGTCGCCATCATCATCACCATCGAGCTGGACTTCATCGGGATCCTCATCTTCATCACCATCATCACCAGCACCTTCATCTTCACCATCACCATGCCATCCCGCTGTAACATCTTGGGTTGAATCTTGTCCAATTCTTAGGGGAAACTTTCCCGGTGTTGATTACTCTTGTAGTTGATGCCATTGAGTGGAACCGTTGAGTCCAACAAAGGGAATTTATAGGCGGAAGGACGATGTCAGGGGTGGACCAGGGGTCCACACCACCTGGTGGCGATGCCAGGGGGTGGCCCGCGCCACCCTATGGTGCGGCCGCCTCCTGGTCCGGCTCCGTCTCTCCTCTGAACTCCGTATTCCTTTCAGGTAAGTAGGAACTTTGGATTTTGTTTTGTCCAATTCCGAGAATATTTCCTGTGTAACTTTTCTGAAACACAAAAACAGCAGAAAACATAAACTGGCACTGTGGCATCTCGTTAATAGGTTAGTTCCAGAAAATGCATAAAAATGCCATGAAGTGTAAACAAAACACAAAGCAATTGGTGTAAAACAAGCATGGAGCATCAAAAAATTATAGATACGTTTGTGACGTATCAAGGTCGCCGCCCTTGGTGCCTTGGGGAGGGGGCAAGGGTGCACCCCTCCCCCCTATATAAAGAGGGGGTCCTAGGGAGAGGAGAGCACAACAATCCACTAGACCCTCCTCTCCCTAACCGCCGCCCTCCACCTCCTGGTGCGCCGACCTCCCCTGGCCGTCACCCTCCACCCTCTCCCTCTCTCGCGTGGCCTCCCGAAGGGCTGTGTAGGAGAGAGATCTCACCACCGCTACACGTCGTCGTGCTGTGGAGTTTCTGGATCCCTATCCAACACCATCTACTTTCGCAATCTTGGCTGGATCAGGGATTCCGGGAGTCATCGTGATCACCGTACATGTGCGATTACACCGAGGTGCCACTCGTGCGGTGCCGGAGTTGTTACTCCAAGATCTTCACGACCTTGAGGTCGGCTACATCGTCTTCATCGTCAACGCTTGTGCGGGAGCATAATCCCCGCATTCAGTCTATGAGGGTACGTCTCCAAACTTTTGTTTACCATTACAACATTACTAGTACATAGGTCCTTGGGCAATTCAGGGTTACGTGGAAAATAAATTTTTGTTATTTGCACCAAACCCCAACAAGGCGATGTGCCCCCACCGCCCGTGTTCTTCTTCCGACGCCTCGGCTTGCCGATGCGTGTCATGATAGAGAGGAACTGCGCGGCCTTGCGGCGGCGCACTTTGCCGGTGAGCTCAAGGCTCCGATCCGGTAAGTTTCTTTTCCTCCTTTTGTCCTCTGTGATTCTCGGGTTAGGTTTTGGTGCGGTGGGGATTTCGGGATTCTTTCTCCCTTTCTTTCTACACGTGAAGATCTACTAATCCAACTCGCTCTGATACCATTGTTAGATCCTAGTATCCACTAGGGTGTAGATCATATCGAGTAGAACTTTGTTGTTGCATAATTTAGACCGTATCGGAGAGGGAGAGAGAGACTAGAAAGAGAAGTCGAAGGAGTACCTTCTCCTGTGCTTGACGAGCTCAAGCCAGAGGCCATGGCGATGGTGTGAGTGAGTGGCAGTGGCGGCGGTGATGCTCCCCGTCAGCACTGCACGAAACCCTAGATCGGAAGGGCGTGTCGGTGGGGTGTGCGGCACACGATGAACCTCGTGAAATGTGTCGCCGGCCTCCACCTCTTTATATACGCGCAGGTGACAGGGGCTCACCAACCATAGTTGGGTTGGGCGCCCCCGATCAGGGCGCGATTAAAGGGCCTGGTGGGCCATCGGGCCCACGCAGGTGGAGATCAATCTAACAATAACTGCATGATAGAAGTTCCAATTTGGGACAGAGCATAGTAGTGACACCACAACTGGTATGAAATGAACCATCAAATACTATGATGCGGCCAATTGCAGCCGCCGCGTAACTCATGTCCATTTTATCGTACGATCTGGTTGATAGATGTGTGTATTGCCTGCCACGATCTGCCGCAGCAAAGTGCACATCAAACATCCATCCATCGTGAGTAACTTTACTGTGCCTCTCATCTCCTCTCTTTTATGGTTCTCTAGACTACAAAAAATTTTTTTTTTGCAAAAAACAAAATATCGTCTCAAGGCGATATAGTGGGATGTGAAAACGAGTATATTCCCTAAATAACAAATGTAAATCCGACCTTTTGACCAAATAAGATTTAAAACCGAGCAAAATTCAATGTGTTGTTTGAACTGAGCAAATTCCATCAAAAAGTCAGATTACAATGCGTTAGTGCACTAAAGGTTTAAAATGAAGCTCTACTTTCATATAATATATGCAAATTGATTTCCGTTCACATATTTGACTTACTAACGTCGAACTCTTCAAAATGAGTTTAATATTGAATATTTTTAAAATTATTTTTGTACTTTTCACTATTTGAATCTATAAAGTTGTTGTGTATTTCTAGAGTCCTTCAAAGTGTTTTTAAAGAGTACCAACAGGTAAATATAAAATTCTTCCACTTTTTACACACAGTACACAGTACAGCTATAGATTCCCTTTTTAAATGAGACATATAGAGACCCCATAGGTTTGAATTCCAAATAAATGAACGGCTAAGATAAGGCCTCCGTGATAACAGTTTGTAAATCTGCGGGTTGAAAGTCCATTGTTACTTATGATGCATTCATCATATACGGCAGAAGAAATGACCAGCGTGCATTGTTTTCACGAGAGATCTACACAAGGAAAAAAAAAATCGCATCGGGAAACGCGGTCCAATTCTGCCATGAGCCTGCCAAGCCAAGCCCGTTTAAGTGCCCAGCCCAAATGCAGTCCCTGAAGAGAAAACCTAACTACGTTGCCGTCGGTTCTCGCCGTCACAGATCCGCCAATCTTGCCTTGCTCCTCCTGGGACGGAATCGAGAACCCAACCGGCGACCATGGCGGATGCAGCGGGTGCAGCCGTACCGGCGCCTCTCCTCAGTGGCCTCCCGGACGAGATTGTAGTATGGGAGATCCTCGTGCGCCTGCCACCCAAGTACCTCCTCCGCTGTCGCGCCGTCTGCCGTGCCTGGCACTGCGCCACCTCCACGGGAGACTTTCTCGATGCCCACCACCTCTGCCAGCCCTCCCTTCCTATCCTCTGCGGCACCATACACGCCGGCACTCCCCACGAATACATCTCCGTCTTCAATCACCGGTCCTCGGACGCCTACCTCCAACCCGTTGCCCGACTTGAATATGGCTTCCTTCCGGAGGCCTCGTGCGATGGCCTCCTAATCCTCTGCAACCACAGTTGCGCGTACTCCGTCTGTAATCTAGCCACACGTCAGCATGCTCCCCTCCCGCAGTTATCGGGCTTCGGTGTTCTAGCCATGTATAAGCACCGCCCTACCGGCGAGTACAGACTGTTACTCTTTCTCGTCGATGAGATAGATGACCGTGAAGATCGAACTGGCTGTTTCATCCTCACGCTGGGCTCCGACCAGCCGCCGAGATACATCGGGGCGATAGAGGATGTTGGGTCAAGGAACTTGAACAGTTCTGTCCTGCTCCGTGGTAGCCTGCATTGGTACCCACTACAAGATCGTACTGGAAGCAAAGTGGTAATAGTATTTGACACCATGTCTGAGTCGTTCCGACATATGCGTGCTCCACACGCTCCCGCCAGGTCGTATATCTTCGAGATGGATGCCACTCTCGCCATCCATAGCTGTGACAAGAAAACGGGAAATGTCAATATATGGGTGTTGCAGAACTACGAAGGCGAGGATTGGGAGCAGTTGTACAAAATCAAACTGCCGGGCGAGGAAATCAGGGGGCAGTTTGGATGTTCGGATGACGATTGGGAGGCTACCGTTGTGTCAGTGGACGATGACGTCCTCTTGCTTTTCATTCATGACTTCTGGTTTGTTTACATCTGCATTGACGGCGAGCTGGTTGCTAAATTCCGTCAAGATGACCATCACTTCGAATCCTGCAAACTTCGGTTGAAACAATCCCTTGTTCAGCATACCTTCTTCGAGGCTGTAGAAGGTTATGCTGTGAATGCTTTGCCTTTCGTGGCTGATGATTTTTGAGTGAGGTATGGTTCTTCTCAGCAGCCTAGCTGTCATATCCGAAGGAGCTGCAATGTCTATCAACTGGGTCAAGTAGAAGCCCATTCTCAGTGTACTGAATCGAACCGTGTCTTTGTGCTCTTTTCCGCAAGCTTTGAGTTCGTCCGTCCATGCCTGCCGGCATCCTCAGCGTGTTCTGTAGAGCAACTTCAACTTCACCATACGTGGGGGAGTTCATAGCCTCTGTGCTCGACGTACTACTGTGACATCTAGCGCGCTTGCTTTGTGTTGCCAACTAAATTATTGTGTTTTTTCAGTAGGTATAATTTAGGTATTTGGTTCCAAATCGATAGTGTTGTGACAACTTTCATCATGATGGCAAGACTTCGTCGCTTGCGAACTTCTGTTGAACCAAAAACTCTTGCCCAGCACTTTCTTCATGGCATTTCTTATCACAGTGGTGGATTGCCACACTTTATTGCCCATACCGTCCATGCGTCCCTTTGGCAACTTTTGTTATACCTTGCCATTCTGTTAGCCATTTATTGCCTAAGGTTAGTGTGCCAAAGTTAGCTTCAACACCAACATGTCTACCGTTAAAGCTAATGCAGCCTAGTATGTAGGTATAACTTCATGATAAGAAGTGCCAATTTGGGACTGAGGATAGTAGTGACACAGCAACCGGTATGAAATGAACGATCAAATGCTCCCACGGGTTGCACACTGCCCACATACCCAACAAACAGAATATATTGTTTTCGAAGCATGAACTTGAAGTATTCCAATGGACAGACCACAAACACTGGCACACACCTTTGTGCCGGTTATTACTTCATACCTTCAGCGTGGATGAAGTTTCATCCGTGAAAAATGTGTTATTTCTTCGCCTATAACAGGTTAAATAATGAATAGTAGTCATGTTTCAGTGCCTCAGCTGTCACGAAACAGTAGTGTTTCACCTTCTTTTTCCTTACTCGAGGGCATTCAGGCCCTCCCTCTAGATTACAACATTCTCTATAACTACAAGTGGGTTCGTGGGAACAGATAACAGGACGTGTTCAGCGAGCAGCGAGGATACCTCCAAAATTCGTCGAGGCTTAGTCTGTTCTACCACAAGAACCACGGGAGAGCAGCAACTGCATCGGATCAGATTTTGTCATGGAGGTTAACGACCAGGTCATGCGCGTCGTCCAGTAGCCTCCAGACGTCTAGCTGCCCAGCCATGCTGTTGCACTCACGCAGTATCTCGTCCATGCTGCTATATTTCTCTATTATTAGCTTCCTCCTCTGCAGGACACATGCCGCAATGGCGTAGAGCAGTAGGTCGTCAGTTGGTGGAGCATGCAGCCTTATTCTCCCCCAGGTGGACCTCCCAATTCCAGCTCGAATAGCCGCCTGATCTGCCCACATGACCTCCCAAAGGCACACCGTCTGCTCGAAGGTGAGCTCCCTCCTGAAGAGAACCACCACCATTCTGTACACAAAGAAGCAGTCCTCAGCCTGCAGCTTCTGCAGGTGTTTATACAGGTGCGAGTCCTTACGCTTGATGATCTGCGAGACAGTCTTCAGCTGCCGGCTTATTCCAACCTCATCAAGCCTGAAGTTGTGTCTGGCTTTCCTCATGAAACCAACGAAGCACCAAAATGCTGCACAGTCTTCCTCCATCACTGCAATTATTGGTGATAAGAGATCACTCATCCCTTGACAGTAACCAATTTCTGGATCATAGATTGCATATGCTTCGAGAAGTCCAACCAACCGAGCAGCATGGTAGATCATATGAGGCTCCAAATGGTCATAATCTTTCAGCCCAACAGATGCTGCAGACTGTAAAGCTTTCTCTTTAGGGACTTCAGCCTGGTTACGCGAGAATGAAATCCATTCAGTGTTTGCCCGGATAGCATCTAGCCTTATAATGCGTTTCCATGTTGCAAAGTCCTCTGGGGTTCTGCTAGACCTGATAATATCTGCCTTGAATGAAGTACTCCTGGCAAATTTAGGATCCGGATCGCAAGTCTCCTCGCCACACACAGATACCCTTCCAGACTCGTCTTCATCCGATGATTCAGAATCAGAAGATTCAGACTCTGCTGTGCATGGATATGCATCAATTAACTCAATTGTGTCTTCATCCATAGATTCTACAATCTCATCACATATAGTGATTTCCGGTTGCTCAACCACGCTGTGTTCAGACTTCAGTTCCTCAAGTGACCCAGGAGTCTTCTCAACATTGACATCTTCAAAACAAGAAGATTCTGATCCTTCAGCACTACTTCCTAGACCAGAACACTCCTCATTATTGACTTCATTTATTGACTTCAGCCCACTTCCTCTGTACCCATTCAGAATGTGCTGGCACTGCCGCCTCAGTTTTTCATACTCTTTCCTGAATCAAAAGCTATGTTAATCCAAAAACCCTCAACAGATTAGACATGATATTAATAACACTAGAACACCAGTGTTACTCGGTTATCCGCTTTAGGCGGTTACAAATTTACATCATCCTAGTGTGAACTAATCAGGGGAGTAAAAAGAAAGTACTTGGCCAAACTGTTAAATTTTGGCTAATGCAGTATCACAGCTTTTTAGTGCACCGTGGAATCATGACGTGTGAGCGAAATGTTTATTAATTATTGTCAGCTGGATATTTATGAGTAATTAAAACTAGGCATCCTACGAAAGCAATAAAGCAATCACTGGTTTAAATTAAAAGATCAATCTTTAAAGTAATGAGCATAGTACCTCTTTTTAATCTTGATGAAATTGCGTTCCTCTTCGGAACTATTTAAATCATAGCTGCACATAAAAACCAACAAGGTAAACATCTCTGGACTTGTGGCAAAGCATATGAGTAAGAGCTTAGCTGCTATGCTGATAAGCTAAATTATGACTTAATGTGTAGTGCGGTATTTGTAGCATTTATAACCAACCACAAATTGAGGTTAATATTACAAAATCACATCTTATAAGATTGGTCACGCATGTTTAGAGAAGGCCCCAGATCACTCCCATTGCTAAATAGTAATTAGTACAAGATTTAGTAGCACTATATTCCAATCCTATATTTTGAGTTGAATAGTTCCAAAGAAAAATGCCACCTAGTTTTCCTATGATGAAGACACGAATGTTGATGACAGCAGAAGCTACCATAGGCATGCATGACATATACCCAACAAGGTGCTGTGGGGTACTGTTTTGTAGGATAACACTTGGTGTACTGTTTTGTAGGATAACACTTGGTGATGATACTATTACTGTATCACTACAGCCGTATGTGCCTATTTCTTTCCTAAAACATCCACTAATCATCCCGAGGCTTACATTTCGGAAGGGAGGTAGTATAAAATGATTCAAAATGATGCAGCATCAGTTCATTCAATATTATCCTGAAGAAATATCACAGCCAGCTGATTATCCTTGATCTTATAATTAATTGACCAGTAACCAACAAGGTGCTGTGGGGGTATAGATGTGTGTATCTGACATCTCAAATTTGGTCAAAGATATGAATCTTACAGATTATACTAAGAATACAAGAGATCAAGTAACTCACACTCCTAGTAGAAAGGGCCAAACTTCCGCCCGAATGCCAGGTTCAATACCCTGGTACAATAAAAAAATGATATTTTTCAGTAGGTTATATTGAGCTGCAAGATGCAGTACATATTTTATTTGTACTAGATATGTATACATCTCCAACTAAGCACAAAATATAGACAGGTACATATGCAGGACATATATGCAAACAAATAACTGTGCTTACCCCACTGCGAACTTTCTTTAGAACCTTCTTCCCTCCATCACGAAGTTTCCCATTGGCCGAAAATTGACCCTCCCACTGTTGACGAGAAAGTACACTTTTCCTTTTCCTTCGAGACCATGGAGATTTAATTCCACCTCTGATAAAAAGAATTGATATGCTTTAGCAAGCAGCACCAGCAGAGATATTGGTAAAAACAGGTCGGCACACCAACTAACAGTGAAACTGGCTATATCCACATTGTCATACTTCAGTCTAGTGCCATGTCATGCATATTTTGTCTACTGTTCATAAACAGATAGATATTGTGCAATGGCATCTATATAGGGAATGCTTAAAGCCCTCGTCAATTGTACCCCACGCCTTATTTTAATGCATTATACTTGCACGAGAAATAAATAAAGTCATACGAAAGACACCAGTGTGAAGAAAAATAGAGGTGATCAGTTTATCAAATCAGCTACGTATGGAACAAACTTCCTCGTAGTTACTGTTTTTGGAAATAATTGTTATACTAAAACTGGGCAACTGTTCGGACAGGTTAATTATTAGCATTATCACTCGATTTTATGCTGTTCAGCCATATTTTAAATCAACCATATATAGACGAACCTTACATTAATTTTGTAACATATTAGTTCAAGCTTAAGAACAAATCCGCAGTCAGGAAGAGAGGGCATGCCAGGTCAGCTTAGTTGAGAAGACTTCAATGCGAAGCTCTTATCATTTATATTTTTTTTAATCGGTGCGCTAGCGGAAACAATAAGCTGAAAGACAACAGGACAGGGAAGTAAAACTTGAATGTATGTAGTATGGAACTGGAGGTGCCATAAGGTGGGACACAGGCTTACAAGGGTTCATAGTTCATAGCATTCCGTAACTCCATGTCAGTACAATTGCACAGACAGACGGAACTAGCTAAACTTAGTAGGTCTACATTCGCAGTGTGAATATTCCCACCCTCAATCCAACTAGAAGCATAACACATTCAGTATTGCTAATTTTTTAAAGAGTTATTAAGTTTTTTTTCTTACTTTTGGAACAAAAAATTTGCTTTCCTTAGGGGGCACGGTCACCTCCAATGTCCGATATACCATGGCATATAACACTAAGAATCAACAAAAACAGGCTGGATGACCTACTAGCTCAAGGTAGCAGCAAGCAAGCTACCTCTGGATTCAAACACCAATATGCACCAATACCTGAAATCCTTAAGGCAACCACGCATTCCATTTGCAACTTGAGCACTAACATTCACTAGACTAGACCAGAATCCCACCAGACCATACCGTAAACTAACAAAAGATGCATCTTGCAACTAAATCATTCGTTGCAAACTTGCAATGGAAAGTGACTGAACAAACAACCCATTTACGGCGGCGCACTAAGCCAAGCCGCCACTCCACCATCTACGCTAATCCATACTGCAAATGTAAAGGTGGAGTATAGATCGAAGCACATAGAAACCCTAATCCGAGCGTTCAAGTGGCCTCAGGTCCACCAATTCCACCACGGCGAGGCATGCCAGAGCCCACAGCACCAGATCAAAAGCTACGGGAGGAGTAAAAAGGTCGCATTTTTACTACTAGCAAAGCCGCCAGCCGAAGAGGGGAACCCACCGATCCGACCGCGGGGAGGAGGACGCCGCCGGCGAGGACGAGGACGGGGCTCCCGACGTCGCCGCCGAAGCGGACGTCAAGGCCGGCACGGAGCTCCCGGCGGCGGCCGCCGCCGAGGAGGAGGAGTTGGAGGAGGCGGCGGCGACGAGGAGCGAGCGGATGTGGATCCAGGACGAGGTCGGCGGGGAGGAGGCGGCCGTCGGCGAGGAGGAGGAGGACGGAGAGGTCGAGGTGCTGGATCGCCGCAGGGCCTTCATGTCTCTCTCACCCACCTACCCACCACCCCACTAGCAGACCGCCGCTGCCCGCCGCACTACCAGCGCCCCCGCCTCCCCGGCGCCATACCCGCCGCCCCAGGATCTCGCCGCCGGCGCACGCCGTCGCCCCGCGGCCGCAGGGTTAATCTAGTTGTTCTTCCTTTAACTCTGTGTCTAAGCTTTTGGCAAATGGACAAGCTGAGAGAGAGAGGGAGAGCATGTGACGCCAATAAAGCCACACAAGGAGCGAGGAGTGGGTGGGTGCCGTGCCCGTTTAACGGGTCCGGTCCGGACTGCCACGTGGGGCCCAGTGGTCAGTGAGAGGGAGAGTAGATGACTAGACCTACCACTGGGACACGTATTGCAGTGTAGGACACTCTGCTTCCCGGCATTCAATACTACGGCGTCCTCGGCTTCTAGGTCAACTTTCCAAAGATCCATTTTTTTTCTCCAATTATCGAAGAGGCTTATCTTATCTTCACTGGTTATAAAAATGGGTTAGAGCAAAATTTGTGAATTTGCTTCCACACATTTTCTCTGGTTTTTTGTTGGCCCAAACATTTGGCAAGAGAAGATAGATACTCTTGCGAGACGCTGAATATTGAGTCAACCATTTGGTATTTGGTACTAGTATAGATCGGAGAAAATCCACACGGTTATGCTAGCTGCCGCTGCTATAATTTCTTTTGTGATGAGACCAATGGGATGTACCGAACGGCATGGCGAGATGGATAGGAGCTTTGACTCTTCCGCCGACGGCCGACACGTTTAGCCCGTGGAAGACATCGACTCTTTTGTCAACGGATCAGATATTCAGATACGATTTTTTTTTTTTTTGGAATCTATTCAGATATTCAGATACGATTTTGGATTCAGGTAAAACGGGAGATGCTCTTTGAACCGATCGGCTCTTTGAACCTGTCGCGCGCGCGTTCCATTCTTTTTGGGGCGACACGGTTGCAGCTAGACATCAATGGGCAGCCAGAGAATACGCCGCCGTACGTGCACATTCATGGGTACATGCCAAAATATGATGGTAGGGGTGTAAATGGATGATCGGATCCGATTTTGCTGGTGTCATATATTTTTATCACATTTTTTCTTTGATTTGGATAGGAGCGGATTCAGATGCAGACATATTGAAATGCGGATTCAAAATGAGAACGAGACGGACTCGAATCAGAAACAAAAATAGTTAAATAGATTTTTTCGATAAAGAATAGTTAAATAGATACTCTCATGGATAGATAATTAGTATTATTCTGGCAAAAATTGAGAAGGATTTAACCTTGCAGCATTGCAGGAGCAAGTTAGTTACGTAAATATAGACATACCTTGAGCTAAAACCCAAGCATTAACAAGATGGTATAAATATGAGCAAACTAAATCCATTAGTCTACTAACTCTATGAGATGGCCTTAGCTTTTGACTCAAGAAATTGGATTATCCAATAATTTAAAACATTCGGTAATCGTAACTATTACTTATTTTTCCATAATCCATATCTGCATGCAATTTGCAATAGCGTATCTATATGGGGCGACACTTCAAATTCGGATATTCTTATCTGTCGGGTTCTTAAAAATCAGCTATGGATACGCTGAAACGGGTTCGGAGCCGAATTCAGTGCAGAAATAATCTTATCCCTTTACACCCTAGCGTGCTCCCTTACCTCGCGTTCTAAATATAGCCAAATTCAAAGAAAAACAACTTTGACTAAAAATACCAAAAGTATATACTATGAAAATATGCTTTATGCTGATTCTAATACAATAGATTTATACTGTAGAAATTTGATTTTTTAGATATTTAGTCAAACATAAAACCAAAACGCGTGATAATAAGTATAAACAGAGGGAGTAGCTGGCTAGACGCAAGATTCATGTGTGTCATAGACGCGTTTAATTTGAATATTATCAACCACTTATGAACCTAAATTAACGCAGTTGCATACAAACATCACCCAGTTCTAATAGGGGTTTTTATACGATCAAATTCTAATGGTTGAAGTTAGCAAGGCAGAATACGCCGCCACTCGGCGTCCTTGGTTTCTACTACGGCGATTGAATACTACAACGTCATTGGTTTCTAGGAGTTTTTAGGTCAACTTTCGAGATCATCTTTATTCTTACAATTATCGAAGATGCTTATCTTCACTGGCTTCTCCTACACAAAATATATTTAAAAATGTGTCAAAACAAATTTGGAAATATGTTTGTCAAAAGATACCATTTCTGTTGATGCTGATGTTGAGTCAACCATTTGGTAGAGGGGAGGAGATCCACACGGTTCGACTAGTATTATCCCCCTTTCTTCTTTTGCGTTTTAGATTAGACAAGGGCGATGTACATGAACTTGCCGAAACGGCATGGACGGGAGTTTGACTCTTGAGCCGACACGTTTAGCTCGTGAAAGACGTCGACTTTTTTGTCAACGGATCGGATGCGTCTTTGCTTCGAAAAAAGGTGAGATTTTTCGTCTTGTGCACTCTTTGAATCGGTCTCGCGCGCGTTGGGTTCTTTGGGGCGACACGGTTGCAGTCTGGCTGATAGACATCAATGGGAGACGCCAGAGAATATGGGCGCCGTACGTGCACATTCATGGTAAGCTCCAAAATATTGCCACGATGATAACAACGTACTCCTACGTGCGCATGGCTTGATATGGTAGCGGCCAAGTTCACGTGCGTCATATATGGGTTTGAATATTCTTTACCGGGCACAAACATACATCTCCGGCGGGCCAATCTATTTTAGAAGCAAAATGTATCTGTTTTAGTCTCTTTAGGTCGGTGGACGAATATGCAAACGTGTGTAGTCCGTTTGGGTCGGGGTGCATCCAGCGGAGCACCCCATTTTGCATTAATATTTCATATTAAAAATAATTTTACATGGTTAAAAAATGAAAAAGGACATAAAACTATAGTAAACCCTAGCAGAACTAGGCTTTGCACTGACTTCTCCTAGTCCTCGTCGTCGGGGATCTCAATGAACACCGACATAGACCACGGCCAAGGAAAGTGATGCGCCGCCGTCGGAGGAGAACACGTTGGCACACGAACAACACATCAGTTGAGGGGTCTGGCGCTAGCATTGGAGCGAGAGCGGGCATAGGTCACCCTCCCATCCAGCCACCTGCCGCGATGGAGTCATCGACGGCGTGAACCGGCATAGAAGTCAAGTGGTCGTGGCATTGATGTTGGTGCATGAGTCAAGCAGCTAGCATTGATGGTGGCCCACCAGTTAAGTGTTGTTGTGCCAGTACTGGCTTTGCAGAAGATGTCCAAATGGTCACTGCTAGGCGAGCCTAAGCCGACTGCGGGAGGACATGTGGCGTGGGCATATTTGTATGTACACATTTTAGTGCTAGATACATCCATATTTGCAAAAGGTAATATGGGTCGGAGGGAGTACTATATTTTACAACGTATTTGGAAGTTAAAATTTTGATATAAGTGCAAAGCAAGAAATAGGAAAATTATAAAGAAATCATTGTAAATGTATGGAAAATAATAAGATATCAAGTAATGTGTGTCAAATTATAAAGATCCAAAGTTATATGGCAAGTTATAAAATTTTCCGGAAGGGACGACGACTTGGGGCCCAAGGGTGGACGGCAAGCGGCAGAAATCCAGCACCGACCTTGAGTTACTTTAGTATAAGGTATAGGGCTACAAATGAAATTTCGCCGTTCATTTTTTCAGGATTCCTTATTGGTTTGTAATCGAGTGCCTGATATTTATATGAATGCAACAAAACCGTGGTCTATTGTCAAGCCTTTCTTCTATTATGTTATTGAACTATCAACCGAAAGGAGTATGGAAGTGACATATCGCGGTCTGTCACACAGTCACAACCAACTGTTGCTATTACCTAATGTTGGTAAATAATACAACAATTCAAATAAATACTTTTACTATGTGTTATCCGATAAGATCTTGATTGGAATCCGTTGACAATTGACAAAAATGATTTTTATGCAATACAAATATGGGGGGGGGGGGGGGGGGCATGTGCCCCCCTGACCCCTCATGGTAATAATATATGTCTATGAGTTCGCCCTAATAAAAATTTAGATAGTCCTCGGACAATGCCAGCATGTGCGCAATGCTTCCGTCGCCTATGCTTAACTTGTACTTGGGTGTGCCGTAAGATGCCCAGTGGCGCTAGAAATTTCCCAAATTATGCCTAAGCTCCTCCGTTTCTGGCCTGATGTAGGGAAACGGACGATTTGTCGCCGCCTCCTCGTTGTAGACTCTGATTAAAGGGTCAATCTTGAGTACAACCGGCGCACTGTTGGCTGTGAGCAACCGAGCGATGTCCACCATAGGGCCGTAGACGTCGTCCCGGAAGGTGCCATCTGAGGGCTTCCCCGTCACCGACTTGTAGACGTCGGTGCTGACACTAGTACAAACGGACCTTTTAAGCGCCTACCCCCATCGCACAGGGAAGATGCGTTGCAAAAGTTTGCTTACGGCATGAAAAATCGACCGTCTGCCCGCGGCCTAGGCGGGGCTCTTTGTCCACATATCATAAACGAAGGACATAAACAGAACGTTGACAACGTATCAGGAACGGTTAGTTTTAGAACTGTATACATGCGTTTATATGGGATAACGCACACACTTCTTTCATGAAAATGCGTGTGCATGGTATTTGCTATGTTTGGTCAATGCCCACGCCTCCGACAACTTCTCGACCTGATCTAGTACATCCTTCTCCCCTCTTCTAGTGATCTTCGACTTCTAAGTAAATCATATTTATGAGTTTAATAAATTTAAATTGATTTCCTATGATTATCAGTTTGTAGGTTGTTTGCCGCATTTTTCAAGAAAAGGGGCCAGAAAGTCCCCATATTCACATCGAAGTAGGAATTCATAAGGTTGTTTGAAAAATTGCTTCACTTATTCTCATATGCCAATTTTATGTTCAAATCGTGTGGCAAAAGAAGAATCCATCGCATAAAACTTATAAGAGACGTTTATGTGTTAGAGCATCTCTAGCAAAAGCCTATTGTTCTAGCCTATAAAATTGATTTAGAGGCTCCCCTTAATATTATTGGACAACTTTACAGACTCTGCAACTGGTGCGCAAAGTTAGATGCCTTAAATTGGGTTTCTAAATCTCAGGTTTTACTTTTTTTAGTTCTTTGACCATACAAACTCAACTTGACATCCAAATGCAAAAATAAATAGTTAATGATAAAACTATCACAATAGTTGATAAAAAATAATAAAATAAGTGTCCTAAACATATCATAAGATGAACAATATGATCGAAATGGATGCAATCCACGACCAGTGATGCTCAATGAGAAAATCCCGAAGGTGAGTGTGGGAAATAGGATCTTCTATTTCCAGTATTTTTTACGAAATTACTAATTTTTAGTAGACCAAAAATTAGCTTAGGGCTTAGTAGAGTACTAAACCATCAGATTTACAGTGTGATTCGTGCAATTGAGTTGCAACTAAGATTTTTTCAGTTGTGAATTAGGTTGCAACTAAGTTTTTTTAGTTACAAGTGAGGTTGCAACTAGAAACGATACATCTGAACTGTTAGGGAAACGAACGATTTGTCGTCGCCTCCTCGTTGTAGACTCTGATGAAAGGGTCCATCTTGAGTACAACCGGCGCACTGTTGGCTGCGAGCAACCGAGCGATGTCCACCATAGGGCCGTGGACGTCGTCTCGGAAGGTGTCGTCTAAGGGTTTCCCCATCGCCGACTCGTAGACGTCGGTGCTGACACTATTACAAAATGGGCCTTTTAAGCCCTTGCCCCCTATCGCCCAGGGAAGACCCTTTTCGTGTGCGTTGCAAAAGTTTTCTTACGGCCTGTAAAATCTACCATCTGCCCGCGGCCCAGACGGGCTCTTCGGCCACATATCATAAACGAAAGACATAAACAGAATGTTGGCAACGTATCAGAAACGGTTAGTTTTAGAAGAACTGTATATATGCATTTACATGGGATAACGCAAACACACCTTTCGTGAAAATCGAGTTCATGGTATTTGCTTTATGTTTCGTCAATGCCCTATTGGAGCACGCCTTTCACAACTTCTCGACCTGATCTAGTACATCCTTCTCCCCTCCTCTAGTGATCTTCGACTTCTAAGTAAATCATATTTATGATTTTAATAAATTTAAATTGATTTCCTATGATTATCAGTTTGCAGGTTGTTTGCCGCATTTTTCAAGAAAAGGGGCCAGAAAGTCCCAATATTCACATTGAAGTAGGAATTCATAAGGTTGTTTGAAAAATTGCTTAACTTATTATCAAATGCCAATTTTATGTACAAATCGTGTGGCAGAGGAAGAATCCATCGCATAAAACTTACAAGAGATCATTTATATGTTAGAGCATCTCTAGCAAAATCCTATTGTTCTAGCCTCTAAAATTGATTTAGAGGCTCCCCTCAATATTATTGGACAACTTTACAGACTCTGCAACTGGTGCACAAAGTTAGATGCCTTAAGTTGGGTTTCTAAATCCTAGGGTTTGCATTTTTTTTAGTTCTTTGACCATACAAACTCAACTTGACATCCAAATGAATCATTTATACATCTCAATTGCAAAACTAAATAGTTAATGATAAAACTATCGCAATAGTTAATAAAAATAATAAAAAATTAAGTGTTCCAAACATAACATAAGATGAACAATATGATGGAAATGGATGCAATCCACGACAAGTGATGCTTAATGAGAAAATCCTGAAGGTCAGTGTGGGAAATCAGATCTTCTATTTCTGATATTTTTTACAAAGAAATTGCTAATTTTTAGTAGAGCGAACATTAGCTTAGGGCTCAGTAGAGTTACTACACCACCTGATTTACAGTATGATTCGTGCAATTGGGTTACAAATTGAGTTGTAACTAAGATTTTTTTCAGTTGTAAATTGGGTTGCAACTGAGTTTTTTAGTTGCAAGTGAGGTTGCAACTAGAAATAATACATCTGGACCGTTAGATTTGCTTCGTGATTTGTGCTAGTGGTAAGTTGTAACATGAGCTAAGATGTAACGGCAGGAGAACCAACCTGAGGTTGGGTGGTTAGGAGGGTGGTTGTAGCCTCAGCCCTCTAGAGTTTAAACCCAGGTTTGATATCTGTGTGTCTCATAAAAGCGGAATATTCTTTCAGTGGGAGATGACGTTCCCGTCGATAGCGAGACATCTGTGGTGACTTCGTCAATTTTAAGACCTAATCTGCCGGCTCAGTCTTTCGAAGGTGCTCATAGGGATAGGTTATGTGTGCGTGCGTTTATAGGGATAAATGTATGCGCGTGTATATAAGTGCTTGCGTTTGTACTGTGTTTCTAAAAAAGGTAAACTGAGCTCTAAGCTAATTAGATATCTCTTGAATTAGCTCGAGCTAGACGTACGATTTAGGACAGAACTGTCCACTCCAATTAGACTGTGAATTTCCGGATTCTACTTAGAGTTGCTCTAACAAAATCCGGTCATTCTCTGCAGGCAACTAACACCGGTAAAGAAAGAATAACCTGGCAGCAAGCGAAGAACCCAACAGCGGCAACGACACGGCTCCTCATGCGCCCAGCAGCGTGTCCCCTAGAGCAAGACCGATGCTTACGGATCTCAAGTTTTCTATCAGCAAAACCACAACGATGAATGATGCAGGGGAGCACAACTTCACATGGCGATGCATGCACGATAATCCTAGGAATTGGTAGATAGATTTGGGAGTGCCCTATATTCTAGGCCATGTTCTATCTAGCCTTTCGCCGCATGCTCATGTGAAGGAGTCACGTACTCACATGACCTGGCTGATGCTGATGCTCCGCGGAGAAGAGAAGAAAAAACAAGATAATAAGGTGGTAATTCTTTACTGGGAGCGGCTGTGCGTGAGGACCATGGCTGAATGCAGAGACGCAGGGCAAATGGCAGAGTTGGCCGGTGCGGCCGGCCGGCGGTCACCGGCCACCGGCCACCGCGTGGCAGCGCGCACGAGGGCGGCGGCGCCCATGGTCCATCGCTCCACCTCCCAGCATTCAAATCTTAATGTATCCGTTGTTTAATCTCCCTGGCATCCAACTCTGAATGTGTCCGTTGGTGGCCTTGTCAAATCTTGAGCGGCTTCAGTAGTTCAGTTAAGTTGCTGACAGAGAGACATATGTCGGGTGGTACATAGTGATTCCATGAAAATGGTTGAGATAATCATCCAAGTGATGGCATATGATTTTTATTCCAATATATACTCGTCGACAGGAAAGGGAATACCGAAAATTTAAAGAGATTTTTTTCAAAGCTGCTATGATTTCGTACTGAAATGGTTCTTCTGTTCGTATTGACGGAGAATGTGTTTCTGTTATGAGATGAAATGGTACCGTTGGGTGTTGGTTTGCTCAGTTTGCAACCCTGAATACTACCGTTGGGTAGGCGGATTCTATCGAGATTCTGTTTTTCATTATATACTCGAAGCATCCTGAGACCAACCACCCTCACATCCATTGTACGTTATGCCGCACTCGGTGAGCTCTTGAAACGACAGTTGCAGCCATGGCCCAACAAGAGCTGCAATCGATGCATTCATTAAGGAAAAAAAGACACAGTCTGTGGACTGTGGTGAACTGTAGTAGGAGTACATATGAAATGTTCCATAAGTTAGTCATAAATTCGACATCATATGAGCTGTAGTATACATACTAGCGGTAATTTTTTTATTTAAATCTCTAGCTTAAACAGTAATTCTCCTGTGGTAATTACATGAGTTATATATTCTTTCTTGATGATTCACAATTTTAATGCCACAAAATACTATTCAACGGTAATTTTGTAACAATATTTTTTTTAGTGATTTTCTACCAGTAATTTCCCATACAAATCTTCAACTCAATTCGTAGTACCCTGGCGGTAATTGCTCAACAATAGTTCTTCAATGTTACGAAATACTCCAACGGTAATTCCACAATAGTATTTATTGACAATGCACAAATTGTAATTCCTTGAACGTAATTCTTCAACATGAAACGATACCGACATTAATTCACCAGCGGTAATTATCCTATGCTAATTTTTGATGACGCATAATTCATCATGCATGAACATTAACCTCTATTAGTAATTCTTCAACGGAAATTTCTTCTTCTGCACTACTTTTGGGGTTCTCTTACACTAACTTCGAGAATCAATATACTCCACCATCCGCCGCCTCTTTTATTCGACAAAATTACACTACCTTCTTCTACTGATCACCTCCAATAATTTCTTTATGGTACTTTTTTCACAATTATATTTTTCAACAGTTCTTCTAGAGTAATTTTTCAATGGTGCACGAACAGTAATTCTCCTAGTACTAATTAGTCAACGCCACTTCTTCAATAGTGACTGTCATCTTCTACGGTAGCTTCGGGCTTATCCTACAATAACTTAAGGAAAACAAATACTTTAATATTTAGGGCCTATTTAAAATTAATACTATATTTTGACAACGTGTAATTCATCAAGCGCGAACATTAATCTCCATTAGTAATTTTTCAATGGTAGCTTCTTCTTCTACACTATATTTGGGGTTCTTTTACGGTAACTCCCAGAAACGATATACTCCACCATCAGTCACCTCTTTTATTCGATAAAATTCCACCTTCTCCTACTGATCAAGAAATCACCCTACAAAAAGACACATAACTTCTATAAAAGCTAGCTTGACCTGTCATTTGTGAAACAATAATACGTGGTTTTACAGCAGAACTTACTCGAGTGTGGCACATAGTTGAAGAATGAAAAAGCTACTCAGTAGCACGCTCAGCCTCTTGCCTACTTTTGATTTAATACATCACCATAGCATCCAACTGTTTCAGCAAGAAAGTGTAACCACTGACCGAAACTATGTTGTGCCTAAAACCATCAATCATTGGCTTTTGTAATTTTGACACAAAGCTTTCTTTGAACTCAGTCATGCATGGAGTATTTCAATCATTCTGCAAGCGGGTACTTTCACCTATAGCGTGACATGATCGACCATATTTGCTGCAGATAAACAATTCAGAACAGATAAATAAAAAATATATTAATTGTTTATTGTGTAAAAAATATAAAATGATTCAGTGGTCGTAGATGAAATAGAAGGTCACTCCTTACCACAGAAGTAACTGGGGATAATAAGGAAGCACACAGCTCTCCCCGAATTCAGATTCAGCCTCTCTGTACATTGATCATATCCTCTGTACATGTCTACAACGGTTGTCGATTTGTCATCCGTCAATAGTTTAATAAAAAAGCATGAATTGCATGAAAATACAAATAGATCCTTTATCAGGTAAATTTATATATAGTCTTTGACAGCTAGTGATGTCTCAGTACAAAGATTCTCAGCTCCTCTCTAGTCTCTAGCCAGTACCTGTAAGTAACCTCCTTTATTCAAGAGAGATTTGTAGGGGAAACTTTTGACGAATACATAATGTGAGGCAGGCAATGGACCAACACCTTACTCTTAAGTCTGCATATAGAAGCAGCATATCTAAAAAAAGGTTCACGCCAATTGAGGTTCTTCTACCAAGCAAATTTTCCCGTGCCCTGAGCATTACCAAGTGGTGTTATATATTTTTGCAGTAACTATTGTGCACACATGTTGCTCGGGAAAGCGAGGAAGTAACACTGACTGATGATCCACTTTGCTTGTTATGTTATTCTAGATTGATGATATCCTTAGGTTCATGCTCCATTCCTTTTAAGTTGGACGCTTGGAATGTTTGAACTTCAGAACCTTTTGCTTTCCAATTATCTCACAGACAATCCAAAGTACATGTATGTATACTAAATACAATCCAAATGCTTAATACAAAATAGATTTAAATTGCACTATCAAATACTATGGAAAATGCCTGGGATGGGAACATGCTTAGGAATCAAAACCTACTATGTAAATGTGGCATAGAGTTACAAATGCTCTAATGCATAGTACTTTAAATACACCGTTCTCGACATGAAAAGTGCATTCAGGATCACAAGTCAACTACCAATATATTTAGTCAATTATTGGGTAAACAAAGTTACTTTATTACTACCTTGTCTAAACTTGTATGATTCAGGTTAATAATCTAGAGGAGACATGCACAAAGAGAAATTGGAGTACGGCGATGCATTACATAGAAAGTAATGGGAGAAATTACCTCTGGTTGTAAACTATATAGCAAGAATTTTGGAACATTTTCCTAGACATGAATCTATAAAGAACCAATATTCGCAGGGAATATTTTAAAGTCATGCCTTATTACCCCGATATTAGGATGGGTAGATCAAAGTAACTATAAAAGACATAAATTTAGCCTTAAATACTGTAAGAAATAACCAGTGGATGGGTAAATCAGAGCAACTCTACAAGACTTGACCTCAAATATTGTAACAGAGAACCAATGGATGTCGTATATGTCATGATTTTTTAACAGAATGCATCAGAATGAATAGTCTGTAATCTTTTCTGTCAAGCAACAGTCAAATAGAAAGGTAGACTCTTCCTTTAAGAACGTATTGATCAAAATTAAGTTATTCGTCTAGTTCATAAAGGAAATGGAACAACTTAAAAGAGAAAAATAAATTATGAGAAGGCCATGAAAATCTTGCTGCCTCATTAGTAAGTGCATCCTTTATGGAAACTTTCTCTCTTTTCGCCCACCAATTCGTAATCATGTTCGTTAGGACTGACAACCGAGTTTAATGGTAAAACTGAACTGAAGTATCTTAAGTAGGCTACAACATAATAAAGAGATTAAAGCGTTATTGTATCATCACTTGTATAGCCTAGCAATTCTACCCTCACCTGCCTACAATATATATGAAACAATTAACCCACAACAACAAAGATCATGGCTCTGAATATTATTGGAGAAGATCAATGAAATCTAAATGTCAAACAAAATAAGAATAAATAAATAATGCGGCTGAGACGTGGATGATTGACACAAAATCACAAAGAGACATCTGAAGGTGAGGATAGATACAACAGAACATTGGAATGAACAACAGGCATCAACGCGGACACAATGTTGTTGGCAGTCGATCTACACTCTACACCCTTGAGAAAAATGAAGACTCCAAGGGGATGCATGCAAGCATTGTTGCTCCCACTGGAGAGGATTGGGGCCGGTGTAGCATCTAAGAGTGGCCAATGCATCGCTGCTGGGAAAAATAAACCGACAGGTGCTGCCACTCCTATGCATCTGCCCTTCTTTTAGTTTCCTTGCTATCATTCGTCAGAGGCATATCATTCGTAGGCGCTGGGAGAGCCGGTAGAAGACGTCCAACAATGGATTCAAGGGATCGGTTTTAGGGATATATAGAGGCCCAACCATGGAGTTAGCGCGGTGGCTTTGGGGAGGACACCCCATCTCTAAATGAGTACTGGATCAAGGGATTGATTATTGACATGACAGGTGATGCAGACGCGATTACAACATGGAATACAATGTTGTTCCTAAATTTAACATTGCCATAGCTAGATCTCCCTCCACATCACGCATGCGCAACAAACATATTTTTGTAGATCAACACACTAATTTGGGGCTTCATCAACAATCAGATATGGGTAACACTGGATGAGAAATTGATCCCATCACACCTAGTTAGCACCAGCATCATAGTTAGGCTATCACCATTAAACAATCAAAGCTCTACGATTCAGTTCCCTAGCTCTCACACCATATTAAGGGCGACTTCTTTTCAGCTTCTCCGTCGGCTTCTGGGAGAAGCTTCTCCCCACCAGTTTCTCCCAGAAGCCCGGACTCCAAATTTGTTCTGGCTTATATTTTAGTTATGGATAGACTAAAATATAAGCCAAAACAATTTTAGAGTTTGGGCTTCTGGGAGAATCTGGTGAGAAGAAGCTTCTCCGAGAAGCCCCAGGAGAAGCAAAAAAGAAGTCGCCTTAAATCATAGTGATGACACAATCTTCCAGTTTGCAGTCCAATCTAGTACGAATACGGAGGCAAAGAGGGAATATGGACGGACATCGGACAATCTTACTATGCATTTTTCAGGACTGAGGTGGATCGCTTCAGGGAGGCAGAGGACTCTGAGGTTGCGCTCGCCGATGGCTTAGAGAACGCGGAAGAGCCCGGCGCCAGTCTGCCAGCTCCGACCACTGGCTCGTCTGTGACCCCCTCCGCCTCCTCCTCCCCGACGCTGCCTTGGCTAGAGAACTGCCGCTATGTGCTTCCCCCGCTCGTGGGTCCTCCTAAAGCTCCCATGTCGCCTGCTCCTCGCGGCTCCTGAGCGCCGCCGCGTCCACCTATTGACTCACCACGGGAGAGGAAGAGAGACCCGCCTGCGTACATCTTCGTGTCATCTCTCCTATCTGCTCTGTCGAACGCTCAAACCGACTTCGTGTGGTGTTGCCACTCTATTCGCGCAGGTACTTTGAAGCAAAACTGATTGAGCGCAGCACCGTCTCCCCTGCCGCCCTACGTATGGACCCCGCGACAGTGAACCACCGGTGGCTCAGCAGCGTTCAAAGCCAATGAGCTTAGTGCTCCTTATGTATGTAATGTTTATAAAGCTTTGCTAAAAATAGTACCGGGCCTTCTCTAGTCTAAAATAGTAATGGACTAAGTTCATATTGGTCACATAAGATGGGCTGGCCTGCTTAAATCTTAGTAGGTTTTAGTTGGACATGTCATCTACGGCGGGGTATAGTTCCAAAAGCAAAGATTGTGTCATAATGAATGGTATGTTCTCGAATAGCAGAGGTCTTGGTGACTTGGCTAAACATCTACATATCTCTCATTGTATTAATGATCACAATTTAGATTTTGTTGCTATTTCGGAAACTGGTAGAAGAGACTTCTCTCAACGTCTGTTAGACCGCCTTTCTGGTGGTGTTGACTTTGAGTGGATGTCGCAGCCACCCCGTGGTAGATCGGGAGGTATTCTACTGGGAGTACGGTCAGACACCATGGAGGTTATTGCCCGGTCGGGTGGAGATTATCATATTAAGCTCCATATCCGTAACAGAGCCGATAACTTCCTTTGGAGTCTGGTTGCTGTTTATGGGGCTGCGCAGGATGAATTTAAGGCCGACTTTCTTCGTGAGATGGTTAACTTAGCAAAGGATAATCCACATCCAATTTTAATTGGGGGGGATTTTAATTTGCTAAGATTCCGACATGAAAAAAGTAAGGGACGGTTTGACGATCATTGGCCCTTTCTATTCAACGCTGTCATTGACAGCTTGGACTTGCGAGAGGTCTCAATGATTGGAAGACAATTCACCTGGGCCAATAGCCTTCCGAATCCCACGTTTGAGAAACTCGATAGGGTACTTATGGATGCTAACTGGGAATCTAAGTTTCCCATGGTGTCTGTTCGTGCTCTTGAGCGGATCCAGGGATTTTCAGATCATGCTCCTATACTTTTGACTACTGGGATTGCCAAACCGTCTGCTAACCATCGTTTCAAGTTCGAGCTTGGCTGGTTACAACGGGACGGGTTCCATGACATGGTCAAGAAAGTATGGGATAGACCGATTAATGTTGGGTCTCCAATACAGAGGTGGAATCATAAGATACGTCTCTTACGTAGTCACCTCAGTGGTTGGGCTCGGCATGTGTCTGGTGCCCTTAAAAAAGAAAAGTTGAGGCTTTCTTCTATCATTGATGAATTGGAAGCCTTAGCTGAGGTAGGCCCCCTATCTTCACATGAGATTGAACTCAAAAACCAATCTAATGCAAAGATAGCTAGTCTACTCCGAGAGGAGGAACTCAAATGGTACCAACGCTCTAAGAGCCGTTTTATTCTTGAAGGAGACTCGAATACCCGTTACTTCCATAGTGTGGCCAATGGTAGACACAGGAAGAAACGTATTCATAGCCTCGTTCAAGATGAGGGTACGATTGAGGGAATTGATAATCTTAAAAGTTATATTACTAGTTATTACAAGAATCTATTTGGGGCACCTGAGGAAGGTAACTTCTTTATGGATGAGACCCAAACGAATGATATTCCCCAAGTTTCCGTTGAGGAAAATAATCTTCTTACGGCTGAGTACTCTGAAGAGGAAGTAAGAAAGGCTATTTTCCAAATGGAACACAACAAAGCACCGGGTCCAGATGGTTTCCCAGCAGAGTTTTATCAAACTTTTTGGGACACTATCAAAGGGGATCTTCTAGACTTGTTTAGCTCCCTTCATGCTGGACAACTAGAATTGTTTCGTCTTAATTTCGGTGAGATTGTTTTGCTACCTAAAGTTAATGAAGCAGAAAAGATCCAGCAATATAGACCAATCTGCCTTCTTAACGTTAGTTTCAAAATATTCACGAAAGTGGCCACCTTAAGACTAAACACGGTTGCGGATCATGTAGTTCGACCGTCTCAAACTGCTTTCATGCAAGGAAGGAATATCCTAGATGGAGTTGTAACCTTGCATGAAACAGTCCACGAACTACATTCAAAAAAGTTGAATGGGGTTATTTTAAAGTTAGATTTTGAAAAGGCTTATGATAAAGTTAAGTGGTCTTTTCTCCAGCAAACACTCAGAATGAAAGGTTTTTCTGATGAGTGGCGTGCTTTGATCAATGCCTTCGTCGCTGGAGGTAGTGTTGCCATCAAAGTCAATGACGATGTTGGTACATACTTCCAGACATTAAAAGGACTGAGGCAGGGTGATCCCTTATCACCAATGCTATTTAATATAGTGGCTGATATGCTCGCCATTTTGATCGAACGCGCAAAGAATGATGGTCTCATTGAAGGAGTTATTCCCCATCTTGTTGATGGTGGATTATCCATCCTTCAATATGCTGACGATACAATTCTTTTTATGGAACATGATCTTGAGAAAGCACAGAATCTGAAACTTATACTTTCAGCTTTCGAGCAACTATCAGGTCTAAAAATTAACTTCCATAAAAGTGAATTGTTTTGTTTTGGTGAGGCTCAAGACGAGGTCGAGGCATACGCCGATTTATTTGGCTGTGGGCAGGGACAATTTCCTATGCGGTATTTGGGTATTCCGATTCATTATCGGAGATTAACTCTTGCCGAATGGAAACTCGTCGAGGAGAGACTACAAAAACGCCTTAGTAGTTGGAAAGGTAAATTACTGTCCCTGGGAGGGAGACTGATACTCATTAATTCAGTACTATCTAATATGGTACTTCATATGATTTCATTCTTTCTCTTGCCTAAAGGAGTCTTACACAAACTGGATTATTACCGGTCTAGATTCTTTTGGCAAGGGGACAGTGAGAAAAAGAAATACCGGTTGGCTAAATGGAGTGTTGTGTGCTCTCCTAAAGACCAGGGTGGGCTTGGTATTCATGATCTTGAGATCAAGAATAAAGCCTTACTGGGGAAGTGGCTATTTAAGCTGCTTACTGAGGAGGGGACATGGCAAACCATTCTTAAGAGGAAATACATTGGTCAAAAAGCTGTATCTCAGGTTCTTTGGAAACCGGGGGATTCGCATTTTTGGGCTGGACTTATGGCAACGAAGAAGTTTTTCTTTGGCCTGGGTTCCTTTTCGATTAAGGATGGTTCAGAGATACGGTTCTGGGAAGACAAATGGCTCGGCAATGCCACTCTTCGAGAACAGTATCCGGCCTTATATAGCATTGTGCGTCACAAAGGTGATACTATCGCTAAAGTTTTGGAGACTTTTCCACCTGCTGTGGCGTTTAGAAGGGATTTGTCTGGACAGAGACTTGTAGCTTGGGATGCCTTACTTCAGCGTTTGGCGAATATCCAACTACAAGATGGCCACGATGAATTTCGCTGGAATCTACATGAAAATGGCAAATTTTCAGTAGCTTCCATGTACAATGCTCTTATTTTACCCGATGTGCCAATCGATAAAATTAGTAATGATAAACTCTGGAAGTTGAAGATTCCATTACGGATAAATGTATTTGGATGGTACCTACGTAAAGGAGTTATTTTAACAAAAGATAATCTTGCAAAGCGGAATTGGCATGGAAGTAAGAAGTGTGTTTTTTGTCATCAGGATGAGACAATTAAACACTTGTTTTTCCATTATCGTGTCGCTAGATCTATATGGTCAGTCATCCAAGTGGCTTCAACCTTATTTCCACCACGCAGTATTACCAATATATTTGGGAATTGGCTAAATGGAATTGACAATAGGTTTAAAAAGCATATTAGGGTGGGAGCGATTGCCTTTATTTGGTCGCTATGGCTATGTAGAAATGATAAAGTGTTTAACGATAAAAACTCTTCTATTTTGCAGGTTATCTACAGAGTTATTGGCTCACTCCGTTTGTGGTCGTCTCTGCAACGTTCACAGGATCGAGACCTTTATATGGAGGTCTGTGCACGACTGGAAGCTACGGCGAGGGATACTTTTTCCCAACATGGTTGGCCGCATAGCTTACGGATTGGTGCTTCTAGCTAGGCGAGATTACAATTGCTCATCTTGATATGTAATTTTGCCTTCTTTTTTTCAGTCGATACTTGTTCTTGGGCTGTGTGCATCCTAGTTATGCAGAGGCCGGGTGTAAGCTTAATGACTATTAAGTAATAAAGCGCTCTTTATAAAAAAAATGTCATCTACGGCGGATATAAAGCAGTGATAGAATAAAAAAATTCAAACCATGCAGGAGGACTACGTGTCATATATTAGAAGAAGGAAAAGATCGAGACCGGTCAGAAATACAAAGTCCATACAACAACAATCCATACAACTGATCAAAAGACAAAAAATATACTGAAATTAAAACTAAATCTGAACCAGAAGGGCATGGACTGCTGACGACCATTAAGCGCCTAGGTAGAAACAGTCCTATATCATAACTCAAAAGGAAACGCCGCCGCTTGCAAGAACACGCGCGAGCATCGCGTGTCTTCATTCATTAAGGTAGAAAGGAGTGGCAATTACAAGAGAGGCTCAATCACAAACGATCGGTCCTCTAAACCACACACTCACCCGAGATAGAGCTAGCCTATTCCTCTCGCTATACCACTACCACTACCACAAAGCTTAGCTCGCTTCCACTGCTCGAATTCAACGGCAATCCGTCGGACTAGCTCTACTGGCATCGTTGCCTATCTGTCAAAGATGCGCGCATTTCTCTCAAGCCATAGCTCCCTAGCAACAAGAACGACCAGGGAGTTGACCTCCTTCCTGTGTCTAGCTGGGATCGCATCGGATAGAGATGGCCACCATATTGCGAGCGACGTGTCGGCCGAGGGCACCCGATCATGCAGGTTCAGAGGCTGCAGGACCCTGTACCAAACTTCCCTCGCGAACGAGCACTGCAGCGTGAGATGCTCGATCGTCTCTGGCTCCTGGCAGCATAGCGGGCAGAGTGGCGTATTCTGAAGACCCCTCTCCTCCAGCCTGTCGGCAGTCCAGAGTCTGTCTTTGAGCGCCAACCAGACGTGGAGCTTGTGCTTGAGGGGCGCACCTGAGCTCCACAGTTCCTTCATCCCAGGAACCTCAGTGCGTCCAATGAAGAACAGCTGGTATGCCGTTTTCGCAGAGTACTGTCCATTAGCGGTGAGCCTCCATCTGGCGCTGTCTGGGCTCTCCTGCAACGCCGGCGCCTCTCTAAGGGCCGCCCAGAGGCCCATGAATTCCACAATGGCTGGGACTGACGGGGTGCCCCGTATAGCCTGAATCCAGTCATTGTTAGCGAGCGCTTTGGCCACAGAGTCCTTCCTCCTTGCAGGTTTCACAAATTTCATTAAGTTTGGTGCAAGCTCACTGATGCTCGAAATGCCCATCCACCTGTCGGACCAGAATTTCAGTTTGTTTCCATCCCCTAGCACACAGAGAGTGGCTGCTCTGAACATATTATTTGCCTCCATTGGGATATCAAACTCTAAGCCCGACCATGGCTTGTCCTCCTCCATAAGCTCAAGCCACTTCCATCTCATTCGCAAAGCAAGGTTTAGTAGCTTCAAGTTTTTGAGCCCTAGCCCCCCTAGCTGCTTTGGGGAGCATACCATGTCCCACGCCACCATACATTGCCCACTCCTTGCTTGGGTCGCGGCTGACCAAAAGAATCCCCTCTCCAGCTTGTTTGCATAGTCCAGGAACCATTGCGGCAGATCGAGGCAGAGCATGTGATAGATGGGGGTGGCAGCGATTGTTGAATCAATTAGAATTAGTCTGCCACTTCTTTCCAACATCGACGCCTTCCAGGTTGGTACATGCCGTGCAAGCTTGTCGACCAAAGGCTGCAGGTCTGCCTTGGTGAGCCTGACTGGAGACAGCGGGAGGCCCAGGTATTGGATGGGGAATGGTTTGGCGGGGCATTGCAACACAGCCGTTACCTGATGAAGATCCTCCTCGCTGCACCTAATAGCTGAAACAGAGCTCTTGTTCAAATTGCAGCGTAGCCCCGAGGCCACTCCAAATGCCTGCACCAGCTGCAATGCCACACGAGCCTCATCCTCCGTTGGCTTGATGAAAAGAACGACATCGTCGGCAAACAGAGACAAACGATGGCGAATCCCACTTCTTGTGAATGCTGCAAAGAGTCCCTGTGTCTCAGCAAGCTTGATTTCCGCCGTCAACACGTTCATGACAAGGATGAATAAGGTAGGCGACAGTGGGTCGCCCTGCCGGAGGCCTTTTGCATGCCAGAATCTATCGCCGGCGCCACCATTGACTAGCACTCTTGTGTTCGCAGTGGAGATCAGCGTGAGTATCTTAGCAATCCACTTGGGTCCGAAGCCTCTATGCTGAAGAATCTGGATGAGGAACGGCCACGAGACCGAGTCGAACGCCTTTGCCATGTCCAGTTTCAACATTGCCGCTGGGATCCTTTTCTGATGCAGGCTGCGGATTGAGTGTTGTACCATGAAGAAGTTATCCTGAATCGAGCGCCCCTTAACAAACGCGCTTTGATTAGCATCGACGAGCACCGGCAGAAGCTTGTTCAATCGATGTGCCATTGCCTTCGATACAATTTTTGCAATGCTGTGAATTAGGCTCACAGGTCTAAAGTCCCCAACTTCTACTGCCCCAGGCTTCTTTGGAAGCAGTGTGATGTAGGCTTGATTCAGCCTTGCGAAGCCCCTGTTGTCCTCTGAATCGAAAGCAGAGATGGCCCTCATAACTGTCACGCTCACTAACGACCAGCAAGTCTGGAAGAAACGCGCGGAGAACCCGTCAGGTCCGGGCGCTTTGTCCGGCGGGAGACTGCGAACGGCTGCTGCGATTTCGCTCTCCGAGAATGGCAGCTCGAGATCAGCAGAGTCCACTCGGCTTTGTCCCAGGGCTTCAAGGTTCAGAGTGTACTCGCGCTGCACCGGCTCCCCCAGGAGTTGGGTATAGTGCTCAGTGGCCATCTCCTCCATCGCCGCCTGCTCGGTGACAGGCGTTCCACCGCTCCGCAAACTGAAGATGTGGTTACGGCGCCGCCGTATGCTGGCATGGACGTGAAAGAAGCTCGTGTTCGCGTCCCCCTCCTGCAGCCAATGGATTCTCGATCTTTGCCTTGCAATTGTTCGCTCTAGGGACGCAAGCCCGAGGACTTTTTTCTTCAGCTGCGCCCGAAGCCAGAACTCGTCCTCATTTAGATTGCGCTGATCCATTGCCATGTCCAACTGCCGAATTACTTCGTTTGCCAACAAGATTTGTTCCTTGACGTTCCCAATCCGTCGCTGGCTCCAGCGCGTCAAAACCCTGGCTGTCGATTTCAACCGTTGTTGCAGATCAATGAAAGGATCTGGGTGCTGTTCCTCCGCATACCACCCTGACGCAACTGCCTCCGCGAACCCCGCTATTCGTGGCCAATGAGCCTGAAAATGGAACCGAGACTTCCGGTGAAACGAGACATTTGTCGACATCATGATCGGACAGTGGTCAGACATTGAGGAGGAAAGCGCCTGGAGAAGGCACTCGGGATGCGCCAGATCCCAATCCACGGTGCAGAACCATCTGTCTAACCTCTCCATCGTTGGCTGTCTCCGCTCATTGCTCCACGTGTACCTCCTACCGATAAGTGCCTGCTCTTTTAGCTCCAAGTCATTTAGGAGATCCCTGAAGTGGCCCATCATCCTTCTATTTAGTCGCGCGTTGTTCTTGTCTGCTGCATCTAAAATTAGATTGAAATCCCCGGCCACAGCCCAACTCCCAGGGAACGCCGCACGGACGGCTCGGACCTCGTCCATGAAGTCCAGCTTGAGGTTGTCGTGCGTAGGCCCGTAGACTGTTGTCAGAGCCCAGGGCTCCGCTCCATCGAACGAGAGCTCAACGGTTACTGAATAAGTGTTCACCTGTGATCTGAGCACTTGCACTTTGCTAGCTTGCCATGCCACAATGATTCCACCCGCTGTATTATTCGCAGGCAGCACGACGAATTGATCGAAACCTGGCCCGAGGACCCGGCAGATGGTGAATAAATCGACCACCGCCAGCTTTGTTTCCACCATGCAGACAACAGATGCTGCAGCGTCTTCCACAGCTTGCTTAACCAGCGTGCCCCTGTTAGGGGCGTTTAAGCCACGCGGGTTCCACACAATTATGTTCTCATTCGGTGCTTCCATGGAAACAAGTTTCAACTAGGACACCACCAATGGGAGGCAATCAGACGAAGAGCTCTCCCTGCGCCGTGGCGTCAAGGAAGAACAACTTAGCTAATGCCTCGACACGCGCCGGCGAGAGCGGGCCTCGGAAGTACTCAGCCTACTTCTCCAAGCAGTCAACCTCTGGCTCACCCTCTACATTACAGATTCCCAACTTGGTCATCAACACTCTTTGCGCTCGTTTAACATAGGAACCAGGCTGGCCTCTTGCCAGCTCCTTGATGCGGGTGCTTCGCCGGCATTGCTCCTCAGCGACGAAGAGGCGGCGGCGGCGTCTTCCTTGTTGCACATTGGGCAGCGGCAACAGCGGATTGTCGATGTGCTGCCTGATCTGCGCGACAACATCCTGCAATGCTTCACGGGCGTCAGCCGCAGGAGGGGCAGGCGTGTTGATGGGGGACGAGGGAGCCGATGCCGAGATCCTTGAGGGCGGAGGCGAGGGGAACGGGACGCTGTTTGTTCCACGTAGTGAGGCGGGCGATGCGTGCGGGCGGAGTGGCGAGGCAATGCCCGCCCCAGGGCTGTTGCAAGGCGTCGCCCTAGCCCCAGTCGCATGCGGGATGCGTTCCGTGCCCGTTTCCGGCACAAAGCTCACGTGAGCCGAAGGGGTCACCTTCCCTTGACTGCAGTTGCAGCCAGCCGGTCGAGACCAGCAGCTCTGCGTGCACCGATCCAGAGGCGCCTCGCAGGAGCCCGCGCCAAAGACTGATCCGACGTCATCCTCAAGCCGTATCCGTGAGGGCCCATTCACAGAGGAAGGGGAGCCAGCCGCGCTAGCCTCCAACGTGCTTTTCCCGCCATTCCTGGTGCGGCCCGAGGGAGATCCACAGGACGACGTTTGGTGTCGATCGGCAATTGGTTCAGCCACCCCGACGCCGGGCCCCACTCCACTTTCCTGTCCACTTTCTGCTTGGAACGTAGCGGCCGGAGGTGCCAGAGGGCCCCTCCCCGCAGCTGTTTCTTGTCCTGGAGCAGCGCCGCCATCGCTTTTTGCAGCAAAGCTGTCAGTGCTCGAGGACCGACCGTTGTTGCACCGCGGACCAGGCTCCTCGCCAGCAGCCCTTGCAACGCCGCCGGCGCCTGTCCGATAGCCACCGGCGTTTGTCCGGTAGCCGCCATCTGACGGCGAGACCTCCTCAGGCGCCGAGAACCCGCCATCTCCGCCAGCGCTTCCGTATCCGCTATCATTGTGGCGCTCCGGCGAGAAGGGGGGCGTAGGTGGCGATGGCGACCTCGCCGGAGGGGGCGGCGGGGGTGGCGGAGGCGGGGACGAATCGGCCGCGTCCACCATCACCGCATCTGCAAGCGGCCGGAAGTGCACGTCGTACCGCAAGGTCTTTGCCCGGCGAGCAGGTGGCGGCCCCCTGTGCCTTCCCCGAGGGCGCACCTCAGGAGCCGGCGGCTCCTCGATGAACAGTGGCCGCGATGCGGGAACCCTCCCCGGGTCCAGCGCCCTGACCCAGGCCCGGAAGCCCGACATGTCTTCCCGACGAGCCGTCGGCGCGTCGACGTCCACCACGAACCCCACGCCATCCAAGAGCACGTCCGCCGTGCGCCGAGTCCACGCGTTGGCCGGGACACCCTTGAGCTCTAGAAGCAGCAGAAACGGCAGGTCCACCGCTGTGGCGTGCGCCTGCCGGATCCACCCCCGCAGGGCAAGGGAGAACGCCCGCCCATGGACAATGCCCCTGGCCACCATCCTGTCACGATCACGAGCTTCCCTGCAGAGGACAAGGTAGTCCTCCGGCGAGAACGGCCTGATCGACATGTCCTCCGGCCCCAGACGGAACTCAGCCTGCAGCAGCCCGGCGGCCTCCGCGATGCCAACGTGCGGCCTGGCGCCCACAATGGTGACGACGACCGCCCTTTGCAGCTGCGCCTCCATGCTGCCGATCTCCTCCGAATATTCCAGGAAGCAGGGCGGCAGCTCCGGCCTCGCAGCGGGCGCCGGCGCACGCGGCTCCGCCACCACCTGAGCCCGGGGCTGCACGAATGGGACGCTGAACGCTGGGCTATGCGCGGTGCTCTCGTCGGAGCCCTCACGCACAACCCTGCTCCACGAGCGCCCCAGCCGAACGGCCCCTGGTGGCGGCGGCCCCGGCGGCGGGGGAGGAAGAACCGGCCCCGCAGCCGCAGCTCCCCGCGTCGACGATGAGCCAGCCGCGGCCGAACTCCCCAACGACGGGCTTCGAGGCCGCTTGCACCCCCGGGAGATGTGCCCATCCTCGCCGCAGGCGATGCAGCGCACGTCGTTGGTGCAGTCCCGCGAGATGTGGCCCGGCCGCGCGCAGTTGTAGCAGAGACCATGAAGCTCCTGCGGAAGGCGACGGTTCGGCGGCGGGTGCGCCGCCGGGAGCTGCCTCCTGCGCATCTGCCTCCTCTGCTCCTTGCGACGCAGCATCCTCCTACGACGCCTCGAACCCTCCGCGGTCCGCCACTCCGCTCCCCGCCCCCCCACCTCGCCGACGCCGGCGGGGGCCTCCACGGACGCGGCCTTGTCGACGGGGGACAGGAACGGAGAGAGTTCCGAGTCCGACAACTCCACACGGCCCGCCGACGCCATGCCCACGGCCGTCGGGGGGACGCTCTCTCGCTCACGCTCTCTCCATTCCTGGCAGCGGTTGGTCCTTGTCGTTGTTGCAACTGGCGAACTCCAAACGCCGCCGCTTGCAGAAGCCTAGATCCTTGCTTCGTTTTTTATCTGGTCGGCGATGTGCTGAACAGCATTGTAGTTATTTTCAAACACTCTTTCATTCCTCTCTCTCCAGATGCTCCATACAGTTAGTATTACGAGTGTGTTTAAACGTTTCTTATCCTTTGGTTGCAGGAGATCACTCGGCCGCTTTCACCAGCTGCGCAGATTATGATTTGCTATAGGAATTATCTGAGAAAGACCCGCCCATGTAAGGATAGAGCTCCAAATAATCCCAACGACGGCACATCCCACAAAAAGGTGCTTCGTATTTTCTTCAGAAAAAATGACATCACTATTGCTGAGTTAATGGTGTTTGCCACGTATCAGTTAGCATGACGTAAGTAGTTGATGGTCTGACGAATCAATCTATCACGTAGGCATTTTCGTGGTTGATGCAGAGTTGCAGACACACCTGCCACGGATTTTGGCCTTCTATGCATGACACAACTTCAACCACGGAATCATTCCGTTGTAGTAGACTCTTCTGCGACGAAAAAGAGTCGTTCTACCACAAAAACCAACCATGATAAAGGACAACTTTTTTGTAGTATATTCCAGGTGCATCAAAATCAAGTATGACCACATTACAGTTCTAAGCAGTGTGCCCTAAAAATTGTTTGTCGTGACACCTTTTTCTCTTGCTCAGTGGAATAAGCGCTTTGAATGTTCTATCGTGTCGTAGCTCCACTTACAACAAGGATGAACTATCACTAACTAGATGATGAAGGATGAAACCTTAGTTTCACTAGCAAAACACCAACATTAATTAAATATATCAAGAGCTAAAACAATTTCTCCAGAAAAAGTTTAACATGGATCAAACATAAGACCATGTATATATCTCGTATACATATCACAATGAAGATCATATATGAGATATAGGAGAGGTGAAACAAAGGGTGGCATAAAATTTCACAAGCATTTTCCAAAAAAGAATTATATATTTCAGAATAATCAAAGGCCTGACGGTGGGTCACATATCAAGCACCGGATATACAGGTGGATGTATGAACATACCCATTACACCTCGCTCGTCGGCAACGTGCCTGCGAATCCTCCCGAACCCACCCTCGCCCCAGGTATTTCCCCACGAGTTCTTGAAACGCCAGTACTTGACACCGTTGGTTGTGCCATAACCGACAATCAAGACAGCATGATGTCGGACCAAATTACCATCAGGTAGAATTGGTGGCAAGGTTCCGTATTCCATGATGCCCCCTCTATAAATCGATAGATCATCTGTATACTGCAAGCTGACAATCACTGGTTGCTTTGCTACGGCCTCCTCCAGGGCATCCTCGGTACGGTCGACAAGCCTAACGTTTGAGATAGTTGATGCCGCTGTTCCGCTCAGTCTGCAACCCTGAAGACTAGTCTCAGCCATGTATGGGTAGGAGGATTCTGCTGATATTCCATTTTTCATTATATACTCCAAAGCAACATGAGACCAACCACCCTTACATCCATTGTTCTTTGTGCTGCAGTCGATGAGCTCTTGAACCGACAACTTGATTGACTGATTGGTATTTAGGTAGTGTAATGCTTCAACGGAGGCTACAGCAGCCATGGCCCAACAAGAGCCTGCAACACTCGTTAGGGAAACACAGACACAGTTTGTGATGAATTGTACTACAGATAAAGTGTTGCAGGTTAATAAATAAAAAAAAGATAAAGTGTTGCATGAGTTAAAATAGGAAATCAACTATGCTCGGGATAATTACCACATCCGTTTTGCTTCCTCGCGACCGGAGAGACAGCACCAGCTTCAACCCAGTCAATCTCTGGGCGGTCAATCTGCGACCGGTGGAGATTCTTGGAGACAACACTAGTTTCAACCCAGTGAATATCTTTTTGGTGGAGGTTCGTGCTTATATAAACAAGTCCAACGTAGTAAATGGACACTGCAATCATTGCGATAGCTTGCAATATCTGCCTGTAATATGGTTTCAACAATACTGTAACATCTGAATGCAGCAAACAATTAAGCTGGGAGACAATCTTGTAACGACTCTGTATGTAAACTCATGAAATTCTTTTTCGATGTTTTGGTTACCTGCAAAAGAAACCAAAGTAGCGGGCAGCAGTAGCTGCACCAGCCCTAATGTTCCTTCGAGACTGCAGTTTCATCACCGAAGCAGTAGCTCCGGCCGGCTTCGACTGCGATCCGGCCGCCGCGGTCTGGCCGCCGCAAGACCGGCAGGGCTGAGTACTCGCCACGACGCCAGACAAAGGATGAGTCATAGAGACTGACTGCACCCGGCCTCTCTCCGTCGCTGCCTTGGCCATGGAACCAATGTATGTAGAGGAGGAGGTGGTGGACAGTTGGAGTAGGATCATCGGGCCAACGGAATTGGAATAGAATTCTGCACCCGTCTTCCAAAGAGGTTGGGATTCTAGTTTCAGTTGGATGTGTCTCGGTAAGATCGTTAACGACAATCCGCCATGGTTCAGTCCGAGTCGTACTCATAAACTGCTTATTGGTGTCGGCGAAAGCTTGCAAATGTACTAGCCTGATTCGACGACTCAGCATGTACGAACAAAGGCTGCGCGTGCCTGTGTTGCAGGCTTGCAGCTTGTGTTCCATGCAAGGAACGTGTAATTTCTTGATCGATACAGCATTGCTGAGTTGTGATTTGGAAGCGCCGTCACGATTAGTCAGTTTTGGGCACTGGCGATCTTCTCATCCGGCTAATTTGCCACCGTACAATTCAAAGACTGCTCTCAATGAAGCAATTTGCATTGTCCATGTCTGAAAAGAATAGTTTAGGATTTCAAATTCGATATATGCATCGAGAGTGAAAGGAAAACCATATGCCGGAAAAATATCCCAACAGAAACAGATGATATGTATGACACGAATTGGTATCACTTGTAAGTTTCTCACCAAGTATTTCACTATTTATTTCTTTGACCTTGTGGCCTTTTGCTAACAAGGATAGCCTAAGGTGAACATTTGCGTCGGTGGATTCTTGTTTGTGCAGTGGGACAGAAGATACATGTGTAACACAAAAGTGGTTTTATTTTCCTACCAAAACATGGGAGTCAACAGCAAATTCCAGGTGCATCAGCATCACGCATGCTGACCACATTGCAGCTCTATATCGTGATAAAGTGTCACGAACACTTTGCACATGTTCAATGTCTTGCCTTATGGTCGCCAAAGAGTAAGTTGTGAAGAAGTTAGCACTATACTATCTTACTACCTTCCTGTAAGCCAGAACAAGTTTTGAACTCTTTTCCGCAAATAATATCAGACGATAAAATATGACAAGGTGTTCTTATAATCCACCACAATACGGAATGATAGAAAAAAACAATATGTAACAATGGAGACAAACAGCTAGAGGAACTAATATCTGAGCAAAAAAAAAAATAGTGTAATGCCACCAAAATGCTTGTGTTCTTTTAATCTTTTTCTCTCATCAGGTGACTGTAGTGTTTAAAGCACATTCTCAGGTCTCAAGTTTTCCTTCAGAAACAACCCCAGTAGGGCAATTTCAACTACGCAGACAATGTATGCCTCTAGGTGTTACAGCTTTTCACTTGTTCTGAAACACATTACTCTAAACAATATACTACATAAAAGCTCAAGTTCCCCGTACAGGTGATCCACAAGGGAGGAATTCAACAACGCAGGTCCCTGGATTTTTATTTATTTTGGTGAAGAGCTTAAGCAGATCTTCGGATTCACTAGTTCTGCAGCATTGACACCGCCTCCTTGTCAGTGAACCAGGTGAATTCTCCATCCTGGAGGACAACCATCTCAACTGGTAGCAAATCAGAAGTCTTCTTGTCTGAAACCGCTTTCTGCACAGCACCAGCTTTCCCAGCCCCAGTTACCACCATGGCAACATAGGCAGACGAGTTGATCACTGGAAACGTGAAGGTAATCCTCTCTGGTGGCGGCTTTGGAGAATCCGTGATGTGGGTGACCCACTTCTGTTTCTCATTAACAAGAGGGTGACCTGGGAAGAGTGAGGCTATATGGCCGTCTGGGCCCATGCCCAGGAGCATGACATCAAACTTCGGAAACCCAGTTGCCGTTGACATTGCAAGCACACCATTCTTCACAAGTTGCTTCAAGATAGTTTCATAGTCATCTGCTGCTCCCTCAGCAGACAAGGCATCATTGATAGCATAGACTTGACCAGTGGGAATTGGTACCTACAAAGTTGAAAGCAGCATAAGTTATCTACAACCTCGGTTCGCTAATATAAGACAGTTTGGAAAGCTAAATCGCTAATATAAGACGTTTTGGAATTGGTACATGATGTCAGTTATGGGACATTTCCAGAGCTTGGCTCATATTTGAGCATGAGTACATCTTGGTGGGGTTATAGAAGCTCGGTATACAATAAATATTATCATTCTGTTGATGATCTGTATATTGCTTCGCTATTTCAAATACTGATTCACATAGCACAAGGGGCGAAGGGGAACAGCTGAGGTAACAGAAATTGGGATGGGAAGTGCTACTCTTGTTTTTCCTTTTTGTTATAGACTCACCTAGACTGTTAATCGCACAGAAAAAAATATCTTACAATCGCTTTCAGTACTGAATCTAGTCAATATAGTTATACAAAATTGCTATAAGATTCAGATGCCATAGTCCCCAGCATCTAAAGAGCCGAAAAAAAATGTGGTGCAAAGAGGGAACTTGTATCACTTAAAATAGCTACTCCAGCTTCAGATTTATTTCCTCCCAAACTGGTCATGAAATGTTTACACAGCCATCATATTTTCGTAGAACCAAATGTTACTTATAATCATGTATAGCTGTCTAAAATGTTCAAACCGCAGTACGTACAAATATGGCATGATGCCATACATGCAAATAACTGCAGGCAGCTCTGTTATTTGTTCAATACATTGATAAGGTGAGTTTAGGTACTAGAGTTTATCGAAGAACATACATATGGTGCACATGGTTATAAAAGTATTCATGGAGTATACGAGAACATTTATTCTGTTACCAAATGTCTATAACAACCAACCGACACGATTCAATTCCAAACGTCCAAGATACGAAAAAAATCTGCCTGCCGTCTGCAGTCATACATGTCATACAAAAGGATTCTTAGCTTTAGTTTCCAAGTAAGAACTCTGTATCACTTCAAGGCACAAACTCAGTGGCGTCGATAAGCCCCAGGCTACCCTGGCTTTGGCCTGGGGCGTGAGCACAAACCGCAGGCTTAACTGTAGCTGCAGTAGTGTACTGTAGCGCACTGTTCCATACTGTACACTGAAGATGGCCTGGGTCTTGATGATATCCTGGCTACGCTACTGCACAAACTTATGTCTTCCAAATACCCTAACTGACCATAGCGAATGCCTAAAAGGGTAGAACCAGCAGTTCAGGAAGAAGAGTAAATCAAGCAAGATCTCGCGGCGACTACTACCTTGGAGAGCAACCCATCGTAGGCGAGCTTGTAGTTGCTGTCGGCATGGTCCTTGGGCACGACCCTCTCGTCGACCCAGAACACGTGCCACTTGCTCCAGTCCACCGTCTCCAGGTACGGCGGCTCCGCCAGCTTCCTGCGAGACCAAACGAGAGATCTTCACCCGATCCGGGAATCCCGGACCCAACCAGGGGGAACGCACGAACTTTGGCTTGGTGTGGGGACGAACCTGAGGGCCTTGATGAGGGATCCGCCGGAGACCACGACGGTGAAGGCGCCCCTCTCGGCGGCGAACTTCGCTGAGAGATCCGCCGTGTACTTGGCGAGCGACGCCGCGAGGTCCTCCTCGGCGTCGAAGATGAGCAGGTCCCTCTTCGACGCGGCGGCGGGGGCGGCGCCGTCGGTGGCCATGGCGGCGGCGGCAGGAAGGAGGAGAGTGCGCGCGGAGGATAGGAGGCGAGGAAGGGATCTGAGGCTCCTGAACGGGAGGCGAGACGCCGGCGGCGAGCGGCGGCGGGCGAGGGGCGGGAGTGAGGAGGATGCGGCGGCGGAGGCGGAGACCGACATGGAGGTTGACATGTGCTATATGCGAGGTGTGGCGGAAGTGACAGGTGGGGGGTGAGTCACGCCGCGTTTTGTACCGTTGAGATCGAGATAGACGGCCACTGTGCGGAGCCAACAAAGTAAAGTACGCCCAGGAAGCTGATTGACCCGTCACACTCACAGTCACACGACAAAGAATGGGACGAAAGGGTCCTTTGCTTGACTTGTTTGGCTTGTTTTCTTAAGGATTCAAGCTGAGTAATAAATTTTATTCATTAAGGTTAATGAGTTAAAAAAGATGTTTGTGAGCTACTCCCTCCGTTTAGAAATATAAGATGTTTTAGCTTTGTGAAGTGAGTGTATTTAGACATGTTTTAGTGTATAGGTTCGTTTAAATCTATACACTAAAAGATATCTAGATACACTCACTTCACAAAGCTAAAACATCTTATATTTCTAAACAGAGGGAGTACTTGTTAAAATAGTTAACAGGTGGTAGTCCAGTATGTCTATTCATAACTTATCTTTGGGCGGCTAAAGATAAAGTTATAGGTGATCAATGTAAGGTTAATTGGGACACGGTTTGTGGATCAAAAAAATTAGATGGTCTTGGAATTTTTTGTGTGGACAAGTTTGCAAGGGACATTCGTCTTAGGTGGGCGTGGCTTGAATGGAAGGACCCAACCAAAATTTGGGTTGGGTTGGGCAACCCTTACACTCCCATGGATATGAATATTTTCTATACGGCAACCAATTTGAGTAACTTAATGTCAGGAGAGTAAACCGAAGTAGTAATATTTTTTTCCTTTTTGAATTTTGTCAAACTTCTCCTTTATTAATTGAATGAGGCAAAGCTTTTGCCTCTGTTTAAAAAAAAAATCATGACTTCTCTCGTCTCAGAGATCACTCAAGTCTGTCGACTCTCTTGGTCGACCAATCCAGCCCACTCCCTCTAGCATGAAAACGCTCGGTATCGTGCGGGCTACCGTGCTCCCATTTAGCTTAAGGTTTTAGGTCTTGGGCTCGTCCCTTTTAGGGCACGTTTGGTACCAGAGTATTCAGAGAGTTTGGCGGGGATTATCCCGGCTCCTCCCCAATTCCCGGTTTTCTCGAATGGGCTTTTTGGTGCTAGAGGCTTGGGCCAAACTAATCCCCGAATATCCCTAGACGTAGAGATATTTTTCGAGAAGGCAAACCACTACCCAAGCCTGCATATTATCCCCATTCCCACCTCACCTTGATGGCGGAGATGAAGCAGGGGCGGCTGATGCATGTGAAATGCATCCATGATCTTTGTAGTTTATTAGGTCATATTTCTTGATATTCATATGTTATATGATGTTTCCCACATGTTTCACATTGATTTCGGGGATTTTCCACAAAGTCCTCATTTATTTGGTATTTAACTCTCACCGAAAAACCTTTTGTTACTATTTTGGACTTTCAAGAGCTATAGGACTCGATAAAGGGCAAGGTCAGGGAGCATGGTTCACAAATTTTGAGACACATCCAACGAGCCAAAGTGGGCCAGAAGGAGGTCAACATGCTGCAAATGGGGTGCCACCACGCGGCCTAAAAGGTTAGCCGCATGGTACCACCTCTTTTCAGCCTCCGACATCCATTTTCTTCAATCTTCGCATCGCTCGTCTTGGATTTGACCTAAAAACGCCTACATATACCCTTGAGATTTTATTTCATGATGGATGTAGGCAGAGATCAAAAAAATATAAATAGAGAGGCTGCAGGCCACCACTGGAGTAAGATTGGAGGGGGAACCGCTGCTGGAATCATCTCTCGCTGCCTCTCCTCCTTCACCAACACCTCTCCAGCGCTCTCCACCATGAGAGGGGAGTAGTCCACCCCTGGACTTGGGGTTTGTGGTAGTATCTTTTATCAATATCTCTCCATGTACTTCATTATTTAAATCCATATGAGCTATCATACATGATTATGGACACCAATGTAACTTTGACTATTGTGGTATGAGATGAATCTTGTTATGCATTTACCGTTATGTTGGAACCTTTATAGCTTGTTTTACTTTGGAAGCACATCATGATGTTCATTGCTTTGGTTAAGATTGTTTTATCTAATATCTTGTTTGCCCATATCATGAGGTGTGGACAACACTAAGTGTAGGTAGATAAAAGATATGCGCTTCTCATGGGCACAATTATAGACCTTTGCATGGATGCTTTTGTTTGTGTTTCTATATAAATAAGTATGATGTATGTAGATGTGTGTGGTGCTTCAAGATGTATCCAAGTGACAAAAATGGAGCAGCTAGTGTGACAATAGCAAGATATGCATCCTTTTGTATCTTCACATCTAGGGGTTAATGGGAATATGTACTTGGGGCCAAGTGACAATAATGGCATGCTAGGTGACAAAGCACCCTTTAAGGTACATCGTTCTCAACTTCATGTCTTTGGATGTGTGTTTCCCATATGAAAGTTATCATAATACCATGACAATTGTGTGTACCTGTTTATCTATGATTACCACTATTGAGGGAGAAAGAGAGGGAGATCAAGAGAACCCATGAACCTAGAGTCCTTTGTTACCACAAAAGCACAACCTTAGTCCCGTCCTCTCCATTGTTGAGGATCGGGACATCCTTTAATTTTTTTTCTTTATTACTGTGTTGCTTACAATCATCAATTCAATCTCACTTGTTTCCTTGTTTTGTGCAGTGCAAGATAACTAGAAAAAGCGTGCCACTCTAGTTTTAGAGAGTAAATAGCTTTACCTTCTTGCTCATGCGATTCGATACCCAATACTTCCGCATTGAGAGGTGTCACATTGATCCCCTACAGTTGGGGGTTATCAAGTACTTTTATGGCACCGTTGCCGGGGAGCGTAGTGCTAATTAAGGCTTTTATTCTTGTTTGCACTAACTTTATTTTTAGCTCTTGGGGATACTCACGCATCCACAAGAAGAGGAAAAAAAAGAATACAAAGGGGTCATGAAATCACCTAAGCTTGGGGACGTGTGGGAGCTTCCACCTTCACCACCAACATGTCACAGTAATCCCAAAACTAAAAACTCATTGGTATTTTATGGAACTTTTTTTTTGAGGAATTGTATTTTATGGAACTTGTTACTATGATGAACCAGATGATCATATGTCAATTATAAATTTTGATGTTCCTAATGATGACTTTAATGATAATGAGTAGTACGTTTTGGGCATGCCATGTGAGCATACTATACTTGATGATCATGATGATACTCTCCCTCAAGAGAGTCCTATAGTATTTTTGAACTCTTGCAATCACACAATAGAGGAGAAATATGGTTGTGTTGAAAAATACTTATGTGTTTTGCAAATATCTTATGCTTTTGAAAATCCTTGTTGCAACCATGATATTATAATCGATAATGGGACTAGCCACTACCTTGAAATAGGAGAGCATGCTATTGATTTCCATGATATTTCTAATGATCCTTTTTATGTCAAAAATAGGTCCTATGATGCTAGCTCCTAACGATAATATGAAATGGCATATCTTTGTTTACTGTGATTTCTTCATATATAAAATACCAATACATAGGAAGAAAGTGAGACTTCATTGTTATTGCTTCTATGCTTTGTGTTGCTCTTTTGTCGTGTTTCAGTTTGATTATCACATTGGTGGACTTGAGCACACCATGGGATCCTAGTATTTGGTGATGGAACACTTTCTAAGGAATAAAGAGGGAGCAAAGAAGAACTGCACATATCATATGTGCACCTCCTAAATACTTAAGGTACTGAGCCTAGCTATATGGCTATAAAGAAAGCACTTTATGGGAGGCGACCCGGTTGTTTTAATTTTTATTTTGTTTTGGTTTGCTGTAGCTTTTTAGTTTGTGTAGTTTTTTGGGTTTGGTTTAAAAATAAAGTGTCAAGTTTTACCTATTTGGATACAAAATATGAATTTTTTTGCGGGTTTCTATTTTCTACGCGCTGATGTTTATGAAAAAAATCAGTGAAAAATCTCGGTATGTCCAAATTGAGTGATTCTTGTTGGGCTGCTTTCATATTTTTGTCCTCTGTAATACCCCCAAGGTATTTGATTTATTAATTTTTTAAGTGGGGATTTACAAATTGTTATGATGCAACGATTTTGGGGACAAATTCTGACTTTGTTTTGTTGGGTGCTTCTTTTGAGTTTCAATTTATTTCTTTGAGTCTTTTGAGCTCTCTAAGATGTTATATATGCAATTAAGCAACACTCTAGACATGAGGAGCCAAATTCATTTGGAAGTTCTCTGGACGTTAAGATTCGTATCTTTTTATGCACTAACAATTAACCCTACAGAAAAAGAGTGGGAGAAATTTTTGTAGTAAAGTTTTTTCATAGGGAATGAAGCCAAGTTAAACCAAGGTGTATATAAGGATGGTCAGGACCATAAGCTTGGAGATGCCCTAGGCATCCCTCTACATCAACACAAATCTTGGTTTGCAAATCTTCAAACATTTTTTTAGCACTATATGAGTATCGTTAAGCTTGGAGCGTCTAGTCTTTTTTTGGAGTAGCATCTCTATCTTTTGTAGACCACCTACAATTGTGAGGTTATTAGAATATCTTATGCTTCTGAAATAAAAGAGAGAAAATAAGTGTAGCATCCCAACATTTAGGACCCGGGGAAATGGGTAGATTAAGTTTTGTAATTTACATTCTAGTCTTCTAAAAAGGGTGAACTTTCAAAAACCAATTTTTTAGGTTCATTAGATGAAGTTTGACTAGAGATCATTTTGAATCCCTAGAATTTGAATCAAATTTCAAATTTGAAATTTTGAACTTAACAAAATTTGAGGGGTAAACAATAATTCAAACAAACAACACTAAAAGGAAGTAAATAACTTCTATAACAAACTTTGTTGATCAATTAAGTTGACTGAGTTCAAATTCCAAATTTGGATTTACATTTATTTGAATTAAGTAATTAAGGTCAAATTCCAATAATTCTCAAAACTTGTAGAAAATCACAAAAATATGAGACCAATTGCATATGAAAGATAAAATTAATCTTATTCAACGGAATCATTTACATGTACAATTACACACCACATAGTGATCAGATTACAAAAATCTGAGAAGAAAATAAAAGAAAAAGGAGAAAACCCTAACTAGCCTATCTACTAACTTGATCTTCTTCTTATCTTCAACCTCCAAGCCAAAAAACACTAGGGTAACATTTGGTCATGATCAAAATGTTGGTTTGACCTAGGGCCAACCATTTTGATTTGGAATCCAAATTTATCAAAATCCAGAAACTAGTTCTAGACTTGATCAGCTAGGGCAGTAAAAAAATCAAATCAAGTATTTAGGTTACCAGAAACATCAATATGCTGCAAGAAAAATAACAAGTAGGCCAGCTAGATGACCTAGTTAAATCTAGGAAACACTTCAGACAAAATAAGATAGTGGATAAGTCTCACAATAGTATTCATTGTAATTCAAAAGGGAATAAACAAAGATATAAATCAAATCATCAAAGGACCACCCTAGCTAGGATTCCATAATAATTCCAACTCAAAGAAATATAGCCAACATTTAAAAGATCAAGATCTTGCTAATCAAGATTAGCAAATGATTAGCATCTAGATTGAGCCAAAGATCAAAATCACCACCACATTAGCAACCAGAGATGGATATCATCTCAAAAAGCACAAATTTAGTAACTAGAACCAAATACTTTGTTAGCTTATTAAGGACATGAATAAAATATTCAAACCTAATGAGTAGATTCATGAAAATCATGAATGTGGACTAGAATCCAACACAGAGAGGTGGTTTAGTGCATTAAGTAAGCACCTTAGTCACCAAATGCATGTAAATAGGTGTCATCACCATAGTGATTCCCCAGCACTATAAATACCCTCTGAATCCACACAATTTCACTCACAAATTTTCTAAGAGCAGCTCATCAGAACACCTTGAGGCCAGAGGCTAGAGGTTAAGAGCTGAAGCTCAACATTGATCCCAGGCCAGAGGCTGGGAGTGAGAAAATAGGAGCATCTCACCATTGGTGAGTAGCCCAAACTTTAAATTACACCTAGTAGTTAGGAGAAGGACTAGAGCAAGGAGATGTTGCCCAAGCTCATCTCAAATTCATCCCAGGCAGAGAAGTGCTGCCCAATCTATACCAAGCCCACTTTGGAATCTCCAAAGGTTGTTATAATTAGGATTTTCGTTTTAGTTGAGAGGGAGTGGTAGCACCACACCTTTGCAAGCTTTCTGTGCATTCCCCTAATGGAGAACATCACAGCCATGCTAAGCAAAAGGGCACAACCATTAAAGTATTGTGTGTGAGCTCAAGGAGGAAGATGAAGTGGCAATCACTAAAAGTGACCACCTACTTCATAATCATTCTATACAACACACTTACTGACAAGGGTATAGCCAATAAGGCCCATTATCTTGGTACCCCTGGGGCCCGTTAGGAAGGCCTAAGCATAGATGTAGTCAAAATACGAGATAACATCATAAACAGACATTGTAATTTGTATTGAATCCGGCCGGTTCCTCGAGACCTGGCCACCTATATAAAGGGGCCAGGAGAGGCCGGCCAGGGACAGATTGAGATTGAGCCAATTGAGTACCACGCTTATTCTCGATACACAACAAACCTCACCTTGTTTGTCTGATCTTTACCTTCGAGTTCATCCGACATCCTTTTTCCCTGATCCTAAGTCCTTCATCTAGGACATTTGCCGAGTTAACCCCCGTCACTTACATTTATATCTCTAAACCCTAAGATTCAAAAGATTATTATATTGATTATTTGATGGATATGATAGTTGCAAGCTCTAAAAGCTGCAGCCTATGTATTACCATGTGTGTATGAGAACAATTGAATAAGAATCTTCGTTAAGCTTATTGGTCAAGTGTTAATTGTAGTGATCTGACAGAGGTGTTGATTACTAAATTCAGTAAGATAACATTAGTAGAAACTAGGGCACCAACAAAGTTAAACACATTCATAGACACTAGGCACATGTTAAGGAGCAGTAGAATCATAGAAGATCATCCTATTGATCATTGTCAGTGACTGAATTCAACACTGTCAGTGACAAGGGTATAGCTACTAAAGACCATTATCTTAGTACCCCTGGGGCCCGTTTAGGTAATTGTCTAATAAGAGTTAGGCCCAAATATAGACATAGTCAAATACGAGATGATATCGTATACAGACATTGTAATTTGTATTGGACCTGACCGGATCCTCGAGACCTGGCCACCTATATATAGGGGCCAGGAGAGGCCGGCCAGGGACAGATAGAGATTGAGCCAATTGATTACTAGCTTATTCTTGACACACATCAAGTTTCGCCTTGTTTGTCTGATCCTTTACCTTCGAGTTCATCCGACGCCCTCTTCCCCCGATCCTAAGTCCTTCATCTAGGAAATTTACCGAGTTAACCCTCGTCAATTGGCGCCAACCGTGGGGACCTTAGGCGTTGGAACCATGAATTTTACGGCTGTTTCACTTTCATCCAGTAGCAACCCGGAAGTCGACGGAAACCAGATCACCTTTGGAGCCGTAGATTTTCAACCTCATCCATAAACCCTTACTCCGGCCTTCGCAAGCTTAGATCAGAAGATGGATTTGACAATCGGAAGCTTCAACTTTCGCGTCGGGTCTCTGGGAACAATTCACCTCTCAGATCCGACAAAATCGGATTCATCGGCAGAAAAAACCGCATCAGTGGCGATATCAGAATCATCGGTTGGCTCTTCCAGCAAAGTAAACTCGCCGGCCAGCTTCACACCGACAGAGAATATAGAAGATACAATTGAAGAACTCAACGAAATCATGGAGAACCTCAACTTAGGGGAGCCATCAGGAGACTTCATGGTCTGCTACAACAGCACCTCAGACAAATCCACAAATACGTGGAAAACAGGATTAGAACTTTATGAGGATGACCAAACTATCTTCTCAAGTTTCAGCAGCAAAATCAATCACCAGCACCAAGTATTTGCTATCGTCGGAGACAATTCGGAAGAATTCGACAACAACAACAATCCAGTACTCAACCCAGCAAATGTAACAAGAGGAGCAAACCATCTGGCAGAAGGAGATACCCCAGATTCCTTGGCAATCAGAGCAAAGGTGCGACTATCAGCCGATGAGTGGAATACAATCAAAGCAGCAATCGACAATGGCGCAGCCATCCCAATAGATGCAAGTAAAGAGGTACTTTTAGGATACCACTACACCTTACATCAACAAGCAAGGCAGCTAGAAAAAGAGAGAAGCAAAATAAGGAAAAGATGGGAATCAGTGAGCGCAACAAGTAAAGCTATGCACGAAGCACGCAACAACACGTCACATACAAATAGCAGAAGGTACAACAGGCATGGCTCGCGAGTCGATAATCTCGAGCACTCAGATAGAAGAAACCTCTCAACAAACCTCGACTCATCTTTCTTATCAGTCGATGAGCAAGGCAACATCATGCCGAAGACACCCAAAGCAGCACTTGTAGTAGCACAAAGCATATCTATACACTACGCGGCCAAATCCAAGGGACCCAAGAGAACACATGCATCGGGCAGCATTGCAAGGGTTAAGATTAGTAGGAAACAAGTTGACAGCCAAAGAAGAAGAAACACGTCGCAAGGAAGGTTCACACAAACCCAGGTCACCACGTCGTCACAACAGTCCTCGGCGCGGAAGCAGGAGTCTATGATCCAGGTCACCATCACCAAAACACTACAAAATCCCAAGGCACGAAGGAACCCGAAGATCCAAATCTCCCAAGAAAGCGTACGACTACGAAGATGACGAAAAGGAGATGGGAGCTCCATGCTTTACTCACAGAGTTCGCAGCACTCCCATCCCCAAAGGATTCAAACTACCCCATGATCATCAGAAATATGACGGATCTCAAGAGCCATAGTCATGGCTCTCGGACTATCTACAAGTAGTAAGAATACTAGGGGGCTCGAAAGAGACAGCAATGCAAAGTTTGCAGCTCCACCTCACCGGCGCGGCACGGTCATGGTTAGGCAAGCTGGAGAGATAAACAATTGGAAGCTAGGATGAACTTAAAAGGCAGTTCACAAGCAACTTTAATTCAACTTACAAGCGACCAGCTTCAACGGAAGAAGTCAAAGCTTGCACACCGAAGCACAATGAAACACTTAGGTCATACATACAATGGTGGAGTATCACTAAAAACTCTGCGGTCGACGTATCCGACAAAAGGGCAATTGATGCTTTCACGGTTGGGCTACGATGAGCAGATCTAGTCGAAGAAATGGGACGGATCAAGCCAAAATTAGTGGCAGAATTAATGGACATATCAAACAGATTCGCATATGGTGAAGATGCCTGTAACAACAAAAGGACGCGGTCACCCAAAGAAGACAGAGGGAACAAATATAGCAATCAGAGGCGAAGGTCCCGCAACTATGATAACTACGGCTCCCATAGTCAAGTAGCCACAGGATACAAAGAGAACAACTACCAAGGAGACGACCTCAGGAATACAGGATATCACAACAACGTCAAAGAAGATTCAAGTAGCAATAGGCAATTTTAGCCGAGAGGATCAAGGGAATACAACCAGTCACCAGATGACATGTTAAACGGGCCATGCCATATGTACTACGCATACATCGAGGAAAAGAGAGTATCACGACACGCGATGAAGGAATGCAGGACATTCCTCAAACTTCAAGAAGCAGTAGGACATAAGCAAGCCGAGGAAAGAAAGCAATGATACGATGGAAATGCGAACAGTGCACCCCCAGCAAACCAACAAGCAACAAATGGAGCCGCACAAGGGCAGAATCAGCCAAATCAGGGAAACGAAAACGATGGAGGATATATCCCATCCAAAGGGCACATCTGTGCAATCGTATAGCCAGTAACAAAGTCAATCAAAGAGCAGAAAACCATCTCTGGACAAGTTAATCTAGCAATAACTTCACCTCTAGTGTCCATAGAGTATTTACACTGGTCCGAACAACCGATAGAATTCAATCGAGAAGACCACCGAATAACAGTACCTCGGCCCGGTAATGCGCCTCTGGTACTCAAAGCACAAATAGGAGGGTACGACATAGAAAGAGTGTTCATGGATGCAGGAAGTGTTATAAATCTAATATACGCAAAGACGCTCTGGGCAATGTACCTATCACTTGAGTTCCTCAAGCCGACAGATTGTTCCTTCCACGGAATCGTACCAGGAAGCGCGAACTACCCATTGGGTCGAATAACACTCAATATTTGCTTCGGCAACCGCCAAAACTATAGAAAGGAGAAGCTGGACTTTGAAGTCATGGACTGGCCCTCTCAGTATCACACGATCCTCAAACGACCCACGTTTTCACGTTTTATGGCAGTGCCTCACTACACCTACCTGGTACTCAAAATGCCAGGACCCAATAGAATCATCACAGTAAAAGGAAGCGTCGAGCTCTCAGATATATGCGATAAAGAGTTCCACAAAATGGCGCAAACATTTGGCATGATAGCCGAATATGGACAACTCAAAGGAAAAATAGACAAGGAGATCACAACTACTACAAGGCAACCCGAAGGAAACAAAACGGGCAGCATTGAGCCAGAAGCAAAGAAACTTCGAGTCCAAGAGGAGGACCCGGGCAAATCTACAACTAACGAGTCGGGGACTCCCGCCACCTAGGCAAAAGAACTTCTTAAGGCAAATAGATAGTAGAGTTAGTAAAATAAGGCTATTCAGCCACGAGTTATAAGGGAAAAGACCCTCTAGACCCAGAACACAGGCCACCGGTCGGGTCCCTTGGGCTACCCCCATGTATATTTACATTCAGCATAATAAATAAAAGACAAGTTCCTCATTCTTTGAGTTTGCAAGTCTATTATATCAATGATTCTATGCGGAAAATACTACAAACTGCGGTAAATGCACAGTATATGACAACACAGCGTCCTGAGTAGAATATTCTGACAACAGCGTCAGAGTAACTAAAACTCTCACGCTCACAGAACAAAGCAAGCAAATTACAATGAGCAAATCTTTGGCTACAAATCCACTTGATCTGATGAATCAACCATGAGTGGGTTTAAATAATGGTAGTCACAAAAAAATTTAGCATAGGCTTCAAGCAACTTAGTAATCATCCTTCTCGCATGCTCAAGTGTAGCATCCATATGGACCCGCGTCACCAAAGATCTGGATCTTTATGGAGGAGGCAAACCCAGAGAAATAGTATTAAAGTTCACCTTTGAATGCCACTTCCATACCCACCCAAGAGCAAAATTGGCACCAGCAATCAGATTAAGATCTATAAGCTGGTGAATACGTCAGATCATCTTAAACACTTTAAGTATCTGGCCAAAATTCTCCGAAAAAGAGTTTCTGGGCAGCATAACGGAAAACATAGTTGCCAACAATTTTCGACAACTATCAACAGCTTCTCCAACATGTCGACTTCAATCCTGCAGTAGAACAATGGCACTACGATGATGAGCGTCAGCCCAGAAAGTATTGGTATCTGAGGAAACTCTCTCAAGAGCCGCGGTTCACTCCTGCACTTGATGATGTCCAGCGATAGGATCCAAGCAAATACCTGGGAAACAAGATTCAAATGAAATCAAAACAAGAAAAGATGGCAGAAGACACTCGGGGAATCTAGGCAGCTCACACTGAAGTTGCTCGCATGCCGTCTCGATGATCTCGGTCATGTAAAGGTCACATTCATCGAGTTGAACAATCTTTGCCATCAAGACAGATATTTGATTCTCAAGAGAGGACACTTTCTTTAGTAAGTCAGAAGATTTTCTAGCTTGATCCATGGCAGTCCTAGTTTGTTGTTTCAAAAGGGATAGCCAACCTTCAAGATCCTCAATCCTTGACAGATGCTCAGCGCAATGGTCAAGCAAACCATGTCCAGAAGGAACCTCAGGAATTTGGGAATCTGCTATATTCATTGGCAATGGGCCACGTTCAAACTTGGGCATTTCGATCTCACATTCAAGCTGGACAAAATAGAATAAGAGACTTCAAATACAAAATAAAGTGGAAGCACAAAGTATTTACAAGACATAAACTCTGGACAAGACTACCGAAGCACAGTGTTTGAGTTACAACAAGGAGATTGCGCATAGAATCATCTAAGAAGACAAGCAGGAGTCTATGCCACCTCAGTAGGAGAGGGATCCATAGGAGCAGGTGCACTCGATGAAGGCTGATGCGTGGTGAATGACCAGCCCGTTGGGAACCCCAAGAGGAAGGTATGATGAGTATAGTAGCTCGTTTTCCCTCAGTTAGAAACCAAGGTTTATCGTTCTTGGAGAGGAGAGACGGTGACGACTGAAGGTGATGCTTGCTAGTTTGCGACAGCAGCGGACAATTTATATATGGCGCCTCGTCCAAGCTTTGCTTGCTAGCTGCAACGTGGAACCTGCACACACACAAACAAATACTTTGCTCCCAACTTACGATGAGGTTGTCAATCTCACCGGTTTGCTTGAAACAAAGGTTATGAGCGTATCGAGTGGAAAACAGTAGAAAATGCAATAAAGTAAACAGTGCGAGAAAGTAAACAGGTGATAGCAATATGATGGAAATAGGACCGGGGTCCACAGTTCACTAGTGGTGTCTCTCCATAGATAAAACATGCTGGGTAAACAAATTACAGTTGGGCAATTGATAGAATAAAGATAAACGTGATATGTCAAGAAGATCACTATGAGATTTACTCTGGGCATTACAACAAAATACATAGACCGCCATCCAACTGCATCTATGACTAATAATCCACTCCCGGGGATATCATCCGAACACCCTAGAAGTATTAAGTTGCGAACAACAGATAATTGCATTAAGCAAAGTGTGTAATGTAAACAAAGCATATGCCCTTGAGCATATGAATGTTGTTTTATCCCTAGTAGCAACAGCACATCTACCACCTTAGAGGTTTCTGTCACTCCCCCAGGTGAAATAGAGACATGAACCCACTATTGAGCATAAATACCCCCTCTTGGAGTCACTAGCAACTACTCGGCCAAGATAGCTACTAACAACGGAGAGCATGCAAGATCATAAACAACATAGAGATAACAAAAGATATAATTTAGTACAGCAACTTAATCATAAACACCAATATTCATCGGATCCCAACAAACCAACATCATAGAATTACATAACGGTGATCTCAATCATGTAGGGCAGCTCATGAGATCTAAACATGAAGCACATGGTGGAGAAGACAACCATCTAGCTACTGCTATGGACCCATAGTCCAAGGTAGACTACTCACTCATCGCTCCGGAGGCAAGCATGGCGATGAAGAAGACCTCCGGTGGCGATTCCCCTCTCCGACAGGGTGCCGGGAAGAGCTTCTGGACCCTCCCGATCTTCGGGTCGACGGCGGTGGCGGATCGCGATGTGTTCTGGAAATCTGATTGGGTACTTAGGTTTTTTCCGTTGGGGGGTCTTTATAGGCGAAGGGACGATGTCAGAGGAGGGGCCAGGCGCCCTCACACGGGGGTGGCGCGGGCCAGGGGCCTGGCCGCGCCGCCCCTGTGTGTGGGGCCCTGGTGCCCCCTACTTCTCTTTGGATCTCTGGAAGCTTCCGGGTAAAATAAGACTTCAGGAACTTGTTTCGTCCAATTCCGAGAATATTTCCTGTGTATCACTTCTGAAACACAAAAATAGCAGAAAACAGGAAACTGGCACTGTGGCGCTTGTTAATAGGTTAGTTCCGGAAAATGCATAAAAGTGCCACTAAGTGTAACGAAACAATATGCAAATGGTGTAAAAACAAGCATGGAGCATCAAAAATTATAGATACGTTTGAGACGTATCAAGCATCCCCAAGCTTAACTCCTGCTCGTCCTCGAGTAGGTAAGTGATAACAAAAGAATAATTTTTGAGGTGACATGCACCTACACAATCTTGATCACATATGTAAGCATTGTGAGCTGGGATCATAAGAACTTAAACATGGGCATGAAGATATAATCATGACAATAAGAACTTAGCAACCATGTTGTAAACATGCAAATGAACACAAACAAAAGATCATGAAAATGAAACAATGAAAGTCAAACGTGTGTTCAAATCATAAGGAAAAACATACAAATGGTTTTCAGCTTGTCCTTCATAGAAAGCAAAACATAAATGCATAGGACACCTCAAAGTTTAAGAGGGCGACTAGATACAAATAATTTGAGAACAAGTGAAACCAACAATATGAATCAATCAATGAACTTTGGGACAATGCATATCACACTAAGAATGACAACTATGCTCTCTTAATGGTGCATAAAGAAAGAAGGTGGTGACTCAACATAAAAGTAGAAGAAAGGCCCTTCGCAGAGGGAAGCAGTGATTGCAAGTTTTATAACCTTCAAAAATTATGGTACTTACCGGCTTTGAGCTCTCATTGCCCCCATCATAAGCATCTTGAATGGTTAAAGTTAATGCGAGAACAATTATGATGCATATGCTTGACAAATCATAAGTTGAAGACCTCGTGCCCCGTGAATACGAGTACCCAAACCTCATGCTACTTTACTTAGAGTCCCAAGCAAGGCTCTTGTCATTGTAAGTATATGCATATCATTGAGAACCGCCAATGGGGTACCTCCGTGCCCGATGACATGGAACAAGCCCACACCAAAATGATAGGACAAGCAGACAATGAACACCTCGACATCTCTTTTATTTGCCTTTTGTTTAGCTTTTTATTGTGAGATGCGTCGTCGAATGTTCACCATGGGTATGATGCAAATTTCCACCATGAATTATGCATGGCTTAGATTGGCGGCCCGGCGTTTCCCTAACACATATACAAACTCCATGATCCCTACAAGATTCCCAATTCATTTCACACCGCGGGCATCCATAAACAAAAGATCACGATATCAACTCAAATAAGAAGTGCAATGTTGAAAGCTTGCCCCATGACAGCATGGCTGGGCTAGAATCCAACTTACAACTTGCAAGCATAACAACTCAACATAAGAGACCACAATGTCAAATTTTTAAGAACAGGAAAAAGTAAAGTGTGCCTTCCGGTTCGTGAGAGCTTTACTGACCGAATTTCGCATAACACTGGTAAGAGTTTAATTTGAAGAGAAAATAAAAGCAAGTCAAATTTACTTGGAATAGCAAATTGCTAGTAGGTATGTATGGTGGACACTTTGGAAAACTTTGGCTTTTAGGAGTTGGATGCACGAGTAGAGCTCATACTCAGTACAAGGCGAGGGCTAGCAAAAGACTGGGAGCGACCAACTAAGAGAGCAATAATGGTCATAATCATGCAAAGCGACAAAGCGACATTAAAAGAAGCATAAGATGGCATCAAAAGTCAAAAACTAAATGATCATGAAGGCTATTGGCGACTTTGTAAGAGTCTAACATGTGTGAGCATGCGCCAAGTCAACCCAAATAAAGCATCAAGGAGAAAACCAAAATAATGCTTCCATACAATAAAAACAACGCATGATTTTTTCAAAGGCTCATTAAGCAATCTCAGTCATTTGAGACAAGTCATGCTACAGCAAAACCACTAAGCATACTATCAAAAAGACATCAAGCATGACATGAAAAAGCCTAAGCCGCAGTCTACACAAGCTCCTTCTTGTACCACTATTTTGCATAAAGCTTTTTCTCTTTTCCAACACCATTTGAAATTTTTATAAACACCTCTTTTGATGAAAACCAATAAAGATCAGAGGCAAAAATACACCTTGATGAAAAGATATGACAAGATCTGAACGCAAATCAAGGCGAAAACGAAAACCAAAAGCAGCAGCAGAAAAAGTAGAACGCTCGATGAACGATAAGAGTGAAAACTAGAGCGTTCTTTGCAAATGAAAACGAGTACATCTCCTCCAAAGAAAATTTGTTGGGGTCCAACCATTTATTGCAGCAAACAAACAAACTAAACCAACTAAGAAAACTAAAACAACTGACGCTCCAAGAAAAACACATAGTGCATGAAGCAATAAAAATATAGTGTTTTGAAAGGTGACCTGATTTTTGCCGATGAAGAAGGGGTGCCTCGGGGGCATCCCCAAGCTTTGACGCTTGTACTTCTTGGATATTTCTTGGGGTGATGCATGGGCATCCCCAAGCTTGAGCTTTTGTCCATTCTTCAACTCATCTCATCATTCTCCAATCCCTACACTTGAAAACTTCCTTCATACAAAACTAAACACAAATCTATTAGCAACATTAGTGTAAGCATAAAATATATTCAACCTCTTTTAGCTTCAGGTTTCAACTCAAAACCACCACATATATAGCAAATACTACTGTAGCAACTTCCCAAAAGGTTCCATGATCAAAAGAACTCAAAAGAAAGCGATAAAGTGGCAAACACAAATATTGGCAGAAATCTGTCAAAACTGAACAGCTGACAAAGGTCGAATTTTTGAAAGATTTTCTGTTGCTCAAATCAAAAGGTGTTCAACTAACAAAAGTTTGGATAAAACCTGGGGCATATGCACAAGAAATCGCAGGTCCAAAAGATAAACAGAGAATTTTCACGAATTTTTACGGGGCAGCACCGAAAACAGTTTCAGGACAGCAACATCCCCAAAATCTTTACCTCGCTCAAATTAGAGGCTTCTCTTGGCACAAAAACGAAATAAACAAGATAAGGAGCGGTCATTACAGTAGTAATGACTTCCAAGACTCAAATAAAAGAAAAAGTACTGAAAAGAAAACATTGGGTTATCTCCCAAGAGTGCTTTTCTTTAACGCCTTTGAGCTAGGCGTAGAAAATTGCGAATCAAGTATTTTCAGAAGAAGCATTAAGATCAACAGCAGAGATCTTTTCAACAATGAAGGAAAATATGTTCAACTGAGTTTTTGAAACTCCTTTACGATCACGCTTTGGCACACTACTTTCCTCAAAAAGATTTTCAGGGCAAATCCAACTGGAATTCTTTTCCCAAGCTTCATGAATTCCTATAAGTTCATAAGGTATTGGTATTTTAAAATCATCGGGCGTACCAACAACCTTAACAGGCGAGCCAAGCTTGTTAAACTTCTTAAAAACTTTCCTAGCCTCAATTGCAACATCTCTAAATTCTGTGCGCAAGGTTTCTAAAATAAAAGCTTTCTTTTCGGGATCCTCAATTTCATGAAGCTTAAGGAACATGTATTGCATAGAAGGATTAAGACTAGCAAACCTAGCTTCTAACATGTGAACTAAATGAGCAGACGCAACTTCATAACTAGGAGCTAACTCAACCAAAGACTTTTCCTCAACTTCCTTATGCATACTAATGTGATTAAAGAACTCCTCAATGTTACTTTTGCCAATAATCGAACCACTACCTACTGAGAGGTCCTCCAGAACGAACTTAGGGAACAACATGATAAACTAAAGTAAAGAAATAACAACTACCAAGGATTCTAATTTTTTTGGGTTTTTTGATAGAAAGCAATGCAGGTAAAATAAATAAAGTAAAGCAAAACAATAACAAAGTAAAGGATGTGTGTGCGAAAAACTCCCCTCACAGAAGTCTTCTCTTCCTCCCCGGCAACGGTGCCAGAAAAAGAGCTTGATGCGTGGTGAATGACCAGCCCGTTGGGAACCCCAAGAGGAAGGTATGATGAGTATAGTAGCTCATTCTCACTCAGTTAGAAACCAAGGTTTATCGTTCTTGGAGAGGAGAGATGGTGACGACTGAAGGTGATGCTTGCTAGTTTGCGACAGCAGCGGACAATTTATATATGGCGCCTCGTCCAAGCTTTGCTTGCTAGCTGCAACGTGGAACCTGCACACACACAAACAAATACTTTGCTCCCAACTTACGATGAGGTTGTCAATCTCACCGGTTTGCTTGAAACAAAGGTTATGAGCGTATCGAGTGGAAAACAGTAGAAAATGCAATAAAGTAAACAGTGCGAGAAAGTAAACAGGTGATAGCAATATGATGGAAATAGGACCGGGGTCCACAGTTCACTAGTGGTGTCTCTCCATAGATAAAACATGCTGGGTAAACAAATTACAGTTGGGCAATTGATAGAATAAAGATAAACGTGATATGTCAAGAAGATCACTATGAGATTTACTCTGGGCATTACAACAAAATACATAGACCGCCATCCAACTGCATCTATGACTAATAATCCACTCCCGGGGATATCATCCGAACACCCTAGAAGTATTAAGTTGCGAACAACAGATAATTGCATTAAGCAAAGTGTGTAATGTAAACAAAGCATATGCCCTTGAGCATATGAATGTTGTTTTCTCCCTAGTAGCAATAGCACATCTACCACCTTAGAGGTTTCTGTCACTCCCCCAGGTGAAATAGAGACATGAACCCACTATCGAGCATAAATACCCCCTCTTGGAGTCACTAGCAACTACTCGGCCAAGATAGCTACTAACAACGGAGAGCATGCAAGATCATAAACAACATAGAGATAACAAAAGATATAATTCAGTACAGCAACTTAATCATAAACACCAATATTCATCGGATCCCAACAAACCAACATCATAGAATTACATAACGGTGATCTCAATCATGTAGGGCAGCTCATGAGATCTAAACATGAAGCACATGGTGGAGAAGACAACCATCTAGCTACTGCTATGGACCCATAGTCCAAGGTAGACTACTCACTCATCGCTCTGGAGGCAAGCATGGCGATGAAGAAGACCTCCGGTGGTGATTCCCCTCTCCGGCAGGGTGCCGGGAAGAGCTTCTGGACCCTCCCGATCTTCGGGTCGACAGCGGCGGCGGATCGCGATGTGTTCTGGAAATCTGATCGGGTACTTAGGTTTTTTCCGTCGGGGGGTCTTTATAGGCGAAGGGACGATGTCAGAGGAGGGGCCAGGCGCCCTCACACGGGGGTGGCGCGGGCCAGGGGCCTGGCCGCGCCGCCCCTGTGTGTGGGGCCCTGGTGGCCCCCCCTACTTCTCTTCGGATCTCTGGAAGCTTCCGGGTAAAATAAGACTTCAGGAACTTGTTTCGTCCAATTCCGAGAATATTTCCTGTGTATCACTTCTGAAACACAAAAACAGCAGAAAACAGGAAACTGGCACTGTGGCGCTTGTTAATAGGTTAGTTCCGGAAAATGCATAAAAGTGCCACTAAATGTAACGAAACAATATGCAAATGGTGTAAAAACAAGCATGGAGCATCAAAAATTATAGATACGTTTGAGACGTATCAAAGGCGTGGAAGCCAAAGGCGCTGGCGCAGGGAGAACCAAAGACATGAGCTTGGGCGTGTACTTCTTCGCCTCCGCAAAGAACTCCTTCATTTCTGCTGGGCATCGAGCATAAGAGGAGCTCACCTTTTCCCAATCCACATTTTCACCATGTGACTGAGTTAGAGCAATCATCCCCTCAACACCTGCTTCACAGATGAAAGCTTCAGCTGAAGTATGGGATCTTCCAAGGTGTCAAAAGCATCAACCAGCTTCCTGAGATTGCCGATAGGAATCTCATCCTTCTTTTTCGGAAACAACCTGATGAATAGGCGAGGAAGTACATGGCGAGTTTGCTGGAGGTCATTTCGAACATTCCTCCAGTTCGACTCCAAGACATCAACCAAATCCAGCAAAGGATCTTTGGAGCTCTCAAGATGAAGTTTCATGACTTCTCCAAGTTGCTCTGCTGCATCACGAAAATACAAGTAAGCCAAGAGAAGCATGTCGACTGATAAAAGTGCAGCAGGACACAAAGGTAAGATGAAGAACTTACTGCCAACAGATATGACAATTTCATCAAGTCATTTTATGACACCTCCTTCATGTTTGATTTGCTTCTAGGCAACCACAGCTAAAGCCTTCTTAGCCTTATGATGCGGCGCAGTGTTGATAGTTTTTCACCGTCCAGTTGGGAAACCCAAGAGGAAGGTATGATGAGCACAGCAGCAAGTTTTTCCCTCAGAAAGAAACCAAGGTTTAGTCGTCCAGGAAAAAGTCAATACTCCAGAAGGTGATGCTGACTAGCCTACTAACACTCCAACAAGGGCGCCGTTAATGATTCTTGTTGACTCGTCTTCAACCAGTAGCAACACGGAACCTGCACACAACACAACCAAATACTTTGCTCCCAACTTACGATGAGGTTGTCAATCTCACTGGTTTGCTTGAAACTAAGTGTATGAGCGTATCGAGTGGAAAGCAATAGTAATATGCAAGTAAAGTAAACAGTTCGAGTAAAGTAAACAAGTGAAAGCAATATAATGGAAATAGGACCGGGGTCCACAGTTCACTAGTGGTGTCTCTCTATAAGATAAAATAACACATGCTGGGTAAACAAATTACAGTTGGGCAATTGATAGAATAAAGACAACGTGCATGTCGAGAGGATCACTATGAGATTTACTCTGGGCATTACAACAAGATACATAGACCGTCATCCAACTGCATCTATGACTAATAATCCACTTGTGGCGAATCAATCCGAGAACTCCACAAGTATTAAGTTGCGAACAACAGATAACTGCATTAAGCAAAGTGTGTAATGTAAACAAAGCATATGCCCTTGAGCATATGAATGTTGTTTTCCCCCTAGTAGCAATAGCACATCTACAACCTTAGAGGTTTCTGTCACTCCCCCAGATTAAATAGAGGCATGAACCCACTATCGAGCATAAATACCCCCTCTTGGAGTCACTAGCAACTATTCGGCCAAGATAGCTACTAACAACGGAGAGCATGCAAGATCATAAACAACCTAGAGATAACATAAGATAATAATTAGTACATCAACTCAATCATAACACCAATATTCATCGGATCCCAACAAACACAACATGTAGAATTACATAACGGTGATCTCGATCATGTAAAGCAGCTCACGAGATCTAAACATGAAGCACATGGTGGAGAAGACAACCAACTAGCTACTGCTATGGACCCATAATCCAAGGTAGACTACTCACTCATCGCGCCGGAGGCAAGCATGGCGATGAAGAAGACCTCCGATGGTGATTCCCCTCTCCGGTAGGGTGCCGGGAAGAGCTTCTAGACTCTCCCGATCTCGGGTCGACGGCGGCGGCGGATCACGATGTATTCTGAAAAAGTGATCGGGTATTTAGGTTTTTCCCGTTGGGGGGTCTTTATAGGCGAAGGGGTGGCGTCAGAAGTGGACTTGGTGGGGCTCACCATAGGGGGGCACGGGCCAGCCCTAGGCCGCGCCCCTGGTGGTGTGGCCCACCAGTGACTCCTCTGCGTCTCCTCTTCGGTTCTTTGGAAGCTTCGATAAATTTCTGGACGTTCGGCTTTTGTTTCGTCCAATTCTGAGAATATTTCCTGTGTAACTTTTCTGAAACACAAAAATAGCAGAAAACAGGGAACTGGCACTGTGGCATCTCGTTAATAGGTTAGTTCCGAAAAATACATAAAAATGCCATGAAGTGTATCAAAACACTAAGCAAATGGTGTAAAAACAAGCATGGAGCATCAAAAATTATGGATACGTTGGAGACGTGAAGGTGTTCGACGGAGGTCCTATTTGATGGACAAGGCCGGATGTACCTCGACAAGGGCTGGGAGAATTTCGCCATCGCGCACGGTGTGGATTTCGGCTGCTTCCTATACTTCAAATATTAAGGCGATTATGTGCTCACAGTGAAGGTGTTCGACAGAACAACGTGCAGGATGTACTACTACACGGACGACGAAGATACTGACGATGAAAGTGACGATGACGTGAAGCCATGCATCTAAGGGGATTATGACCAAGAATATATATGTAGCTTCATATGCATCGATTTATAGATCTAGCTATTTTCTATATATTATGAATGTAAAAATAATAGGGAATCGCAATTTCCACTATGATTCGATCACCACAGCCTCCAAACGATGCCGATGCCGATATCGGCATGGTCAGAACGGCTATGCATGCTCGCCGCCACTGCTAGGTCACCGTTGGGATGCACCCTCAATCTCGTCCCCTCATTCGATCACTGACACACCAGAGATACCGCCGAGGCCAATGACGAACGTACATGCTGATGCCAATACCGAACATGCACGCCACTGTGGGCACGGCCACGCCGCCCCGCTATGCTGGACGTCATAGACCACCGCGAGGTCGTTTCCTTCGCCACCACACTCCCCTAGCACCCATCTATACACGCCAGAAAGGAGAGACACTAGTTTTCTCTACATTGCTCGCGTTCGTGTCCGACACCGTCAGTCAAAGTGTTGAGGTCGTCGTCGATGTCCTCGACCATTTCTTCTCTTCTTTGCATGGTTAAACGCATCTAGTTCATATCTATCTAATGCGTCTGGTCTCGCCTCATGCAGTTCTTTATGGACGTCGATCTCATCTCGGCACCCCGCAGGCCACCTCCTCCGTGCCATCGCTGTAGAGCTCCGTTTAAAAATCTAATCCTACCCGTGTATTGCCCCTTGTATCAGCGTCATGGCCCCACTTGTCATTCGATATACCGAAGCCCCACTCGTCCGTGTTTTGGTTAGGGATATGACAATGCTTATGGTCAAACAAAGATGGATGCTCCGACATGTCTTTGCGGGCTCTACGTGGCCCCACTAGTCAGCAGTTAACGGTCAAAGGTGTTGAACCGTCGGGCAACCGGCCATTCCAGCACTTGTGATGGTTTCAGACAAGGGCTTGGACAAAACTGAGGAAAAACTAAGGAGCTGGGGAAAACTGAGTACAACTAAGGACCTGAGGGCACGAAAATAGAAATCCCTTAAAACAACGCATGATTTTTTTCAAAGGCTCATTAAGCAATATCAGTAATTTGAGACAAGTCATGCTACAGCAAAACCACTAAGCATACTATCAAAAAGACATCAAGCATGACATGCAAAAGCCTAGGCCGCAGTCTACACAAGCTCCTTCTTGTACCACTATTTTGCATAAAGCTTTTTCTCTTTTCCAACACCATTAGAACTTTTTATAAACAACCTTTTTGATGAAAACCAACATGGACCAGAGGTCAAAATACACCTTGATAAAAAGATATAACAAGATCTGAACAAAAATCAAGGCGAAAATCGAAAGCTAAACGCAGTTCTAGAAAAAGAGAACACTTGTTGAATGATAAGAGTGAAAAACTGAGTGTTCTTGGCAAATGAAAAGCAAGGCAACTTCTCCAAAAGAAATTTGTTGGAGTCCAACCATTTATTGCAGCAAACAAAACTAAACAAAACTGAAAACTAAAAATAATTGACGCTCCAAGAAAAACGCATAATGCATGAAGCAATAAAAATATAGTGTGTTAAAAGGTGACCTGATTTTTGCCGATGAAGAAGGGGTGCCTCGGGGGCATCCCCAAGATTTGACGCTTGTACCTCTTGGATATTTCTTGGGGTGACATGGGTATCCCCAAGCTTGAGCTTTTGTCCATTCTTCAACTCATCTCATCATTCTCCAATCCCTACACTTGAAAATTTCTTCATACAAAACTAAACACAAATCTATTAGCAACATTAGTGTAAGCATAGCATTGAATCAACCCTTTTTGCTTCAGGTTTCAACTCAAAACCACAACATATAAAGAATATACTACTGTAGCAATTTTCCCCAAAAGTTCCGTGATCAAAAGAACTCAAAAAGAAAGCGATAAAGCGGCAAACACAAATATTGGCAGAAATCTGTCAAAACAGAACAGCTGATAAAGGTCGAATTTTTAGAGGGTTTTCTGTTGCTCAAATCAAAAAGTGTTAAACTAATGAAAGTTTGGATATAACCTGGGGCATATGAACAAGAAATCGCAGGTCTAAAAGATATACAGAGAATTTTCACGAATTTTTGCGGTGCAGCACCGAAAACAGTTTCAGGACAGCAACATCCCCAAATCTTACCTCACTCAAATTAGAGGCTTCTGTTGGCACAAAAACGAAATAAAAAGGATAAGGAGCGGTTATTACATTAGTAATAACTTCCAAGACTCAAATAAAAGAAAAAGAACTGAAAGTAAAAACATTGGGTTATCTCCAAGAGTGCTTTTCTTTAACGCCTTTGAGCTAGGCGCAGAAAATGCGAATCAAGTATTTTCAAAAGAATCATTAAGATCAACTGCAGAAGTCTTCTCAATAAGGCATTGTATTTCATCCACATAAGTTTTTGAAGACCCTTTGTGATCACACTTTGGTTCACTCAAATCACTATAAAGATTTTTGGGACAGATCCAATCAAAATTATTTTCAAAAGCTTCATACAATCCCAAGAGTTTGCTAGGTATAGGTATTTCGGTTCCCTCATTGTTTGTACTAATAACCTTTATATGTGAACCAAGCTTATTAAAACGCTTAAGAACTTTCCTAGCTTCAATGGCAACATCTCTAAATTCTATGCGTAAAGTTTCCAAGATAAAAGCTTTCTTTTCGGGATCCTCAATATCATGAAGCTTAAGAAACATGTATTGCATAAAAGGATTAAGGCTAGCAAACCTAGCTTTTAACATGTGAATCAAATAAGCAGAAGCGACTTCATAACTAGGAGCAAGCTCAGCCAAAGACTTTTCCTCAACATCTTTATGCATACTAATATGATTAAAGAACGCCTCAATGTTACTTTTCCTAATAATTGAACCACTACCTACTGAGAGGTCCTCCAAAACGTGCTTAGGGAACAACATAATGAACTAGAGGTAAAGAAATAACAACTATAAAGGAAACTAATTTTTATGTGTTTTTGATAAAATGATGCAAGTAAAAATAAAGTAAAAGCAAAACTAAAGCAAAGTAAAGGATGTGCATGCGAAACTCCCCTGGCAGAAGTCTTCTTTTTCCCCGGCAACGGCGCCAGAAAAATGTCTTGATGCGGCGCGGTGTTGATAGTTTTTCACCGTCCAGTTGGGAACCCCAAGAGGAAGGTATGATGAGCACAGCAGCAAGTTTTTCCCTCAGAAAGAAACCAAGGTTTAGTTGTCCAAGAAAAAGTCAATAATCCAGAAGGTGATGCTGACTAGCCTACTAACCCTCCAACAAGGGCGCCATTAACGATTCTTGTTGACTCATCTTCAACCAGTAGCAACGCGGAACCTGCACACAACACAACCAAATACTTTGCTCCCAACTTACGATGAGGTTGTCAATCTCACCGGTTTGCTTGAAACAAAGTGTATGAGCGTATCGAGTGGAAAGCAATAGTAATATGCAAGTAAAGTAAACAGTGCGAGTAAAGTAAACAGGTGATAGCAATATAATGGAAATAGTACCGGGGTCCACAGTTCACTAGTGGTGTCTCTCCATAAGATAAAATAACACATGCTGGGTAAACAAATTACAGTTGGGCAATTGATAGAATAAAGACAACGTGCATGTCGAGAGGATCACTATGAGATTTACTCTGGGCATTACAACAAGATACATAAACCATCATCCAACTGCATCTATGACTAATAATCCACTTGTGGCGAATCAATCCGAGAACTCCACAAGTATTAAGTTGCGAACAACAGATAACTGCATTAAGCAAAGTGCGTAATGTAAACAAAGCATATGCCCTTGAGCATATGAATGTTGTTTTCCCCCTAGTAGCAACAGCATATCTACAACCTTAGAGGTTTCTCTCCCCCCAGATTAAATAGAGGCATGAACCCACTATCGAGCATAAATACCCCCTCTTGGAGTCACTAGCAACTATTCGGCCAAGATAGCTACTAACAACGGAGAGCATGCAAGATCATAAACAATATAGAGATAACATAAGATAATATTCAGTACATCAACTCAATCATAACACCAATATTCATTGGATCCCAACAAACACAACATGTAGAATTACATAATGGTGATCTCGATCATGTAAAGCAGCTCACGAGATCTAAACATGAAGCACATGGTGGAGAAGACAACCAACTAGCTACTACTATGGACCCATAGTCCAAGGTAGACTACTCACTCATCGCGTCGGAGGCAAGCATGGCGATGAAGAAGACCTCCGGTGGCGATTCCCCTCTCCGACAGGGTGCCGGGAAGAGCTTCTGGACCCTCCCAATCTCGGGTCGATGGCGGCGGCGGATCACGATGTATTCTGGAAAAGTGATCGGGTATTTAGGTTTTTCCCGTCGGGGGGTCTTTATAGGCGAAGGGGCGGCGTCAGAAGTGGACCTGGTGGGGCTCACCATAGGGGGGCGCGGGCCAGCCCTAGGCCACGCCCCCTGGTGGTATGGCCCACTAGTGGCTCCTCTCCGTCTCCTCTTCGGTTCTCTGGAAGCTTCGGTAAATTTCTGGACGTTCGGCTTTTGTTTCGTCCAATTCCGAGAATATTTCCTGTGTAACTTTTCTGAAACACAAAAACAGCAGAAAACAGGGAACTGGCACTGTGGCATCTCGTTAATAGGTTAGTTCCAGAAAAATGCATAAAAATGCCACGAAGTGTAACGAAACACTAAGCAAATGGTGTAAAAACATGCATGGAGCATCAAAAATTATGGATACATTGGAGACGTATCACCTTACTAGCCCTGGCCTCCGCTGCCTTAGCGGCCTTGTCAGCAGAAGCTCTGGCAGCATCAGCATCCTTAAGAGCCTTAGAAGTGGTCTTAAGCTTGGCTTCCAAAGAAGCCACGCGCGCAAGGGCATCGGCTAGAGCGACTGTAAATAAGGAGATGATATAGAGGATTAAAAAAACCAATACATGAATATAATATGAGAACAATGGAAGCAAGGGGAGATACCTTTCGATTCATCAACAATTTTTTGGATCTCAACAAAGTTAGTGCCAAGAGACAAAAATCTCTGCAGCAGGGGCTGCAGAACAAAGCTATATAAGTAAAACAGCTACAAAGACGTGAAATCAGAATACAAGTTGTGCTCACATTGTCAGAAGAAGAAGGAGGCTGATGCGCTTCAAGAGAAACAGACACAGAATGTGTCGCCTTCTTGCAGCTTTTCGTGATTGACGCACCGATAATCCTCTCCAGGGCGTCCTGTGGTGGAGTTTCCACCACAGTCTCTTCCTACGAGCCCTTTTTCGCAACAACAGAAGTTGTCGAAGGAAGAACCATAGTAGTTGTTTCCTTCGACTTATCATCATCACTGAAGAAAATCGTTCGAGCTCAAGAAGAGGAGAGAGAAAAAAAGAAAAGGTTAGAAGCAAGAGGCGAATAACTTACGAGTCAAGAAAGTCAAACAGAGTAGGGGGGATCTTTAGAAGTCGATTATTCCTATGGTACATCTTTCGGCTTAGATGAACCCGAGGAAGTCAAATCTTCTAGGCGTTTTTGCTTCTATTCTACATACTGAACTTCAGATTCAGCTGGGGGAGGCGACAGAGTGGAATTGCTCCCCTCCAAAGAACCTTTAGCTCCATCTCCATCCAGATTCTCAAAAGCCTCGAGGGCTTCGGAGTCAGCAGGAGCGACTTCAACAACAATAGGCCCTTCATCGGGAAGGGGAGGATGCGAAGACAGGATTTGGTGATCCTACAACAATGCAAGCACAGAGCATCAGCAATATATATTCAGGGTTACACGGAGAAAGGAATATTTCTTCGGGTTACAAGTCAAGTACCTTTGGCAAATGATGGGTGGAGTCGAAGGCAACGACTAGACATGCAAGGACTGCTAGTTTTGCAGTAAGGGTAGTCAGTGATCTAACCCTTTTATCAAGATCTGGGTCCTTTGGAGACACTCGAGAAGGATCATTTGAGCCAGAGTAAGTCCATAATTTGGAAACTCTAGCTTGTAGCGGTTGAATACGTCTTTGGAGGAAAAACACCATGAGTTGTGTTCCAGTCAGCTCCTGCTCCGCTGCATTCTTTAGCTCCTGGATACGAGCCAACAATGGTTTGATGCTTTCGACTTCAGCATCAGAGGGCAGAGCATCCCAGATAGTCAATTTTGTCAAGCTTTTGCTGGCATAAAATGGGGCAAGCCCATATTCATCGGATTCAGAGGATTTGTGGTCCTTGATGTAGAACCACTTCTGCCTCCAACCTTGAACCGATTGAGCCATCTTGAAATCAAGATACTGCGATTTCGATCACACATAGACAATGATACCACCAAGCTCCAGAATTTCGCCTTTGGAACCACTAGGGCGCAAGCAAAAGAGGTACTTCCATAGAATCTAGTGGGGATCAATGCCCAAAAATGCCTCACACAAAGTAATGAAGCAGGCAATGTGCAGAAGAGAATTTGGCGTGAGCTGATGCAGCTGCATGCCATAAGCAAACAAAAGCCCACGAAGAAATTCGTGGGCAGGAAGAGAGAAGCCACGGAGGAGGAAAGCTAGAAACATCACCCGGAATCCCGGTGGTGGTGCATGGATGACCTCGGTGCTGGGGAAGATGATCTCCATGGATTCAGCCAAGAATCCTTCCTTCTTCACCTTATTCAGATCCGTCTCATCGAGAACGGAAGCAGTCCAGCCCATAGCTTGCTTCTTTATGCCCTTCTTCGCCATTCTTGATCAGTGCGCAACTCGCTTGATGGGCATGCAATGGCGCGACACTGGGAGGTGTGAGAGAGAACTAGATCAAGGAAGAAGAAGTGGCGGCAGTGGAGCAAAGAGCTGGTAAACAGTAAAGAGTAAAAGGATTTCTCCTTTAAAAAGCTTCTGCGGGAAGGAATGCGGGCTGCGACATGGTGAGAAAAGCGGAAGCGGTGAGCCCACTAACAGGCAGAAATTTCAGGAAATTACCAGGCTACCCATGTGCAACGGTCAGCCTTTGGTCAAATCATAACAGTGAGTGGTCATGTCAATGACGTCATATTATGATGTGCATTGTTTATACGTACAAGCCAAATCAAAGAGATGCTAGTCAAAGAATTTTTTGAGTCTATGATCGTCTCCAAGAACCCGACCATAGCCTCGGGGGTTACTCCCAACGGGAGCGCTGATACTCGAAAAAATTCGACTATAGCCTCGGGGGCTACTCCCATCGGGAGCGCTGGTCACGCACCTGATGAAGATGGAAATTATCGACTCTGCATTGAAGATGGAAATTATGGACTAAATATTGGATCAAATTATCGACTTTATTGTCAAAATGATAAGCACCAGACATTAAAATTTGCTAATTTACTCCTATCGGGAGGGATTTGCGACTAGTTGAAGAAAGCAACCTGAAGATTTTGGGTATTAAAATAGCCAAATAAGGCTCACAACAAAAGTTTGATTCTCAAGCCGCATCGCCGTGATAAAAGCTTGAATATCATGGTCGCAAAGATCATGAAGGTAAGACCTCAGGATCCGTCCTGCATGGCCTAGTATACACACATGAATGCACTCTGCTAATAAATTTCCGTATCCACGATGCAAAGAAAAATCCCGGTGGACGCACTGGGTACCCTAAGAAATACTGGAATCCATGTCTTAGCAAGTCCTAAATGCGGCAAAAGACTGGGTTACGCCAGGTTCCGAATTCGAGTCTGGGGACTTGAGTTTGAAGTAGGTAACAAGTTTTTGCTCACGAAATAAGTTGGTTTCCTGATCCGTCAGAGGCACCAGGCTTGCTAACAAAAATCCCCATGAGAAATTAAGAATATAAAATATTCAAGGAGGCTAAGAAAAAAGAATAAGTCGAGGATTGATTGAAGTCAAAGATATGAAGATTTAAAGATTTGAGATTCAACCCGAATCTGCAATTCTGGTAGAATCTCGGGGGCTACTGACAAGGGTATAGCTACTAAAGCCTATTATCTTAGTACCCCCGGGGCCCATTTAGGTAATTATCTAATAAGAGTTAGGCCCAAATATAGATATAGTCAAAATACGAGATGATATCGTATACAGACATTGTAATTCGTAATGGACCCGACCGAATCCTCGAGACCTGGCCACCTATATATAGGGGCCAGGACAGGCCGGCCAGGGACAGGTAGAGATTGAGCCAATTGATTACTAGCTTATTCTCGACACACGTTTCGCCTTGTTTGTCTAAACCTTTACCTTCGAGTTCATCTGATGCTCTCTTCCCCCGATCCTAAGTTCTTCATCTAGGACATTTGCCGAGTTAACCCTCGTTAGTCAGTGATAGTGAAAAAAAATTAGAGTTTGGATCTTGAGTAAATGAGTTCAAGAGTTCAATTCTAGAGTTCTACAAGTTACTAGTAATCAAATGAACACTAGCTAGATCATCCTAAGTTATCAAGAACTGGATGAACTGAAGAACAGCTTCAGAACAGCTTCAGAACATTGAAACCCTAGAATCCCAAATTGGGGGAAATTAAGGGGGGCAGCTAGAGAAGTAGTAGAGCACCAGAGAGAGGAGGAGGAATGCACTTACTTGTTTGAAATGGAGTCAAGCTCCAATGGAGGATGAAGATGAGGATCGTGGCAGTAGCCACGGCCACTGGGGGAATAGCTCCTAGGAGCCACTCAACCCCATGGCCACGACCACCATGGAGTGGTGTAGAGACCTACCTAGCGCACGAGTGAGCCAGAGCTCATCGGAGACGACGAGCACATCTGAACCCTAACCCTAGCGGGTTAGAGAGGAAGCGCGCGAGTGCAATCGAGCACCATAGCTCGATTCACTTAGTCAAGTAGTAGAGTTGAGGGTGGAGATTAATCTGGTGGCGGCGATTTGCCGGCATTGGCCGGAGTGTGGCGGTGAAAGGGGCAACGGTGCGGTCGCCGTGGATGTCACGGGAGAGAGAGGGAGGGGAAATGGTGAGGTAGCAGTTCGGTTCGACCGAACCGTTTCGGTCGATTTGACCACTGGGTTTGACTAGTGGGCCCCACCTGAGGGTTTAGTTGTTACTTGATTTTAAACCAGGGACTTAACTATAAAACTGTAGTAACTTTTTAATTAGGAGTCTGAAAATTATGAAAAATATATTTTTGGAAAGCTAAAAATATGATTAACTCAATTATGTCAATGATTGAAATTGTTTGAGATAAAAATATCTAACCATTGTTCTGTTGATAAATGAGATGAAAAACAATAAGTAAATAGGCAAATATTCACCAAAATACTTTTCGACCTAAAAAGAATTTCTTAAAAAAGCAATCTTAGCACTTGTGTGAACTTTGAAAGCAAAAAAATTCTATTATGTCTTTAATAAATGACTCGGATATTAATAAAGTACCAAAAGAAAACAAAAACAAGAATAATATTTCCAAAATTTGGAGAATATTATTTTAAATTAAAGAGTACCATTTTGGATTTGAGAGTATTAAAAATAGGATATGGATTGAAATCAACTTAAGAAGCATATATTGGAACTTCTTCTGAGTTTGCAATATATCTGTCTTTGCGGCATAGAAAGATTTTTCACAGAGTTCTGGCTATCTGAGATCCTTCTGGTGGCTCCTAGCTTATCCAGTGGTTTGATCAACGATGTGCTTCAGTTCAATGGGTCTTTCTGTAGCGAAGCAGTATATCCCTTGTGAACAACTAAAGAATTTTTCAGATATATGAAAATTCTAAAGTGAAATTCATCTGAAAATTCTAAAGTGAAATTCATATGAGAAACAAGAAACTCAAATAACAAACACACGGGAAGGGCTTATCAAAACTATTTTGCAAATAATCTCTTCAAATCATTTGGATTTTAATAACAAACACACGGGAAGGGCTTATCAAAACTATTTTGCAAATAATCTCTTCAAATCATTTGGATTTTAAAACATTGTCTTCTATTCAGATAATGGTGATTATTTTGCAGTTATCTAGGGTCAAGTAAAACCTTCTATCCAGGGTCAAGTAAAACCTTCGAACTGCATTATCTTGCAGTTATCTGGCATGTTCAGTCTTGCTCATGTCTGATTGATTATTTTCAAAAGTACCAATTGGGTAGTATTTCATACCACTTGCATCAAAATATTGCTTTCAAATAAATTGGTGGATGATGGAACCACGGATTGGTTGTACGATCAGAGCATCGTACGGTAGAGGTTCCATTATACCGGGAATGTATAGGAATTGATAACAACTGTTATCAGTCATTCCAAAGCATCGTAAATCACACTGACCACAGAACTTGGTATGGGACAAGCGAATCAGAAGTTACTTCTGAGTTTCGTATATCCTCGGAGGCATAGCCAGATTAAGATTTCTTTCGAGGAAAATCAATGGGTGGGAGCCAGTGGTAAACGTCCCTACTCTGTGCTACAGAGTAATGGTTAGTGTCTTCTAGCAGAGACGGTGACTGATTCGAATCGAGGTCTGGATTAGTTGCAAAGGGTGGATTACAGAATGAGGTTGTGCTTGGCATGATTCAGCTAAACTTGGTAACTGGACTCATACTAAAGGAAGTATGATATTGGCATTAGGGCCAAGGACATTTGTGGGCAAACTAGCGCACCTCTGCAGAGTGTATAAAATTGTGGCATGTTACTCCCTATTCCGGGAAAGAATTGCAAACGCCACATGGAAATGAACTATGCAAAAATTATAACAACCCGTGAAGACTGATGAACATAGTTTTTATGAAATTAAAACTTGGATTCATCTAACAAAACTATTTTCCAAAACTTGCATATGTTTGGAATTCTTTTGTTCCAAACTATGATTTTATTCGGCATAAAACACCATTTCCATAGAACTTGCAGAGTACGCATGTACTCAATCTATCCCTAAAAACCCTTGCTTTATATTGTGAGAACAGTGAAGATGTTCCTGACGATAGTGAGGCGCAATACTACGAGGAGTTGGATCTTTGTGGAGGAATAGAAGGAGTTGACTATGATATCATTTATGGTACTAGCAACGAGGAGCCGAACACTGAAGCATAGAACTATAAGATAGTTAGGGGAGCTTAGCGACTGTTCATAAATAAGTTGCTTGTGCTCGTAATGGTGCTATGCCTTATACTACCATTACTAATTAGATTTGCTAGTTTGAGGTGGTTTTCAAATAAGACTCCTCAATGGATCGAGGATGATCTTGAAGCTTTTGTACATTTTTGGTTGGTATCTATGAACATGTAAATTTGTGGACCCGTAATATTTCTGTTGTACCAATGTGAGGGATGTGATATTCACAAAAAGGAACTTTCGTGAGTATTATATGAATGACTTGTACACTACACATGCAGTGGTGTGCTGGGTCACTGCAATAAGGAAGTATAGTCAAAGAAAAAGAATTTTGGGAAAGGAGAAGCTAATAGCTGCAAGTATGAAGGTATGATTTCTATAAATCTAAAGTGTAATGAATTCATTGATACTTATGAGGTGGTTGCAATGCTTCTCATTTAGTTGTAGCTCTTATGAATCTGTCTTGTATCATGAGCTATTTTTATGAACAAGGTTACTTTTCGTTCACGTCAGCTTTCAAAGTTGCACTTGTTGGAAAGAAAAGGTGAGATAAACCGAGTTAAGAGAAGGTTGTGGGATGTGGGGTGACCACAAACTTGATGGCACAACCCCAGTTTGGGTAAGAGATGAGTGTATAATCTTTTTGACATGATGCCATGACGGGGTCAAACATATAAGCCATGCTTACATGGTGGACATTATCAACTCTTTATGTTGATCTTCATATCATTTTGGTTTTGTACGCCAGTCAGTGTGGACTAACAATGCCAAGTGGTAAATGATTTTATATGCATGGGATCTTTTGACACAAGCCTTGACTGCTGAACAGTAAGCCATGCTTGCATGGGATCTTTTGACACAAGCCTTGACTGCTGAACAGTAGCCGCATCGTCTTCTTTTCTTCATCTAGGGTTTTCCGAGGTTTTTCCCTCATGGCAGATGCTGAAGGTTCTCGTCTGAACCTTGGATCCCCGGCGACGCCACGAGGTCGGGGTCGCCCGCGTGGCAGCAAGAACAAGAGCAATACCACTCTGGCCGCCGCCGGAACTTCATCGGACGCTCCAGCTAAGCGTCGTCCCGGCCGTCCACCTGGTAGCAGGAACAAGCCCAAGGTGACTGGCGCCGCTCCAGGTCCTGCTGCTCCTGCCGCTCCCGCTGCTTCTCCTCAAGTCTTCTCCTTTTTCTGTATTGCCATGGCGCAGTGCCGTGAGATTCAGCGCCTGCCGCTGAATTTTACCAAGTTTATGGATGGGCGCGAACTGCGAGAAGCTGTTCTTCGCGAGCAATCTGGCAGTGGTATCCCGTATGAGGTGGAGGTGTGGTATGATGGCAACGGCGAGCAGTACTTCAGGGGCGGCTGGTCGCAATTTGTAGAAGACCACGACATCCATCAAGGCTTCTTCATGGCCTTCGACTTCCACATCGGGACGTCGAAGTTTGACGTGAAGATCTACGATGGCACCCAGTGCCAGAAGAAATATGAAGCTGAAGTCTAGTTCCAGTAGGATATGTAATTTCGTTTTATAATGTCTTTCCTGCAATGATATTTGTAATGCATATTCGTACTTTGCGTCGATGCCTTTTGCTAGTACCATGAGAACAAGTCATGTTCTGAGGTATGCTTTCCATATATCGGGTTCTTTGCGAACCAAAAAATGTAGGAATAATATCGGGTTCTTTTTATGAACCAAGTTCTCTCAATATTTATCGGGTTGTTTAAACAACCTTATAATGAAAGAAAACCTCCAATCTTGCGATAATGACTCTTTTTGTACGACCCAGGGGTTGAAGCCCCCGAGCGGAGAAGTAACAAATATTTGTACAATTTCGTCGAGTTCAACCCAAAGAACCCGACCTGTGGCCTCATGTTCTGGGTTCAGAAGGCTAACTCGAATTTATTGATACCACTATATGTAGTCTACGCGTAAAAACGTCGTAGCTGTTCTGCGTTCCACGGGTTGCTCTCGTCCTTCCCAGTCTTCTTGTCTTGTAGTCGATATGCTCCTCCTGGTATTACTTCGGTGACGATGTAAGGTCCCACCCAAGGAGATTCCAATTTGCCGTGGCTGTCTTGCCTGAGTCGCAAAACAAGGTCTCCCACCACGAAGGATCGTGGACGAACTCGACTACTATGGTAGTTTCGTAGGCTTTGTTGATATTGCGTAGCCCTTTCTAATGCTTTGTCTCTTGCTTCATCCAGTGCATCGACATCATCTTGCAATGCCTCTGTTGACGTTGTCTCGTCATACGCTGTCACTCTTGGAGCCTCATGCGTCACTTCGACTGGAAGCACGGCTTCGGCGCCATGGACCAGGAAAAAAGGAGTTTCTTGAGTTGCTGCATTAGGAGTAGTTCTTAGACTCCAAAGAATGGAGGGTAATTCTTCTACCCAAGCGCTCTTGGCTTTCTCAAGAGGTGCTAAGAGCCTCTTTTTTATTCCACTACATATTAAACCATTGGCTTTTTCGACTTGCCCGTTTGTCTTCGGGTGTGCCACAGATGCGAATTTTAGCTTGATCCCCAATCCTTCGCAGTAACTCTTGAATTCCTTTGAAGTGAAGTTTGTCCCGTTGTCTGTTATGATGCTGTATGGTACACCAAAACGGAAAACTATTGACTTGATGAAGCTGATTGCTGCTGTAGAATCTTGAGTTGTTACTGGGGCCGCTTCTACCCATTTGGTGAATTTATCGACTGCCACTAGCATGTAGACATGCCCTCCTGGCCATGATTTGTGCAACTTTCCCACCATGTCGAGGCCCCATTGTGCGAAGGGCCAGGATAATGGTATTGTTTGTAGCTCCGCTGCTGGTGCATGCGGTCTAGCTGCAAACCTTTGACATGCTTCACACTTTCGAACTATATCTTTTGCGTCCTCAATGGCTGTTAGCCAATAGAATCCTGCTCGGAAAGCTTTTGCCGCTATTGCTCTGCTGCTAGCATGATGGCCACATACTCCGCCGTGTATGTCTCTCAGGATTGCTTGCCCTTCCTGGGGCGTTACACAACACTGTAAAACGCCGGTAATACTTCTCTTGTATAATTTCCCCTCCAACACGACAAACGCTTTCGATCTTCGAGTTATCCTCTTAGCCTCCACTGCATCTTCTGGTAATTTTTTATTTATCATGTACGCGAGATATGGCTGCATCCATGTTTCTTCTATCATCATGATCTCCTCTGGTTCTGACGTAGCCCTCGAGCCTGCTGTAGTAGTCGAACTTTTTCCACTTTTTATTGATCTTTCCACTATTTCCTCCCAAAATACTCCGGACGGCATAGGTAAACACTGTGACCCGATATTTGCTAAATTGTCAGCTTCTTCATTGCTGTTCCTGCTTACGTGCGAGACTTCGCATCCATCGAACGTTCCTTCTAGGTAATGGTACAAATTTTTGTAGGCCATCATGTTGTCATTGATTGTATCACATCTGTTCATGACTTGCTGAACAACAAGGTTGGAATCTCCAAATATTTTTAGGCGAGTTGCTCCACATGCTTTAGCCATTTTCATTCCATGCAACAAAGCCTCGTACTCCGCTTCGTTGTTGGAAGCCTGTGGAAAGCTCATCCTTAAGACGTACTTTAATTTGTCTCCATGAGGTGATATCAACACTACTCCTGCGCCTGCGCCTTGGACTCTTTTAGAACCGTCGAAGTATATTGTCCAAGTACTCGATAAATCTGGTGGTCCCGTGCTTTGCAGCTCGAGCCACTCTGCTGTAAAATCTGGCAAGACTTGCGACTTGATCGCCTTCCTTTTTTCGTACGTGATGTCCATGGGAGATAACTCGATTCCCCACAAAGAGACACGTCCCGTTGCTAGAGGGTTGTTCAATATATTCGATAGTGGCGCTTCATTGACCACTATAATTGGGTGCACCGCAAAATACTGTCGTAGTTTACGTGCGGTTGTGAAGACACTGTATGCCAACTTCTGATAATGCGGGTACCTCTGTTTGGTTGGAGATAGCACTTCACTGATGAAGTATACCGGCCTCTGGACGCCATGAGCTTTTCCTTCTTCGCTTCGTTCGACTACTAGAGCTGTACTCACCACCTGATGGGTTGCGGCGATGTACAACAGCAGTGGCTCTTTCTCTTTTGGTGCGACCAGCACTGGTGGCGTGGAAAGCACTTTTTTCAATTGTGCAAACGCTGCGTCTGCTTCTTCTGTCCACTCGAATTTATCGTCTGACTTCTTCATAAGTGTATAAAAAGGAAGCGCCTTCTCCCCTAGTCGAGCAACGAAGCGACTTAGCGCCGCGACACGTCCTGCCAACTTCTGTACGTCGTGGAGTTTCGTGGGTTTCCCCATTGTTAGAATTGCTTGAATCTTCTCTGGATTTGCCTCTATTCCTCGTGCTGATACCAAGAACCCCAAAAGTTGCCCTGCTGACACTCCGAAGGAACACTTTGTCGGGTTCAGCTTAAGCTTGTATTTATTCAGGTTGTCGAAGGTTTCTGCCAAGTCGCCGATTAAGGATTTCTCTTCTCTTGTTGTGATGACTACATCATCAATGTAGACTTGGATATTGCGTCCTATTTGGCTTCCGAGGCAGTTTTGCATCATTCGCTGATAAGTTGCTCCTGCATTTTTTAGGCCGAAAGGCATTACCTGGTAGCAAAATACTCCGTATGGTGTGATGAAGGCCGTTTTTTCTTCGTCCTCTTTCTTCAATTTGATCTGATTGTAACCAGAATATGCGTACAAAAATGAAAGCCTTGCACATCCCGCTGTGGAATCGATTATCTGATCGATGCGGGGTAGAGGGAAGGGATCCTTTGGACAGTGCTTATTGAGAGATGTATAGTCGACACACACTCTTTGCACGTCTGTATTCTTCTTGGGTACTATGACTGGGTTTGATACCCAACTCGAAGTTTTGATTTCTCTGATAAATCTGGCATTTTCTAGCCTGTGCAATTCTGACGCTATCGCCTTCCTTTTAGGTTCATCAAATCGCCTCAATGGTTGCTTGACTGGTTTTGTCTTGGGGGTCTACATTTAGTGCGTGCTCGACGAGTTCCCTGGGAACCCCTGGCATGTCCGATGGACACCAGGCGAAGATTTCCCAGCGCTCACGGAGGAACTCGACGAGCGCGCCTTCCTATGCGGGATCCAAGTTCACCGCAATTGATGTTGTCTTATTTGGATCCGTAGGGTGGACCTGAATTTTCTTCGAGTCCTGCGTTGTGTCGAAAGCCTTATCTGGTAGGGATCGTCCAACGACGGGTAGCACATTATGATCCGTTTCTCCTTTCAACCTCTCATATTCTGCTGTCATGCCGAAAGTTTGCGCCATCCTGTTGAATTCTCTGTCGCATGTGTTGGCTACTTCAAAGCTCCCTTGTACCGTAATTGTTCCTTTGGGCCCTGGAATTTTTAATGTGAGATACGCGTAGTGTGGTACTGCCATGAATTTTGCAAATGCTGGGCGCCCCAGGATTGCATGATATTGTGATGGCCAGTCCATGACTTCGAACTCCAGCTTCTCTCTTCTATAATTTTCGTTGCTGCTGAAGCAGACATCGAGTTCTATCCTTCCCAAAGGGTAGTTTGCTGCTCCTGGTACTATTCCGTGGAAAGAGCAATCTGTTGGCTTCAGACTCGCCAGTGAGATGCACATTGCCTTTAGTGTTCTAGCATATATTAAGTTTATGCCGCTCCCTGCATCCATGAACACTCTTCCGATGTCGTACCCTCCTATTTGCGCTTTTAGAACCATAGGCGAGTGTCCCGGCCTGGGAACTTTCTTTGGGTGGTCCGCTCTACTGAACTTGACTGGTTGCTCTGACCACCGTAGGTACTCTGTGGTAGCTGTTGGCGATGATATTGCTAGGTTTACTTGCCTAGATATGCTCTTTCGCTCTTTCTTTGACTTGGGCACCGGTTGAATCATGGCTGATATGTATACTTTTGACTCTAGGTGCTTTGCTAGTCTTTGCATTTGATATCCTTGACTTCTACGTCTTTCTCCTTGCCTTCCTTCTTGGCTTGAGCCCATGGCGCCTTGCAACCTTAGGAATGTTCTGCAATCCTTCATCTGGTGATTTGAGACCCTTTTCCCGTCGAGATACGCGTAGTGGATTCGACAAGGTCCGTATAGCATATCCTCGGCTGAAGGACCAGAGTATCTTGGTTTCTCTTCTCCTTTCGCCTGAAATCTCCTACTTTCATACCCTTCCTCTTCTTCTAGTGTATAACCCGCGGCTACCTGATTTCGCCTTCCTTGGTTACCCCCGCTGCGGTGTCGTCTCCTCTGTCGACTTATTCTGTCGACTTCTGGCGAACGTCCTCTTTTATTGTTATACGCGTCCTCTCCATCAGCGAATTTGTTGGCTTGTTCCATTAGCTCAGCTACCGTCGTAGGTCTTGTTCTTCCTATTTCTTCCACCAGATCTGAGCGACGAAGCCCTTCCGAAAAGGCGTCTATTGCTCGTTCGTCAGAGACGTCCTCTGCTGAATTTTTGATTGTACTCCAGCGTTGTATATAAGAACGTAGCGTTTCGCCTTTCTTCTGCACACATGCTTTAACTTCTTCTAGTGATGCTGGGCGTTTGTAGGTGGAACGAAAATTTCTTGTGAATTGACTTTCGAGTTCCCCCCAGCTTCCAATGGATTCGTCGGGTAGGGTGTTCAACCAGGACCGGGCGGCGCCGGTGAGGTGCAGATGCAAACTTTGCATTGCAGTCGCCTTTGTTCCCCCTAGTATCTGCACTGCCTGTAGATAATCTGATAACCATAAGCTGGGTTCCTGTGACCCGTCGTATTTATTCTGGTCGTGTGGTAGTTTAAATCCTTTGGGTACCCGCGTTTTGCGAACCCTGCGGGTAAAGCATAACGCACCCATGTCTTTGTCGTCGTCTTCATAATTCTCTTCCCTCCAAGCATGTCGTGATTTATTTACTCGAGCTTGTGCTATTATACTTCTTGCATCTTCTTTCTTTTTCCGCTGCTTTTCCTCTTCTGATGACTCGCCGTAGTCGTAGTCTGCGCGATTGTATCTGAACTTCTCCTTGTGACTTGTCGACTTTATCTCTGGGCCTTGTTCCCTGATCTTACCTTCTACTATTCCGAGGCTTCGTATCGCGGCTCGGTGCATATCTTCTCGCGGGTCTCCATGCTTCGGTCTTGTGGCTAGTAAATGTGCTTGTGCTGCTGCCAATGCCGCCTCTGGCGTTTTTTGTATCAGGTCATCTTCCTCCTCTTCTAGCTGCGGGGTGGGGCTCCTCGAGTACCCTTCTTCTCTGCCGCGTGCTGTCGCCCCCCCTGTTATGTTTTGGATCTCCGCGCCTCTCTCTGCTATATTCTGAATCTTCACTATAGTCTTCCCAGTATTCCTCCCTTGATATACTGTTGTTGTCTTGAAACATCATGTCTCTTTCCTCCCTTAGTTTCTTCTTGTGTTGGTATAATGCATACTGATATCCCATTAGAACTTCTCTTCTCGATCCTTCGGGTACTTCTGTACCATGATTAATGGCTGATTTGATCATTCTCCATTCACCAGCCGAGACATGGATTTTCTCTTTTTCCTTTTTGTTGTGATCTTTCACTTTGTCGACTTGCCTGTCGACCTTTTTACTTCCTTCGCTGTTGTCTCCTTCTTCTACTTCAGTGATGATGATGCATAACTGATGTACCTTGGAGACGCCGCTGCTTCCTACGGCGAAATCCTTTGCGTTGCTGTGCGTCTGACACGCTTTTTCTTCTGAGTCGACATTTTCCTGAATTTCGTCGCCTTCTGCGATTGATGCTTTTTCTAAGCTGACCGGCGAGTTTACCTCACTGGAAGAGCCTTCTGATGACTCCAATGTTTCCTCTGTTTCAGGCTTGCCTGCCGACGGATCTGGTTTCGTCGAATCCGAAAGGCGGGATGAACCCGATGGCCCGATGAGGATGCTCAAACTTCCAATTGTCAACTCCATCTCTTGATTTTCGTCGAGTTCTGATCTGCTGTTGGCTAGAAGCGAAAAAGCCGTCGAATTCATGATTCCAACGCCCAGATCCCCGCGGTCGGCGCCAATTGACGAGGGTTAACTCGACAAATGTCCTAGATGAAGGACTTAGGATCGGGGAGATAGGGCGTCGGATGAACTCGAAGGTAAAGTTAGTCGAAATAGGTGTGTATCGAAAGTAAACTTGGGTGTTCAACCTGGCTTGCTTTCAATCTGCCCTACACCGTCCCCTCCTGGCCCCTATATATAGGTGGCCAGGTCTCGAGGATCGGGTAGGGTCCGATACAGATTACAAATATCGATATACGGTAATAACTCGTATTCGACTATCATTACAATTGGGCCTAGCACAACGGGCCTCAGGGGTACTCAACTAACGGGCTCTATTAGCTATACCCTTGTCACCAGCTGTGGCTACTTGTACAGAGGGGCATGATGTACTCTAGGTTTTTGTCTTGAGATATCATGTATATGAGTCTGGTGCAATGGAAGCATGACGATAATACACGTGGTGCTAGCCTTCATCTCCGGGGCATGAGACACCCTGATATTGTGTCAATAAGGTGTTGCACACATGCAAGATGCCTATGATAGGGGCAATGGAACTCCTCACCTTGAAAGAGATGAGTAAGAAAAAGAAACAAAGAAAGAAGAAAAATCAAAAATAGAGAATAAGAAAGGAATGATGGCCATCTAGGAACACTTGGTTTGCAGCTTTGCTCATCATAATAGTTAGTGCATGGATATCTATATTATACTACCTTTATGATCCTTGATATATTTGATCAGCTACTTAATGATTATTCTTGCGGTAACTTTATAATGTCTCAATGTTTAACTTACACTTTGAAGTTACAGTAATCATATATTGAAGACTTGAAGTTATTGGTGAGTTAATAAACTACAAAGCTCAGGTATTTTATCACCTTCATGCTCGGGACGAGCATATGTTAAGCTTGGGGATGTGTTGATGCATGTGAAATACATCCATGATCTTTGTAGTGCATTAGGTCATATTTCTTGATATTCATATGCTATATGATGTTTTCTACATGCTTTACATTGATTTTGGGAATTTTCCACAAAGTCCCCTTTTTTGGTATTTAACTCTGGATGGCAGAATAACCTTATGTTAGTATTTTGGACTTTTTAGGAGATACGGGACTCCAAAAAGGGCAAGGTCAGAGAGCATGGTTCAAAAAATTTAAGACGCATCTAACGGGATGAAGTGGGTTAAGAGGAGATGAAGGAGGTGCAGTTGGTGGCCCACCATGCGTTCAGCTTTTTCTGGCCACGTGGTACAAGTGATTTTGGCCCTCCGACTTCCATTTGCTTCAATCTTCGTGCCACCGCCTCGAGTTTGACCTAAAAACACCTATATATAACCCCTGCGATTTTATTGTGCAACAGACGAAGGCAGAGATAAAAAGCAGAGAAACAGAGAGGAAGATGAGAGGAAGAACCGATGCCGGAATCGCCTTGGCCTCCTCTCCTCCTTCACCAACACCTCCGTAGCTCTCTCCACCATGAGAGGGGAGTACTCCACACCCTTGCACTTGAAGTTTATCAGCGGCGACCAAGCGAGGGGATGGCATCGAGCGTGGTCTACGAGAGGGGCGGTGAGAGCAGGGAGTTTGTGATGAATTGGCATGCTCGTTCTCAGCATCTCACCGGAGAAGCGCTTTCAAAAAAACGACTGAACTATATCTTGATCATTTCTTTGTTTTGACTAACACTTTATTGTGGTCATGTTTTGTTAACTCAGTGAACTCAACCTTGATCCGCACACTTGCTTTATTTAAAAATCTAGAATTCCGTAGAATTTCAATTGAACATCACATGTAATAGTTTATTTTCTATACAAACATAAATATCTTGTATTCGCATGTACTTCCATCACTCTATCTTTATACTGAAATAAAATTATTTGTCGGGTGCAGTTGAGTGGTACAACCCATTGTGTATCTTGCACTAATGCAAGAATCACTCTATAAACTAAATGGATTTGTTAACGCTAATATTTGTGTAGCACATAAAATTAATGTGCATATATCATATAAAATCTTGAGCATAAAATATCAATGCACATATATCCTTTTATCAGTTACTTAGAAACGTCCATAAGAAGAGGGAAGAAAATACGGTCAAGACTTTATGTCGATGGATGGATCCTTTTAAACTAATGTAGAAAGTTAAATGGCATGAAAGATATGATATAATAAGATATTCTTCAAGATGACAACAATTCATGGATCCTTTATGGTTCATAGGGATATAATTGAGTGACATATATTATATAAATGAAGGATGCATTGTTTCTACACCAAATCTCCATTGATCGGTCAAAATTCTCTCATGCATGATTTTTTATTTTGTTAAGGAGAGCCAGGGCCAACTACCTCATGCATGCTTATTACACTCTTGAAATAGGCTGGTGGGTGTTGTTTCTGATCCCACAGATTGAAACTTATGAGATGAACCCAATATTTGACATTCTCTAAGGATCATATTTACTAATTCGACATGTGCTGATATGTGTGCACTTGGTTTACTTTGATGCTATATCGATATGGACGAAAGGTCAATTCGGGCCGATTAAGAAAATTAATGGGACATGATTAATGCTTGATGGTTTACTAGATATGAAATTTAGAGTATTGATGCCTTTGAATTTATTATCGTATATCGGATACATGAGAAATTACTATGTAATTAATTATCGTTGACAGAAAGTATAGATCCTATATGTCCATTCTATAAATACATCCCCCTACTCCTCAACTTCTCCATAGAAACCTTCTTCAGAATTCATGCCTCTCACTGTTTATTGTATCCAACTCTTGTAGACCACCATGAATCAAACAAAAGTCAACCAAGAGTGGACCTCCTTTGAAATAGAGAAAGCAAGGTCAATTATCATTGGGTTTGACGGAAACAAAAGCAGGAACGATGGCATCAAAGACAACAACAATAAGAAGAAGAAGCATGACGTTTTGGTTGAGCTCCACTCATTGTTCCCTTCGAAGACCATGCAACAGGTAAAAGACTTGTATGTAGATCTTGTTGTGGAGATGCTTACAGTGCAGCATGTGGATGAGTATGATGGTGCCATTGGAGAACATGGTATCATCAAATCTATGGATGGCCATATGAATGGAAACTTTGGGATCCAAGAGGATGTCTCCATGGATGGAGTGGATTTATTGTTTGCCAGTCAAATATTTGACGATATAAGAGTTGTTGATATGGAGCAGGTGCCGGCAGTGGAGCGGAACAAGGTGGAGGTGCTGGAGAATAAGATTTCGATCCATCAACCAATAGACGCCCCACGCCAGAAGATTCTGGACCACAGATGAACACAGGTTACTAATTTACCATCCTTCAATTTTTTATATATTTTCAAATTTAATTTATTCTGTGTTATTTCCTTGGAGATGGCAGGTTCATTTTAAAATCAAGTACACTAATTAACCATTATTTGTTATTGATTTTCATGCGAGGGAAGATTACTTTTTATTGTCATGGTACTTTCAATTATATGGATAGCTTGGCTCGCATTTATGGGAACAATAAATTAAAATAGGTATATATAATCTTGGCTGATAGTCAACTTTCATTCATCATTTTTCTTCATGTATTGTCATGCTTCTAGGTGATGGTATAAAGTTGCTAGGAGGGTATAATCTTTCAAAAACATACCGATTTTATTGTACTTACCTTAAAAGGTTAATACATTAGCACTAGTCCTATCAACTAAAATGGAAGAACTGTGACAATAAAATATTAAGGTTTGGATTGCAATAGTAATCATGTATGGTTATCAAATGGTAATTTGGAAATGTTCTCTCATGTACAATCGATTTCCATTATATGGTATACCAAAGAATCAAAGAAAATAAACACATGATGTAGAAATGATTTGAACATGTGCTATTAATATGTATATTCTCTATATTTTTTTGTTAACTAAATATTTTATTTAATATTTTCAAACTTAGTTGCCTCCACTAAAAAAACTAGTCTATGGACATTCAACGGTTAATCTAATGTTTTCATCTCGGACCTTGTTAATATAGGCTATACTTAGGTAGAGGCAAAATTTTCTTAACAATCTTTACGATCTTAACGAGCAGCAAATAACAAGGTCCAATACTGATACACGCTAGTTATTTGTGGAGAAAGAGCCTATATTAACAAGGCCCAATACTGATACACGCTAGCTTGCTTTGCGTTATCGAATCCTGATGTGAGCTAGTGTATATACTGCCTACCGATGCATTAAAATATCACTTAGGTAGAGGCAAAATTTTCTTAACGATCTTTACGATCTTAACGAGCAGCTCGCGAGCGCTCGCTAACACATAATGAGCCGAGCCAAATAATAATTTCAACTCGTTATCCTTAACAAGCTTAATGATCTGAGCCTTATCGATCATCAGCTTTAATGGGCCCGGTCCTTAGCGATCCAAGCAACTCGTTATTCCAGCTCTATTTGCCTCCCATCCTCTTCTGTATAAAAATTCGAAAACACATTTACAAGTTAGAAAATGTAAACGTAATCAATGAAATATCATACAAGCATGCAAATTGCAATGCGAATATTTCAAACTATGAGCCACACAAAAATGACAAATCATGATATGTTTTGAAGATATATGCACTCTTCGCCATTGGGTTTCTTCGGCGTGCGACTGCGGCAATCCGACCGCTACATCGCCGAGATCATGACCAACGGCACATGTTGGTGGGTGGACACCTTCATGTCGCTGGAGCTCACCACCCTCGTGTATGACTCTGCGGTGTGAAATCGGCCGTCACCCGCGAGTAGGAGAGGGAGAATCGCCACGCCTTTCTGCAGATTCAAGCTCACGGGTCCGACGAGGCGCCCATGGCAAGGTTGCGCAGGGAGCTCGCGCAAATGGAGTTCGACCCCGAATGGAAGTTCAAGTTGTTGAATTCGAAGTTTCAACTGTCAAAACAAGAAGAGGTGTTGCATAGGTGTCCTTTTTGACATCACCTTGAAAACCAAAAACTACACAACTGATGTAAAACCCACTTTTTGGTGATGTATAATTTTTACATCCCCTCTTTTGGGTCCGCCATAATACATTACTTGTTAAACATGCTCTTAAGCCTTGCTAGTTATCCTTTTACTTATTATGCTCTCCATCAATCTACTCTAACTATCTTCTACAAACATCAAAACAAAAATACCATCTTCCTGCTAGCAACGAAATGATTCAAACACATTGTTCCGCAAATAATATCAAAAGTAGGTCTTTCAGACGATAAAATATGAGAGGGGTTACACAGTTCCAAAGGATAGAGCTATGTAACAGTGGAGACTAATATTTACAGGCTGATCAGGATTTTTTTTGGGTGTAATGCCACCAACAATGTTATTTTTCTCTCAACTGGTGAATAGTAGTATTTGAAGCACATTACTGATGTCCCAGGCTCTCCTTTAGAAAAATCCATGTAGAATTTACCATCACTGAATAAGCAACACTGACACAATAGGCAACACATGAGATGAACTATGCTTGCCATATATGCGGATATGCCACATGAGTTGATCACATATCACCTCTCAACATAATAAATAACAGAATGCGACAAGCATTGCATTTCTTAATCATGGGACAGTTGAAAGTTTTAATAACGTGAGCACCTGTTGGGCAGCGCCTTAGCAAATGTTATTTACTAAAGGTAGAAGGTAGAAGCTCGGGGAGTGCCTGAAACCATTATTCTGAGCAATATGCTACATAAAAGCTCATTTTCCACTTACAGGTGCTCCAAAAGGGAGGAATGGAGTGCAACACTGCAGGCCCCCCGATTACTTATTTCAGTGAAGAGCTTAAAGTTTAGATCGCCATGGGACTCACTGGTTCTGCAGCAATGACACAGCCTGCTTATCAGTGAACCAGGTGAATTCTCCATCCTGAAGAATAGCCATCTCAACAGGTAGCAAAGGAAAAGTCTTCTCGTCAGAGAGCGCCTTCTTCACAGCACTAGCTTCCCCAGGCCCAGTTACCACCATGGCAACATATGCAGAAGATTTGATCACCGGAAATGTAAATGTAATCCTCTGTGGTGGCGGCTTTGGAGAATCCATGATGTGGGTGACCCACTTCTGGTTCTCAGTAAGAAGAGGGTGACCTGGGAAGAGAGAAGCAATGTGGCCGTCCGGGCCCATGCCGAGAAGCATGAGATCAAACCTGGGAAACCCAGTTGCTGTTGACATTGCAAGAACTCCATTCTTAACAAGTTGCTTCAAGACAGTTTCATAGTCAGCTGCTGCTCCCTCAGGAGACAAGGCATCATTGATAGCATACACTTGACCAGTAGGAATTGGTACCTACAAAGTTGAATACATGCCCAGTTAAGTACTTCTTGATAGGTAGAAAAACATTTATAACTCAAAATTGATAAGGATGGAACAATTATACATAAGAATGCATCTCTAGTAACCTAGATATACATGATTTATTTAGCCGTGTTGTCATCCTAAACACCATATAGTAGATAAGGTAATTTATGGTATATGTCAACAGCTTGGCACAAGTGTCGGATCAGACATAACAAATCTTTATAATTGCTTCCCATAAGCCTAAAATATAAATATATTCCATAGTATCACCGAGACTGGTATGGTACAATACAATAAATTCAAGTGTAGCGGTATACGTTCTCCAAATAACGATGACACAATTAGCCGCAGAAGATGAAAGTTCTATCAGTTGAAAAACGTTAATGAAATTATGTAATACCATATTTTCCCAGAATCACATGTTATCTGTACAGCTGTGTAGATGATTTTCAACTAAAGTTCGCATAAATATAATATCATTCCGTACATGCAAATGATTTTGAGCAGCGTTGCAATTTGTACAATAACCTGTGTTACCAAATGTTCAGTTCATAATAAACACGATTCAATTCCAGGAGTCTAAGAGACAAAAAAAACTGCCAGCTATCTACAGTGATAGTAGATAATATACACACGGATTCTTAACTTTAATTTTCCAATTATCCCAAGCATTACAATAATCCTATTCCTTCCACAACTCTGCATCACTTCAAACCACAAAATTACAGATAGAACCGACATTTGCAGGAAGAAGAGTAAATCCAGGAAGAACTTGTGGGGAATACCTTGGAGAGCAACCCATCGACTGCGAGCTTGTAGTTGCTGTCCACGTGGTCCTTGCGCACGACCCTCTCGTCGACCCAGAACACGTGCCACTTGCTCCAGTCCACCGTCTCCAGGTACGGCGGCTCGGCCAGCTTCCTGCGACGTACGGGAGGCCAAAAGGAAACGGGAGATCGCTAGCGGATCGAAGAACCTCGATCGAAATCAACCTACCCAGGGGGGCGCACGGGGAACGAACCTGAGGGTCTCGATGAGGGTTCCTCCGGAGAGCACGACGGTGAAGGCGCCCCTCTCGGCGGCGAACTTCTCGGACAGCTCCGCCGTGTACTTGGCCAGCGAGATCGCCACGTCCTCCTCGGTGTCGAAGGTGCGCAGGCTGCTCTTCAGCGCGGCGACGGGGGCTGGGGCGGCGGCGGCGGTGGCCATCGCGGCTGCGGAGGAGAGGAGGCGAGGAAGGGACGGGACCGGATCACCGGAGGTTCCTGTACTGATGAGATGGACATGTGTTATATGCGAGGTGTCGGGCTAATGGTGGAAGTGACAGGTGGAAAAGTGAGGCACCCCACGTTCTGCACCGTTGAGATCGAGATGGACGACCACCGTGCGGAGCCAGCAAAGCAAAGTGCGCCCAGAGAATGGTGCGCTCTTTAAATCTTTCCAAAAATCTCCATTTCTAGTGCATTTGGGGTGATGCCGCATAGTCGTCTGGATACTCCCGATATGAGTTTTGCAAGGAAAAATATGTTGATTTGAGATAGAAGAGGGTAGAGTACTTGACTTCTCAAAGAGAGTGAAAAGCAAGAGGTTTGTGGAGTGCGTCGATTTGGAGGACGAGCGTCCTGAAGCTTTTTTTCAAACTTCGAAAAATTCAAATTAAAAATTAAAAAAATATCAGAGTGTAGTCTATGATTTGTTCTATCTGTATGTGAATTTGTATTCCAAAATACCTTGTATTCTGTCCTCAGCAAAAATAACAAAATTTCAGATCTAGGAACAAAATTCTAGGTATGTGAACATGTTCCAATTTTTTTCTAATTTATCTTTTTTGCTGAGCCCACAATCCAAGGTATTTCACAATAAAAATTTACAAGATCACAGTGTATGTAGTTGGCTACATCCACATATTTTTATTTTTATTTGAAACTTTAAATTGTCAATTCGTAAAGGGGTTTGCATGGTGCCCAAGCTCCAAATCGGTTTTTTTTAGGTTTGTGCAAATATTTAGAATCTTCCAATTCCTAGAGATATTTTGAAAACATATCCTACAAACTGAGGGGCACCCATGGGAAATTCTATCATATGATTCTATTGATATGAAATTGCTACAAAATTCTCTTGCCCCATGCAACAATATCTTACTGCCGACAATAGTAAATATGTCATGGATTGTCGATGATCTTCATTGGTATAGGATCTCCTCTTCGGTAGTAGTATTGCTCATCAAATAGAAATTGGAGGTAATTTATTCCCAACAAACTTATAATTGTCTCAATTTTTGGTGTGTGCATCATCGCCATCATCCAAGTTAGTTGGCATGATAACCCTCGTGTAACTACAACCAATAAAAGAACTTAAGACCAACAATATTCGCAAAAAAAGACCAAACATATAACAGAGGTGGTCACTCAAATGACTACGACTTGCATAGATCTCTGTGATTAGAACAAATGGTTCTTTGTGTTGTCTTAGTTTTTGTACTTTTAGAGAATCAATGTTTCTAATACGCCTTAAAATAGAAAACCAAGAAAAATGTCTCGATTCCCCTAACAGCATTGTCAAAGCATAGTAGTGGGCTAGTGGGAGATCAAGACGACCGACCCATCAAAATGAGACCAATATAAGTATTAGATATTCTTCGCAGGTTTCTATGATCTCCATCGATGACCTCACCTTTAGTAGTTGCATTGTCGTGGTATAAAACTGAGGGCGATTTTTCTCAACAAACCTTGGTACTTATTTCCAATGCAGGCATCAACTTTTTGTACTAATCTTTTGTACTTTGTAATTGGAAATGTTGGAGGTGGCCACAAGTTAGCATGATCACATTGTAGAATAGTAGGGTGTTTCTAAAGAAATAAATTATTTTATTGAATGGGTGGAAGATTTTTTGTCCATGATCTTTGGGTGTTAAGTGTGGTGACCCATCTTAAACCAATCTTTGGGTGATCAATAAAACTCAGCCGACTTAGTATTTCTAAGTCGATGCGTCGTGGCCATCCGAGCATGATCTTTTATCCTTTTGTCTGAAAGCAAGATGTTTGTGCAAATATTTAGAATCTTCGAGAAGGCAGATGAAAGGAAGGATTCCTAGAGTTATTTTCAAAACATATCCTACAAACCAAGGGGCACCATGGGAAAATTTATCATATGATTCTATTCGTATGACATTGCAACAAAATTATCTTGCTCCATGCAACAATTCTTTATTACCAGCAATAGAGGAAAATATATCATGGATTGTCGATGATCCTCATTGGGATAGGATATCCTCTTTGTTAGCAGTATTGTTCACTGGTAGAAATCGGAGGTAATTTATTCCAAACAAATTTATAATGGTGTCAATTTTTTTTGAGTGTGCATCACAATCACCCTATTAGTTGGCATGATAACCCCTCTTGTAACTAAAACCAATAAATAACTTGAGACCAACAACATTTGTGTAAAGTATAAGACCAACATAAAACAGAGTTGGTCACTCAGATGGCTACGAGTTCGATCATCATGCTTCTTCTTCAGAAGAAAAATAATAGTTGCTCGGGGTCAAATACTTCTTCCTCACCAAATCCTCGCAATTAGGATGGCCAGCGTTCCCAAACAAAGTTCTAGGAGTGACTGTGGCTCAATCATCAACTTAGAAAGAGTTATTTCTCATGTGATGAGGATTTCCATCTAATTAAGATCCTCTTATCCTTTTGTACTTGCATGGATCTCTATGACCAAGGGCGGAACCAAAATTTATTCACGTCCCTGGAAGGGCCTTCCATCTCTATTATATGTTTCCTTATCTATAAGATTTTTACAAATTTTCTAAAGTAACTAAGAGGGATTTTGGGCCTAAGCTCCAGGCTGAAGCCCCAGTCGCTCAGGGTGCAGGTCCACCCATGTCTATGACTAGAACAAAGAGTTCTTAGTGTTGTCTTGGTTGTTTTTATTATAAAAGACAAACGGTTTCTAGTTTTCCTTAGAAATAGAAAAATGCAAAAAATGTCTCAATTTCCCTAATAGCATTGTCAAAACATAGTAGAGGGCTAGTGAGGGATTAAGTCAGTTAGTCCATCAAAATGAACCCACTATAAGATATTAGATATTCTTTGCAGATTTTCTACGATCTCCATCGATGACCCCCACTTTAGTAGTTGCATTGTCGTCGTATAAAACCTAGGGCAATTTATTCTAAAAAAAACTAAGCTTGGTATTTATTTCCAATGCATGCATCACATTTTGTACTTGCAACCCTGGAAAAGTTGGAGGTAGCCACAAGGTTAGCATGATCACACCATAGTATGATCACAAGTTTCTCAAATGGGTGAAAGACTTTTTTTCCATGATCACAACCTTGTGTTAAGCGTGGTGAGGGATCTCAAACAAACCTTTGGGTGATCATGATAACCCAACCGGCTTCGAAATGGTTATTTCTCGGTCGATGTGTCGTGGCCATCCGACCAAAATCTTTTTATTCTTTTTAAAAGTCTAAACAGAAGGAAGTTGACTTAACTATTTCTTAATCGTCAAAAATAGTAAAACTAGTATAATTGCCGGTGGACTACTTCTATAAAACAAGTGTTCAACTAAGTGCATACAAGTTGCTGTAAACAAAAAAGTGGAGATCCAAGACACATTGTGTGAGTCTAACATAATCGTCGGTGTCCTAGGTTTTCCGGGGGGGACAAGCTTTTTGGGGAGGGGGGGAGTGGAATAGTGGCTAAGTGGGGATCCATGTCAGTTGGTCCATCCAAATTAACCCACAAAGATCTTGGCCCAGCCCAACGATAGTCGAACCACTAGTGTCGCCGTCTCGAGAGAAAGATAGAGCGGTTGATCATCTTTCGGCTTATCCTAATCTTCTCCAAAAGGAGATGCGAAATTGCGAATTCCTTACCGATTTGCACCCAGCTAGCACTACTGACGGACGAGCGAACGACAGACAGCAAGTATTCCATCGGTGTGGTGTTGCCGTGCCGGTGCTTGTCACTTTGTCAGTGTCACTCTCGCAGATGCATGCCAGCACCCGACGACGAGAGACGGGACGGCGCGGCGGCAGCCGGGCGATTATCTAAAGCGCACGCGAGCGGGACCGGCGCCGCTAGCTTAGCCAGCCCGGTCGACACGCCCACGACGGCGACGGCGAGGTACAAGCAGCTAGGCAGAGACGGAACGGCGCGGCGCGAGCAAGACCGGCGCCGCTTAGCCAGCCCAGTCGACACGGGCACGACGGCGACGGCGAGGTACAAGCAGCTAGGCAGAGCACGTACTAGCTAGCTTAGCCAGCGCGACCATGACGGTGACGGCGAGGAGCGAGCAGCTAGCGTACCAGCTCGTAATCATAAGGGCTCTGAATTCGCTATCTCTCGATCGATAGCTAGCACGTTGCCATCACCATCATCGGGTTTCAGATCCGACATCCCGAGGGGCGCTGAGTGCGAAGGCACTCGCAGATAGGGAGCACGCACCGGCGCCGGCACTGCTGGTCGCGATGTTGACGACTGGACCCGTACGCACGTCGCCGCGCGAGATGGCGGCCGGGAAGACCGAGTCCTACGTACGGCCGGGGATGAGAGAGGTTCACGCACCGGTACGTGCCTTTCCCGCCCCCGGATCGTCCTCGTTTGCCGTTCGGCCGCCTTTTTTGGCATTTTTCTCTATGGTTCTATCGTGTAACAATAATGGTTTTGCTTTTTCTAGGTTGGGTATTTCTCAACCGACAGAGTAGTTTCTTCTTTAAAAAAGTATTATTTTCTCCATTACAAATTAATTGTCTCAACTTCGTCCAGATTCGCTCGGATCATGCAGTGACTGCGCTATGCTTCGTGTTCTTGCTGAAGATGCCGAAAGAGAACTAGTTTGTTCTCCCTTCATTCCAAATTAATTATCTCAACTTCACCTAAATTCGCTTGGATCTGGCGGTGCCATGTTCTTCTTGAAGATGTGGCCTTGAAGTTTAAGGTGTGTGGCTCTCTGGAGGTTTTCTGGCGGAGGTTGGTGCTTCTTTGGATGGTTGAATATTTGGTGTGTTTTTCTTCGGATGGTTGAATCTTGAGCGTGCTTTCTTCGCAAAATCTTGCATCTTGTTATGCACCCTTAATGTTTATTTGTTTGGATCTACCCTATTGACCCTGCTGTCAGCAGCAATGCCTAGGCGGTGGCGGTGAAGACTCTTTTTGGCGATGTTCGTGTTTTGTTTATGTCTCCACAATGTGTAGTGTTTGTTGGTCCGCCGACCCGACATGACATCCTGGCTGAGGGCTTAATAAGATTGATAGATACTCATACAACAAGGTAGATCTTCTTTTCTGAAAGCTCATCTTCAAAGAACCTATATGATAATTGCTTGACTGGGAGTAATTTGAGGATGGGTGACCGAATAGAAGTTCTTTCAGATGATCCAGAGTGGGGAGAAAGTGCGTAGAAAAGGCTAGTATTGGTCTATGAGGACAATCTAGATATCCTATAGAGATATGAGGGATAACTACCGCTAGGCCGGGAGTGGTCGAGGTGTTACATTTGATATCGGAGCCGGCCCCCGTGGTTACGCGGGCTTGTGCGGGTCAGGGGCACGGGCATGCATGTGGCGCATGGCATGTGTGGCCCATCATGGAACATGTGTGCTAGAATTAAACGTCAGCGCGTGTGCTAAGAGGGGGTGTTCCTGGATTGGGATTGACCAACGCGGGCGTCGATCTTCATTGGGGGGGGGGGGTATGTGACATCCTGGCTTACGGCTTAATTAGATTGATAGGATACTCATACCAACAAGGTGTACATCTTTTTTTATGAAGCTCATCTCCAAAGAACCTCCAGTTTAAGTGTGTTTGTCCTTGAGTAATTTGAGATTGGGCGACTTCCTAGGCTGGGTGTGCACGAGATGAGTGAGGAAAAGTGTGCAAAAAAGACTAGTATTGGTCTTTGAGGCAAGTATAAAGATCCTAAAGAGCTGCCAGGGATAACTACCGATGTCTCCTGAGTGGTCAAGGTGTTACACCCGAGCTCAAGGTAAGCTCGGTCTGATAACTTTGGCCATCCAACAAGTTCGCAGCCTCATCGGAGTAGTTCTCCTCTATTATGCATGCTCTCCTAGTTGTAGCATGTCTCTTGTGTGTGTGTGTGCAGTTCTATCTTGTAAATTGGGATCAACAAACTGTATCCTTTTTCTCCGTTGTTGGCTTTCTTAATTTAACAACACCTCGATGGCCTTTTATCTAAAAGAATTTGGAGTCCAATGCTTTAGGTCTCTCCTTTTCCCTCCTATTCCAGAAGGAAAAAACTCTACCCACCACACATTCTTTATCCTCGCTTGTCAATCCCATTAGTCTCCCTCGACTGATTTCGACGCAAGGAGGAGGGAGAGACCATGGATCTTCATGTTTACGTGTAATCTTGGTATAGTTTGTTAGGTTTTGGTTCCCTCGTGTCTCGTTCATCCAGGAGGTGGAGGCGTGACATAGTGGAATAAGAACCTCCGGTCATGTACCCATCTTGGTGGCACTGGGTTCAAGATTGTCGTGGGGCGTGCGGGGGTTGGTTTTGGAACATCCCTTTCATAGGATGTGGGAGTCATCATCAACCATGATGGTTCCGCCTCGGTCCACGGTGGTGTTGGTGGTCTCATCAGTAAGTTGCAGTAGTGGTGCTTGCAGCGTCAACGTGGCTTGAGTTTACTCGTCTATCCTTCGCGTTCTTCTCCAGGTATACATCTCGTGTTTCGGATAATCCTCGACGGCGTCTCTTAGCAATGAGTATCACTTTCGGGCTGAAGTAGCAACAACAACCCACTTCCACTGGATCTGGTGTTGCACAGAATCTGCGACGTCGAACTAGGGTCACGTCGCGCCATCGACTTTCATAGGTCGAGAAGGCAACGAATTTCATTTGTCCTATGTGCAATCTTCATTTTTTTTTCCAGAATTCTTTCCTAAGGCTAGAACTTAATGAATATTTGGTTTCTACTTTTCGGGAAATATGGAGACATGCTATGAGTTGTTAGGGTATTAAGATGAAGACATTGAGGAAAAAATCGCATAGCAAGGAACCTAACAAAACAATCAGATGATGACCATCAGATCTAGATACAACAGTCCAAAACAATCGTGCTTTGTGTTCCAGCCGATTGCTGTAATATGATGTGATTCACAATGATATAGTACAAAGATAAATGAGCAGTGCGGACAGCTGCTGACGGGAAGGTACCATGCATACTATGCGAGTGGATAAAGCAAAAGATTTATTGATCACGACACACGGACGACGACGAGACAGTACGGCACGACACGGGACAGGCAGTAGGAGAACATTTTACAGGACGGGACACCTCAACTGTAGCTTTACACGCAAATGAATAAAAAAAATATTAAGCATACAATTTATGCGGCGGGCTATTCTTCGTCACTGGCGAGCGAACAGGCAGCGGATCAGTGACTGGAGGAACACATTGTCGACGAACGAACGTTGTGGTTGGAAGCTTCTCTCGAGCAAAGGAATCCGGAGGACTGTAGGGATCCAAGGAATCCTGCAAAGGGCAAACGATCTCTGTTAGCCTCTCAGACGCTGTCTGCATAATTTGTACGATTTCAACTGTTACAATTACGATACTGGGGCATAAAAAACAAGATCAAAGAAAAGTCGGTACAGGGTGAGGAAGTCTGCTTCCTGAGACTTAGTCCATCGTAGTTTCAGCCCATACATAAGCTTTACCTAGCCCAGTTGCCTGTCTGCTAGCAATCTCACCACATGCTCGTCGTGTTGCAGACATGCAGTTCAAGTGCTTTGCGCACGCAACTAGACAGCACCATGTGCTCAGTTTGCCTAAGAAAGCTCCGAGACATGGCAGAGAGGGCATGCCTGTTGGTACTACCCCATGCCTTCTAATTCCCAGGTGTTTGTTCAATTCGTGTCACTCTTCCCACCAGAGGAAGTTCCATGATACGATTCAGAGATCACATAATAATAGAAGAAGTAGCCTTGTTGTCTACCTGACCAGTTGCATTCAAACCCATAAGCACTCAAACTTACATAATTCTTTCTGCTTGAACTATCACCAAACACGCTCAGTTTCTATATTTCGAATGTGATTTGTAGGTCATGGCTAGGCGTCGGACCCATCAAGGAACCTATATTTGACCAAGGGGACCAATTCTACACTAAATCTGCCGCAGAAATAGCACAACTTTATTATGAATATTCGGATACAAGGAAGGAAATCCAAGAGACCTTGAAAATGGTAGGAAACCATCCACAAGACACCAGGCATGTTAATTTGATCACCCTTGAGAAGAGTTCATCATTACTATACAATTCAAAAGCCGAATGGAATAAAGTACAGGTAGTAGATTACCAGATAGAGAAACAAACTTGGCCGCAAGCCTAGACCTCAAGCAGTGGAGGTCCCTCTGCATTAGGACGCCCATTGAGCTGCTCTGGGTGGATCTTCTTCCCCAACATCTTCCTCATGACCTATTTATTTCCACAGATGACCAATACCAACAGATGATGACAAGTTAGTGATTGTTTATTATCCAGATACGCCCTGGAAAAAGAATGAGCAGTATATAAAAGACTGCCTGTGCAGTAAACTGGGGAGTTTGAAACATCTCTAAGTTAGTAACAGTCTAACAGACAGTGCAACATGACAAGCTACGGTGATATGTGGGTTCTGCAATCATTTGAGAACTGACGGATGTCTACACTCTACAGACTGTTATCGCATAAGAGTGTTGGTAGCTCGGGTAAAAAGGAAAGATTGTTGGTAGTCGGAGCAGAAAAATTGAAGTCAATGCTTCCATAAAATGAGTGTAGTTGCAACACATTAAGATAGGGATGAAGAAAGCCATACTCGACTTAATTTTCTTGTAGCCTTCAGTGGATCTGGCATTGGCTTTGTTTGCTTCTTTTGATGAGTCTTTTCCATGCACGATGTACGCTTTGAAGCCACTGCCCCAGCAACTATGACGGTCTTCTGGTAACTCTTCTCACCTGTATCACTTGATGAGAATGTTTCTGCTGCAAATAGATCAGCAAGAGTAGTTCTCACTTTCTCCACCTTCTCTACCATCAGAAGTGGTTGTTCTTGGATTTTAGCGACATCTTCCACTGCAACTTCACACATCAGGATTTCTTCTTTTACAGAACATGTGAAGTTGTATTCTTTCGTCGATGATGTACGCATCTTGGCAGGTTCAACAGATGGTCCTGGTTCACTTGGCGCTGTAGCCAATGCTTCTTCTTTGTCCCCACTCATTTCCGCTTCACACTTCTCTTGCTCCACCTTCTCTATATCCATGGTGACGAACTCATCTTGTTCATGGCAGGCTTCAGGGCAAAGGGAGTTTACACTGTGGCCAAGCGTGCCAATCGCGAGTATGCCGTTAAGCAGCACATCACGGAGCAGCAGGGCTTCAGTGTCTTGCTCAGCCACACTCTCACGCACAGAGTCTTCCTTCTCCATGGCTGTTCCATTAAAAAAAAGTTGATGACATTAGAACAAACAAATGCATGATCACATAAAAGGGAGGTAACCTGACATGCTTACCCTTATTTCCATCAATGGTGCAGTACTCAACATTAGAATGCATCTTCCGATTCAGCCAACTGAACACCTGGTGATGCCACAAGAACATGCAGATCAGCAATATCACCAAATACAAGAACAGTGACTTGAATCTTACACGTAGTTTAAAAGAGGCAAAAACTGCAAAGACCTATACTTTGCAGCATACACTATACACCGACAAATGGTGCATCAGCACGAGTTAACTGTATACCTTTAGGGCCATCTCTCTAGAGCCAATCTGGAGTCAGAAGTGAAAGCCAGACAGTACCTCAGATCCTCAAATGCAAGGCATGGTTTTATATAGACATATTAGTCTAATAATTGAATGGTCCAGGAGACAAAAGAATGGACTTTTGGTTGCAACTGCCTTGGCTTGACTTGAGTGAAGTAAATTCTTTCACTGAGGTAGATATCCACACCTGTGGCCTCTCATGGCTAATTATCAAAAGTAATAGTATGGTAACTGAAAGATTTCCGCAATATCTAAATATTCAGGTTACAGTGTCAAACCCAGCGACCAGAGTTCAACTCCCGTCGGGAGCGAATTTCTGGAACTTTCCACTAGGCCTCTGCCCCATCCTCAAATTCATCTTGCATTCTAATTATTCAAATAAGCAAGACAAGAAAAATATTTGCAAAAGATCGGGCAAATTGTCTACTGAGACAGGTTGGAAAGTTTCAGGAATCAGCTTTGGAACAAAAATCAATTCATATACACTAACGAGAAGCAAACATAGAGGTGGTTTTCATTGGCTCTCTCATTTCTAATTAGCTTTCCAGATACAGTGTATCCAAAGATGTTTTTATGACAGACCAGGTGTGGCTGTTTGCTCCAAAAGTAAAGCACTGGTCAACATTAAATAATGATAGGTGCAAAATAATACCACGGTAATCATCAAATAATACAAGAGAATATGAGAAGGTAACCATGTCCGTATGACGGTTCATGAGGCGCTTTCCCTGCACAGCCGCCCACCACTACCATCATTCAGTATGGAGCTGAGACCTACATGTCTTCTCCGCAATGCCAGCAAGCTCCAGCTTTCAATGGTTCCGGCAGTGTCCATGGCCCTTGATGGATGAAGAGAGCCCCAGGTACATGTCACCAAATCTCACAAGGAGAAATGTCTGTTCTACATCCATCTGTCTACAGAACAAACCTTCAGGCGGACCCACATTTGTGATTCAATAACATGTTCCATCTGGCTTGGCGCTTTATGAAAGACCAGAATAATACTGTATGAAGTTTTAGCACATTTCAGCAGCTAGTTACTTCACAGCAATCAAGAAGCGTATGGATGAACAGTACTAGACAAGTACTGTATAAAGAGCATTAATCAATGTAGAATAGTAGATATAACATACCAAAAAAATGATATCGCACAATGTTGCTTCTGCATTTGAAATAGTGGAGGACGATAATAAGGAGCAGGGAATTCTCGCTGCATAAGGATGAGGACTAATGCATGGACATACCAGGTTGTGCAGCACTTTACAAAAGGCTGGTGTGAAACCCTGTGAAACGGACATTCCAAAGCACAAACACTAGTACAAGAGAAAATCAAAAGTTCCCCTCGGGGCGAAGATCAATAATACGGGAGGAAGCATCTGGACGAGTCAATGGTACAGGACGAACACATACAGAGGAAGTGAAAAAATTCAGCATGCAGTGGAGTTATGAAATCATTTGTTTCATATACGACTCGAGAAGACAGGACAAGATCCAGCTGTTAAACAGAAAGCATTATTTGATAATCTTCATGAAACTTAATGATTGCACAGGGAAATATTTGCCATCATGAACCTAAGAAATCAGTAAATTACATATGATCAACAGAGTTACCAATATCATTGTTGATCTTACAGATTATTCACAGAATCTATTGTTTTCTTGTAGGGAATGGACTCAAAAATCTCATCTTAAAACAATAGTCCAGTGCAATAGCAGAAGGTAGAAATATAAATATGCTCCCAACCACACTAACTGCACCATCAAGGGCAAGTGAAACTAAGGCATCAGTGCTCAGGTCAAAGGACCTCCCTGAATCCAGCAAAGCAAGACCTGCAAACAATTCAGCTTTAGTAAACATAATAACCGTGCTAAGGAAATTTTGCTAAGTTTTTAGAAATGGCATCATCTGGTTTTACCTCTAACAAAAGCAAATGCAGCAGCAACTCCTGTTTTAAGCTGAACATTATCCAGATCTCTTCTAACGGCATACCGGAACGTGACTCCAAACAACGCACAGCTTATGAGAACAACCGATGATCGAAGAAATAGTTGGGGCAAACTCTGGACTTCATAGGAAGATATGGGCAAACTAGCCAGAACACCGATTATAGAGGAAATTGATGCAGCTTTTACAGATTCAAGTCTCTCGCTATCTTTATCAATATCTTCTCCACCTGAAGTATCCCAAAAGCCTCGATCCTCAAGACTAGAAGTCAAGGAAAGTTGTGCTTCATTAATCATTTCTCTTGCCTGTTGCAGTTCCTGCTGGGACTCTGCAATCTTGGATGTAGAATGCAGCATTATAAACATGTTACAACGAAATGCACAGGGAGCACCAATCTAGAAAAACCTTATGTCTATTGAGGGAAAGATATTTTGATGATTGCAGAACTGTACTTATCATATAAAGTGGAAATCACAACTAATAATCATTTTGCCTTCATCATCATGGGACCACATGAACATGTCGCTGTCAAGTTTCATGCACTAGCCAACGCAACCAAAATTCCAAACTATGGAAAGGGCTAGTGCAATCCACTTATACACTTCACAACACCCCCTCTCACATGTGACGGGAGAAGAGAAGTCAACACATGAATAGAAAAGTCTAAGAAGTATGGCTCAAGAGGCCTATACATGGACCCAAAAGGGGCGACGGCAATTTTTAGGATAAATTGCGCCACACAGGACTCGAACTTGAGACCTTGGCTCTGATACCATGTCAAGCTTCATGCACTAGCTACGCAACCAAATGTCCAAACTAATGGAAAGGAATAGGCAATCCACTTATACACTTTAACAGTTGCATGCCAACTAGTACTTTATGTTTGCTCGGAAGCAAAGATTTCGAGTCAACGAGACGAGAAGTTGATCTGGAGCAGCGACTCGTAGACTAGTCATGACTAGTCTAGACTCATATCAACTAGTCAACATGAATCCAGCAATAGGTACTATAAAATACCATAGTATATAATTACCAATAATCTAATACTAATATGTAAACATGTAATACAATAGAAGGTTGAGGACAGGGGAGCGGGGGAAAGTGGGCGCTTGATCTAGGTTTGCAGAACTGGTTAAGCAATATTGAACAATATATGACATGTGGGTCATTTTCTAGACTAATCGAGGTTAGTCGTGACTAGTCAAATTAGTCGCTTGACTCATCCAATTAATCGAGTCGAGACCTTGAGTCGACCTTGCAGTTGTGATTCGCGACTAGTTGCGTGACTCGAAATCTTGCTCGGAATAAATGAAACCATCTCATTATCTCAAATCAACATAATTGCAATGAGCTATGCAGGGTTCCACAATGCAAGCTGGATATACATAACACAGCACGATGAATCAAACCAGTAGACCACCATATAAATACAAATATACTGACCGCGTGCCACTATTGGTTGGCACTTTTGTCAATACACACACACACACACACACACACACACACACACACACACACACAGGGCCTCTTGAAGACTTGAACCCCCAAAGGTTGGAGAAGTCCACCGATAAAAGGAAATCTAATGCTCCATAAGGCTTCTTAAACTCTCAAGACTTAACAAGTTCTACAAAATCAATTATCTAGTCTGTGGGCAATATAAAGCTCAGGCAGTAAATCTCACATCCCCTGCCCCTAGTCTGTCTATGGCAGTCCCGCCATCTGCGTGCAAGTATTGCTTGCCTAATCAGAAGGAATCATTCATCATTTCTCACGCTGCGTCGGCGCCACATTTGCTCAGACACAAGAGTGGCAGCCACCGAACATTGTAGGGACACGGTAGACAGCACTAGCACAACCACAGTAGCGTAGAATCGCAACAGAAATGAGCAGGGCCACACTGCTGGTAGCAACTCATGCTACGTCTAGGGCCTCTAGGCCACCCGACGCTCGCGTGTATGGGGCAGGACGTACGCACAGTACAGGAAGGCCAGGCCATGGCCATGAGTGGCCCGCAACACTGGAGCACCATTCGTGGAGCCTCAGCCGGAAGGGCAAAGCGTCGAACAGGTTACGTGCAGCGTCAAAGTCACGGAGATGTCGCATACCTCGTCCCGGCGCTTCTGGAGGCGTCGGAGCTCCTCGCTGGCGAGAAGAGCTTCGGCCTCCTGGCGCTGGATGTCCGCGAGCGCGGCGCGGGCGAGCTCCACGCGGCGCTCGGCGGCCTCGACCCCGTCCAGCAGCGCCCGGTTCTCCTCGCGCCGCAGCAGCTCGTCCACCTTCTCCCCCACCGCCGAGCTCAGCCACTCCGCGCTGGGCGCGCCGTTGCCGGCGCCCTCACCGGGGGAGCATCTCCCGCGGACGCGTCGGTGGACGACGGGGCGGCGGCATCGCGCGGCGGCGAGGGGAGGAGCGGGAAGGATCGGGCGGAGCAGCGCGGTGTGCTGCATTTTTTTGCCGTGTGTGTGTGCTTCGCGGCCTCCACGGTTTGGATTGGAAGAGGACGGTGGAGACGGCAGCAAGCCAGCAACACTGGCGACTAGCGAGTGGAGTTTCGCTGACTGCAGCTGCACCCAGGCCACCAAAACAACACTAGTCTACACAACAACACCAGCAAATTCAAAACTGAAATACATAAACTCTGAATTGGGAATATGGCTTCATTTATCTATTTATTTTGGAAATGCAGCGATTTCAACAAGGAAATGCAGCAATATGCACAGGTACTATTTCCAGAATTGTTCGGATGCAGGAATTTCACAGGAAACAGTTCAATTCCCACAAGATCGGTACAAAAAAAAGAGTTCAAATGGGTCATAAAACTTCGACGATAGACATACAACATGGACATACAATTGTTACAGGAATTAGCAGGGTGTTTTGTTTCACTTGATACTCTTTGTTGTTCCTCTGTAGCACCAGATATCCGCAACAGGAAAGGAGAAGCAAGAAAAGAACCATAATAAGACGATAACCAGGTTTATCAGCATTCTGCAAGAGCTTCAACGGCAGCATACTTGGTTTGCATTGATCAGCGACCCGTTTGCGCGCATCTGGTTAGGATCAAAGGCCTGAAAGTCAATGGTGCAAAATGAGTTTAGCTTGTAGTAGAGTATATTGTTCAGAGTCGATTAGCGCACAAAATTGCTAACTTGCATATTTCATCAGCAGGCTTGAAGATTACGGCATGCATTTTCTGATTACACAAACACAAGCAGATGTCGTTTTTGGAAAAAACAAATACCGATCCAAGTAGCTAGAACAGGTGCTTGAACAGTCTGAACCTTATTATCAGGACCTGAAGCTGTTTCTGAAGCTCATCGACACCTCCCCTTCCTTCTTCAGTTAACAGGCGGATGTGATTCACTTGTACCGTTTTGTCGCTCAATTTTAATTTCTTGAAGTTAATTGTAAAAGCACTAAATGCTAGTTGTATTCTGACTAAGTTGAGGTTCCTCGGTTGCAGTATAAAACTGGGAGAGTAGGTGGCTGGGTGGCTCAACTAAGAAAAACCCTAATTTCCCGTCTTGCACTTTACCCTTTCATCCTTTACAAATTTTCCTTATCTTGCATTTAGCTGCTTTCCCATTCCTAGATCTAGCTATTTATCTGCAATTCAGTATTTCGGTCCGATCGTCCCGCTCAGGATCATCTTCACACCAGTGATCCTGAAAATTGGCATCAGAATCTTTTCTCCCCCGAGTGTATCCTTCCCTCTCCACCCTGTTCATCAACGGCATCAGCAAACCTGTGACGTTACCAATTCGCAAGAACTTGACAGTAAATTCCCTCCTTTTTTGCTACCCTGCAGATTCGCCGCCAGGATTGCGCTCCATGATTACGTCGCCAGCTTCGTGTATGATCCATTGTCTTACACGCTCTCAGGAAAGGATGGCCGCAGCGACCGAGGAAGCAACCACGCTTGAGGCGGCTCAAGAACAAGCGCACGCCGAAAAAGAAATTAGCACCAGATTGCCCTGTGGAGTTCTGAATCTGCAGCACCGCCTGGACAAGCAGAAGTCCTCCATGGATTCGCTCCAAGGTACATCACAAAACTCACAGAGATGGTAGCACAGATTGGGTTGGCTGTCAATCGCCCACCGACTTCAGATCTGTCAAAATCTGCCGTAACTGATAGCAGACCACCTATCTCACCCAAACCCACATCTCAGTCCAATTCCTGAAGGAACCACTCCTAACCAACTTAATTCGCACTCACTGTCTGCTACTACACGATTCCCAGCCCAAAACCAGAGAAACAATCCTGAGGTAATAAACTAACTTGCATATTTCATCCGGGCCTTGGGGCCTCTTGCTCGACAAAAAAGCCAGCTTTGCAGCCGAGCACACAACCCACTACTTCAGAGTCCCCAGGGGCCGGATCTTCATCACTTCCACCTACAAACCAGCACTTCCACCAAGTCACAAACCCAGCATCTCAACCACAGTGATCCTGACATTTATGTCCTCATGTAACAAGCTGAATATAGTTGAACATAAATACAAGATGAATATAGAATGCTCAGACTTCAACAAGTGCACTTTATAAAAAAAAACTTCAACAAGTGCTTTGTTTGTCCTAGCAAAATGAACTGCAGGGCAACTTTGCGCAAACATAAGTTCAGTTTCGTATCTGTAGTGCAAAATGTAAGAAAATTTGGACTTGCTTGAATCCCTCTTATCTCATCAATGAGAGCATGAAACTTGACTGGGAGTAGTTAATCATGTACTTCAAACTTGTTCAAATTCATCTTGTCAATGAGGGTTCTAGTCTAGACTAATTTGTTAAGTTTTAGTATGTTTCTGTCAAGAATAGAACTTCCGGTTTTAGGAGTACATATGTAATAAAACTATAAATACGATTATGACTGGCATTATACTAGCTGTATCAGATCTAACTGGGACAAAGCTAGAGGATTTGTAGGATTATAGAATTAACAAACGAACAAAGTATGCTAGTCCAATCTGAAAACAAGCAATCAGTTACGGGCTCATGGCCCAACAGTTATGACTAAACTTCTTCGAGATGACACCGAGACTTAGTATTGCAGCAGTACTCATATATTCATATGGTTAAACTGAGTTTTGCTTACAACTACGCAATATTCAACATTTTGCATAATTCTACGAGAGATGACATATTCATATATGATGAAGACTATATCCACATACTACTACAAAATTGTGCCTGAAGTCCTGTGGATAACTGGAATTTGATTTAAAAAAAGGACCCCAATCGCGCGCGGCGGATTACAGCGCCGACCATTGGGAAGTTGCCATGTGTCAAGGCAATTTGATGGCAACTGACATCCCGCCGTTCATTCCCAGATCAGGTGGCTGCCAATTAGTCACGTCAAGGGCTAAAATTGGAATGTGGGTTGCCTAAAAGAAGGGCATGCACAGTATGATATAAGGGAAATAGTGGGGTATCCACGTGTATAGCTACGCACGTCAATCCAACAGTTAGATCCTTTATAGGCAGAACTTTTGGACTAACTGGTTTTGAATTGGCCTGCTAACGGCATTACAACCGGTGCACATATTTCTTACATCAGTTCTTTTTTTGCTGGATGGTTCTCTTTGTTCCTTTCTACGTCAAGGTTCTCTTTGTTCCTTCTACGTCAAGGTTTTCCCCGGATGGCGAACGGCCAGTGTTTGTTACATGAGCATTTATAAATGTGTAGCTTCTGTCCTAGCCGTACACACGCGCCACCCACACATCATGTCTTACCTTGCCACACCATCCATTTCTTTTCACAAATGGGCCGCTAACGCTCTATGCTCCAAAGATTCTTTTGGATTGTTTGTCGGGACATGGGTGTGACGGTATGACTCCCCTTTTTTTCATCAGCCCGCCACATGAAAATTCAAAGTTCATTGGACATGAGGCATGGAGGGGAGACACCGTTAAGCAGGGCAAACGGCAAAAAATTGCATCGCATGGTAGGATGCATGTGCTCCCCTCATCCAACGGATATCACGCTATGCATAGCTAGCCGGGATGGTAGCAAATCTGCGTTGTATGTATAATATGTGACCTTACTCACTATTGCAAAGCAATAAGGCAAGACAAAGGCAAAATAAGCTCCATGCAACTGCATCAAGTTCTTCAGCAACAGCAAGCTATCAGGAATCAAAATTACCTTTCTTTCATATCAGAGGCAGAAGTTCTTCAGTGTTCTGGGTAGCCTTCGTCAGGCTTGCAGATCAAGCTGGGGAAGACCCAAACCGGAGGTCTGAGAGGTGAATTGCTGTTCAAGGGTGGCGCTCCCGCATATTCGGCATAGCAGACATCACAAGTTGCATTAACCAAGGAGTACTCGTACCATTCGCCCAAGCGCCGTCCAGCTGCATATATGCAATCACCGCGGATCTCAGGGAAATCTGGACCGACGCAGGCCGCGAATCCATTGAAACCAAGAAACAGTGTTCGTCCACCCAAGCTTGTCGTCGTCACCCACTTCCCCTCCACGGAGGCCCATCGGAAAACGCGGTACACCACCGTCTCCGTGTGCTCCTCGCTGATAAGCAACACCTCGCCCTTGCACTCCCCTAGCATGAACCGCTCTCCCGCCGGCATGTTCTCCTCGTCATACTCTCCTCCGAGAAATGACAGATCCAGAGAACTTTCTGATAGCTCAACAATGGCAAGACGCAGGCGAATCAGGGCGTAGAGGGTGCCACCGACGAAGATCAAATCGTCGAACACGTGGGGCGCATCGGCGGTGGCCACACGCCAGAGCGCGTCCCCAGGGTGGCAGTGCTGGATGGTCCGCCTGCCGGGCAGGAAGAGCACGGCGAGGAGGTCGCCGGAGAGGATGACGCGGGAGAAGGGGGCGGGGATCTTGGGGAGGCGCTGCTGCTCGCCGGTGAAGAGGTGGAGGAGGAGGAGCCTTTGGGGGTACTGGGCGGCCGCGGTGGTGGCGGTGACGAGGAAGCCGTGCGCGTAGAGGAGGGTCTGGCGGGAGGGGGGCAGGTGGTGGCCCCAGGGGAGGCGGAAGCGGTGGAGGCGGCGGAGGTGGGGGTGGTAGAGCGCCTCGGCGAAGGAGGGGTAGAGGGAGACGAGGAGGAGCGGGGCCTGGGCGGCGAGGAGCTTGGGGGACGCCGGGAGGAGGGCGCGGTAGGCGCGGCAGGATGCGCGGAGGGAGAAGAAGTCTTCCAGGGATGTAAGGCGACTGGCTATGTCTGGGAGGAGGTCCAGCGGAAGAGATGGTGTGGCGGCGGAGGCGGCGGGGGTAGACGAAGAGGAGGCGCCGGAGCCGGAGGCGCCGGAGCCGGAGGCGACGGCCGGCGATCCGTTGTGACGCCGTCGCTTCTCCGTCGCCATTTCTCCAGCCTTTTTTCAGTTCTTTTTTCCTTCCTTCTCCTGTCTAATAATTGACCTGTAGTAGAAAATAGCGGAGACCTCTCCCCATTTATCATGTGCTGTGAGCTCGCAGGCCCCATGTGACCATAACTCTTTTTTCTTTTTTTTGACAATCAATACCACATATATTCATAACTCTTTTTAGTGATTAATAATTGGTACTCGATTATCAAATAGAAAAAAGTGTATACACGAAACACATGGGTACAAACTCAGCTAAGTTCCATACATTATCAATTCCGCTAAAATCCATGCTGTATTGCTGTTACATGAAAAAGTACAGAACGGATTCCAAAAGGTGTAATAATTCATTTTTTTTATTGAAAAACCAACAGAGTTCTGAAGCAAGTATCACACAATATACAATTCCAGGTACTACAAGCATAATGTTATGTTACTCCTTAATTCTTACATATGATGCACCCGTGCGGATGGTAGAGCCAAAAATGCACTGCTCCAGTATCACTGGTGGTTCCAGCTCCCATGATAGAACATCGCGATGGGATGGATACAGAACTGATTATGACTTCCCTTCGGAAACTGCGGTGGCATCAGAACTGAGGGTGACGCACGGGAACCAATATCTACGCCTGGCGTCAATGTGTCCATCGTCGATCATAGCAAGTCCCTCCTGGTTGCGCAACAAAGTTTCATGTGTTAGAAATCGTCGATGATAATACATATAGCAAAGAACTTTTACGGCTAATTCTAATCTGCGGACACGAAGTTGTCCACTGGTAAGCATATGGCTCCACAAAACCACAGTATCAGTCTCGGTCCAGTGTGAATATATCAGAGTACCCAACATAACTTGCATCACACAAAGATAATTTTCTTTTTTCTTGTCACAGAAATGAACCATGTAGATTGCTACTGTAAAGAAGAAACAAAGGAGGTATTTACCTTCATTAATGTTTCAAGGGCGTCGATTGCACGGCCACTTGACCACGAGAACTCTTTCTTGACTTGGTCTATGGTGACATAGCCTCTAGCCTGCATGAGTGCATGTGGATGATGTTGGAAGTACAGCAATATGGTATTATGGTACAGATTACAGTTTATGCATGTTCGTAATTTGAAAGCCCCTATCAACCTATGTCTTGCTTGTCTAAAATAAAGTTGGCGAAAGGGCCAGATTTTTTGTACTGACATTTGTGACTTCCAATGCAGTATATGCCGATATGGTATATGCGAACTGATATGTTTGTATCGTAAGATTGTGTCAAAAGCACAAACCTGAGCTAGCTCAAGTATCCCATTGTGATCTTTATTCAATTCGGTAGGAACTGACCGCACAAGCTTTTTCTTCCCAACAGAAAATACTTCAAAGCCACTACCCAGGACCTGCAAGTCCACAAATAGGGATTAGACAACCAGAATATAACCAAGTGTATCAAATGACACTGTACTGAGCTAGGATTGTCCACTAATTGAAGTGCAAAAGTGCAAACTGTAAAATGATGTGAAGCATCAGTTCTAAAATCATAAACATGTGATTTGTCAATACAAGCTTACAAAACTTTACCTTTAGCTTACTTATAGCACGTAAACAGTCATCTGCCGATAATGATGCAAGATCAGTTTTTCTCTTCTGGCAAAGAAGCTTGCGAAGTTCTAGCAAGTCAATCAAACCACCATTAAGAGATCTGGTTGCTATGCATATGTCAACAATCTGAACACCTGCCACAGTAGACATGGCTGTTATGGACAGCACACAAGGTACAAAGGAAACTTACAAGATCCAGAGAACATCAGACGGAACTTAAAGTATACCAACCCAATTCATAGTAGAAGTCACCAATCCCTAGGAGCTCTGCCCAAACTCCTTTGTTAGAAGCCAGTGGATCTACTCCAACTTTTGCACACATTTCATGAAACTGCTGTCTAAATACCGAATTTTTACGTATGTCACTCTGCACTAGCACATTGTATACATAACATTAGCAGAGGTGACACAGAAATATGCTTTGCCATTTGAAACTTGTTATTATCTGTTGTAGTACATGTGGATAACAATGTAAATACCATAACACCGGAATTAGAAGCCATGAGAAGAATGAGATCTAGAACTATCAGCTATTAAAAGAATTAGCAATCAATTGACACCTAATTAATACCGGGTGATAAGAAATGAAGTACAGCGTCCAGACAGGTGTTTTGGCATAAGACTATGTTAAACTTGGTTTGAGAAATGAGGAGGTTAAAGGATTACTGATCAATTGGTCAAAGCCAGGGGTAATATATGTCACTATAATGGTACTGGATGAAGCCATGAGATCTAGAACTATCAGCTAAAAGAATTAGCAATCAACTTACACCTAATTAATACCAGATGATTTGAAATGAAATACCGCGTCCAGACAGGTGTTTTGGCATAAGACTCTGTTTTACTTGTTTTAAGAAATGCGGGGGTTAAATGATTACTGATCAATAGGTCAAGGACAGGGGTAATATATGTTACTAAAATGGTAGAAATCAACAATCGAGGCTGCTGGCATGACATCACATCAAAATTTAGAATAAACCATAATGCGATTATAATCCATAAAGGCAACTTATAGCTTCCTAAAGCTACAGCAAATTTCAGGATGCAAATGAAATAAGGCTGTGCCATGGTGGAAAATAAAACCAAAATGACTGTTTTTCGGTTGACGTCTTTCTCAGTAATATAAGATTAATCACATCAGATCATATCTGAGTTATCCCACATGGATATAAGAAATTCACAACAGCAAATTATGGTTGCTGGGCCCTGCACTTAAAACCAAATTAGATGAGCTCACTCAGTTTTGGATACATGTTGGGCAGGCACTTAAAAGCTACTTCCCTCTATTCCAAAACACAAGACGTTGTGTAGTTAGGTTCCCCTTTGACAGTTTGATTGATAACTTCAATTTCATATGAAATTAGTAACTACACTATTTTCAGGTTTGGCAAAAATAGCCATTCCGTCCGTGATTGCAAGAATCCAATAGATAGCAAATACAAACAGGCACAGCTGATAGTAGTACAATCTAATCCCATGGTCGATTTCATTATTATCGTATCCCAGTATTCAGAGGTAGGTGGGAGAATTAGTTACTATAGCATGCCAATTGCCAATTAGGTCTAAGTACCATCAGCAATTTTTTCGCTGCACATCACGCACGCAACCGGAATATGAGGAGCAGCGGATCACCTTGTGCTTGCGAGCGAAATCTTCGAGCTGCGACCTGAAGGTCGCGAGCTGCTCCTGCATGACATCGGTCCTAACCTTGGCCACATTCTCCCCGACCAGCCGGAATTTGTCCTGGAAGTTCATAAGCACGGCCGCATCTCAGGATCCAAAGGGACAGAAATCCACCAGCCATCTAGGCTAACCAGTGGAAGAGGAGCACGTACTCGAGTAGCCGCCGCGTTCTGCAAGCCGGCGATCCCCGGCCGCCTCCTCATGCGTCCTCCTCCTTGTCGCGGTCTTCCGCCCGGTGTCCTGGAGGCGACGCGCCTACGGAAGGTGAGGAGGATGGATCCTGGGGGTGGGAACCAGCGGAGGCCCGCGGGTGGGAAGGGCAGGGGCGTGCGTGAAGCCGGTGGTGGTGGTGGAGGGACGAGCGGTGGCGGAGACGGGAGTCAGGAGGCCGGCGACGGCAAGGGAGTCAACGAAGGATAATGGGCTGGGCCGGGCGAGTGGTGAGGAACAGATAGGAAGATAGGGATGAGTTAAGGCCTGGGCTAAAGCCCAAACAGAAGTTAAGGCCTGCGTCAGGTCGTGACGGGGACCTCCCTTTTTTCGGAGAATGCTCCCTAGCGGGCATTTCCTATTTGACACCTCTTGCGTTGGTTACCAACCAACGCGTACTCGTCCCGTCACTAAATTTTTGAAGCGGGCCGGCCTAGTACCATCTAGCGCGTTCGTTTTTTCGTTTTTTCTTTGTCTGGTTTCTTTTTTGTTTTAAATTTTTATTTTATTATTCTTTTTATAAGAATGAACAATTTTCAAAATATGAACATTTTTAAAATCCATTTTTCTAAAATGTGAATAATTCCAAATCTGTTCCATTTGAAATCTGTTCAAATTTAAAATCTGTTCCATTTGAAATCTGTTCAAATTCAAATCTGTTCCATTTGAAATCTGTACAAATTACAAATTTGTTCCATCCAAAATATGTTCAAAATCAAAATATATTCAGATTCAAAAATTTGTTCAATATTAAAATATGTTCCATTTGAAATCTGTTCCATTGAACATTTTTTAAATTTTATTTTTAATCTGAACGTTTTCAAATTTTAACAGTTTTAGAATTTTAACATTTTTTTAATTTAACAGAATTCAAAATCTGAACATTTTATATTTCTCACCAAATAATTTTTAAATGAAGAAACTGTCCAGTGAGCTAAAGGGAACGACCAAACGGATCGATCCGAGCTTCGTCGCACTCTACCTTCGCCGGCCCACCAGGAGACGTTCCTTCAGGCGTCGCTCGTACAACGGACGCAGCAAGCGCCGTATAGGACTTCCCTCCCTAGCGCGCGCGCTATGGTGCACCCGTTTCGCTTAAGGATTCTTAATGTGGGCTCGGCCCAATAAAGATTCTAGCTTCGTTCGGTTCGATCAGGAGTAGGAATGTTCTTTTTTTTTTTTGCGCGAACTGCTCGCTAGGTGGAACGTGCAGCTGGTTTTCGCTGGTTTCCTTGCTTTTCATAGATACGTACAAATAGGAAACTCGTCCATGCGTTTTCTTCTTTCGTCTGTTTCTTTTTCCATTTTCTTTTTTCTTTCTTTTTTATTTATTTTTTAGTTTTTATATTTTTTCTTCTTAGTATATATTTCCTTTTCCTTTCTAATTTCTTTTATTTTTTCTCTTTGGTTTATACTCCCTCCGTTTAGAAATATAAGATGTTTTAGCTTTGTGAAGCTAGTGTATCTAGACATCTTTTAGTGTATAGATTCGAGCGAATCTATACACTAAAATATGTCTAAATACATTCACTTTACAAATCTAAAACATCTTATATTTCCAAACGGAGGGAATATTTTTCAATTTTATTTACCTTTCTATCCTTTCATCTTAGTATATTTATAATATTTTTTATTCTCTTTTTCTGTTCCTGTTAGTCAAAATAGTTGTTCCTCGCGTACTTGCCTTTTTTGTTCTTCGTAGCTGAAATTTGTTTCTACTGTAGATGGATTTGTTTCCCGGACGCTACAATACTTTGTTCCCATTAGTGAAAAATAATATTCCTTGTGCCTGTGGAATTTGTTCCACACACCCTAAAATGCAGTTCCCTCGTGATATGATTTGTTCCTCGAGCGCGCCATTTTCCTGTCCCAACTATAGTCGTGATTTTGTTCCAAGTAATCAAAATAACTGTTCCTCATGTACATGATATTTTGTTTCTCGACCGCTAAAGTTTATTCCCTTCTATAGTTGTGATTTGTTTCATGGGTGCTAAAAATTTGTTCCCCTTGAAGTCCTGATTTATTTCACAGGCGCTAAAATTTTGTTCCTCAATAAGTAGTCATTTGTTCTAGGGGTGGTAACATTTTTTGTTGCCCACGAAGTCGTGATTTGTTCCATGAACGCTAAATTTTGTTACTCCTGCGATGTGTTCCATAGATGCAACTTTTTTCCTCTTATAGTTGTGATTTATTCCATGGGTGCTTGTTCCCATTGTAGTCATGATTTGGTACGCGGATGCAATACTTTGCTTCCCCTTTGTAGTCACTTTTTGTTTCATAGGCGCTAATTTTTTTCCCATTGTAGTCGTGATTTGTTCCGCAGACATAATACTTTTGGTCCCCTTGTGTAGTCGTGATTTGTTCCGCAGACACAATACTTTTGGTCCCCTTGTGTAGTCGTGATTTTTTTCCATGAACGCTAAATTTTGTTCCCGTTGCAGTCGCGATTTGTTCTGTGGACGTAATACTTGTGTTCCCCTTGTGTAGTCATGATTTGTTATGCAGGCGCTAAATTTTATTCCCGTTGCAGTCGTGATTTGTTCCGCGGACGTAATACTTTTATTCCCCTTGTGTAGTCATGATTTGTTTGCGGGCGCTAAATTTTTGTTTCCGTTGTAGTCGCGATTTCTTCCGCGGACGCAATACTTTTGTTTCCCTTGTGTAGTCGTGATATGTTCTGCAGGCGCTAAATTTTTGTTCCCGTTGTAGTCGTGATTTGTTCCGCAGATGTAATACTTTTGTTCCCCTTGTGTAGTCGTGATATGTTCTGCGGGCGCTAAATTTTTGTTCCCGTTGTAGTCACGATTTGTTCCCCGAATGCAATACTTTTGTTCCCTTGTGTAGTCATGATTTGTTCTGCGGGCGCTAAATTTTTATTTCCGTTATAGTCGCGATTTGTTGCACGGACTACAATTTTGTTCCCCGTGTAGTCTTGATTTGTTTTGCCGCCAAAAATTGTGTTCCTTCTTTTTTTACAGTTGTGATTTGTTCTCCGCACTATAATTTTATTTCCCATGTAGTCTTGATTTGTTTTGCGGCCTAATTTTTTGTTCCTTCTTTTTTTGTAGTCATGATTTATTTCACGTGTTATAATTTTGTTCCCAATATAGTCTTAGTTTGTTTTGCGGTCTAATTTTGTGTTCCCTCTCTAGGCATTTATTATTCTTTCGAAGCTCGTTATAGTCATTATTTGATGCATGGACTAATTTTTTGTTTCCCATTTAGTCTTGATTCGTGGCCTAAATTTGTGTTCGTTCTATAGTGGTGATTTGTTCCGCCGAAGCTAAGAACTTTTTTGGCCATTTCTATAGTCATGATTTATTCCATAGACTATTGTTCCCTATGTAGTCTTTGATTTGTTTTTGTGGCCTAATTATTTAGTCCCGCTGTAGGCATTTATTATTCTTCCGAAGCTCGTTATAGTCGTTATTTGTTACGTTGACTAAATTTTGGTTTCGCATGTAGTCCATATTTATTCAACGACCTAATTTTTAATTCCCTATAGAGTCATAATTTGTTTCGTGAATGCTTAATTTTTGTTCCTTTTTAGTAGTTGTGATTTGTTTCCCTAGATTGTTTTTTAAAACATTATTATTATATGTTGCCGTACCTGATCATTGCTTGTTCGTCTCAATGCTGCAGAGTTTTGAAAGGGACAACTACGGGAGCAGCAGCATGTGCGGTGCCTCTTCGTGCTTATGCTTCCAGACATCGTGGTTTGGCAGCGATCCAGTGCTCATGTTTAGAAAAAACAAATCCAACGTTAGTAGATTATACCGCAGGAGCAGCAGATGAGCAGAATAGTGTGTAAAATAACTGTACTTTGTATTGAGTATTTTGTGTGGTGCATATAAGGCACGAGTACGACGTAGAGATTGCAACAGAATGGGAGCGTGGCTCCTAAGATCGCGTACTGGACGCGTGCGTGGCGTAAGGCGCGGGCGTGGAGTTCGTAGTGATCACCACGGCCGCCTGACGTCCAGCCGTTAGAGCCGCAGCAGGTTCAGAGGAAGTGTTTAGTCCCACCTCGCCGATCGAACAAGGTACTGACCAGTTTAAATAGTCACGTCTGTTCGTTTGAGATATTGTCGCGTCTCTCGCTTGCGATTAGCTAGAGAGCCAACGAAACTTAGATGGGCCCGTTGTTTCCCTCCTACTATGGCCCAACCAAGCCAAACCTACCGCCCAGGGAGCGCTTTCTTAAGCGAAACAAAGGATGTTTGCGGTCACCGAGTTCCTTGGCACAGCCTCACAGGTGTCTTTGTTGCTTGCAATAGATGTGATTTGAAAAGTTGGGTAGGTAATTTCTTAGATGGCTCATTTTGAATGAAATGAGGGCAAACAAAATATTATCGTGACTTCTCCCGTTTTGGGCCCATTGCGGTCCCGCATGTCAGTATTTCTCCGTTATGTGCCGAGCGAGTGGGTCCTGCTTGTCAGGTGTCGTTGTTATGTTGTCTCGTTAGTTGACAGTATGTCAACTCCACCTGCAACTTTCAGTATGAACAAATCCTCTTTCTTGTCCTTCCAACCCTAGACCCCGTCGTAGTCGAATTCCGGCGGCGGCACATGTCTACCAGCAGGAAACGAGAGGCACCATCGCCGCCAGGAGCGGCGATTGCTGGAGCTGCAAGCCATGAGAGTAGCCAGATATCTTGCAACAAGCCAGCAGCGGGGAGCAGCGAGAAGCGGAAAGCTTGCCCGACGGCGGTGGCGCCGCCGACCAAGCGAAGAGCCGGCCCGGCGGTGGCGCCGCCGACCAAGAGCAATCGGAGCGGTAGCCCTCCGGCGTCGCTGGCGCGGCGCCGCCTGCAGATTGGAGGAAAAGACCAAATCCCAAAGATGAACGGAATTGGGCCTTCTACTATGACTGTGAGCGCCAGAAAGCAGAGGTGAATATTTCAGATCCCTCTCTTACATCCCGATATCACTAAGATGTTTTATGGAACGGCAGGAGTAACTGTCCGTCAGTATCTGAACAATTGTAGAGAAGAAACTGACTGATTTTTGTCATATGTTTTCCAAAATTGTGGTATTATTTTGTATGCAAGTAATCCTCAATCTCTATCAAGACAACCAACATGCAAATCCAGATTTTTTATCTTATGGAAGTCATCTCAAATTATGTTCATATCTGAAGGCTCCAATTTATCTAAAAGCAGAAAACATACTTTTTGTCTTATGTTTTCCCAAATTATGGTATGATTAGAGAGAAGCAACTAATTTGTATCTTTTGTTTCCCAATATTTTTGAGACAGCGATGATTCAGAGAACACATATAAAATAAATGTCCGAGTGCATCAGTACATTGCTAGATTAGATTATGGCTTGGAGAGGTGTGTGGCTTCGCAGTCTGTGCAAATGAATGTGAATTGCAGTGAGATTGTGTCTGTTTCGCAGCTTGTTGCCATTCTTCACGCTAGGATTCCTTGGGGATCCAAACAGAAGGCTAAGTTTATGTGGATGAACATGAATCAGGTGTACGAACAACTTGAGCACTCCCATCAGCTGTTGTAGATTTGGGAGAAGTATAAGGATACTCGTCAGTTGGATCTCTTTGTTATGGTTGATAATGTTGATGCACCAGAAGCACAGTTAGGTGTCAAAGGTGTTGATCCAGATGGTGGTGCTCCCAGTGGTATGGATGCTTGTAAACTAGCAGCTATTGACCATTCACAAATGTATCTAATTGCTTTGCAAGTGGATCCTTACACTGCAGTACTAGATGATGGCCAAGAATTTGCTGTGCAGAATGATCATATGGAAATAATGGTAGATCCCAAGACAGTTACTGTTGACCAGATTCTTGAGCGGCTAAAGCAGAGATGTCCTTGGGGCCCTAATCAGCAGGCACGTTTATGTTGGTGGCACTTTAAGAAGAGGGATTTCATCGACATTGTTAAAGATGACGATCTCATGCAGGTTTTCCGAAGGAAGAAATTGAGTAAGAAGGTATTTTTTGTTGTTGCAATTTCAGAAATGGTTGGAGATGATGAGACTGCTGTAGAGCTGTCATCTTGAAGTTTTGAGCTTCCCGCTTCATAGGTGCTGGTATGTTACAGTGAGAAGTGCAACCCAATTCTGGTCACTATTTGATTCATCTACTTCATTCTGCATCACTCTGTAAATGTTTGTGAGTGTGTTGTAGCTGCTCCATGCAATAAGCTGTTGTATCTTAGAAAATGTTGTATCTCATATTGTCTGCCTGAAACTTTTTCTGAAAACTAGTGTCAATTTGTAATTTTATTGTAGAACTATGTTGCGAGAATGTAATAAATTCATTTCTGGGATATTGAGATGTTGTAATAAAATGACTGCTGAAATAATAAGCGTTGTTTACATCACTTGTTGTATTATATTACAAACAAATCATATCGTGTATCTACATGCCTTGTACTGTGTAGATTCACATTTGTAAAATACATTTCAAATTTTGAAGAGTAAAACTATGCTTAATTGAAATATTAAAAACTAAAAATCAAATATTAGAAAAAATACCAACTAGTAGGGGACAGTCATTGTTCTGCATAATTTACCTGATTTATCCAAAATCAATTGCCAACTTATGTGTTGTTTTCCTTTTGAAAGCGTATAAATTATTTATTTCCACTGAGGCATGGGTAGTAGGAGGCATGGGTAGTAGGCAGAACAAGATATTTATGTTCAAACTGACCGTTGAGTCACTACCTCGCACGCCGGCTCTACCACCTCTCTCTCCTTCCTCTAGTTCTACCCCCCCTCTCTCCTTCCTTCACCATGCCGTCTTGTAATGATGGCGATAATACAAGCTACGGCAGCGACAGCGGCAGCCTTCTCTCCGATTTCGACTACTGCCGGACCAATGTGAGTTCCTTTTATTCGACGTGTTGGTTTATGGGGTTAGGAATTTAGGTTTAGGTTTTGTTTTAGGTGCCACAGACCATCTACGACCCAGATTGGGATGGTTTGACGATCGAGAGGGAGGCACCATGTGACCATGGGTTGAAACTAAGGAAATTTGTTGCCTTCGAAGGCACTAACACAGGGAAAAGGTTTATACGATGCGCAAAGGAGGTTTGGATTATTTATATTGCAAAATGAATGTTTGAATAGCGTTGTTCTCTCTTTATTTCATAGTTTCTTATATTTGTTATACTATGCTGCTGATAATTAGGATGGTCCGAAGTGTGAAATAGTGGAGTGGATTGATCCGGAGTGGCCTGACGCACTGAAGAAATGTTTGGTCAAGTTATGGGAGTTGTATAAATCGGAAAGTATTGGGAGAATTAGTGATGCTTGTGCTACTGCTGATGAATGTTACAAGCTATCACAGGATAAGAAGGAGCTCGAAGAAATAAACAACAATATGGCCGAAGAACTCCAGAAAACAATGACCGATAGGCAGGTGGGATCCATTTCGAAAAATCTTCTAGATATTCAGATCTTTCTGAAGCTCAAGGTAGAAAAGCAGAGAGACCAGCTGAAGGAGGAGAAAAAAGGCTGGAACACTGCATTGCAGATCTCTTGAAGCAAGCAGCAGTTAATAAGGACAAGTTAGATAGATTGAAACAAATTTTAGATGAATAAGTTATGTCTATGTAATTCAGCATTTCAAGTTATCTATAAGCAATAGCGTACCTACAACAATTGCTTCCATATAACAGAGAGCATTAAGCCAACATCATAGTTCAGTTAACATTTCACTACTAGTTCAGATAACATAAGATTCCGGCTAGTTAACACAAAGTTCAAACATACAGGACGATGAAACGTAGCGCGCAGACTACATCGTATCTCCTCTTACTTGGAGGCAATCTGATCCTGCTGGAGGCGCTCGGACTCATTGATCTTGGCTTTCAGCATGATATTCTCCTTCTTAACAGCCTCGAGCAGATCGGCTGCTTTGCGAGTGCTCTCGGTCATCAGCTTCAAGAGATCTCTGGACTTGTCTCTGGCCTCATAGGCAACCACGGTCCTCTCGCTCTGCTTGATCTGCTCTTTGAGGCCCTTGGTGATTTGAACACGAAGGTCGCTGCACGTGGCATTTAGCTTCTGATTTTCCACCTCCAGCGCCTTGATGGTCAACCTATCCTTATCCAGCAACATTTTCATCTGCTCCTGCGTCTTCACAAGGTAGTCCATATGCCCCGATAGCAAGTCTTTCGCAGCCGTAAGCTTGTCAACCTCATGCGCCAAAGTTCGGGATTTCTCCTTCTCCTGATCCAAATGTGAGCCTAGGCTAGCACAATGCAGCTCGAGGGAATGTTTCTCGGCCAGTTGGCTCTGTATCTTGACATTCAGTGCGGCCACATCTGCCTCGATCTTCTCCTTCGCTTCCTGCACCATAGTTTAGGGCAGGCAATATATAGTTATTTTTATAGTTTTTCAAAGTAAACTAGATACGGTTAACAATGAGTCAATCTATACACTGAATCTATACAGATCTATATGCGTAGCACCTAGCCGCATTGCCAAAGGCAGGTTATGAACAATGGTAAATGGGCTCGATCAGCAAGTACACTAGATGGCATGCGATTACCTTGCTTAGGCGGGGAACGCGCTTGATCAGGAAGTCCATTGATGGGTCCATGGTCTTCATGGGCAGCTTCTTATCCGTCGATTTTGGGGGCCTACAAAATCAAATAGGTTACAAAGTTGGAAAGAACAAACAAACGGAAGATCAAGGCGTCGTAAACCCTAAACCCACCCGGGGGAGACAACGTCCCCCTCGTCCGTTGGTGCGCAGAAAGAGAGGACGGCTTCGGCCTGACTGATTAGGCTGGTTGCATGGAGATCTGCCTGCCGGCGAGTTAACTCCTTCCTCTCCGCCGCCCTAGTCTTGACCCCATCGGTCTTCAACGCCGGTCGGGTCCGCTTCTTGGGAGGCATGGCTTCGTCGTAGAATGGAGGGAGGGGCAAGGAAGGCAGGAGGAAGCAGAGGAAGTGGGTTTCTGCAGAATAGTGCTACACGGTCAAGGACCAGCTTCAGCTGACCACTGTGTCCTTGCCTCCTGGGCACCATCTCAAGCAATCTCGGCCGTCCGTTTGAATCTAAGTGTAGCCCTTGGTACCTTGTCAACGAAGGGTCACCGTAGGTACGAACGAATAGGAAGCAGTAGCCCCTTGCTTTTTCACTGCGCACTGCCACGATGGGACTGGGCATTGAACTCGATGGGACTCTGCATTGGGTCCAAGCTAGCGGCGACACGACGCGCACGCCCAGCAATACATGTACATCTATCTCCTCGCCCGGCGTGCATCCATGCCTGTGATTTTTGTAGAAGAAGAGGTAGAAGAAGAAGGATAGCTGATTGACTGTCTGGCTCGGGAGGCTGGTGCGGGTGGCCCTGCTGCTGCGCATTTTGTAGGCCAGGAACCGCCACTTAATCAAGCCATTTTGTGTCACTGATTAGTAGGGCCAACCACACGTGGGGCCTACTTTCAGTGACCCAAAGTCAGATAAGTTAGGGTGTGGAAGTTAGACGATCCACGGCGTGTTTTTTAAATAAAGTTTTTTTGAAAGGCCCACACACCTGTTTTGACACCTCTGGCCACTGGAAAAAATGGAAAATGCAGCGTTATTCTATTTATCATCTTTGGTATTTTTCCTAGGTGGTGCATCAATCACCATGACTCCATGCATTGTTTTTCAATTTTTTTTTGATTTTTTCTGAATTCCCTAGGCCCCCCTCCGAGATCTAGGCCAGACTCGACGGTGCCATCGATGTCTGCCAGCTGGGGTGGGAACCATGGTTTGGTCTTGGTTCTAGGGTACCACACCCCCAGGGGACCTCCTTGTATTTTTCCCCAATTTTCCTGGTGTGCATTTCTTGTAGCCCCAGTGCAAAATTGGATTAAAAAGGATTTAGGGCAAAAATAATTCATTATATGGCAGCAGGCCGAGATAATTCCTAACCTCCAGGATGTGGTACCCCTGGCAGGTCCCCCACCCATGAAAAATAGAGTGGTGATGTTCTGCACAATGCCCTTGGTGGCCCCTTCACAAAAAAGCACCTGTTTCGACCCCTCCGGGCACCCAAAAAATGGGAAATGCATTTTCTATGTGGAAACTGGAAAAACACTAGTTGCAAAAGTGGTTGGGAATGCAAAGATGCACATCTCCACCAAAAATGGGACCATGGTTCCAAAGTTTGCTGTGGAACTTGCACAAACCATGGTCATCTACCAAGGAAGACCAAGAGAACTCCTGTCTGGAAGCACCTCTCTGTGAGGGAGTCCACATGGGAACCCTCTGGATGGCATGTTTCGTATTTTTCCTAGGTGGTGCATCACTCACCATGACTCCATGCGCTGTTTTTCAATTTTTTTTTGATTTTTTCTGAATTCCCCAGGCCCCCCTCCGAGATCTAGGTCAGACTCGGCGGTGCCATCGATGTCTGCCAGCTGGGGTGGGAACCATGGTTTGGTCTTGGTTCTAGGGTCCCACACCCCCAGGGGACCTCCCTATATTTTTCCCCAATTTTCTTGGTGTGCATTTCATGTAGCCCAGTGCAAAATTGGATTAAAAAGGATTTAGGGCAAAAATAATTCATTATATGGCAGCAGGCCGAGATAATTCCTAACCTCCAGGACGTGGCACCCCTGGCAGGTCCCCGACCCATGAAAAATAGAGTGGTGATGTTCTGCACACTGCCCTTGGTGGCCCCTTCACAAAAAAGCACCTGTTTCGACCCCTCCGGGCACCCCAAAAAATGGGAAATGCATTTTCTATGTGGAAACTAGAAAAACACTAGTTGCAAAAGTGGTTGGGAATGCAAAGATGCACATCTCCACCAAAAATGGGACCATGGTTCCAAAGTTTGTTGTGGAACTTGCACAAACCATGGTCATCTGCCAAGGAAGACCAAGAGAACTCCTGTCTAGAAGAACCTCTCTGTGAGGGAGTCCACATGGGAACCCTTTGGATGGCAAGTTTCGTATTTTTCCTATGTGGTGTCTCACTCACCATGACTCCATGCACTGATTTTCAATTTTTTTAGATTTTTTCTGAATTCCCCAGGCCCCCCTCCGAGATCTAGGTCAGACTCGGCGGTGCCATCGATGTCTGCCAGCTGGGGTGGGAACCATGGTTTGGTCTTGGTTCTAGGGTCCCACACCCCCAGGGGACCTCCCTGTATTTTTCCCCAATTTTCCTGGTGTGCATTTCTTGTAGCCCCAGTGCAAAATCGGATTAAAAAGGATTTAGGGCAAAAATAATTCATTATATGGCAGCAGGCCAAGATAATTCCTAACCTCCAGGATGTGGCACCCTTGGCAGGTCCCCCACCCATGAAAATAGAGTGGTGATGTTCTGCACACTGCCCTTGGTGGCCCCTTCACAAAAAAGCACCTGTTTCGACCCCTCCGGGCACCCAAAAAATGGGAAATGCATTTTCTATGTGGAAACTGGAAAAACACTACTTGCAAAAGTGGTTGGGAATGCAAAGATGCACATCTCCACCAAAAATGGGACCATGGTTCCAAAGTTTGCTGTGGAACTTGCACAAACCATGGTCATCTGCCAAGGAAGACCAAGAGAACTCCTGTCTGGAAGCACCTCTCTGTGAGGGAGTCCACATGGGAACCCTTTGGATGGCATGTTTGGTATTTTTCCTAGGTGGTGCATCACTCACCATGACTCCATGCACTGTTTTTCAATTTTTTTGATTTTTCTGAATTCCCCAGGCCCCCCTCCGAGATCTAGGTCAGACTCGGCGGTGCCATCGATGTCTGCCAGCTACGGTGGGAACCATGGTTTGGTCTTGGTTCTAGGGTCCCACACGCCCAGGGGACCTCCCTGTATTTTTCCCCAATTTTCCTGGTGTGCATTTCTTGTAGCCCCAGTGTAAAATTGGATTAAAAAGGATTTAGGGCAAAAATAATTCATTATATGGCAGCAGACCGAGATAATTCCTAACCTCCAGGATGTAGCACCCCTGGCAGGTCCCCCACCGATGAAAAATAGAGTGGTGATGTTCTGCACACTGCCCTTGGTGGCCCCTTCACAAAAAAACACCTGTTTCGACCCCTCCGGGCACCCGAAAAATGGGAAATGCATTTTCTATGTGGAAACTGGAAAAACACTAGTTGCAAAAGTGGTTGGGAATGCAAAGATGCACATCTCCACCAAAAATGGGACCATGGTTCCAAAGTTTGCTGTGGAACTTGCACAAACCATGGTCATCTGCCAAGGAAGACCAAGAGAACTCCTGTCTGGAAGCACCTCTCTGTGAGGGAGTCCACATGGGAACCCTTTGGATGGCATGTTTGGTATTTTTCCTAGGTGGTGCATCACTCACCATAACTACATTCACTGTTTTTCAATTTTTTTGATTTTTTCTGAATTCCCCAGGCCCCCCTCCGAGATCTAGGTCAGACTCGGCGGTGCCATTGATGTCTGCCAGCTAGGGTGGGAACCACTGTTTGGTCTTGGTTCTAGGGTCCCACACCCCTAGGGGACCTCCCTGTATTTTTCCCCAATTTTCCTGGTGTGCATTTCTTGTAGCCCCAGTGCAAAATTGGATTAAAAAGGATTTAGGGCAAAAATAATTCATTATATGGCAGCAGGCCGAGATAATTCCTAACCTCCAGGATGTGGCACCCCTGGCAGGTCCCCCACCCATGAAAAATAGAGTGGTGATGTTCTGTACACTGCCGTTGGTAGCCCCTTCACAAAAAAGCACCTGTTTCGACCCCTCTGGGCACCCAAAAAATGGGAAATGCATTTTCTATGTGGAAACTGGAAAAACACTAGTTGCAAAAGTGGTTGGGAATGCAAAGATGCACATCTCCACCAAAAATGGGACCATGGTTCCAAAGTTTGTTGTGGAACTTGCACAAACCATGGTCATCTGCCAAGGAAGACCAAGAGAACTCCTGTCTAGCAGCACCTCTCTGTGAGGGAGTCCACATGGGAACCCTTTGGATGGCATGTTTGGTATTTTTCCTAGGTGGTGCATCACTCACCATGACTCCATGCACTGTTTTTCAATTTTTTTTTGATGTTTTCTGAATTCCCCAGGCCCCCGTCCGAGATCTAGGTCAGACTCGGCGGTGCCATCGATGTCTGCCAGCTGGGGTGGGAACCATGGTTTGGTCTTGGTTCTAGGGTTCCAAACCCCCAGGGGACCTCCCTGTATTTTTCCCCAATTTTCCTAGTGTGCATTTCTTGTAGCCCCAGTGCAAAATTGGATTAAAAAGGATTTAGGGTAAAAATAATTCATTATATGGCAGCAGGCCGAGATAATTCCTAACCTCCAGGATGTGGCACCCCTGGCAGGTACCCCACCCATGAAAAATAGAGTGGTGATGTTCTGCACACTGCCCTTGGTGGCCCCTTCACAAAAAAGCACCTATTTTGACCCCTCCGGGCACCCGAAAAATGGGAAATGCATTTTCTATGTGGAAACTGGAAAAACACTAGTTGCAAAAGTGGTTGGGAATGCAAAGATGCACATCTCCACCAAAAATGGGATCATGGTTCCAAAGTTTGCTGTGGAACTTGCACAAACCATAGTCATCTGCCAAGGAAGACCAAGAGAACTCATGTCTTGAAGCACCTCTCTGTGAGGGAGTCCACATGGGAACCCTTTGGATTGCATGTTTGGTATTTTTCCTAGGTGGTGCATCACTCACCATGACTCCATGCACTGTTTTTCAATTTTTTTGATTTTTTCTGAATTCCCCAGGCCCCCCTCCGAGATCTATGTCAGACTCTGCGGTGCCATCGATGTCTGCCAGCTGGGGTGGGAACCATGGTTTGTTCTTGGTTCTAGGGTCCCACACCCCCAGGGGACCTCCCTGTATTTTTCCCCAATTTTCCTGGTGTGCATTTCTTGTAGTCCCAGTGTAAAATTGGATTAAAAAGGATTTAGGGCAAAAATAATTCATTATATGGCAGCAGGCCGAGATAATTCCTAACCTCCAGGATGTGGCACCCCTGGTAGGTCCCCCACCCATGAAAAATAGAGTGGTGATGTTCTGCACAATGCCCTTGGTGGCCCCTTCACAAAAAAGCACCTGTTTCGACCCCTCCGGGCACCCGAAAAATGGGAAATGCATTTTCTATGTGGAAACTGGAAAAACACTAGTTGCAAAAGTGGTTGGGAATTTAAAGATGCACATCTCCACCAAAAATGGGACCATGGTTCCAAAGTTTGCTGTGGAACTTGCACAAACCATGGTCATCTGCCAAGGAAGACCAAGAGAACTCATGTCTGGAAGCACCTCTCTGTGAGGGAGTCCACATGAGAACCCTTTGGATGGCATGTTTGGTATTTTTCCTAGGTGGTGCATCACTCACCATGACTCCATGCACTGTTTTTCAATTTTTTTGATTTTTTCTGAATTCCCCAGGCCCCCCTCCGAGATCTAGGTCTGACTCGGCGGTGCCATCGATGTCTGCCAGCTGGGGTGGGAACCATGGTTTGGTCTTGGTTCTAGGGTCCCACACCCCCAGGGGACCTCCCTATATTTTTCCCCAATTTTCCTGGTGTGCATTTCTTGTAGCCTCAGTGCAAAATTGGATTAAAAAGGATTTAGGGCAAAAATAATTCATTATATGGCAGCAGGGCGAGATAATATCTAACCTCCAGGATCTGGCACTCCTGGCAGGTCCCCCACCCATGAAAAATAGAGTGGTGATGTTCTGCACACTGCCCTTGGTGGCCCCTTCACAAAAAAGCACCTGTTTTGACCCCTCCGGGCACCCAAAATATGGGAAATGCATTTTCTATGAGGAAAATGGAAAAACACTAGTTGCAAAAGTGGTTGGGAATGCAAAGATGCACATCTCCACCAAAAATGGGACCATGGTTCCAAAGTTTGTTGTGGAACTTGCACAAACCATGGTCATCTGCCAAGGAAGACCAACAGAACTCCTGTGTGGAAGCACCTCTCTGTGAGGGAGTCCACATGGGAACACTTTGGATGGCATGTTTGGTATTTTTCCTACGTGGTGCATCACTCACCATGACTCCATGCACTATTTTTCAATTTTTTTTATTTTTTCTGAATTACCCAGGCCCCCCTCCGAGATCTAGGTCAGACTCGGCGGTGCCATCGATGTCTGCCAGCTGGGGTGGGAACCATGGTTTGGTCTTGGTTCTAGGGTCCCACACCCCCAGGGGACCTCCCTGTATTTTTCCCCAATTTCCCTGGTGTGCATTTCTTATAGCCCCAGTGCAAAATTGGATTAAAAAGGATTTAGGGCAAAAATAATTCATTATATGGCAGCAGGCCGAGATAATTCCTAACCTCCAGGATGTGGCACCCCTGGCAGGTCCCCCACCCATGAAAAATAGAGTGGTGATGTTCTGCACACTGCCCTTGGTGGCCCCTTCACAAAAAAGCACCTGTTTCGACCCCTCCGGGCACCCGAAAAATGGGAAATGCATTTTCTATGTGGAAACTGGAAAAACACTAGTTGCAAAAGTGGTTGGGAATGCAAAGATGCACATCTCCACCAAAAATGGGACCATGGTTCCAAAGTTTGCTGTGGAACTTGCACAAACCATAGTCATCTGCCAAGGAAGACCAAGAGAACTCCTGTCTGGAAGCACCTCTCTGTGAGGGAGTCCACATGGGAACCCTTTGGATGGCATGTTTGGTATTTTTCCTAGGTGGTGCATCACTCACCATGACTCCATGCACTGTTTTTCAATTTTTTTGATTTTTTCTGAATTCCCCAGGCCCCCCTCCGAGATCTAGGTCAGACTCGGCGGTGCCATTGATGTTTGCCAGCTGGGGTGGGAACCATGGTTTGGTCTTGGTTCTAGGGTCCCACACCCCCAGGGGACCTCCCTATATTTTCCCCCAATTTTCCTGGTGTGCATTTCTTGTTGCCCCAGTGCCAAATTGGATCAAAAAGGATTTAGGGCAAAAATAATTCATTATATGGCAGCAGGGCGAGATAATATCTAACCTCCAGGATCTTGCACTCCTGGCAGGTCCCCCACCCATGAAAAATAGAGTGGTGATGTTCTGCACACTGCCCTTGGTGGCCCCTTCACAAAAAAGCACCTGTTTTGACCCCTCCGGGCACCCAAAAAATGGGAAATGCATTTTCTATGTGGAAACTGGAAAAACACTAGTTGCAAAAGTGGTTGGGAATGCAAAGATGCACATCTCCACCAAAAATGGGACCATGGTTCCAAAGTTTGTTGTGGAACTTGCACAAACCATGGTCATCTGCCAAGGAAGACCAAGAGAACTCGTGTCTGGAAGCACCTCTCTGTGAGGGAGTCCACATGGGAACACTTTGGATGGCATGTTTGGTATTTTTCCTACGTGGTGCATCACTCACCATGACTCCATGCACTGTTTTTCAATTTTTTTTATTTTTTCTGAATTCCCCAGGCCCCCCTCCGAGATCTAGGTCAGACTCGGCGGTGCCATCGATGTCTGCCAGCTGGGGTGGGAACCATAGTTTGGTCTTGGTTCTAGGGTCCCACACCCCCAGGGGACCTCCCTGTATTTTTCCCCAATTTTCCTGGTGTGCATTTCTTGTAGCCCCAGTGCAAAATTGGATTAAAAAGGATTTAGGGCAAAAATAATTCATTATATGGCAGCAGGCCGAGATAATTCCTAACCTCCAGGATGTGGCACCCCTGGCAGGTCCCCCACCCATGAAAAATAGAGTGGTGATGTTCTGCACACTGCCCTTGGTGGCCCCTTCACAAAAAAGCACCTGTTTTGACCCCTCCGGGCACCCAAAAAATGGGAAATGCATTTTCTATGTGGAAACTGGAAAAACACTAGTTGCAAAAGTGGTTGGGAATGCAAAGATGCACATCTCCGCCAAAAATGGGACCATGGTTCCAAAGTTTGCTGTGGAACTTGCACAAACCATGGTCATCTGCCAAGGAAGACCAAGAGAACTCCTGTCTGGAAGCACCTCTCTGTGAGGGAGTCCACATGGGAACCCTTTGGATGGCATGTTTGGTATTTTTCCTAGGTGGTGCATCACTCACCATGACTCCATGCACTGTTTTTCAATTTTTTTGATTTTTTCTGAATTCCCCAGGCCCCCCTCCGAGATCTAGGTCAGACTCGGCGGTGCCATCGATGTCTGCCAGCTGGGGTGGGAACCATGGTTTGGTCTTGGTTCTAGGGTCCCACACCCCCAGGGGACCTCCCTGTATTTTTCCCCAATTTTCCTGGTGTGCATTTCTTGTAGCCCCAGTGCAAAATTGGATTAAAAAGGATTTAGGGGAAAAATAATTCATTATATGGCAGCAGGCCGAGATAATTCCTAACCTCCAGGATGTGGCACCCCTGGCAGGTCCCCCGCCCATTAAAAATAGAGTGGCGATGTTCTGCACACTGCCCTTGGTGGCCCCTTCACAAAAAAGCACCTGTTTCGACCCCTCCGGGCACCCGAAAAATGGGAAATGCATTTTCTATGTGGAAACTGGAAAAACACTAGTTGCAAAAGTGATTGGGAATGCAAAGATGCACATCTCCACCAAAAATGGGACCATGGTTCCAAAGTTTTCTGTGGAACTTGCACAAACCATGGTCATCTGCCAAGGAAGACCAAGAGAACTCCTGTCTGGAAGCACCTCTCTGTGAGGGAGTCCACATGGGAACCATTTGGATGGCATGTTTGGTATTTTTCCTAGGTGGTGCATCACTCACCATGACTCCATGCACTGTTTTTCAATTTTTTTGATTTTTTCTGAATTCCCCAGGCCCCCCCTCCGAGATCTAGGTCAGACTCGGCGGTGCCATCGATGTCTGCCAGCTACGGTGGGAACCATGGTTTGGTCTTAGTTCTAGGGTCCCACACCCTGAGGGGACCTCCCTGTATTTTTCCCAAATTTTCCTGGTGTGCATTTCTTGTAGCCCCAGTGCAAAATTGGATTAAAAAGGATTTAGGGCAAAAATAATTCATTATATGGCAGCGGGCCGAGGTAATTCCTAACCTCCAGGATGTGGCACCCCTGGCAGGCCCCCCACCCATGAAAAATAGAGTGGTGATGTTCTGCACACTGCCCTTGGTGGCCCCTTCACAAAAAAGCACCCGTTTCGACCCCTCCGGGCACCCGAAAAATGGGAAATGCATTTTCTATGTGGAAACTGGAAAAACACTAGTTGCAAAAGTGGTTGGGAATGCAAAGATGCACATCTCCACCAAAATGGGACCATGGTTCCAAAGTTTGCTGTGAACTTGCACAAACCATGGTCATCTGCCAAGGAAGACCAAGAGAACTCATGTCTTGAAGCACCTCTCTGTGAGGGAGTCCACATGGGAACCCTTTGGATGGCATGTTTGGTATTTTTCCTAGGTGGTGCATCACTCACCATGACTCCATGCACTGTTTTTCAATTTTTTTGATTTTTTCTGAATTCCCCAGGCCCCCCTCCGAGATCTAGGTCAGACTCAGCGGTGCCATCGATGTCTGCCAGCTGGGGTGGGAACCATGGTTTGGCTTGGTTCTAGGGTCCCACACCCCCAGGGGACCTCCCTGTATTTTTCCCCAATTTTCCTGGTGTCCATTTCTTGTAGCCCCAGTGCAAAATTGGATTAAAAAAGATTTAGGGCAAAAATAATTCATTATATGGCAGCAGGCCGAGATAATTCCTAACCTCCAGGATGTGGCACCCATGGCAGGTCCCCCACCCATGAAAAATAGAGTGGTGATGTTCTGCACAAAGCCCTTGGTGGCCCCTTCACAAAAAAGCACCTGTTTTGACCCCTCCGGACACCCAAAAAATGGGAAATGCATTTTCTATGTGGAAACTGGAAAAGCACTAGTTGCAAAAGTGGTTGGGAATGCAAAGATGCACATCTCCACCAAAAATGGGACAATGGTTCCAAAGTTTGCTGTGGAACTTGCACAAACCATGGTCATCTGCCAAGGAAGACCAAGAGAACTCCTGTCTGGAAGCACCTCTCTGTGAGGGAGTCCACATGGGAACCCTTTGGATGGCATGTTTGGTATGTTTCCTAGGTGGTGCATCACTCACCATGACTCCATGCACTGTTTTTCAATTTTATTGATTTTTTCTGAATTCCCCAGGCCCCCCTCCGAGATCTAGGTCAGACTCGGCGGTGCCATCGATGTCTGCCAGCTAGGGTGGGAACCATGGTTTGGTCTTGGTTCTAGGGTCCCACACCCCCAGGGGACCTCCCTGTATTTTTCCCCAATTTTCCTGGTGTGCATTTCTTGTAGCCCCAGTGCAAAATTGGATTAAAAAGGATTTAGGGCAAAAATAATTCATTATATGGCAGCAGGCCGAGATAATTCCTAACCTCCAGGATGTGGCACCCCTAGCAGGTCCCCCACCCATGAAAAATAGAGTGGTGATGTTCTGCACACTGCCCTTGGTGGCCCCTTCACAAAAAAGCACCTGTTTCGACCCCTCCGGGCACCCGAAAAATGGGAAATGCATTTTCTATGTGGAAACTGGAAAAACACTAGTTGCAAAAGTGGTTGGGAATGCAAAGATGCACATCTCCACCAAAAATGGGACCATGGTTCCAAAGTTTGTTGTGGAACTTGCACAAACCATGGTCATCTGCCAAGGAAGACCAAGAGAACTCCTGTCTTGAAGCACCTCTCTGTGAGGGAGTCCACATGGGAACCCTTTGGATGGCATGTTTGGTATGTTTCCTAGGTGGTGCATCACTCACCATGACTCCATGCACTGTTTTTCAATTTTATTGATTTTTTCTGAATTCCCCAGGCCCCCCTCCGAGATCTAGGTCAGACTCGGCGGTGCCATCGATGTCTGCCAGCTGGGGTGGGAACCATGGTTTGGTCTTGGTTCTAGGGTCCCACACCCCCAGGGGACCTCCCTGTATTTTTCCCCAATTTTCCTGGTGTGCATTTCTTGTAGCCCCAGTGCAAAATTGGATTAAAAAGGATTTAGGGCAAAAATAATTCATTATATGGCAGCAGGCCGAGATAATTCCTAACCTCCAGGATGTGGCACCCCTAGCAGGTCCCCCACCCATGAAAAATAGAGTGGTGATGTTCTGCACAATGCCCTTGGTGGCCCCTTCACAAAAAAGCACCTGTTTCGACCCCTCCGGGCACCCGAAAAATGGGAAATGCATTTTCTATGTGGAAACTGGAAAAACACTAGTTGCAAAAGTGGTTGGGAATGCAAAGATGCACATCTCCACCAAAAATGGGACCATGGTTCCAAAGTTTGCTGTGGAACTTGCACAAACCATGGTCATCTGCCAAGGAAGACCAAGAGAACTCCTGTCTGGAAGCACCTCTCTGTGAGGGAGTCCACATGGGAACTCTCTGGATGGCATGTTTCGTATTTTTCCTAGGTGGTGCATCACTCACCATGACTCCATGCACTGTTTTTGAAGGGAATATGCCCGAGAGGCAATAATAAAGTGGTTATTATCATATTCCATGTTTATGATAAATGTTTATTTCTCATGCTAGAATTGTATTAATCGGAAACATTAATACATGTGTGATTAATAAACTAAAAGGTTCCTAGTAAAGCCTCTCTTTTATACTAGCTCGTTGATTAACTGATGATCAAGGTTTCCTGATCATGAACATTGGATGTTGTTAATAACGAGGTCATATCATTAGAAGAATGATGTGATGAACACTCACACCCATAGTATGAATAGCAATACGATCAAGTCATCAAGTTCATTGCTATATCAGACTCATGCGAAGTAGTTCTAATCCTTAGACCATGAGATCATGTTAATCACTGATACCGGAAGGGTACTTTGATGATATCAAACGTCACACCGTAATAGGGTGATTATAAAGGTTGATTTGGGTACTCTGAAAGTATTAGTTGAGGCTCATGGATCAAGAGTGGGATTTGTCCATCCGGATGACGGAAAGATATTCTCTAGGCCTTTCTCGGTGATATTGCATTAGAACCGCTTGCAAGCATGTGACTAGGTCACAGGAATGCATTATCACGGAACGAGTAAAGAGACTTGTCGGGAACGAGATCGAACTAGGTATGGTTGATACCAAATGATCGGATCTCGGACAAGTAATAATATCGTGAGACAAAAGGAATTAACTATGTTCGTTACCGGTTCACACGATCACTAGTTCATCGTTGAGTAAGTGGGAGTCATCATGGATTTCCAGATCCCGCTGTTGATTATTGATCGGAGAGGAGTCTCGATCATGTCCACGTTATTCACGAACCGTAGGGTGACACACTTAAGGCTCGTTGTCGTTTTTGAGTGGATACGATACTCCGATCGAATTATAGGACAGCATAAGGGTTGTTTCTGAAAAGCACCGAAACTGTTTCGGGATATCGAAATAACTCAAGGGTGTATTTGTTAATGTTTGTTAATTGAATGAATTAACAAATATTAAAGAAATAAAAATGTTTTATTAAATCAATAAGTGTGATTTTAATTGGCATGAATGTCATGCATTAAAATGGGGGTTACCTCATGTTGATGAGGGAGTAATCACCATAAAAGGGAATGAAGAGGGGGCAATGAAGAGGGAGGAGACCCTTGGGCCGGCCACCCCTTGGCTGCCCTCCTCCTCTATATAAACCCCCCCTCTCTCCCTTGTACACACACTTCTTGATCCTCCCTCCCTTGCATAGTTGTTGTCCACTTTCCGTCTTAGCTTAGCGAAGCTCTGCCGGAATTGTAGTTCGTAGTTCACCCACTTGGAGAAGTGTGTGGAGGAGTGTCCAGCGGATCCCTTCTTCCGCTGCCCCGCTGGACCGAGGGCGTGGAGGAGTCGACGTCAAGCTGCACGTGTGTGCGAGTATGGGGGCGCTGCCACTTGTGGCGCCGGGTACACGATCTTGTGATCGTCAAGTGAACCACGACGTCGACTACGTCAAGTGAACGACTACGTCGACTACGTGCGTCTTCACCAACTCTCCATCGTCAACGTTTGTGTGGGAACGTAATCCCCGCTTACGGTCGTCGAGGGTGAGTATCCGTTGCTTCCATCTCGTAGAGTATCTTGGCCAGTTTTTGTGTTCATGCGTAGGAAAATTTTTGTTTTCTATGCTACGAACCCATCAGTGGTATCAGAGCCATCTCTATGCGTAGTTGGTATGCACGGTTAGAACACATGTGGATGTGGGCGTTGATAATCGTGTTATTGCAATTTTTTGTATTTTGGATCATAGTGGCATAGTGGGATTGAAGCTGCCCGAGACTAACATTACGTGACCGCGTTCACGAGACTTGTCCCACACTTGACATGCTTCGGCATATGTGGCTTTGCGGGTGCACGTTTCTCCCACTATAGTTATGATCTATTTTACAAAGAGTTGTTAATAATATTTTTATCACCATTGTGGTTACATGTTCGTAGGTAAGAACGGTTCTTCCTAGAAAGCCCCAAACCACGTAAAATATGCAAGACAAATTAGAAACGTCTAACTTGTTTTTGCAGGGCATGTGATGTGATATGGTTAAATTGTTTATGTTACAAATTGTATGCGATGATCCTTTTTGTAAGTTATAAACAACCGGCAGGAGCCATATGGTTGTCTTTACATTTAAATGGCCTGCGTGCCGTATATATATATCCAAGTGATATATTGTAATGGAGGAAGACAACCAAGGTGGCGCGCCATGGACCTTGGTGCTACGCCGGTGGAATGATGGAGATTATTCCATGACGCACAAGATGGAGATCGAATGCGTGAAGGACCATATCATATCACATTATATATGCATGTGATGTTTATCCTTTTATGCATCTTATTCTGCTTAGATTTGATCGCGCGGTAGCATTATAAGATGATCCCTCTCACATAAATATCAAGATAAAAATGTGTTCTTCCATAGCATGCACTGTCAAGAAAGTTCGTCGTTTCGAGACACCACGTGATGATCGGGTGTGACAGACTCTACGTTCACATACGACGGGTGTAAGACAGTTTTACACACGCGAGTGCTATGGTTCTACTTGGCGAGCCTAGCATGTACAGACATGGCCTCGGAACACGAACCGAAAGGTTAAGCATGAGTCATATGGTTGATATGATGAACATAGTGATGTTCGCCTTTGAAACTATGCCGTTGCACGTGATGATCGGTTGCGGTATAGTGAATTTGGTTTGTGTAATCACTTAAGAAAACTAAGAGGGATGTTGTTTTTAAGTGGGAGTTCATTTAGTAATTTTGAATTATAGAACTCAATTTATCATGAACTAAATCAAAGTGAATTTGCATAGTTTGTTGTAGTTATTGGCATCCGTTTACTACCATGCGATTAGCTATAATTGAGATAATAGAACTATAGAATTCTGGATGTTAACTTTACGAACTGGTATCGTATTGTTTGAATGTCAATCTAAAGTTTAAAGTCCTATTGCAAACTTTTAGCAAACCTTGGTTACTCGATAAAATTTAATAAGTAGTATTAAATCAAGAGTAACAATTCCAGTGTTAGTATCTAAGTATCACACTTGCCTCCATGATCCTTGATATTCAAAAGTTGTTTTTAGTATCAAGGTTGTCTAGGAGTTGAAAGAATTGTTTCATGAACTATCATGTGTGGAAGATATTGTGATATCTGAAACAATGTTTGGTTGCAATGTGATAGAGTATAATTTCGTAAGACACATGTTCTCATATTGTATGAGAATTTGTGAAGATTGGAGACGCTAGGCGTCTAGATCTCCTAAAAAGGTTTTAGGAACTAACATTATACTCAAAATTCGTCCTCATGAGCTATAGTAGCTTGATCATGAAAGTTGTCATGATAGGATGAATGGAAGATGTAGGTAAAATGTTTACTACACTAAAAGATTACTAAAGAATGGAATTTGGAAGAACGCCAAATATTTGATTATGGTGATCTACTTCAAAGTGTGAGTCCAAGGGTATTAGTGTTTGACTAATCATGCCTTGAACTATGTGCCATGTGTATGGCGCCACTATTGATGTTGATAGATTCTTCTAGATGAAAAAGAATTGCTAAAAGAGAATCCGAAATTTATTCTGGCGGAAAAGAAAAGACTGGAAATGTCCAGCTCAGGTATATAGAAGATATACATGTTATGGTTGTATTCGTTGCTTGTTAAAACAATGTGGTTCTTGGGTATTTGATACTAAATTGGTTGGTATGAACTGTCATACAACGCAATACAAGAACTACAATGGCCTAATTAACTAGCAAATGAATATCGGATGATTCTCATCGAAAACAAATAAAGTGTTATTGTGTTTCGTTGGAATTAAACCTAGCCTTCAAGATTTATTTGAATAATTGTTATTTTGTTCTGGTATTATGAGAACAATGGTTGTTCAAATTATTACCGCATTCATAAAAGATGAATGAACGCTTATCTTGTTGGAGAAATCACATCCATAACACTGATGCTAAAAATGTCTTAAGACAAATGATTAGAAGATCACTTATGAGTGACACCACCATTTAAATCATATTGGAAAGAAAACGTGAAGGAACTCCATATTGATGGAATTCTGGAGCCTTTTGATTTTGAATCAATTGACACTTGTGAGAATTTCCTAGATATGATTAAAACTCCGTTCATAGGCCAAAGAAGAACGGACGACTAACTTATTGGATATTGTACATGTTGATGTATATAGTCCATTATGTGTAGCCGTGTGTGGTGAATTCTTGAACTTCATTTACTTTAACCGATGATTTGAGTAGATATATGTGTATATTTACTTGATAAGGAAGAAGCATGAAATATTTGAATATTGTTCAAAGTATTTCTAGTTGAAGTTGAAAATCATTGTAACAAGAGAATAAAGAATTTATGATTTGATCATAAAGGAAGATATTTGAGTTACAAGTTTAGCAAACACCTAAAAGTTGAGGAATCGTTCCATAGACTTGTATTTCTCGAAACACCATAGGAGTATGGAGTGTTCGAGACATGAAATCAAACTTTGTTTGACATCGTTGGATCAAAGGTGTCGTCTATAAAACTGCCATTATATTTTAAGGATAAAGCTTTAGAGACTACCGCTTTTACACTGAAAAGAGCGCCATCATGATCCGTTGAAATGACACCATATGAGTTATGGCATGGGATAAAACCCAAATTGTCTTTTCTAAAATTTTGGTATGCTATGCATATGTAAAATGTTTACAACCAAAGTCGGATAAATACGTCTTTGTAGGTTATCCCAAAGTAAATATTGGGTATTCCTCCAGAACACTGAAGACAAAAGTGTTTGTCGCTGAAAACGTCAAGTTTCTTGAGAAGGAATTTTTCGCAAAAAGTCAAGTGGGAGGACAATAGAACTTTGATTGGGTTATTGAACCTAAGCTATATGTGCTAAGTAGCGCAGCGCTGGGAAGTGTCCCGGAGGCGGCCACAATGCGCATGGCTGTCGTACCTCAAAGGTTGTGGTCACATAGATCAAAGTTCCTATTGAACCGCGTGAGTCGGGTAACAATCAAATAGTTAGATTTGAGAATGAATCATTATTGTTTGACAATGATGAACCGACTGCATGCAAAGAAGCGATGATGGGCCCTGACTCCGTCAAATGGCTAGAAGCCATAGAATCCGTGATAGTTCCATATACGAGAAACCGAGTTTCTGAACTTGGAAGACCCTCAAAAGGCATGAAGCCTAATGAACGTATTTGGATCTATAAAGACAGACATGGATGTTTAACATCTTTGAAATAGTCGACACATTGTTAAAAGAGTTTACGATTGTGTTCAATGAGTTGACTATGACAAGATTTGATCTTTCATAGCGATATTTTGTCTGGACGGATTACTGTAGCAACCCCTACATATGCCAAGGTTGGTATATGTTTGTTGAACAAACAAGAAAACATTCTTCTAATAGAATGGTTACCTAGGACATGTACATGACATGGTCCAATGGGTTTTGTAAATTCAAAGGATGCTAAAAGGCATGCAAACTTCAATGGTTGAAGTAAGCATCGCGGAGTTGGAATATTCACCGTGATGAAATAATTAAAAGGTTTAGTTTCATCAGATACGATGAATATGCTTGCATTTGCAAGAAATTAAGTGGGAGCGCTGAGACATATTTTCTAGTACATTATGTAGAAGACATATTGTTAATTGGAAATGATGTATCTTTTATTGACATAGGTTAAGAATTTCATTAAAATTAGATTTCAATGAAAGACTTAGGCAAAACGAAAATATTGGGTCTCGATGTCTATGTAGATAGATCGAGGTACCAATATGGTTGTGCCAAAGTACATAGATGAAATATTGAATGAAGTTCAATATGGAAACGACAAGAAAAGTTCTTGCCGCATGGAAGAGGTTGAAACAAGATTCAGGTGTTTTTGACACTTGATGAGTGAAGCCACATGAATGATTTGATCGATCATGTATACCGTGATATGTACATATCCAGATATGTCCTATGCTCTAAATGTTATGAGCATATACCAGAGTGATAAATATCATAAGATGATCACTGGACAATAGTAAAGATATCCTTATGTGCTTTGGAAGGACTAAGGATATATATTATGTATGACAAAGTGACACATAGTTCATTGTAAAGTGTTACATTGATACTAAGTTTGTCACAAGATACAATTAAGTTTATCTCAATTCTAGCTATATGTTTAGGTGGCACAATGTAATGGAAGGAAGTTCCATGATGGATTTGGATGAGTTCCAAAGTTAAGACATTGTGATGGATTCTACAACAAATGTTGAGTATATAGCTGCTTTAGAAGTAGCAAAAGAGGGCATTTGTGTCAAGAAGTTTGTTATCAAACTAGGTGTAGTTCCAAGCTGGCTATTACTGTGAAGATCTATTGTGCGACAATAGTGACAACATGATTTTAGCTAAAGGAACTAAGGTCTCACCTAAGGACCAAATTTATACCCAACTGTCTCATTTGAGAATGAGTGATGCGTAGAGACGCAAAGACATGCAAATACACACAGAACTGAAAGTGTCAGATCTGGAGATCAGATTAACCACTGCAACGCGTACGGATAACACGTGAAAGCCATAAGTGTTATATACGCAAGTATCAACTAGATTATTGACTCTAGTGCAAGTGGGAGACTGAAGGGAATATGCCCGAGAGGCAATAATAAAGTGGTTATTATCATATTCCATGTTTATGATAAATGTTTATTTCTCATGCTAGAATTGTATTAATCGGAAACATTAATACATGTGTGATTAATAAACTAAAAGGTTCCTAGTAAAGCCTCTCTTTTATACTAGCTCGTTGATTAACTGATGATCAAGGTTTCCTGATCATGAACATTGGATGTTGTTAATAACGAGGTCATATCATTAGAAGAATGATGTGATGAACACTCACACCCATAGTATGAATAGCAATACGATCAAGTCATCAAGTTCATTGCTATATCAGACTCATGCGAAGTAGTTCTAATCCTTAGACCATGAGATCATGTTAATCACTGATACCGGAAGGGTACTTTGATGATATCAAACGTCACACCGTAATAGGGTGATTATAAAGGTTGATTTGGGTACTCTGAAAGTATTAGTTGAGGCTCATGGATCAAGAGTGGGATTTGTCCATCCGGATGACGGAAAGATATTCTCTAGGCCTTTCTCGGTGATATTGCATTAGAACCGCTTGCAAGCATGTGACTAGGTCACAGGAATGCATTATCACGGAACGAGTAAAGAGACTTGTCGGGAACGAGATCGAACTAGGTATGGTTGATACCAAATGATCGGATCTCGGACAAGTAATAATATCGTGAGACAAAAGGAATTAACTATGTTCGTTACCGGTTCACACGATCACTAGTTCATCGTTGAGTAAGTGGGAGTCATCATGGATTTCCAGATCCCGCTGTTGATTATTGATCGGAGAGGAGTCTCGATCATGTCCACGTTATTCACGAACCGTAGGGTGACACACTTAAGGCTCGTTGTCGTTTTTGAGTGGATACGATACTCCGATCGAATTATAGGACAGCATAAGGGTTGTTTCTGAAAAGCACCGAAACTGTTTCGGGATATCGAAATAACTCAAGGGTGTATTTGTTAATGTTTGTTAATTGAATGAATTAACAAATATTAAATAAATAAAAATGTTTTATTAAATCAATAAGTGTGATTTTAATTGGCATGAATGTCATGCATTAAAATGGGGGTTACCTCATGTTGATGAGGGAGTAATCACCATAAAAGGGAATGAAGAGGGGGCAATGAAGAGGGAGGAGACCCTTGGGCCGGCCACCCCTTGGCTGCCCTCCTCCTCTATATAAACCCCCCCTCTCTCCCTTGTACACACACTTCTTGATCCTCCCTCCCTTGCATAGTTGCTGTCCACTTTCCGTCTTAGCTTAGCGAAGCTCTGCCGGAATTGTAGTTCGTAGTTCACCCACTTGGAGAAGTGTGTGGAGGAGTGTCCAGCGGATCCCTTCTTCCGCTGCCCCGCTGGACCGAGGGCGTGGAGGAGTCGACGTCAAGCTGCACGTGTGTGCGAGTACGGGGGCGCTGCCACTTGTGGCGCCGGGTACACGATCTTGTGATCGTCAAGTGAACCACGACGTCGACTACGTCAAGTGAACGACTACGTCGACTACGTGCGTCTTCACCAACTCTCCATCGTCAACGTTTGTGCGGGAACGTAATCCCCGCTTACGGTCGTCGAGGGTGAGTATCCGTTGCTACCATCTCGTAGAGTATCTTGGCCAGTTTTTGTGTTCATGCGTAGGAAAATTTTTGTTTTCTATGCTACGAACCCATCAGTTTTTCAATTTTTTTTGATTTTTTCTGAATTCCCCAGGCCCCCCTCCGAGATCTAGGTCAGACTCGGCGGTGCCATCGATGTCTGCCAGTTGGGGTGGGAACCATGGTTTGGTCTTGGTTCTAGGGTCCCACACCCCCAGGGGACCTCCCTGTATTTTCCCCCAATTTTCCTGGTGTGCATTTCTTGTAGCCCAGTGCAAAATTGGATTAAAAAGGATTTAGGGCAAAAATAATTCATTATATGGCAGCAGGCCGAGATAATTCCTAACCTCCAGGATGTGGCACCCCTGGCAGGTCCCCCACCCATGAAAAATAGAGTGGTGATGTTCTGCACACTGCCCTTGGTGGCCCCTTCACAAAAAAGCACCTGTTTCGACCCCTCCGGGCACCCGAAAAATGGGAAATGCATTTTCTATGTGGAAACTGGAAAAACACTAGTTGCAAAAGTGGTTGGGAATGCAAAGATGCACATCTCCACCAAAAATGGGACCATGGTTCCAAAGTTTGCTGTGGAACTTGCACAAACCATGGTCATCTGCCAAGGAAGACCAAGAGAACTCCTGTCTGGAAGCACCTCTCTGTGAGGGAGTCCACATGGAAACCCTTTGGATGGCATGTTTGGTATTTTTCCTAGGTGGTGCATCACTCACCATGACTCCATGCAGTGTTTTTCAATTTTTTTGATTTTTTCTGAATTCCCCAGGCCCCCGTCCGAGATCTAGGTCAGACTCGGCGATGCCATCGATGTTTGCCAGCTGGGGTGGGAACCATGGTTTGGTCTTGGTTCTAGGGTCCCACACCCCCAGGGGACCTCCCTGTATTTTTCCCCAATTTTCCTGGTGTGCATTTCTTGTAGCCCCAGTGCAAAATTGGATTAAAAAGGATTTAGGGCAAAAATAATTCATTATATGGCAGCAGGCCGAGATAATTCCTAACCTCCAGGATGTGGCACCCCTGGCAGGTCCCCCACCCATGAAAAATAGAGTGGTGATGTTCTGCACACTGTCCTTGGTGGCCCCTTCACAAAAAAGCACCTGTTTCGACCCCTCCGGGCACCCGAAAAATTGGAAATGCATTTTCTATGTGGAAACTGGAAAAACACTAGTTGCAAAAGTGGTTGGGAATGCAAAGATGCACATCTCCACCAAAAATGGGACCATGGTTCCAAAGTTTGCTGTGGAACTTGCACAAACCATGGTCATCTGCCAAGGAAGACCAAGAGAACTCCTGTCTGGAAGCACCTCTCTGTGAGGGCGTCCACATGGGAACCCTCTGGATGGCGTGTTTCGTATTTTTCCTAGGTGGTGCATCACTCACCATGACTCCATGCACTGTTTTTCAATTTTTTTTGATTTTTTCTGAATTCCCCAGGCCCCCCTCCGAGATCTAGGTCAGACTCGGCGGTGCCATCGATGTCTGCCAGCTGGGGTGGGAACCATGGTTTGGTCTTCGTTCTAGGGTCCCACACCCCTAGGGGACCTCCCTGTATTTTTCCCCAATTTTCCTGGTGTGCATTTCTTGTAGCCCAGTGCAAAATTGGATTAAAAAGGATTTAGGGCAAAAATAATTCATTATATGGCAGCAGGCCGAGATAATTCCTAACCTCCAGGATGTGGCACCCCTGGCAGGTCCCCCACCCATGAAAAATAGAGTGGTGATGTTCTGCACACTGCCCTTGGTGGCCCCTTCACAAAAAAGCACCTGTTTCGACCCCTCCGGGCACCCGAAAAATGGGAAATGCATTTTCTATGTGGAAACTGGAAAAACACTAGTTGCAAAAGTGGTTGGGAATGCAAAGATGCACATCTCCACCAAAAATGGGACCATGGTTCCAAAGTTTGCTGTGGAACTTGCACAAACCATGGTCATCTGCCAAGGAAGACCAAGAGAACTCCTGTCTGGAAGCACCTCTCTGTGAGGGAGTCCACATGAGAACCCTTTGGATGGCATGTTTGGTATTTTTCCTAGGTGGTGCATCACTCACCATGACTCCATGCACTATTTTTCAATTTTTTTGATTTTTTCTGAATTCCCTAGGCCCCCCTCCGAGATCTAGGTCAGACTCGGCGGTGCCATCGATGTTTGCCAGCTGGGGTGGGAACCATGGTTTGGTCTTGGTTCTAGGGTCCCACACCCCCAGGGGACCTCCCTGTATTTTTCCCCAATTTTCCTGGTGTGCATTTCTTGTAGCCCCAGTGCAAAATTGGATTTAAAAGGATTTAGGGCAAAAATAATTCATTATATGGCAGCAGTCCGAGATAATTCCTAACCTCCAGGATGTGGCACCCCTGGCAGGTCCCCCACCCATGAAAAATAGAGTGGTGATGTTCTGCACACTGTCCTTGGTGGCCCCTTCACAAAAAAGCACCTGTTTTGACCCCTCCGGGCACCCGAAAAATGGGAAATGCATTTTCTATGTGGAAACTGGAAAAACACTAGTTGCAAAAGTGGTTGGGAATGCAAAGATGCACATCTCCACCAAAAATGGGACCATGGTTCCAAAGTTTGCTGTGGAACTTGCACAAACCATGGTCATCTGCCAAGGAAGACCAAGAGAACTCCTGTCTGGAAGCACCTCTCTGTGAGGGCGTCCACATGGGAACCCTTTGGATGGCATGTTTCGTATTTTTCCTAGGTGGTGCATCACTCACCATGACTCCATGCACTGTTTTTCAATTTTTTTGATTTTTTCTGAATTCCCCAGGCCCCCCTCTGAGATCTAGGTCAGACTCGGCGGTGCCATCGATGTCTGCCAGCTGGGGTGGGAACCATGGTTTGGTCTTGGTTCTAGGGTCCCACACCCCTAGGGGACCTCCCTGTATTTTTCCCCAATTTTCCTGGTGTGCATTTCTTGTAGCCCAGTGCAAAATTGGATTAAAAAGGATTTAGGGCAAAAATAATTCATTATATGGCAGCAGGCCGAGATAATTCCTAACCTCCAGGATGTGGCACCCCTGGCAGGTCCCCCACCCATGAAAAATAGAGTGGTGATGTTCTGCACACTGCCCTTGGTGGCCCCTTCACAAAAAAGCACCTGTTTCGACCCCTCCGGGCACCCGAAAAATGGGAAATGCATTTTCTATGTGGAAACTGGAAAAACACTAGTTGCAAAAGTGGTTGGGAATGCAAAGATGCACATCTCCACCAAAAATGGGACCATGGTTCCAAAGTTTGCTGTGGAACTTGCACAAACCATGGTCATCTGCCAAGGAAGACCAAGAGAACTCCTGTCTGGAAGCACCTCTCTGTGAGGGAGTCCACATGAGAACCCTTTGGATGGCATGTTTGGTATTTTTCCTAGGTGGTGCATCACTCACCATGACTCCATGCACTATTTTTCAATTTTTTTGATTTTTTCTGAATTCCCCAGGCCCCCCTCCGAGATCTAGGTCAGACTCGGCGGTGCCATCGATGTTTGCCAGCTGGGGTGGGAACCATGGTTTGGTCTTGGTTCTAGGGTCCCACACCCCCAGGGGACCTCCCTGTATTTTTCCCCAATTTTCTTGGTGTGCATTTCTTGTAGCCCCAGTGCAAAATTGGATTAAAAAGGATTTAGGGCAAAAATAATTCATTATATGGCAGCAGGCCGAGATAATTCCTAACCTCCAGGATGTGGCACCCCTGGCAGGTCCCCCACCCATGAAAAATAGAGTGGTGATGTTCTGCACACTGCCCTTGGTGGCCCCTTCACAAAAAAGCACATGTTTCGACCCCTCCGGGCACCCGAAAAATGGGAAATGCATTTTCTATGTGGAAACTGGAAAAACACTAGTTGCAAAAGTGGTTGGGAATGCAAAGATGCACATCTCCACCAAAAATGGGACCATGGTTCCAAAGTTTGCTGTGGAACTTGCACAAACCATGGTCATCTGCCAAGGAAGACCAAGAGAACTCCTGTCTTGAAGCACCTCTCTGTGAGGGAGTCCACATGGGAACCCTTTGGATGGCATGTTTGGTATTTTTCCTAGGTGGTGCATCACTCACCATGACTCCATGCACTGTTTTTCAATTTTTTTGATTTTTTTCTGAATTCCCCAGGCCCCCCTCCGAGATCTAGGTCAGACTCGGCGGTGCCATCGATGTCTGCCAGCTGGGGTGGGAACCATGGTTTGGTCTTGGTTCTAGGGTCCCACACCCCCAGGGGACCTCCCTGTATTTTTCCCCAATTTTCCTGGTGTGCATTTCTTGTAGCCCCAGTGCAAAATTGGATTAAAAAGGATTTAGGGCAAAAATAATTCATTATATGGCAGCAGGCCGAGATAATTCCTAACCTCCAGGATGTGGCACCCCTGGCAGGTCCCCCACCCATGAAAAATAGAGTGGTGATGTTCTGCACACTGCCCTTGGTGGCCCCTTCACAAAAAAGCACCTGTTTCGACCCCTCCGGGCACCCGAAAAATGGGAAATGCATTTTCTATGTGGAAACTGGAAAAACACTAGTTGCAAAAGTGGTTGGGAATGCAAAGATGCACATCTCCACCAAAAATGGGACCATGGTTCCAAAGTTTGCTGTGGAACTTGCACAAACCATGGTCATCTGCCAAGGAAGACCAAGAGAACTCCTGTCTGGAAACACCTCCCTGTGAGGGAGTCCACATGGGAACCCTCTGGATGGCATGTTTCGTATTTTTCCTAGGTGGTGCATCACTCACCATGACTCCATGCACTGTTTTTCAATTTTTTTTGATTTTTTCTGAATTCCCCAGGCCCCCCTCCGAGATCTAGGTCAGACTCGGCGGTGCCATCGATGTCTGCCAGCTGGGGTGGGAACCATGGTTTGGTCTTGGTTCTAGGGTCCCACACCCCTAGGGGACCTCCCTGTATTTTTCCCCAATTTTCCTGGTGTGCATTTCTTGTAGCCCAGTGCAAAATTGGATTAAAAAGGATTTAGGGCAAAAATAATTCATTATATGGCAGCAGGCCGAGATAATTCCTAACCTCCAGGATGTGGCACCCCTGGCAGGTCCCCCACCCATGAAAAATAGAGTGGTGATGTTCTGCACACTGCCCTTGGTGGCCCCTTCACAAAAAAGCACCTGTTTCGACCCCTCCGGGCACCCGAAAAATGGGAAATGCATTTTCTATGTGGAAACTGGAAAAACACTAGTTGCAAAAGTGGTTGGGAATGCAAAGATGCACATCTCCACCAAAAATGGGACCATGGTTCCAAAGTTTGTTGTGGAACTTGCACAAACCATGGTCATCTGCCAAGGAAGACCAAGAGAACTCCTCTCTGGAAGCACCTCTCTGTGAGGGAGGCCACATGAGAACCCTTAGGATGGCATGTTTGGTAATTTTCCTTGGTGGTGCATCACTCACCATGACTCCATGCACTGTTTTTCAATTTTTTTGATTTTTTCTGAATTCCCCAGGCCCCCCTCCGAGATCTAGGTCAGACTTGGCGGTGCCATCGATGTCTGCCAGCTGGGGTGAGAACCATGGTTTGGTCTTGGTTCTAGGGTCCCACACCCCCAGGGGACCTCCCTGTATTTTTCCCCAATTTTCCTGGTGTGCATTTCTTGTAGCCCCAGTGCAAAATTGGATTAAAAAGGATTTAGGGCAAAAATAATTCATTATATGGCAGCAGGCCGAGATAATTCCTAACCTCCAGGATGTGGCACCCCTGGCAGGTCCCCCACCCATGAAAAATAGAGTGGTGATGTTCTGCACACTGCCCTTGGTGGCCCCTTCACAAAAAAAGCACCTGTTTCGACCCCTCCGGGCACCCCGAAAAATGGGAAATGCATTTTCTATGTGGAAACTGGAAAAACACTAGTTGCAAAAGTGGTTGGGAATGCAAAGATGCACATCTCCACCAAAATGGGACCATGGTTCCAAAGTTTGCTGTGGAACTTGCACAAACCATGGTCATCTACCAAGGAAGACCAAGAGAACTCGTGTCTAGAAGCACCTCTCTGTGAGGGAGTCCACATGGGAACCCTTAGGATGGCATGTTTGGTAATTTTCCTAGGTGGTGCATGACTCACCATGACTCCATGCACTGTTTTTCAATTTTTTCAATTTTTTCTGAATTCCCCAGGCCCCCCTCCGAGATCTAGGTCAGACTTGGCGGTGCCATCGATGTCTGCCAGCTGGGGTGAGAACCATGGTTTGGTCTTGGTTCTAGGGTCCCACACCCCCAGGGGACCTCCCTGTATTTTTCCCCAATTTTCCTGGTGTGCATTTCTTGTAGCCCAGTGCAAAATTGGATTTAAATGGATTTAGGGCAAAAATAATTCATTATATGGCAGCAGGCCGAGATAATTCCTAACCTCCAGGATGTAGCACCCCTGGCAGGTCCCCCACCCATGAAAAATAGAGTGGTGATGTTCTGCACACTGCCCTTGGTGGCCCCTTCACAAAAAAGCACCTGTTTCGACCCCTCCGGGCACCCGAAAAATGGGAAATGCATTTTCTATGTGGAAACTGGAAAAACACTAGTTGCAAAAGTGGTTGGGAATGCAACGATGCACATCTCCACCAAAAATGGGACCATGGTTCCAAAGTTTGCTGTGGAACTTGCACAAACCATGGTCATCTGCCAAGGAAGACCAAGAGACTCCTGTCTGGAAGCACCTCTCTGTGAGGGAGTCCACATGGGAACCCTTTGGATGGCATGTTTGGTATTTTTCCTAGGTGGTTCATCACTCACCATGACTCCATGCACTGTTTTTCAATTTTTTCAATTTTTTCTGAATTCCCCAGGCCCCCCTCCGAGATCTAGGTCAGACTCGGCGGTGCCATCGATGTCTGCCAGCTGGGGTGGGAACCATGGTTTGGTCTTGGTTCTAGGGTCCCACACCCCCAGGGGACCTCCCTGTATTTTTGCCCAATTTTCCTGGTGTGCATTTCTTGTAGCCCCAGTGCAAAATTGGAATAAAAAAGATTTAGGGCAAAAATAATTCATTATATGGCAGCAGGCCGAGATAATTCCTAACCTCCAGGATGTGGCACCCATGGCAGGTCCCCCACCCATGAAAAATAGAGTGGTGATGTTCTGCACACTGCCCTTGGTGGCCCCTTCACAAAAAAGCACCTGTTTTGACCCCTCCGGGCACCCGAAAAATGGGGAAATGCATTTTCTATGTGGAAAATGGAAAAACACTAGTTGCAAAAGTGGTTGGGAATGCAAAGATGCACATCTCCACCAAAAATGGGACCATGGTTCCAAAGTTTGCTGTGGAACTTGCACAAACCATGGTCATCTGCGAAGGAAGACCAAGAGAACTCCTGTCTGGAAGCACCTCTCTGTGAGGGAGTCCACATGGGAACCCTTTGGATGGCATGTTTGGTATTTTTCCTAGGTGGTGCATCACTCACCATGACTCCATGCACTGTTTTTCAATTTTTTTGATTTTTCTGAATTCCCCAGGCCCCCCTCCGAGATCTAGGTCAGACTCGGCGGTGCCATCGATGTCTGCCAGCTACGGTGGGAACCATGGTTTGGTCTTGGTTCTAGGGTCCCACACCCCTAGGGGACCTCCCTGTATTTTTCCCCAATTTTCCTGGTGTGCATTTCTTGTAGCCCGAGTGCAAAATTGGATTAAAAAGGATTTAGGGCAAAAATAATTCATTATATGGCAGCAGGCCGAGATAATTCCTAACCTCCAGGATGTAGCACCCCTGGCAGGTCCCCCACCCATGAAAAATAGAGTGGTGATGTTCTGCACACTGCCCTTGGTGGCCCCTTCACAAAAAAGCACCTGTTTTGACCCCTCCGGGCACCCAAAAAATGGGAAATGCATTTTCTATGTGGAAACTGAAAAAACACTAGTTGCAAAAGTGGTTGGGAATGCAAAGATGCACATCTCCACCAAAAATGGGACCATGGTTCCAAAGTTTGTTGTGGAACTTGCACAAACAATGGTCATCTGCCATGGAAGACCAAGAGAACTCCTGTCTGGAAGCACCTCTCTGTGAGGGAGTCCACATGGGAACCCTTTGGATGGCATGTTTGGTATTTTTCCTAGGTGGTGCATCACTCACCATGACTCCATGCACTGTTTTTCAATTTTTTTGATTTTTTGCTGAATTCCCCAGGCCCCCCTCCGAGATCTAGGTCAGACTCGGCGGTGCCATCGATGTCTGCCAGCTGGAGTGGGAACCATGGTTTGGTCTTGGTTCTAGGGTCCCACACCCCCAGGGGACCTCCCTGTATTTTTCCCCAATTTTCCTGGTGTGCATTTCTTGTAGCCCCAGTGCAAAATTGGATTTAAAAAGATTTAGGGCAAAAATAATTCATTATATGGCAGCAGGCCGAGATAATTCCTAACCTCCAGGATGTGGCACCCATGGCAGGTCCCCCACCCATGAAAAATAGAGTGGTGATGTTCTGCACACTGCCCTTGGTGGCCCCTTCACAAAAAAGCACCTGTTTTGACCCCTCCGGGCACCCGAAAAATGGGAAATGCATTTTCTATGTGGAAAATGGAAAAACACTAGTTGCAAAAGTGGTTGGGAATGCAAATATGCACATCTCCACCAAAAATGGGACCATGGTTCCAAAGTTTGCTGTGGAACTTGCACAAACCATGGTCATCTGCCAAGGAAGACCAAGAGAACTCCTGTCTGGAAGCACCTCTCTGTGAGAGAGTCCACATGGGAACCCTTTGGATGGCATGTTTGGTATTTTTCTTAGGTGGTGCATCACTCACCATGACTCCATGCACTGTTTTTCAATTTTATTGATTTTTTCTGAATTCCCCAGGACCCCTCCGAGATCTAGGTCAGACTCGGCGGTGCCATCGATGTCTGCCAGCTGGGGTGGGAACCATGGTTTGGTCTTGGTTCTATGGTCCCACACCCCTAGGGGACCTCCCTGTATTTTTCCCCAATTTTCCTGGTGTGCATTTCTTGTAGCCCAGTGCAAAATTGGATTAAAAAGGATTTAGGGCAAAAATAATTCATTATATGGCAGCAGGCCGAGATAATTCCTAACCTCCAGGATGTGGCGCCCCTGGCAGGTCCCCCACCCATGAAAAATAGAGTGGTGATGTTCTGCACACTGCCCTTGGTGGCCCCTTCACAAAAAAGCACCCGTTTCGACCCCTCCGGGCACCCCGAAAAATGGGAAATGCATTTTCTATGTGGAAACTGGAAAAACACTAGTTGCAAAAGTGGTTGGGAATGCAAAGATGCACATCTCCACCAAAAATGGGACCATGGTTCCAAAGTTTGCTGTGGAACTTGCACAAACCATGGTCATCTGCCAAGGAAGACCAAGAGAACTCCTCTCTGGAAGCACCTCTCTGTGAGGGAGTCCACATGAGAACCCTTAGGATGGCATGTTTGGTAATTTTCCTTGGTGGTGCATCACTCACCATGACTCCATGCACTGTTTTTCAATTTTTTTGATTTTTTCTGAATTCCCCAGGCCCTCCTCCGAGATCTAGGTCAGACTTGGCGGTGCCATCGATGTCTGTCAGCTGGGGTGAGAACCATGGTTTGGTCTTGGTTCTAGGGTCCCACACCCCCAGGGGACCTCCCTGTATTTTTCCCCAATTTTCCTGGTTCGCATTTCTTGTAGCTCCAGTGCAAAATTGGATTAAAAAGGATTTAGGGCAAAAATAATTCATTATATGGCAGCAGGCCGAGATAATTCCTAACCTCCAGGATGTGGCACCCCAGGTAGGTCCCCCACTGATGAAAAATAGAGTGGTGATGTTCTGCACACTACCCTTGGTGGCCCCTTCACAAAAAAGCACCTGTTTTGACCCCTCCGGGCACCCGAAAAATGGGAAATGCATTTTCTATGTGGAAACTGGAAAAACACTAGTTGCAAAAGTGGTTGGGAATGCAAAGATGCACATCTCCACCAAAAATGGGACCATGGTTCCAAAGTTTGCTGCGGAACTTGCACAAACCATGGTCATCTGCCAAGGAAGACCAAGAGAACTCCTGTTTGGAAGCACCTCTCTGTGAGGGAGTCCACATGGGAACCCTTTGGATGGCATGTTTGGTATTTTTCCTAGGTGGTGCATCACTCACCATGACTCCATGCACAGTTTTTCATTTTTTTTGATTTTTTCTGAATTCCCCAGGCCCCCCTCCGAGATCTAGGTCAGACTCGGCGGTGCCACCGATGTCTGCCAGCTGGGGTGGGAACCATGGTTTGGTCTTGGTTCTAGGGTCCCACACCCCCAGGGGACGTCCCTATATTTTTCCCCAATTTTCCTGGTGTGCATTTCTTGTAGCCCCAGTGCAAAATTGGATTAAAAAGGATTTAGGGCAAAAATAATTCATTATATGGCAGCAGGCCGAGATAATTCCTAACCTCCAGGATGTGGCACCCCTCACAGTTCCCCCACCCATGAAAAATAGAGTGGTGATGTTCTACACACTGCCCTTGGTGGCCCCTTCACAAAAAGCACCTGTTTCGACCCCTCCGGGCACCCGAAAAATGGGAAATGCATTTTCTATGTGGAAACTGGAAAAACACTAGTTGCAAATGTGGTTGGGAATGCAAAGATGCACATCTCCACCAAAAATGGGACCATGGCTCCAAAGTTTGTTGTGGAACTTGCACAAACCATGGTCATCTGCCAAGGAAGACCAAGAGAACTCCTGTCTGGAAGCACCTCTCTGTGAGGGAGTCCACATGGGAATCCTTTGGATGGCATGTTTGGTATTTTTCCTAGGTGGTGCATCACTCACCATGACTCCATACACTGTTTTTCAATTTTTTTGATTTTTTCTGAATTCCCCAAGCCCCCCTCCGAGGTCTAGGTCAGACTCGGCGGTGCCATCGATGTCTGCCAGCTGGGGTGGCAACCATGGTTTGGTCTTGGTTCTAGGGTCCCACACCCCTAGGGGACCTCCCTGTATTTTTCCCCAATTTTTCTGGTGTGCATTTCTTGTAGCCCCAGTGCAAAATTGGATTAAAAAGGATTTAGGGCAAAAATAATTCATTATATGGCAGCAGGCCGAGATAATTCCTAACCTCCAGGATGTAGCACCCCTGGCAGGTCCCCCACCCATGAAAAATAGAGTGGTGATGTTCTGCACACTACCCTTGGTGGCCCCTTCACAAAAAAGCACCTGTTTCGACCCCTCCGGGCACCCCAAAAATGGGAAATGCATTTTCTATGTGGAAACTGGAAAAACACTAGTTGCAAAAGTGGTTGGAAATGCAAATATGCACATCTCCACCAAAAATGGGACCATGGTTCCAAAGTTTGCTGTGGAACTTGCACAAACCATGGTCATCTGCCAAGGAAGACCAAGAGAACTCCTGTGTGTAAGCACCTCTCTGTGAGGGAGTCCACATGGGAACCCTTAGGATGGCATGTTCGGTAATTTTCCTAGGTGGTGCATCACTCACCATGACTCCATGCACTGTTTTTCAATTTTTTCAATTTTTTCTGAATTCCCTAGGCCCCCTCCGAGATCTAGGTCAGACTTGGCGGTGCCATCGATGTCTGCCAGCTGGGGTGAGAACCATGGTTTGGTCTTGGTTCTAGGGTCCCACACCCCCAGGGGACTTCCCTGTATTTTTCCCCCAATTTTCCTGGTGTGCATTTCTTGTAGCTCCAGTGCAAAATTGGATTAAAAAGGATTTAGGGCAAAAATAATTCATTATATGGCAGCAGGCCGAGATAATTCCTAACCTCCAGGATGTGGCACCCCTGGCAGGTCCCCCACCCATGAAAAATAGAGTGGTGATGTTCTGCACACTACCCTTGGTGGCCCCTTCACAAAAAAGCACCTGTTTTGACCCCTCCGGGCACCCGAAAAATGGGAAATGCATTTTCTATGTGGAAACTGGAAAAACACTAGTTGCAAAAGTGGTTGGGAATGCAAAGATGCACATCTCTACCAAAAATGGGACCATGGTTCCAAAGTTTGCTGCGGAACTTGCACAAACCATGGTCATCTGCCAAGGAAGACCAAGAGAACTCCTGTCTGGAAGCACCTCTCTGTGAGGGAGTCCACATGGGAACCCTTTGGATGGCATGTTTGGTATTTTTCCTAGGTGGTGCATCACTCACCATGACTCCATGCACTGTTTTTCATTTTTTTTGATTTTTTTTGAATTCCCCAGGCCCCCCTCCGAGATCTAGGTCAGACTCGGCGGTGCCACCGATGTCTGCCAGCTGGTGTGGGAACCATGGTTTGGTCTTGGTTTTAGAGTCCCACACCCCCAGGGGACCTCCCTGTATTTTTCCCCAATTTTCCTGGTGTGCATTTCTTGTAGCCCCAGTGCAAAATCTACTATATACTAAAAGCACAATACGGGTGTCTAAAATAGAGACGTTACGTTAATCCACATCATCTTAATTATTTTTAACAGTTAGATTTAAAATCGGTGGCTAAGATTTAATAGAAGATTATTCGTTACGTACAATATGTGTAGTCCCGGTTGACACGCTATATATATTTAGATTTTTTCATATATGTACGCAGCTTTCCTTTTGGGCATGGACTCACGTATTAAAAAAAAATCAAATCAATAGTTTGCACAGAATAGCGTCTGGTCTGGCATGGTTGGAGAGAACATCTCCCGTACGAATAGACTGACATCCTTTAAAAACAGTAATCTATATATAGCTTCTGTCAAATAAAAAACATAGAATAGCTGTGACCTTGGTGAGTCCGTTTATACAAAGTATAGTGTACACTAGATAGCTTCGGTAAAACAAAAAATACAAGCTAGCTAGCTCGGTAAGAATAGCAAGTTTGATCACGTAGGGGCAAAGGAAGTCATCCATTATTCACGATCTATCACGTACAAAAAATGGAAAGGTACATGCCATCTATCGGATATAGGAAACACGAGATGGACATATGCATTTGAGCTATAGAAAACAATAGGAATTTACAATTCATTGATTTTCAAATTTTGGGCCAGATTATTGGATACATGCAACACAACTTTATCTATATACAACTGTATCTAGAAGGGTTCAATATGTAGATATATCTCTATCTAAACAAAGTGGCGTCAATTAATGTAAGAGGTAAGGAGTACATGATTAACCAAATGTGAGCGTAGAAAATGTTCAATAGTAGTTGATAATATACACAATTAATTTTCTACCGATGAACAAGTTTTATTAGATTACACACGATAGAGAGATTATAGATATATCAAGCATGCATGTCTAGGAGGTACTTCAAGCCTGACATCACATTAATTGAGTAATTCATTTTGTTATTGAGGCGGATACAGAAATAGAACTCAAGCTCCACAGATCACCAATGTTTGAAGTAAATTTTTAGTGTTAAAATACTTCAAAAGTCATATTTAGATAATGTATTTTTTCAAAAGCAATTGGTGAAAAATATGTTAAAAAGTAAGAAAGTCATACAGAAAAAACTGGAGACTATTATAAGTCTTCAATTGTGGCGCACTCAAGTCCAACCATGTTTCACAATTATATTATAGTACTCAAAGGGATATGTTAGTTTCTGGTGCAAGAAATAATGACAAGAACATAAATATTAAATATTGGAATTAATTAGTGAATCCAGTCGTGCAATTGCATGGACAAATTAGAAAAAATAATTTTATAAAAATAACTCTATATTAGGTATAAAATTATATTCCATTTGGACTTACGGTTTTCACGAAAATTACATTTGGTGCAGAAATAAATGCTTTTAATACAGTTTATATGGAAAATAGTAATTATGGTAAACTTTGTTTTGGGATGACCTTGACTTAGAACCAAAGGAATATCCAATTTGTTTCCAGATTTAGTAGGAAAGCCAATATTATATACTCCCTCCGATCCAACCATGTTTCACAATTTTATTATAGTACTCAGAGGGATATGTTAGTTTCTGGACCAGAGAAATAATGACAAGAACATAAATATTGAATGCTGGAATTAATTAGTGAATCCTATCGTGCAATTGCATGGACCAATTAGAAAAAATAATGTTCTAAAAATAACTATACATTAGGTATAAAATTATATTCCATTTAAAATAAATTTGGCAAAAGTCTAAACAAAAATGAAAATTTGGACTTTTTGATTTTCACAAAAAATACATTTGGTGCGGAAATAAATACTTTTACTGCAATTTATATCAAAAATAGTAATTATGATAAACTTTGTGTTGGGATGAACCTTGACTAAGAACCAAATGAATATCCAATTTGTTTCCAAATTCTGTAGGAAGGCCAAAATTATATACTCTAATAAGGGAAAATTTGCTACAGGACATTGTTATTTTTTGGCGTTTGCCGAAATAGACTGCCCGATTATGTCTTTGCTAGGTACCATTACAATTTTGTGACACATTTGCCAGAACACACCGCAGTGTCAAAAATAGAATGTTTGACACTTTTATTTGAGATGACCGGTTTTGAAGAAAATGTGCCAAACTTTCTGTTTTTGTCAATGCGGCGTGTTCTGCCAAAGACACAATTGAGCAATGTTTTTCGGCAAACGACACAAAATAACGGTGTCCTGTAGCAATTTTCCCTAATAAATTTCAATAAAATTTAGTTTCAAAATTGACAACATGCATATCGTATGCCCAATGTAAATGAGCAACTATGTCTATTTCTCATCACGGATGCATGAGTTGTCGACATAGTCGATAGATGAGTGAAGACATCATGCATGAACCAACAAGAATAACACAAGTGATTGGTCAGTAATACTAGCACCACCTTACATAACATGTGTGATATCGATAGAATAATAAACTGTTTGATACCAATGATCTATGTGTCAGGCATGCGTATTGCAGGAAAAAACAAAAATATTTTATGTGGATGCCACATTATAATCATCTCGGCTTGAAACTTACTAATATTGTAAGAAAAAAGGTGCACTGTGGTCCAAATGACTTCTATGATTAGCAAGACTCCCAAAACATAGGGATAGATAACGAGACAAGATTAATGAATCTCATCTTAAAGAACCTGAGCTTTGATCCATTTGTAAATAGCCCTTACTATTATTGTAATCAAATTTATCCAAGAATTAAGAAATCTGATACTTGGTCAATAAGATACACACCAAGACCTAACATATTTGGTGAAAACTTCTCCACATAATTTAGGTAGAGTTTTATTTAGACATAGCAATTCTAAGTTATTTCCTAAAAAAAATATTTATATAAGATAATATTTAAATGGTTAATTTATATATATCTATAATAGAATGACTTCGGAAATTTCTAAACAATCTTATATGTTGCAACGAAGAGGGTAAATGGGAAAAATATTGTATAAGATAATTCAAATATATTTAGTACTTATTTAATATACATTAAAGATGATGCGCTCGCATTTGCGAGGGCCACCTTGCTAGTTGGATTAAAAAGGATTTAGGGCAAAAATAATTCATTATATTGCAGCAGGCCGAGATAATTCCTAACCTCCAGGATGTGGCACCCCTCGTAGGTCCCCCACCCATGAAAAATAGAGTGGTGATGTTCTGCACACTGCCCTTGGTGGCCCCTTCACAAAAAAGCACCTGTTTCGACCCCTCCGGGCACCCGAAAAATGGGAAATGCATTTTCTATGTGGAAACTGGAAAAACACTAGTTGCAAAAGTGGTTGGGAATGCAAAGATGCACATCTCCACCAAAAATGGGACCATGGTTCCAAAGTTTGTTGTGGAACTTGCACAAACCATGGTCATCTGCCAAGGAAGACCAAGAGAACTCCTGTCTGGAAGCACCTCTCTGTGAGGGAGTCCACATGGGAACCCTTTGGATGGCATGTTTGGTATTTTTCCTAGGTGGTGCATCACTCACCATGACTCCATGCACTGTTTTTCAATTTTTTTGATTTTTTCTGAATTCCCCAAGCCCCCCTCCGAGATCTAGGTCAGACTCGGCGGTGCCATCGATGTCTGCCAGCTGGGGTGGGAACCATGGTTTGGTCTTGGTTCTAGGGTCCCACACCCCTAGGGGACCTCCCTGTATTTTTCCCCAATTTTTCTGGTGTGCATTTCTTGTAGCCCCAGTGCAAAATTGGATTAAAAAGGATTTAGGGCAAAAATAATTCATTATATGGCAGCAGGCCGAGAAAATTCCTAACCTCCAGGATGTAGCACCCCTGGCAGATCCCCCACCCATGAAAAATAGAGTGGTGATGTTCTGCACAATACCCTTGGTGGCCCCTTCACAAAAAAGCACCTGTTTCGACCCCTCCGGGCACCCAAAAAATGGGAAATGCATTTTCTATGTGGAAACTGGAAAAACACTAGTTGCAAAAGTGGTTGGGAATGCAAAGATGCACATCTCCACCAAAAATGGGACCATGGTTCCAAAGTTTGCTGTGGAACTTGCACAAACCATGGTCATCTGCCAAGGAAGACCAAGAGAACTCCTGTCTGGAAGCACCTCTCTGTGAGGGAGTCCACATGGGAACCCTTTGGATGGCATGTTTGGTATTTTTCCTAGGTGGTGCATCACTCACCATGACTCCATGCACTATTTTTCAATTTTTTTGATTTTTTTCTGAATTTCCCAGGCCCCCCTCCGAGATCTAGGTTAGACTCGGCGGTGCCATCGATGTCTGCCAGCTGGGGTGGGAACCATGGTTTGGTCTTGGTTCTAGGGTCCAACATCCCCAGGGGACCTCCCTGTATTTTTCCCCAATTTTCCTGGTGTGCATTTCTTGTAGACCCAGTGCAAAATTGGATTAAAAAGGATTTAGGGCAAAAATAATTCATTATATGGCAGCAGGCCGAGATAATTCCTAACCTCCAGGATGTGGCACCCCTGGCAGGTCCCCCACCCATGAAAAATAGAGTGGTGATGTTCTACACAGTGCCCTTGGTGGCCCCTTCACAAAAAAGCACCTGTTTCGACCCCTCCGGGCACCCGAAAAATGGGAAATGCATTTTCTATGTGGAAACTGGAAAAACACTAGTTGCAAAAGTGGTTGGGAATGCAAAGATGCACATCTCCACCAAAAATGGGACCATGGTTCCAAAGTTTGTTGTGGAACTTGCACAAACCATGGTCATCTGCCAAGGAAGACCAAGAGAACTCCTGTCTGGAAGCACCTCTCTGTGAGGGAGTCCACATGGGAATCCTTTGGATGGCATGTTTAGTATTTTTCCTAGGTGGTGCATCACTCACCATGACTCCATGCACTGTTTTTCAATTTTTTTGATTTTTTCTGAATTCCCCAAGCCCCCCTCCGAGATCTAGGTCAGACTCGGCAGTGCCATCGATGTCTGCCAGCTGGGGTGGGAACCATGGTTTGGTCTTGGTTCTAGGGTCCCACACCCCTAGGGGACCTCCCTGTATTTTTCCCCAATTTTTCTGGTGTGCATTTCTTGTAGCCCCAGTGCAAAATTGGATTAAAAAGGATTTAGGGCAAAAATAATTCATTATATGGTGGGCCCCTGGCGTCAGATGTCTTGTTAATCCGCTTAAGTTGTGATTTAGACCTAGTTGCAAGCTATACGAATAGTTGGTGGTTTGTGCAACGATGACAACAATAGTTTGTGGTTTATGGAATTTCCTTCATTTATTCATTTGTTTACCCATGGAAGGGAACTCCTCCATCTACTGAACAGTAGTTGCTAGAGTAGAGTGAGCGATGATGATGCTACTGAGATCTCTTGAGCACGCCTTGTCAGACCGCGGCGTGTCTCGTCAATTTACTTGCCTTTCAAATCTCGATGCCCTGTCAATTCTCATCCCGCTGCTACGCAGAATTTCCACTGGCCACGAATCCTAACCCTAATGACATGTGGCCCACTAAGGCCCAGAACACTATTGACAAATGGGGCCCCAGACACACGTCGGACCAAACCTTACCCAGACAAGTGGGTCCCCACACGCTTCGGATGCTAAACCTGGACTAGTTTGTCTCACTCGTTTGGCTCATGGAGCAGGTGACCTCGATGAGAAGCATTTCAATGGTAAGATTTTGTTCTCTATTCCTTCCGCGAGTCAGACGAGACCGGACCCCTTGCACGCTATCTCCTTTTTCAGACTTTCGCTCTGCTGCCCGTAGTCAAACAACGAGGGGCCCAACAACGAGACTCTTTAATTGCTGCCTGTAGGTTAACATACGTAATCCTTACCCACGATACCAGCCTCTCACTTACAAGTGGGCCGGCGTACCGGGGCCCGCGGTGACACGTCGGTCTAGCGCTCTCTCAGAAATGAAATGAAGCGACTGGTTCAATTTCCAAAGCGCTAGACTGGCATTTAGCGCGGCGTGCCTGCAAAACAATTGCTACCCCAACTTCCTCTTCTCTCATAAACGAAGCGACGGGGGCTCGCGTGGGGGGTTCAACTTTCAAAGCACCCCCAAAGCGCTACACTGCATTTACTTACGCGGCGTGCCAGCGACACGTCGCGCACTATTTATCCCACGATCTCGCGGCCTGGAAAACAATTGGATCCCAAAACAATTGCTTTCCCAATTTACTCTTCTCTCATAAACGAAGCGGCGGGGGTCCCACATGTCATGCACGACTACACGCTTCCACACCCACGCGTTCACGAGAGGAAACCAAACTGGCAGCATCTATATAACACATCGGTCTCATCGTCTCTCCCACCATCGGCCACTTCTTCCCCAATCTGCCGAAAAACCCCAATCCGCTCCACCACCGCACCACCAATCTCATTCCTTAGTGCATCTGCAAGATGAAGCGCGCTCGCGAAGACGAGCCGCAGTCTAGTGCGGTCGGAGGCTCTGGCGATGCACCCGCGGTTGTCGCCGCGGTGGCGGGCGAGTCTTCTTCGGGAGCACCAGCCGCTCCTCGGCGCGCCGTCGACGAAATGGAGATGGAGGACCCCGTGGCTGTGGCGGCAGATCTGCAGAACCAACATGCAGGCCAGGTCATCGTCATGCCGGACGATGACTACTACGCCGGCGCCAGCTACGACCCTGACTCCATTGAGTACTTGACTGAAGAAGACCGCAAAGAAGCAGTACCGTTCAAGGAGGAGGCCTCCGACGACAGCACCGAGGTTCTAAGCTATTCTGATCGATCCCCTCTGTTCGTCGTACTGTTCACATTGTGATTGCTCATATGATATCTATCAGTTAATAGTTATCAGATTACATTCTGAATGTGTTAATGTAGTCCCCTCTGTTCGTCATACTGTTCACATTGTGATCTGACTCTAATTTGATTTGTAGAGACTATGATAACAAGATTTTTATTTGGGAAAAAATGATTGATCTGATGCATGGAATTTATAATTAACATTTTCCTAATTTGCTGCGCTTATTAATGTGATGATTCCATAGTGTGTCCTCAATTCATCAAATATTGGTCACACAACATTACTAGCCTCTGATAGTACTATCACCGCAACAATTTAGAATCATTTTGGCAGCATTGTTATTTTTTTACAGCTTATTTCCTTTGATCTTTGTTGTGCTCCTGTTTATCTCACTTCTTATGTATTTCAAAATTCATAGGACGACTCTGACGATGTGGGCCACGACAAGGAGTACAGGGACCACAAGAGCCGCTATGTTCTTAAGCGCCTGAAGAGTGGCCAGATCCCTTTCCGCAGATACGGGGAGCTAACTTGTCCATTCTGCGGCAAGGTCGTCAGCAAGAACTTAGAGAGCTTGATCCAGCACGCGAATGGCGTTGGCGTAGGCAGCAAGCAGAAGCACAAGGGCCACACCATGGCGAAGCATGCCGCCTATGGCAGATTCCTCGAAAAGTTCATCAAGACTGGCCTCATCCCGGTTATCGGTCCTGCTGTTGGCCCTCTGATACGTCTCCAACGTATCTATAATTTTTGATGCTCCATGCTTGTTTTTACACCATTTACCTTGTGTTTCGTTACACTTCGTGGCACTTTTATGCATTTTCCGGAACTAACCTATTAAAAACTCGCCACAGTGCCAGTTCCCTATTTTCTGCTGTTTTTGTGTTTCAGAAAAGCTACACAGGAAATATTCTCGGAATTGGACGAAACAAGTTCCCGAAGTCTTATTTTGCCCGGAAGCTTCCAGAGATCCAAAGAGGCGAAGTAGAGGGGCCACAGGCCAGCCTCACACTAGGCTGGCGCGGCCCAGGCCCTGGCCGCGCCGCCTAGGTGTGAGGAGGCCTGGGGCCACTCCTGACGATGCCCCTTCGCCTATATAAAGCCTCGGGACGGAAAACCCTAAGGGAGTCGGCGAAATTTCCAGAACAGTTCCGCAGCGCCGCCGCCGTTGAAGCCAAATTTCGGGGGACAGAAGTCTCTGTTCCGGCACCCTGCCGGGACGGGGAAGTGCCCCCGGAGCCATCTCCATCGGTCTCCATCGCCGTCTCCGCCGTCTCCATCGACCTCACCGCCGTCTCCATCAACCTTGCTGTCTCCTATGATGAGGAGGGAGTAGTTCATCCCCGGGGCTAAGGGCTCTACCGGTAGCTATGTGGTTCACCTCTCTCTCCCATGATGTGATCTCTATGTGATCATGAGCTTTGTATCATGTTGAATAAGTAGATGTTACTCTTCTTCATTATGTGTACTCTAGTGTGTTATTAAAGTAATCTATTCCTCCTGCCATGGTGTAACGGTGACAGTGCGTGCATCATGGTGGTACTTGGTCTAGGCTACGATTGTGATCTCTTATGGATTATGAGAATAATTATCACTATGATAGTATTGAAGTGATCTATTCCTCCTTTCATGGTGTAATGTTGACAGTGTGTGCACCGTGTTAGTACTTGGTCTAAGTTGCAATAATATTTATCTTGAGTTGTGATTTGATTTGGATATCTCTATGAGTGGTGTTTGTCAAGTACTTGATGAACTTTAAGGAGTGCTTCGTAGCCCTACGCAATGATTAGTGTTATTCAATAGGAGAGTAATTCAGAGTACCATAGTGAAGAGAAGTTATTTATTTGTTCAATTATGTTATATTTGTTGGGAGTGTGTCCACTAGTGAAAGTATGATCCATAGGCCTTGTTTCCAAGCATTGCACACCGTTTACTTACTGTTTTGTTACATGTTTGCTCGCATCGATACTTATTTCATATTACAGTTGCTACTTATAATCATCCATACCACTTGTATTTCACTATCTCTTCGCCGAACTAGTGCACCTATACATCTGACAAGTGTATTGGGTGTGTTGGGGACACAAGAGACTTTCTGTATCGTAATTGCAGGGTTGCTTGAGAGGGATAGCTTTGACCTCTTCCTCCCTGAGTTCGATAAACCTTGGGTGATCCACTTAAGGGAAACTTGCAGCTGCTCTACAAACCTCTGCACTTGGAGGCCCAACACTGTCTACAAGAACAGACGCGTGCGTAGACATCAAGCTCTTTTTTGGCGCCGTTGCCGGGGAGGTAAGGTAAAAGGTACTCGCATCCTCCTGTGTGAGTGCTCGAAGTTATTTCCTTTAGATTCTGCAATTATATCTTTTTGTTTCTTGTTTTTATTTTCACTAGTTAGGCTTAATGGAAAATAAAGAGTTCTTTAGTCTTTTTCCTGAGTTTAGATATGAAGTGTTTGAAGAGAAAATTGAAAAACCTTTGGAGCTTATTTCGCATAGCAATGTTATTAGTACGAATACTTTGAATACCGTTACTGCTAATGCTATAGAAAAGTCTAAGCTTGGGGAGGCTGGTTTTGTTAAGTATGATATTTTTAGTTCCCCAGCTTTAGTGGAGAAAGTTTGCTCTGGTGATATTTTATCTCCCCTATGTGATGTTCCTATGCCTGTTATCTATGTTAGTGATCATGATTGGGAAAAGCACTCTACTTTTGATATTGAAAATCTTTTTGGTACCAATTCTAAGGTTAATAATTGTTGTGCCATTAGTACTATCCATGTTCCTTCTTATGATGATATGTTTGATGAGTATGCTTTGCGAAATAGCTATTCTTTAGCTTGTGATGATACTAAACCTCTAGTTTATGATGGTTATGATGATGGGTATAATATTTTTAGTTCACCTACTATTGAGGATAAAATTATTTATGATTACAATATGCCTCCTATTTTTGATGATTATGGTGATGAGAATAATTATTCTGTTGAATCTGCTCCTACTACTATTGTTCATGTGGTGAGTATTAATTCTTTTATGCATGTGGCTCATGATAGGGATGCTTTATATGATAGTTATATTGTTAATTCTATTCATGATGCTACTGAAAGTTATTATGAGAGAGGGAAACATGGTTTGATGGATCTCAACAATATTAAGTTTCCCCTCTTTATGTTGCAAATCTTGAAGTGGCACTTGTTTTATCTATCCATGCTTGCTACTATGTGCCTCATTGATTTATTTTCTTACAAGATTCCTATGCATAGGAAGTGGTTTAGATTTAAATGTCTTTCACATTTGCTTTTTGATGCTCTCTATTGCTTTAAGTTCCTATATGGCGCCTTTGCCTCAAGCTCTTATATGGCGCCCACATGAGCATCTTTGCAAATTACTGCGCCTAGCTCAAAGGCGTTAAAGAAAAGCACTCTTGGGAGATAACCCAATGTTTTATTTTTAGTACTTTTTCTTTTATTTGAGTCTTGGAAGTCATTACTACTGTAATGACCTCTCCTTATCCTTTTTATTTTATTGTTGTGCCAAGAGAAGCCTCTAATTCGAGTGAGGTAAAGATTTGGCGATGTTGCTGTCCTGAAACTGTTTTTGGTGCTGCACCGTAAAAATTCATGAAAATTCTCTGTATATCTTTTGGACCTGCGATTTCTTGTGCATATGCCCCAGGTTATATCCAAACTTTTATTAGTTGAACACTTTTTGATTTGAGCAACATAAGGTCCTCTAAAAATTCGACCTTTGTCAGCTGTTCTGTTTTGATAGATTTCTGCCAATATTTGTGTTTGCCGCTTTATCGCTTTCTTTTTGAGTTCTTTTGATCACGGAACTTTTTGGGAAGTTGCTACAGTAGTATATGCTATATATGAGGTGGTTTTGAGTTGAAACCTGAAGCAAAAAGGGTTGATTCAATGCTATGCTTACACTAATGTTGCTAATAGAATTGTGTTTAGTTTTGTATGAAGGAAGTTTTCAAGTGTAGGGATTGGAGAATGATGAGATGAGTTGAAGAATGGACAAAAGCTCAAGCTTGGGGATGCCCATGTCACCCCAAGAAATATCCAAGAAGTACAAGCGTCAAAGCTTGGGGATGCCCCCGAGGCACCCCTTTTTCATCGGCAAAAATCAGGTCACCTTTCAAGACACTATATTTTTATTGCTTCATGCACTATGCATTTTTCTTGGAGCGTCAGTTGTTTTAGTTTTTAGTTTTCTTTTGTTTTGTTTGCTGCAATAAATGGTTAGATCACATCAAATTTCTTTTGGAGAAGTTGCCTTGCTTTTCATTTGCCAAGAACGCTCTAGTTTTCACTCTTATAAAAAATCGAGTGTTCTTCTTTTTCTGCTACTGCTTTTGGTTTTTGTTTTCGCCTTGATTTGCATTCAGATCTTCTTATATTTATTCATCAAGGTGTATTTTTGCCTCTGGACCATGTTGGTTTTCCTCAAAAGAGTTGGATTAAAAAAGGTTTGAATGGTGTTGGAAAAGAGAAAAAGCTTTATGCAAAAAAGTGGTACAAAAAGGAGCTTGTTTAGACTGCGGCCTAGGCTTTTGCATGCCATGCTTGATTGCATTTTGATAGTATGCTTAGTGATTTTTGCTGTAGCATGACTTGTCTCAAATAACTAAGATTGCTTAATGAGCCTTTAAAAAAATCATGCGTTGTTTTTATTATATGGAAGCATTTATTTGGTTTTCTCCTTGATGCTTTATTTGGGTTGACTTGGCACATGCTTACACCATGTTGACTACAAAATAAGTCTCCTATAGCCTCTATGATCATTTGGTTTTTGAATTGTGATACCACTTTATGCTTCTTTCAATGATGCTTTGTCGCTTTGCATGATTATGGCCGTTATTGCTCTCTTAGTTGGTCGCTCCTAGTCTTTTGCTAGCCCTCGCCTTGTACTGAGTATGAGCTCTACTCGTGCATCCAACTCCTAAAAACCAAGTTTGCCATTGTGTCCACTATAAATTCCTATGCATGGTATTTGTAAGCCATTCCAAGTAAATTTTCATGTGCTACCTTTGAAAAAACCTTCAAAACACTTCTTATTTTGTGACACTGTTTTCAGCTCATGAGGACGTAGTGGTCGGATTTGCTATCTTCCATATTGCTTATTCCAAAAAGAAAAAAAGAAAAGAAAGAAAGAAAAAAAGGCACTCCTCCATGGTATGTGAATGTTGGTGGGCACCCGATGGAATCGGTTAGCCATGGTTTGAGAAAGGAAAAAAAGGTGGGGAGGAGTGCCAAGCTTTATAAAAGAGCACAAAAGTGCCAATCTCTCTCTCAAAAACTTGCTTCATTTTTGTATGGAAGATAGTAAGAACCCCATTGCCAGTCATTGACAAAGACAACCACCTCTCAAAACCAATTTTTATCTCTCTGTTTTACAAATGAAAAGCTCTAGCACATGTTTAATCACTGCTTCCCTTTGCGAAGGGCCTTTCTTTTACTTTTATGTTGAGTCTCCATCTTCTACCTTTATGCACCGTCTAAGAGAGCATAGTTGTCATTCTTAGTATAATGTGCATTGTCCCAAAGTTTTCATTGATTGATTCATATTGTTGGTTTCACTTGTTCTCAAATTATTTGTATCTAGTCGCCCTCTTAAACTTGAAGGTGTCCTATGCATTTATGTTTTGCTCTCTATGAAGGACAAGCTGAAAACCATTTGTATGTTTTTCCTTATGATTTGAACACACGTTTGACTTTCATTATTTCATTTTCATGATCTTTTGTTTGTGTTCATTTTCATGTTTACAACATGGTTGCTAAGTTCTTATTGTCAAGATTATATCTTCATGCCCATGTTTTAAGTTCTTTTGATCTCAGCTCACAATGCTTTACCTATATGATCGAGATTGTGATGGTGCATGTCACCTCAAAAATTATTTCTTTTGTTATCACTTACCTACTCCAGGACGAGCAGGAGTTAAGCTTGGGGATGCTTGATACGTCTCCAACGTATCTATAATTTTTGATGCTCCATGCTTGTTTTTACACCATTTGCCTTGTGTTTCGTTACACTTCGTGGCACTTTTATGCATTTTCCGGAACTAACCTATTAACAAGTCGCCACAGTGCCAGTTCCCTATTTTCTGCTGTTTTTGTGTTTCAGAAAAGCTACATAGGAAATATTCTCGGAATTGGACAAAACAAGTTCCCGAAGTCTTATTTTGCCCAGAAGCTTCCAGAGATCCGAAGAGGCGAAGTAGAGGGGCCACAGGCCAGCCTCACACTAGGCTGGCGCGGCCCAGGCCCTGGCCGCGCCGCCTAGGTGTGAGGAGGCCTGGAGCCACTCCTGACGACGCCCCTTCGCCTATATAAAGCCTCGGGACGGAAAACCCTAAGGGAGTCGGCGAAATTTCCAGAACAGTTCCGCAGCGCCGCCGCCGTCGAAGCCAAATTTCGGGGGACAGAAGTCTCTGTTCTGGCACCCTGCCGGGATGGGGAAGTGCCCCCGGAGACATCTCCATCGGTCTCCATCGCCGTCTCCGCCGTCTCCATCGACCTCACCGCCGTCTCCATCAACCTTGCTGTCTCCTATGATGAGGAGGGAGTAGTTCATCCCCGGGGCAGAGGGCTCTACCGGTAGCTATGTGGTTCACCTCTCTCTCCCATGATGTGATCTCTATGTGATCATGAGCTTTGTATCATGTTGAATAAGTAGATGTTACTCTTCTTCATTATGTGTACTCTAGTGTGTTATTAAAGTAATCTATTCCTCCTGCCATGGTGTAACGGTGACAGTGCGTGCATCATGGTGGTACTTGGTCTAGGCTACGATTGTGATCTCTTACGGATTATGAGAATAATTATCACTATGATAGTATTGAAGTGATCTATTCCTCCTTTTATGGTGTAATGTTGACAGTGTGTGCACCGTGTTAGTGCTTGGTCTAAGTTGCAATAATATTTATCTTGAGTTGTGATTTGATTTGGATATCTCTATGAGTGGTTTTTGTCAAGTACTTGATGAACTTTAAGGAGTGCTTCGTAGCCCTACGCAATGATTAGTGTTATTCAATAGGAGAGTAATTCAGAGTACCATAGTGAAGAGAAGTTATTTATTTGTTCAATTATGTTATATTTGTTGGGAGTGTGTCCACTAGTGAAAGTATGATCCCTAGGCCTTGTTTCCAAGCATTGCACACCGTTTACTTACTGTTTTGTTACATGTTTGCTCGCAGTGATACTTATTTTATATTACAGTTGCTACTTATAATCATCCATACCACTTGTATTTCACTATCTCTTCGCCGAACTAGTGCACCTATACATCTGACAAGTGTATTGGGTGTGTTGGGGACACAAGAGACTTTCTGTATCGTAATTGCAGGGTTGCTTGAGAGGGATAGCTTTGACCTCTTCCTCCCTGAGTTAGATAAACCTTGGGTGATCCACTTAAGGGAAACTTGCTGCTGCTCTACAAACCTCTGCACTTGGAGGCCCAACACTATCTACAAGAACAGACGCGTGCGTAGACATCACCCTCATGTTCTGTTTCCAAAAGATTAGTTTAAGTCTGTGTTGTCCCCCTGGAGAGTAAAACTGTGTGATGTTTGAAGACTATGTTTTTATTATGTATGGTGGAATCTGGGCAATCATACCCAGATGTTTAAGACTATGTTAATGTATGTGGAGTTTGCTGTTGCATTACTGGTGCCCATGTTATCTGAATTCTCATGTTGGTGCACACTGCATTTGTTTCCTAAATTAGATGGTTTCATTCTCGTGTTGGTGCACACTGCCCAGGTTATGTGGTTGCGTGTGTTCTATTCAGCAAGATGTATGAATGGGATGGTGCACACTGCGGTCGTCAAGATATAGCTCCTCTACTGTTAGATCACCGCCGAAATTTTTGCAACAGATTAATGGATAGAAACGTTATCCTTCCTATTCTCCACTACTCCGATACGTGAATATCAGGACGTCAGTTCCTAGAAAGTCTCTATAAAAGGGACGTATGGCTAACACTAATTCCGCCACATCGGTAAACCATCTTTAGCTAAGCTATAGAGGTATGTATCAATATTTTAGGGTTGATTCGTATAGTTTTTATTTCCGCTTGTAAACCCTCCCTATTGTAGTTTGAACTTAACCATTGATCGATGGATGCGGGCGGAGGAGCGGGTAAGAAGCGCACTTTCGCCGGAGAGGGCTCTTCCAAAGGAGTTAGCAAAGATGACAAGGTACTACACAGGACTGTCTTTGTTTCAAAATATGTTTGTACTACGTATAAATGTATAAAAGGAACATTTCTTGATTTTTAACGTGTGTTGTATCATATGTCAGAAGCTGAAGGTTGTAGAGGTGGAGGATGTGCAAGAAGATTCTGATCCGGAACCTGAATCTGACGCGGATCCGTATGGTTCTCTCGATGGAGGAAGTCCAAGAAATTTTTCAGGGGATGAAGGGAACAAAAAAGGTGATGACGAAGACGATGACCCTGAACCACGATCACCAAATATTGATATCAAATCCGCAAAGAAAGCTAGGATCTCCCGTATAGTCATCTATCAGCTAAGGGTGATATATGGTGTTCGACAGACTAAGATTCTGGAAGCCATTGTAACACCAAACCTACAACCAGCAGGTTATGTGGTTGCGTGTGTTCTATTCAGCAAGATGCAGGATGCTAGGTGGCGAATCGTCCAATCTCACCAAAATGGTGACAACGGCTATGTTTACATCAAGATGTGGAACCGAGATCTGGTGAGGTTCCATGGAAAGATGTATGAATGAGATGGTGCACGTGTGACCTTCTGTATGGTGCAAACAATTTTACCGATTATTCCCACTGACCCCATGGATCAACACCATGTCGTCAAGATATAGCTCCTCTACTGTTAGAATAATTATTGTTTTAAAATTTTATTTACTTATCTAAAATTCTACTGTTTGAGGTCTAATTTTAATGATTTTTCATGAAAACTCCCCTATGATTATGTATTTTCTGTTTTTTAAGAATAAGGCTTGTGTTCTATTCTGCCATGCTCGTGGACCCACTCATCATTGACACAGCTGTTGCAACGAGTCAGCCGCCGCCGCCGACGCCATCTGGTTAGCTGCCACGTGGCAACGTGGCCTCCTCGCCCACCTCTTGCCTTGCCTCCACTCCCCTGGCCCCACTGTTACCATCATTTCTCCCAAATCCAAACTGCCCTGCCTCTCGCGCGCTGCAGAAAACCGTCCCCTAGCAGCTCCGGCGATGAAATCCCCTGTGCGGCGCCGTAATCCTGTCCCCAGAGAAGACCGTCCTCTCTCCTCCGCTCCAGGTAGGCTGGTAAGTGCCGCTCAATTCCTAGTCCCCGGAGAGGATCGTCCGCTCTCCTCTCGCTTCGAAGTGAACCTTGCCGGCGTTCTTCCTAGATCGCCGGCGGTGGGCCTCGAGCACGTACGGTGATTTTAAGTTGCCTCCCTTTTTTTCTTCGCTCCATCGCGTACTAGATCTACGAGCATCTCCACTCGCCCAGTAATGCGTGGCCCACTGTCAGCGGCACGACCGACGCTTCGTCGTCTCTACTCGTCTCGTCTCCCGCGCCTAGTAATGGCGCTGCAAACGGAAACAGCCTTGCAGCGGGGCAGCGAGCCGTCGCGTCGCAGCACGCGTCAGCGGGAAATGAATGCCATGTCGCGTGCTTCCCGCCCCTTCTCCTTCGTTTTCCCGCCCCGTTCCCGGCTATAAATAGCTCGTCGCCTCGACAATAGGTTCACATCCTCCAACCGCCGGTAGAAAATGCCTCGCCGTCTCTTGACAACCTACGCCATGCTCCCTCGAGGCGGTTCCGGCGCGCCACTAGCACCACCACCCCCACCTCCACCACCGCCGCCGCAGGACCCAGCTCCGCCGCAGGGCGAGGAGGAGGAGGACTCTGACGACGAGGAGTTCCTTGCCGAGCTGCCGACGGATGCGGAGGCAGAGGAGGCCGCTGCGGAACAGAGAGCGATCGTAGCGTCGTTCGAGACACAGCGCCGCGACCGGGCGGCGCAGGAGCTCATGGCCGCCGAGAGGAGGGAGGCAGTGATACGTCTCAAACGTATCTATAATTTTTGATGCTCCATGCTTGTTTTTACACCATTTGCATATTGTTTCGTTACACTTAGTGGCACTTTTATGCATTTTCCGGAACTAACCTATTAACGAAGTGCCACAGTGCCAGTTTCCTGTTTTCTGCTGTTTTTGTGTTTCAGAAGTGATACACAGGAAATATTCTCGGAATTGGACGAAACAAAAGCCAGAAGTCTTATTTTTCCCGGGAGCATCCAAACATCCGAAGAGAGGAAGGAGAGGGGCCAGAGGCCTCCCTCACAAGGGGCTGGCGCGGCCCAGGCCCTGGCCGCGCCACCCCTATGTGAGGAGCCCCTGGCTGCCCTCTCGCGACGCCCCTTCGCCTATAAGAAGCCTCGGGACGGAAAAACCTAAGCCCCCGATCAGATTTCCAGAAAGAGTTCCGTAGCTCCGCCGCCGCCACCGACGAATTTCGGGGGACAGAAGTCTCTGTTCCGGCACCCTGCCGGGACGGGGAAGTGCCCCCGGAGCCATCTCCATCGCCGTCTCCGCCGTCTCCATCAACCTCACCGCCATCTCCATCAACCTTGCTGTCTCCTATGATGAGGAGGGAGTAGTTCATCCCCGGGGCTGAGGGCTCTACCGGTAGCTATGTGGTTCACCTCTCTCTCCCATGATGTGATCTTTATGTGATCGTGAGCTTTGTATCATGTTGAACAAGTACATGTTATTATTCAGATATTAGTGTACTCTAGTGGTGATTATTAAAGTAATCTATTCCTCCTGCCATGGTGTAACGGTGACAGTGCGTGGATCATGGTGGTACTTGGTTTAGGCTATGATTGTGATCTCTTGTGGATTATGAGAATAATTATTGCTATGAAAGTTTGAGTGATCTATTCCTCCTTTCATGGTGTAAAGTTGACAGTGTGTGCACCGTGTTAGTACTTGGTTTAAGTTGCAATGATTTCTATCTTGAGTTGTGATCTGATTTGTTTATCGCTATGAGTGGTGTTTGTCAAGTACTTGATGAACTTTAAGGGGTGCTTCCGTAGCCACTACGCAATGATTAGTGTTATTCAATAGGAGAGTAATTCAGAGTACCTTAGCAAGAGAAGTTACTTGTTCAGTCATGTTATATTGTTGGGAGTGTGTCCACTAGTGAAAGTATGATCCCTAGGCCTTGTTTCCAAGCATTGCATACCGTTTACTTGCTGTTTTATTACTTGTTTGCTCGCAGCGATATTTATTCCAAGTTACATTTGCTACTTATAATCATCACTACCGCTTGTATTTCACTATCTCTTCGCCGAACTAGTGCACCTATACATCTGACAAGTGTATTGGGTGTGTTGGGGACACAAGAGACTTTCTGTATCATAATTGCAGGGTTGCTTGAGAGGGATAGCTTTGACCTCTAACCTCCCTGAGTTCGATAAACCTTGGGTGTTCCACTTAAGGGAAACTTGCTGCTGTTCTACAAACCTCTACACTTGGAGGCCCAACAAGTGTCTACAAGAATAGAAGTGTGTAGACATCAAGCTCTTTTCTGGCGCCGTTGCCGGGGAGGTAAGGTAAAAGGTACTCGCATCCTCCTGTGTGAGTGCTCGGAGTTATTTCCTTTAGATTTTGCAATTACATCTTTTTGTTTCTTGTTTTTATTTTCACTAGTTAGGCTTAATGGAAAATAAAGAGTTCTTTAGTCTTTTTTCTGAGTTTAGATTTGATGAGAAAATTGAAAAACCTTTGGAGCCTATTTCGCATAGCAATGTTATTAGTACGAATGCTTTGAATACTGTTAATGCTAATGCTATAGAAAAGTCTAAGCTTGGGGAAGCTGGTTTTGTTGAGTATGATATTTTTAGTCCCCTAGCTTTAGTGGAGAAAGTTTGCTCTGATGATATTTTATCTCCCATATGTGATGTTTCTAATGATGCTTGTGCTCCTCATCCTTTTGAAATACCTATGAAAATTGTTAGGCGTGTTATGGATAACTGCTATTTTGGAGATGGAACTGTCCATCCTGGTGATCATTTGCTTTTTATACATGAATTATGCGAGTTGTTCTAGTGTGCAGGTATTTCAATGAACCAAGTTAAGAAGAAGTTATTCTCTTTGTCACTGAAAGGCAGAGCTGAGGAATGGTATCGGCTGCTTGAAGATGGTCCATCTATTGGCTGGGAGGAAATTGTACCTCTCTTTTATTCTAAATTCTATCCTCCAAGTGAGATTCATAAAGATCGTAATCAGATATATAATTTTTGGCCTCATGAGGGAGAAAGCATTGCCCAAGCGTGGGGAAGATTGAAGTTACTAATGCATAAATGTCCTATTCATGATCTTCCCCGTAATATTGTTATTGATAATTTTTATGCACGGCTTACTCTTCCTGATAAGGATTATTTGGATGCTTCTTGCTTTGGATCATTCACTCATATGAAGGAAGATGCTAAGTGGAAACTTCTTGACCGTATACAAGAGAATGCTGAAGGATGGGATAGCGACAAAGGTAAAGGATCAGGTATGAATTATGAGTTTGATTGCATTAAGTCTTTCGCTGAAACTGCTAATTTTCAAGAGCTTAGTGCTAAATATGGTCTTGATCCTCAAATTATGGTTGATTGCTTTAAAGCCTTTGCTTCCCATATGAATGTTCCTAAAGGAAATGGGGATGTGTATCATGAACCTTTTAAGGACACTTGCATAGAAAGTGATATTGTTATTGATGATTGCAATAAACATGCTCAAACTTCTAAAAGTCCTATTTCTTATAAGCATGTTAATTTTTGTGGAGTACATAGACCTTGTGAACAGAGTTACAACAAGGAAGATTATTGCATCACCCACGCAAATGAAGAAACCAGCATGTGGCTCAAGGATCTAGATGTGCTTGGCGAATGGGTTTGTGAGCTTTATCCTTTTCTTTGTGAATATTGCGGTGAAAAAGGTCACTTTAATTTTCAATGTCCAATTAATCGAACGAGTACTGCAGATTTGTATTGTGATGATAAGATTACTCTCAATCAACATGATGAGCTTACTTTGTTTTTGAATTGTGAAGAGATATCTAGAAAGCTTTCTTTGGTTGACATGAATGATGTTGATATTAATAGCACCCTTCGTGGTTGTCACCTCTATTGTGCTAAAGATTGCCTAGCAAATACTTACTTACAAGATCTTATTAAACATGATGATTTGCCAAGCTATGATAGGACTAATAGATGTTTCGATCTTATTAATAGAGAGGAGGAATCCTCCAAAGTTTCTTCTATTGTTTCTATCAGCAAACCAGATTATGTGGAGAAGATGTCCTTCAAGTCTCTTCCTCCTAAAGGAGGGAGTAAGAAGAGTAAGAAGAAGAAGAAGAAGAATAAGAAGAAGAAGAATAAGAAGAAGAAGAAGAGGAGTAAAAGGCGAGAGGACACGGTATCTTCCCTTAAGCTTTATGATCCTGCTATAGATTATGATAATTCTGATTGGGATGATGTTCCTATGCCTGTTACCTATGTTAGTGATCATGATTGGGAAAAGCACTCTACTTTTGATATTGAAAATCTTTTTGGTACCAATTCTAAGGTTAATAATTGTTGTACCATCAGTGCTATCCATGTTCCTTCTTATGATGATATGTTTGACGAGTATGCTTTGCGACATAGTAGTTCTCTAGCTTGTGATGATGGGTATAATATTTTCAGTTCACCTACTTTTGAGGAGAAGAATAGTTATGATTACAATATGCCTCCTGTCTTTGATGATTATGGTGATGAGAATAATTATTCTGTTGAATCTGCTCCTACTACTGTTGTTCATGTAGGGAGTATTAATCCTTTTATGCATGTGGCTCATGATAGGGATGCTTTAAATGATAGTTATATTGTTAGTTCTATTCATGATGCTACTGAAAGTTATTATGAGAGAGGGAAACATGGTTTGATGGATCTCAACAATATTGAGTTTCCCCTCTTTATGTTGCAATTCTTGAAGTTGTACTTGTTTTGCCTTCCTATGCTTTTTGCTTTGTGCTTTCATGACTTGTCTCTTTACAAGACTATTTTTCATAGGAAGTGGTTTAGATTTAAATGTGTTCCATACTTGCTTTTTGATGCTCTCTATTGCTTTAAATTCCTATATGGCGCCTTTGCCTCAAGCGCGCCCGCATGAGCATCTTTGCAAATTTCTGCGCCTAGCTCAAAGGCGTTAAAGAAAAGCACTCTTGGGAGATAACCCAATGTTTTATTTTCAGTACTTTTTCTTTTATTTGAGTCTTGGAAGTTATTACTACTGTAATAACCGCTCCTTATCTTGTTTATTTCGTTTTTGTGCCAAGAGAAGCCTCTAATTTGAGTGAGGTAAAGATTTGGGGATGTTGCTGTCCTGAAACTGTTTTCGGTGCTACACTGTAAAAATTCGTGAAAATTCTCTGTTTATCTTTTGGACCTGCGATTTCTTGTGCATATGCCCCAGGTTATATCCAAACTTTCGTTAGTTTAACACTTTTTGATTTGAGCAACAGAAAATCCCTCAAAAATTCGACCTTTGTCAGCTGTTCAGTTTTGACAGATTTCTGCCAATATTTGTTTTTGCCACTTTATCGCTTTCTTTTGAGTTCTTTTTTATCATAGAACTCTTGTGGAAGTTGCTACAGTAGTATATACTTTATATGTGGTGGTTTTGGGTTGAAACCTGAAGCTAAAAGAGGTTGAATATATTTTATGCTTACACTAATGTTGCTAATAGAATTGTGTTTAGTTTTGTATGAAGGAAGTTTTCAAGTGTAGGGATTGGAGAATGATGAGATGAGATGAAGAATGGACAAAAGCTCAAGCTTGGGGATGCCCATGCATCACCCCAAGAAATATCCAAGAAGTACAAGCATCAAAGCTTGGGGATGCCCCCGAGGCACCCCTTCTTCATCGGCAAAAATCAGGTCACCTTTCAAGACACTATATTTTTATTGCTTCATGCACTATGTGTTTTTCTTGGAGCGTCAGTTGTTTTAGTTTTCTTAGTTAGTTTAGTTTTGTTTGCTGCAATAAATGGTTAGATCACATCATGTTTCTTTTGGAGGAGATGAACTCGTTTTCATTTGCTAAGAACACTCAGTTTTTCACTCTTATCGTTCACCGAGTGTTCTTCTTTTTCTGCTACTGCTACTGCTTTTGGTTTTCGTTTTTGCCTTGATTTGCGTTCAGATCTTGCCATATCTTTTCATCAAGGTGTATTTTTGCCTCTGGTCTTCATTGGTTTTCATCAAAAGAGGTGTTTATAAAAATTTCAAATGGTGTTGGAAAAGAGAAAAAGCTTTGTGCAAAATAGTGGTACAAGAAGGAGCTTGTGTAGACTGCGGCTTAGGCTTTTTCATGTCATGCTTGATGTCTTTTTGATAGTATGCTTAGTGGTTTTGCTGTAGCATGACTTGTCTCAAATAACTGAGATTGCTTAATGAGCCTTTGAAAAATCATGCGTTGTTTTTATTGTATGGAAGCATTATTTTGGTTTTCTCCTTGATGCTTTATTTGGGTTGACTTGGCGCATGCTCACACATGTTAGACTCTTCCAAAGTCGCCATTAGCCTTCATGATCATTTAGTTTTTGACTTTTGATGCCATCGTATGCTTCTTTTAATGTCGCTTTGTCGCTTTGCATGATTATGGCCATTACTGCTCTCTTAGTCGGTCGCTCCCAGTCTTTTGCTAGCCCTCACCTTGTACTGAGTATGAGCTCTACTCGTGCATCCAACTCCTAAAAGCCAAGTTTTCCATTGTGTCCACCATACATACCTACTAGCAATTTGCTATTCCAAGTAAATTTGACTTGCTTTTATATTCTCTTCAAATTAAACTCTTACCAGTGTTATGCGAAATTCGGTCAGTAAAGCTCTCACGAACCGGAAGGCACACTTTACTTTTTCCTGTTCTAAAAATTTGACATTGTGGTCTCTTATGTTGAGTTGTTATGCTTGCAAGTTGTAAGTTGGATTCTAGCCCAACCATGCCGTCATGGGGCAAGCTTTCAACATTGCACTACCTATTTGAGTTGATATCGTGATCTTTTGTTTACGGATGCCCGCTGTGTGAAATGAATTGGGAATCTTGTGAGGATCATGGAGTTTTTATATGTGTTAGGGAAACGCCGGGCCGCTAATCTAAGCCATGCATAATTCATGGTGGAAATTTGCAGCATACCCATGGTGAACATTCGACGACGCATCTCACAATAAAAAGCTAAACAATATAGCAAATAAAAGAGATGTCGAGGTGTTCATTGTCTGCTTGTCCTGTCATTTTGGTGTGGGCTTGTTCCATGTCATCGGGCACGGAAGTACCCCATTGGCGGTTCTCAATGATATGCATATACTTACAATGACAAGAGCCTTGCTTGGGACTCTAAGTAAATTAGCATGGTTTGGGTACTCGTATTCACGGGACACGAGGTTTTCAACTTATGATTTGTCAAGCATATGCATCATAATTGTTCTCGCATTAACTTTAACCATTCAAGATGCTTATGATGGGGGCAATGAGAGCTCAAAGCCGGTAAGTACCATAATTTTTGAAGGTTATAAAACTTGCAATCACTGCTTCCCTCCGCGAAGGGCCTTTCTTTTACTTTTATGTTGAGTCACCACCTTCTTCCTTTATGCACCATTAAGAGAGCATAGTTGTCATTCTTAGTGTGATATGCATTGTCCCAAAGTTCATTGATTGATTCATATTGTTGGTTTCACTTGTTCTCAAATTATTTGTATCTAGTCGCCCTCTTAAACTTTGAGGTGTCCTATGCATTTATGTTTTGCTCTCCATAAGGACAAGCTGAAAACTATTTGTATGTTTTTCCTTATGATTTGAATACACGTTTGACTTTCATTGTTTCATTTTCATGATCTTTTGTTTGTGTTCAATTGCATGTTTACAACATGGTTGCTAAGTTCTTATTGTCATGATTATATCTTCATGCCCATGTTTTAAGTTCTATTGATCCCAGCTCATCAATGCTTACATATATGATCAAGATTGTGTAGGTGCATGTCACCTCAAAAATTATTCTTTGTTATCACTTACCTACTCGAGGACGAGCAGGAGTTAAGCTTGGGGATGCTTGATACGTCTCAAACGTATCTATAATTTTTGATGCTCCATGCTTGTTTTTACACCATTTGCATATTGTTTCGTTACACTTAGTGGCACTTTTATGCATTTTCCGGAACTAACCTATTAACGAAGTGCCACAGTGCCAGTTTCCTGTTTTCTGCTGTTTTTGTGTTTCAGAAGTGATACACAGGAAATATTCTCGGAATTGGACGAAACAAAAGCCAGAAGTCTTATTTTTCCCGGGAGCATCCAAACATCCGAAGAGAGGAAGGAGAGGGGCCAGAGGCCTCCCTCACAAGGGGCTGGCGCGGCCCAGGCCCTGGCCGCGCCACCCCTATGTGAGGAGCCCCTGGCTGCCCTCTCGCGACGCCCCTTCGCCTATAAGAAGCCTCGGGACGGAAAAACCTAAGCCCCCGATCAGATTTCCAGAAAGAGTTCCGTAGCTCCGCCGCCGCCACCGACGAATTTCGGGGGACAGAAGTCTCTGTTCCGGCACCCTGCCGGGACGGGGAAGTGCCCCCGGAGCCATCTCCATCGCCGTCTCCGCCGTCTCCATCAACCTCACCGCCATCTCCATCAACCTTGCTGTCTCCTATGATGAGGAGGGAGTAGTTCATCCCCGGGGCTGAGGGCTCTACCGGTAGCTATGTGGTTCACCTCTCTCTCCCATGATGTGATCTTTATGTGATCGTGAGCTTTGTATCATGTTGAACAAGTACATGTTATTATTCAGATATTAGTGTACTCTAGTGGTGATTATTAAAGTAATCTATTCCTCCTGCCATGGTGTAACGGTGACAGTGCGTGGATCATGGTGGTACTTGGTTTAGGCTATGATTGTGATCTCTTGTGGATTATGAGAATAATTATTGCTATGATAGTTTGAGTGATCTATTCCTCCTTTCATGGTGTAAAGTTGACAGTGTGTGCACCGTGTTAGTACTTGGTTTAAGTTGCAATGATTTCTATCTTGAGTTGTGATCTGATTTGTTTATCGCTATGAGTGGTGTTTGTCAAGTACTTGATGAACTTTAAGGGGTGCTTCCGTAGCCACTACGCAATGATTAGTGTTATTCAATAGGAGAGTAATTCAGAGTACCTTAGCAAGAGAAGTTACTTGTTCAGTCATGTTATATTGTTGGGAGTGTGTCCACTAGTGAAAGTATGATCCCTAGGCCTTGTTTCCAAGCATTGCATACCGTTTACTTGCTGTTTTATTACTTGTTTGCTCGCAGCGATATTTATTCCAAGTTACATTTGCTACTTATAATCATCACTACCGCTTGTATTTCACTATCTCTTCGCCGAACTAGTGCACCTATACATCTGACAAGTGTATTGGGTGTGTTGGGGACACAAGAGACTTTCTGTATCGTAATTGCAGGGTTGCTTGAGAGGGATAGCTTTGACCTCTAACCTCCCTGAGTTCGATAAACCTTGGGTGTTCCACTTAAGGGAAACTTGCTGCTGTTCTACAAACCTCTGCACTTGGAGGCCCAACAAGTGTCTACAAGAATAGAAGTGTGTAGACATCAGGCAGCGGCAAGGCTGGCGAAGGACCATACTGCCACCCGCGCCGACGCCCACCGCCGCAACATCGAAGCAGCGAGGGCTGCGATGGCGGAGGCTGAGAGACGCCTCTTCCGGGCGGACGTGGCCGTAGGGCTCGCGAAGGTGGCGGCGGAGCGCCAGCGCCGCGAGCATCAGTACCCTCTCCCCTCCTTCAACGCATCGGCGCAGCGAGCGCAGGAGCGCTGCACCTTCATCTCATCCCTCGAGGAGGCCGAGCGCGACCGCAGCCAGCGCGCGGCGGAGGAGAACCGTCGCTGCCGCGGGATGGTTTCCGGCCGCCTGTCCGATGACGGAGCTGGGCCGTCCAACGCTTCACCGCCAGCACCATCGGCCGCATCGGTGAACTTGGCCGCCGGCGAGAACCGTCGCCACCGTGGGATGGTTTCCGGCCGCCTGTCCGATGACAGAGCTGGGCCGTCCAACGATTCACCGCCAGCACAATCGGCCGCATCGGTGAACTTTGCCGCCGGCGAGGACTCCGTCGAAGACCACCTCTTTTAGTCTATTTCATATTTTGCCGTATTTTGTAAAAACCATCTAAATTTCAATGAAATTTTATGTAGTATGCTGAATTATGTCGAGTTTAAATTTTGGGATGGGCGGCACGGCTGGGGAACCTCTGTACGCACTCTATTATTGTAGGGTAGTTGTTTCTGGATATGGTAGTAGATTTCACTTCATACTGGATATGGAATGAGGTACTGTCATTGCAAATTGTAGTAGCACATACTGCTAATTATAGCATAGTTTATTATTCCAAGGAAAATAGATGCCTGCACTAAATAGGTGCCCATTTCTTTCAGAAAAGCTTGCAAGTCTCCAGATGGACCCAACAATTAACCATATCGCCACTAAGGTGCAGGTTATACAAATTTCTATTTCTGGCTATGGTGTTTTTAGGTGCTACACAACATTGTAATAAGCACAATCTCTATTTTTAGGCTGATGCTTGTACTAGCCGGAAGAACCGTTCTGTCGATTATTTCAAGCTATTTAAAATCAATGATTCTTATGCTATCAAGAAATGCAAGAAAGCCACAACCAATAGGGATTACCCCCTCCCTTCATATCAAGGTACTGATCCAGATAGTGAGCCAAGGACTGTCTCATCTTCCAAGACACCTAAATCCAAGGCACGTAGACTCACATCGGGCCCACTCTCATCCTATCGTGGCCCTGCAAGGGCGGCTGAGACTATCGTCATTCACAGAGGTGTGAATCTGTCTAACATGGGTCTGATGATCTTTTAATACATTCTTATGGAGATAAAGATCACTAAGTAGTGCATTTCTTTCTAGGTCCCAAGATAACTGGTGACTTGGAATTCGACAAGCACTGTGTGTTTGCAAGCAATATCAATCTCACTGGTCGCCAGATTGCCGATCTCAATGCAATGGTTGCTAAACTGAGGCCAACAGTTCCATACTATATCTGTGAGATGAAGAAGTCACATGTCTTTCGTGGGAAGGCAAAAATGGTAATCTGCTTGACTCTTTTAATCTTCTCATGCACATGAATCTATGTTCAAAAACTGACTGTATTCTTGTACTCCAGTACTTTTCAGCAAAGTACAGCAATGCCCACCTCGCCCGCTATCTTCCATGCACCATTCCAACATATTGCAGTGAGCAAGATGGTTTCTATAATGTAAGCTTCACCCATCAGGGCAACGGTGTTGCCCAGATGACAACAAATTGGCCTAAGGTTCTCCAAAAAGCGTCGATAGAAGAAGGGAATGTGTGCATCTTCACCTTCTTGAATGTGGGGCAGGAGGCTATGTCTGTTCATGTTGAAAAAATGTAGCCTATATATGTTGCCCAGTTGCTATCAGTTAGTTAATTATGTTATTATATTATTGTGTCACCTGGTAGTCTAAACCATATGCCAATATGTTGCGCAGGCTATGATTACTTGCATTCTTCTCTGCATGCTTATACTCTATTTACTAAAACCATCTTGTTATGATGAAGTGCCTTAACTCGTACATGATTTTGTGAATTGAATTGTTTGTATTAACTGATTGCAACGTGTTGTGCTTTCTGTGATGCACTAATGGTCAATATGTCTATAAATTAAGCTTAGTTGTATTCAAACGGAATATGTCTGGTCCAGCGGCTAGATGGACTAGATAGATGGCATCCAAAATCTAGATAAGAGAATGCACAGCGTAATAGCATATAGAATAACATGTCATACAAGTTTTACAACTCAAGCCTTAATATATAGTATAAACCAGCCGATCAGAATTAGTACTAAAGCCTTAATATCTGGCATACAAGTTGAGTTGGTGCAGATGCATACACCACCAGATTAGTAGTTCAAGTTATCACTTAACTGGCTTACCTATCGGCACATTACTCATCAGATGGATAAACAGTACTTCCTCATCTGGTTCAAGCTCGAACACAGCCATGTCATCAACAGACATGCGTGAGGTGGTCACAAGCGTGCTCCAGTTAGTTGTAATCTGGGCACGACCATCGTTGCCCATCCGAAGCTTGACATAATGCACATCCTGCTCAGTTTCACCTTCAGGTGCATACGGGTCATCAGCGCAGGCTGGCACTATAACATCTCCTACTTCCAGGTACTGCTTGAGATAGTGCTGGCTGTACGGCTTCGAAAATACCTGATATGATAGTATAGATACTAGGGTGTCATGCAGTTGAGAAAACACGTTAGTATTCACTGTGCACAATAAAATCTTACCATCTTTGACTTCCCTTTAGCTTTTAGAGACTTCTTGACAGAGCAGACATACAAAGGGATCACCGGATTAGCACTATCAAGCCTCCGTGAGAGCAATTTGAGAAGTCCAATCCTTACATAAGACATTGGTACATCATTTCCGTAAATGATTTTATTTAGCTCCCAAGGTGCTAGGTCAAGAGCCCCCCTTTTATACCCCTAATGATGGGACCTACATGAATTATTTCATGATTGAGATATATGTCCTATCTCTCAAATTCTATAACCAGACATGTATAAGTTATTACCTTCATCTGTCAGCGCCGGTCCTAGATGGGTGTGGTACTGGTAAGTCCTGGGACTGTGCCCAATCACACAGTTCTCATCGTCGGAGGGACAGTCATAGCATGCTTCATGACGTTGTATTGTAACCTATAATTGTGTGAGGGACAGTTCATTATCATTTTAAAACAGGAACATGACAATATAACCAATAGCATTACATAGCTTCCAATAGCAATTTAAAAGCTCCACCAAGATCATGTCCTAACTATGTATAATCATTGGAATTCGACCTCATTGGAAAGACCTAAAAGCATGCTAATTTTGTGAAGAGTTTGCTGATACGTCCAATTTGCATCACTATTTTGTATCATAATTTACTGTTATTCATTGATATATTTCATATTTAGATATGATACTTATGTTATTTCCTTTGTTTTCACATGCTTGATGATCATCGGAGGAGTTGCTGCCAGAGTCAAGATTCTGCTGGAAAAGGACCATCAGGAGACCATATTTTGAAGATCAGGAAAATTCCAGAAAAATACCCAGAAATTATATTTTCCTAGAAGACCCACTAAGCCAGAAGGAGGAGTCGAGAGGAGCCAGGGGGCCCCACACGCCAGGGTGGCGCGGCCAGCCCCCTGGCCGCGCCAGCCCTGTGTGAGGGAGCCCTGGCCCACTTCTGGTCTCGCCCCTTCGCGTACATCATCGTCCCCGAAAACCTAAGTCGGAGAGGAGGCTCAGAGTTAGACACAGCCGCCTCTGCGGGGCAGAGAACACCAGAGAGAGAAAAGCTCTCCGGCAGAGAGAAATCTGCCGGGGAAATTCCTTCCCGGAGAGGGGAGATCGTCGCCATCGTCATCACCATCGCACCGGACTTCATCGGGATCATCATCATCATCATCTCCATCACCAGCACCTTCATCTCCACCATCACCACGCCATCCCGCTGTAACATCTTGAGTTGGATCTTGTTATATTCATAGGGGAAACTTTCCCGGTGTTGATTACTCTTGTAGTTGATGCTATTGAGTGGAACCGTTGGGTTAAGGTTTATGTCCAGATTGTTATTTACCATTATTTCACCTCTGATCATGATCCATATGATGTCTTGTGAGTAGTTCGTTTAGTTCTTGAGGACATGGGAGAAGTCAAGATGTTAGTAGTGAATTATTGTTGAGAAATATTTAATGGTTTGATATTGTTGTGGTGCTATTTCACTAGTGGTGTCATGTGAACGTCGACTACATGATACTTCACCATTTATGGGCCTAGTGAGATGCATTGTGTATTTGGCTACCGATTGTGGGGTTGCTGGAGTGACAAAAACCTAAACCTCCGTTGGGAAACCATTGCACCAGGGAGCGTAGGATCCTAGAGTTTAAGGCTGTGGTTAGATTTATCTTAATTACTTTCTTGTATTTGCGGATGCTTGCAAGGGGTATAATCACAAGTGTGTATTTATCCTAGTAAGGGTAGTGCGCTAGCACAGGTTCACCCCCATAACACTTACCAAACCAATAAATATTATTGGCTCTATGAAGCGAAAGCTCTTGACAGAAAACTCCCGTGTGTCCTCGAGAACGTTTGGTTATTATAAGTACACAACCGGCTTGTCCTTTGCTGAAGAAAGGATTGGGCCACTTGCTGCAATTGTTACTACTGTCTTTTATTTACTCGCACTTTATTTACTCGTTTTACCAAATACCCCTGAAAACCTGTTTGCTAGTATTTACAGTGATTCCTTGTTCGAAACTGCTCATCAACACCTTCTGCTCCTCGTTGGGTTCGACACTCTTATTTATCAAAAGTACTACGATACACCCCCTATACTTGTGGGTCATCAAGACTATTTTCTGGCGCCGTTGCCGGGGAATGTAGCGCTATTGAAGAGTGGAATTGGAAAAGGTAACCGTCACTGTGAGTATTGTTTTTATTTTTGTTTTACTCTGCTATGGAGAACTCTCCATTTGGTTTCCTATTTGGAAACACATCTACTACTACTGCTGCACATGCGGAGGAACCACCACCGCCGCCGCCTGCTGAAATTGATCCTTTTAAAATACCTATGAAAATTGTTGGGTGTATTATGGATAACTGCTATTCAGGAGATGGAACTGTCCATCCGGGTGATCACTTATTATTTATACATGAATTATGCGAGTTGTTCAGATGTGCAGGTATTTCACCAAGCCAGGTCAAGAAGAAATTATTCTCTATATCATTGAAAGGCAAAGCTGAAGAGTGGTATCGACTACTCCAAGATGGTCCATCTATGGCATGGGAGGATATTGTGCCTCTCTTTTATTCTAAGTTTTATCCTCCAAGTGAAATTCATAAAGACCGTAACCGGATATATAATTTTTGGCCTCATGATGGAGAGAGTATTGCCCAAGCGTGGGGGAGATTGAAGTTACTAATGCTCAAATGCCCCATTCATGAGCTCCCCAATAATATTGTTATTGATAATTTTTATGCGCGGCTTACTCTTCCTGATAAGGATTATTTGGATGCTTCTTGCTTTGGATCATTTACTCATATGAAAGAAGATGCTAAGTGGAAATTTCTTGACCGTATACAAGAGAATGCTGAAGGTTGGGAAAACGACAAAGGTAGGAAGTCAGGTATAAACTATGATTATGAATGCATTAAATCTTTTATGGAGACCGATGACTTTCATGGTGTTAGTGCTGCTTATGGTCTTGATTCACAAATACTTGCCAATTGTCTTAAGGCTTTTGCCTCTTATATTGATGTTCCAAAGAAAGATTGGAACAAATATCATGCGCCTTATAAAGACTCTATTAGTCATATTCCTGCTGCAGCTACTGAAGTTTGTACTGTTGATAGCATTGTGCCTGAACCTTATTTTGAGAAGACACCTTTCCCTGCTAAGGTAAAGAAGTATTCTACTTTGGTAAGTGTGTCTAATAAAAGTACTAAGAAAGCTGCAGAACCTGATGAGCAAATTACTATTAAGTCTCCTGTAGCTATATTGAAGGATCTTGTTACTAAAGATGTAGGAGATGAATATATTCTTTTTTGTGAAGATGCTTCTAACATTCTCTCACATCCTAAAAAGCATAGGAAAACAAGTGTTCCTGTAATTTTTGTCAGGATTGGAGATCATTGCTATTATGGTTTATGTGATATTGGTGCTAGTGCAAGTGTTATTCCCTTAGAGCTTTACAAAGAAATCATGCACGAGATTGGCGCTTGTGAACTTGAAGATATTGATGTGGTTGTTCAGCTAGCTAACAGAGAGACTGTTTGGCCTCTTGGTATTGTCCGAGATGTGGAAGTTCTTTGCGGTAAGACTAAATACCCTACTGATTTTCTAGTACTTGGTAAGGAGGCTAGTAAAACTTGTCCTATTATTTTTGGTAGACCATTTTTGAACACTTGTGGCGCTGTGATAGATTGTAAGAAGGAGAATTTTTTTACTAAGTTTAATGGAGAGTCTTATGAGTTTAATTTTTCCAAGTTTGCTAAGACTTCTTATGAGAATGAAACGCCTAATGAAAATTTTCGAGTAGAACAGCTTGCTTCTATTGCTCTTGCTCCTAATAATGCCTTGCAGCAATTCATGGAAGATCACGAAAGTGATGTTTTTAGCAAGGAAAGAGAAGAGATTGACGACATTCTTCTTCGTCAACCACCATTACTCAAGCATAATCTACCTGTGGAGGATCTTGGTACCACTTTGCCGCCTAAGGAAGATCCTGTTTTTGAATTAAAGCCTTTGCCTGATAATCTTAAATATGCTTATATAGATGATAAGAAAATATATCCTGTTATTATTAGCTCTAAACTTTCAGGAAAGGAAGAAGAAAGATTATTGGAGATATTGAGGAAACACCGAGGAGCTATGGGATATACCCTTGATGATTTAAAAGGGATTTCTCCCACTTTATGTCAGCATGCCATTAATATGGAGAAAGACGTGAAGCCAGTCGTGGAGCATCAACGCCGCCTAATTCCCAAGATGAAGGATGTGGTAAGAAATGAGGTATTAAAACTCCTTGATGCTGGTATTATTTATCCTATTGCTGATAGTAGATGGGTTAGTCCTGTTCATTGTATTCCTAAGAAAGGAGGTATGACTGTTGTGCCTAATGAGAATAACGAGCTTATTCCTCAAAGGGTAGTAGTTGGTTATATAATGTGCATTGATTATAGGAAGGTAAACAAAGTTACTAAGAAGGATCACTATCCTTTACCTTTTATAGATCAGATGTTAGAAAGGTTGTCTAAGAAGACGCATTTTTGTTTCCTTGATGGTTATTCTGGTTTTTCTCAAATTGCTGTTAAGAAGGATGATCAAGATAAAACCACTTTTACTTGTCCTTATGGAACTTATGCTTATAGACGTATGCCTTTTGGTTTATGCAATGCTCCTGCTACTTTTCAAAGATGCATGTCTGCTATTTTTCATGGCTTTTGTGAAGAAATTGTGGAGGTCTTCATGGACGATTTTTCCGTCTATGGAACTTCTTTTGATAATTGTTTGCACAACCTTGATAAAGTTTTGCAGAGGTGTGAAGAAACTAACCTTGTTCTTAATTGGGAGAAATGCCACTTTATGGTGAATGAAGGAATTGTCCTTGGACATAAAATTTCTGAAAGAGGTATTGAAGTCGACAGAGCAAAAGTTGAGGCAATTGAGAAAATGCCTTGTCCAAGAGATGTTAAAGGTATTCGTAGTATTCTTGGTCATGCTGGTTTCTATAGGAGGTTTATTAAAGATTTCTCTAAGATTTCAAAGCCTCTTACCAATCTTCTTCAAAAGGATGTACCATTTGTCTTTGATGATGATTGTAAGGAAGCTTTTGAAACTCTTAAGAAGGCTTTAACTACTGCTCCTATTGTTCAACCACCTGATTGGAATTTACCTTTTGAAATTATGTGTGATGCTAGTGATTTTGCTGTTGGTGCTGTTCTTGGACAGCGCGTAGATAATAAGTTGAATGTTATTCATTATGCTAGTAAGACTCTTGATGCTGCTCAGAAGAATTATGCTACTACTGAGAAAGAGTTTCTTGCTGTTGTTTTTGCTTGTGATAAGTTTAGATCTTACATTGTCAACTCTAAGGTTACTATTCATACTGATCACGCTGCTATTAGATATCTTATGACTAAGAAGGATGCTAAGCCTAGGCTTATTAGATGGGTGTTGCTTTTACAAAAGTTTGATTTGCATATCGTAGATAGGAAAGGTGCTGAAAATCCTGTGGCTGACAACTTGTCTAGATTGGAAAACATTTCTTTTGATCCTGTACCTGTTAATGATAGTTTTCCAAATGAACAGTTGGCTGCAATAAATGTAACTTCGCGAGACCTTCCTTGGTATGCTGATTATGCTAACTTTATTGTTTCCAAGTATTTGCCTCCAACCTTTACAGCTCAGCAAAGAAGAAAATTCTTCTATGATTTGAGGCATTATTTTTGGGATGACCCACACTTATATAAAGAAGGAGTTGATGGTATTATGAGAAGATGCGTACCGGAATATGAGCAACAAGAGATATTAAGAAAATGTCATGGTAGTGCTTATGGAGGGCATCATGCTGGAGATAGAACCGCACAGAAGGTTCTACAGTCAGGTTTTTATTGGCCAACCCTCTTTAAGGACGCCAGAAGGTATGTTTTATCCTGTGATGAATGTCAAAGAGTTGGTAATATCTCTAGACGCAATGAAATGCCTATGAATTACACTCTTGTTATTGAACCGTTTGATTGTTGGGGATTTGACTTTATGGGTCCTTTTCCTCCTTCAAAAGGCTATACCCATATACTTGTTGCTGTTGATTATGTTACTAAATGGGTAGAAGCCATACCTACAAAGAGTGCCGATGGTGAGACTTCGTTAAAAATGCTTAAGGATGTTATTTTTCCTAGGTTCGGAGTGCCTAGATATCTTATGACTGACGGAGGTTCTCATTTTATTCACGGTAGTTTTAGAAAAACTCTTGCTAGATATGATGTTAATCATAGAATTGCTTCTGCTTATCATCCCCAAACTAGTGGGCAAGTAGAGCTTTCAAATAGGGAGATCAAGTCTATCTTGCAGAAGACTGTTAGTAGATCTAGGAAAAACTGGGCTAGTAAGTTAAATGACGCTTTATGGGCTTATAGAACTGCTTATAAGAATCCCATGGGTATGTCTCCTTATAAGATGGTTTACGGAAAAGCGTGTCACTTGCCCTTAGAATTAGAACACAAAGCTTTTTGGGCAGTGAGAGAGCTTAATAGAGATTTTAAACTAGCCGGTAAGAAAAGGTTGTTAGATTTGAGTTCTCTAGATGAGTGGAGAAACGAAGCGTATGAGAATGCCAGACTTTTCAAAGAGAAACTCAAGCAATGGCATGATAAGAGAATTCTTAAGAGAGAGTTTCATGTTGGTGAGAGAGTTCTATTGTATAGGTCTCGTCTCAGATTTTTTGCAGGAAACTTACTTTCTAAATGGGAAGGACCATATGTTATTGTGGAAGTGTACCGCTCAGGTGCTATTAAGATTGCTTCATTGAAAGATGATTCTACACAAGTGGTGAATGGACAAAGACTCAAGCATTATATTTCTGGAGATTCTTATAATGAAGATGTTGATGTTATTGAAACAGTTTCTCCAGAAGATTATATCCAAGACAAATTGCAGGAACCTGCAGAGTTCGTTTTCGAATAGGTAAGAGATCTAGTCAGAAAAGTTTCGCGAAAAGTTCTTCCTTTAATATTTTTGCTGTTTTTACTAAATATGAAAAATCACGAGACGAAAAAGGGCACGAAAAAGAGTCCGTGTGTGCCTCACACACGGGTGGCGCGGGCCCACCCCTGGCCACGCCACCAGGGTGTGAGAACACCCCGGAACTCTTTTCCGTCTCGGTTTCTTCCTGTGATTTCGTTTCGGTGTATGTTTTTTGCTTATTTAACCCCCCGGAGTCCCCGAGGTCTGTATATCGTTTTCTCGTCGTGTTTTGTTTCGAGCTATTTCTCCAGGAGTTGATCTTAAGCTTAGGGGAGTCATGGCCTCTTCAAGTGACAACAAGGGCAAGGGGCCCTATGTAGACGATCAGCTACGCCAAAAGTGGAAGGAAGAGCAGGGTTCTGGGAGAGGAAGGCCGAGGAACCCTGCTTTTGAAGGACCAACAAAAGTTCGACGTATCTTTTCTCATGATTTGCAGGGACCAAAATATCATGTTTTGGATCTCGACTCCATGCCCGTGATAGAACACGGAATGCTGGTCACTTTTGAGCTTTGCACTAATTATCAAGCCTTGAAGAGGGAGGTAAAGATGCTTCAAGAAGAGAATCTTAGGCTTCGCTAGATGCAGGAATATTTCATTAATCCAAGGCTGCTTCCAATGCCACCAAAGGAGTAATTCATCATCGGTTTAGGCATCCCCTTGGCTTGTTCCAAGCTTGGGGGAGTGCCTCGGTATCACATCATTACCTTTCGCTCATTTACTTTTCAAGTAGTGTCATATCATGAATAGAGAAGTTATCATATAGAATAGTTTGCAGTTTGGAAGTATCCTCCTTATTCAGTTATCTATGTATCCCTTGGTGTGAGTTGCGGTAATAAAATATTAATGAGAAGTTTTATCGTTTACTTTTCGCACACCTTATGTTAGTTTGCAATTTCTCTTGTATGACTAGTCTTGTTGATTGGTATTGGTATCACATTGGGAGCGTAAGTAGATTTAGTTGGTTTTGGCAAACCTAGCTTGGTCAGTAGCAACTTTACCTTGAGATTTGAGTAGAAAAGAATAAAGTAGTGCCTACAGTTACATCACTTCAGTTTTCCCTTATGTTTGGCTTATAAGCATTGTTATTCTTAAAGTTAAAGTCGTTGTACCTTCAAGGGAGTTTGCATGTTTGTTCTTATTATATGTATGTTTGTTTGTTTCATGCAACTCTTATGCTTGCTACCCAGCCTTGCTAGCCAAAAACCTGTACTGAGAGGAAATACTTCTCGTGCATCCAATTCCCAAAAGCCAAGTCACTTCCAAAGAGTCCACTATAAATTCCTATGCATGGTATTTTAAGCCATTCCAAGTAAATTTTCATGTGCTACCTTTCAAAAACTTTCAAACACTTCTCATTTTGTGCCACTATTTTTAGCGCATGAGGACGTAGTGGATGGGTTTGTTATCTTCCATACTAAATTAAGTACCCCTCGACTAGGCAGCTTCATCTGCTCGTCATTAATTTTGCAAGGGAGCTGGTCAGACCATTATAATCTCAAAAAGAAAAAAGAAAGGAAAAAAGGGCACTCCTCCAATGGAATGTGAAAGTTGGTCGGCACCCGATGGAATCGGTTAGCCATGGTTTGAGAAAGGAAAAAGGTGGGGAGGAGTGCAAAGCTATAAAAGAGCACCAAAGTGCCAATTAATCAAACATCTCGGAACCGCTCTCACTTGTTTAGTATGGAAGATATCAAGAACTCCGTTGCTAGTCGTTGACAAAAGCAACCACTTCTCAAAATAACTTTTTACCTCTGTTTTACAAATGAAAAGCTCTAGCACATGTTTAATCCCTGCTTCCCTCTGCGAAGGGCCTATCTTTTACTTTTATGTTGAGTCAACCTATTTCCCTCTGTCTCAAGCAAGCATTTGAGTTGTTATGTTTCACTCATCCATATGTTGATCCGTTTAATCATGTTTATTATCTTCCTTGTTTTGTATAATGCTTTTGTCTGAAGGAATATATCTTTGAAAGCTTTCTATGTATGCAAAAGTTTACTTTGTTGAGCATATAGTCTTTGCTATATTAGCTCTGTTTTAAAAAGCTCCGTTTAAAAGAGAGAATAGCTTATTCATCGTTCTTTGATCAAGAGCTAAGGTTTGCCATTGCCAATTATATTTACCTTGTGCATCTTTACATGTGATTTCCTTTTACTTATTGCAAGTCTATATCTTATAAAGGGAAGTTGCTGTCTATTATAATTTGTGCCTTAGTGAATGTGATGCTTCTTGTCTGTATTTTGATTATCGACACTTCACTCCATAAACCTGTGGTCATGTTTACCGAGTTTGGTTTTCGCTTGGGGACAAGCGAGGTTTAAGCTTGGGGGGTTGATACGTCCAATTTGCATCACTATTTTGTATCATAATTTACTATTATTCATTGATATATTTCATATTTAGATATGATACTTATGTTATTTCCTTTGTTTTCACATGCTTGATGATCATCGGAGGAGTTGCTGCCAGAGTCAAGATTCTGCTGGAAAAGGACCATCAGGAGACCATATTTTGAAGATCAGGAAAATTCCAGAAAAATACCCAGAAATTATATTTTCCTAGAAGACCCACTAAGCCAGAAGGAGGAGTCGAGAGGAGCCAGGGGGGCCCCACACGCCAGGGTGGCGCGGCCAGCCCCCTGGCCGCGCCAGCCCTGTGTGAGGGAGCCCTGGCCCACTTCTGGTCTCGCCCCTTCGCGTACATCATCGTCCCCGAAAACCTAAGTCGGAGAGGAGGCTCAGAGTTAGACACAGCCGCCTCTGCGGGGCGGAGAACACCAGAGAGAGAAAAGCTCTCCGGCAGAGAGAAATCTGCCGGGGAAATTCCTTCCCGGAGAGGGGAGATCGTCGCCATCGTCATCACCATCGCACCGGACTTCATCGGGATCATCATCATCATCATCTCCATCACCAGCACCTTCATCTCCACCATCACCACGCCATCCCGCTGTAACATCTTGAGTTGGATCTTGTTATATTCATAGGGGAAACTTTCCCGGTGTTGATTACTCTTGTAGTTGATGCTATTGAGTGGAACCGTTGGGTTAAGGTTTATGTCCAGATTGTTATTTACCATTATTTCACCTCTGATCATGATCCATATGATGTCTTGTGAGTAGTTCGTTTAGTTCTTGAGGACATGGGAGAAGTCAAGATGTTAGTAGTGAATTATTGTTGAGAAATATTTAATGGTTTGATATTGTTGTGGTGCTATTTCACTAGTGGTGTCATGTGAACGTCGACTACATGATACTTCACCATTTATGGGCCTAGTGAGATGCATTGTGTATTTGGCTACCGATTGTGGGGTTGCTGGAGTGACAAAAACCTAAACCTCCGTTGGGAAACCATTGCACCAGGGAGCGTAGGATCCTAGAGTTTAAGGTTGTGGTTAGATTTATCTTAATTACTTTCTTGTATTTGCGGATGCTTGCAAGGGGTATAATCACAAGTGTGTATTTATCCTAGTAAGGGTAGTGCGCTAGCACAGGTTCACCCCCATAACACTTACCAAACCAATAAATATTATTGGCTCTATGAAGCGAAAGCTCTTGACAGAAAACTCCCGTGTGTCCTCGAGAACGTTTGGTTATTATAAGTACACAACCGGCTTGTCCTTTGCTGAAGAAAGGATTGGGCCACTTGCTGCAATTGTTACTACTGTCTTTTATTTACTCGCACTTTATTTACTCGTTTTACCAAATACCCCTGAAAACCTGTTTGCTAGTATTTACAGTGATTCCTTGTTCGAAACTGCTCATCAACACCTTCTGCTCCTCGTTGGGTTCGACACTCTTATTTATCGAAAGTACTACGATACACCCCCTATACTTGTGGGTCATCATTTGCCTATGAATCCTTGGCATGCCATGTTTGGTATTTTTCCAAGGTACTACATCATATACAATGACTCCATGCACTGTTTTTCCATTTTTTTGATTTTATTTGTATTTCTTTTGCTCACTTTTGAAATCTAGGTCAAACTCACGGTGCCGTGAGCCCTAAACCCCATAACCCATCACATCTATTTACTTCTTATAAATAATCAATTATAAATCACCAAAAAGCATGATGTAGCTTGCAATATTTGATATAGAAATAACCAATAGCATGGCTAAGCTTTCAATTATAATATGTAAACTAGAACATGATTTTAAACCCAATAGCTTTACATAGCTTCCAATAGCAATTAAAAAGCTCCACCACGCGCATGTCCTAACTATGTATGATCATTGGAAACTGACCTCCATTTCAAAAGCATGTGGAAAAACTTGGTCAAACTCACGGTGCCGTAAGCTCCCAAAAGCATGCCAAATTTGTGAAGAGTGTGCCTATGAATCCTTGGCATGCCCCGTTTGCTATTTTTCCAAGATACTACATCACATACCATGACTCCATGCGCTGGTTTTCCAATTATTTGATTTTATTTTTATTTCCTTAGCTCAATTTTGAATTCTAGGTCAAACTCACGGTGCCGTCACCCCATAACCCATCACATCTATATTCTTCGTCTAAATAACAAATTAAAAATAACCAAAAAACATGATGAGGAATGCAATATTTGATATACAAATCACCAAGAGCATGACATAGCTTTCTATTATCATTTTAAATTCATCTCAACAAGAACATGTCAATATATCCAGTAGCATTGCATAGCTTCCAACAGTGCTTTAAAAGCTCCACCAAGAGCATGTCCTAGATTTCCCCTTTTAGCACAATGGAGCAATGTTGTGTCCGAGATACAACACAATTTAAACTGGAATAAGAGCACCCATTCAATCATTTTAAATATTTTGGCAACAAACCGAACCGAACAAAGACTAAAATACAATAGGTAACCAATGTTTTGGCAGGGCATGCAAGTTTGAGCAACATACATAGCAACCATATAGTTCTGATTATAGAACAATCAAGCAGGCTCACTGACCATATGAACCACTCCTTTTGTGAAATATCAATTACGAAATTACTGAACTATCATTACAGAAGTAGAAATATTTTTGGAACATTCCCCTTGAACTAGTGCCGCCCCTTGAACTAGTGCTACATCGGAGCATTGGGCAATTCGTACGGGAAAACCCTACACTTACCTTGAGAAGGGATTCCTACGTGCAGGACGCCGTGGAGGTCGAACGCCACCCGGCCGGCGTTGGTTCAAGCAGTCGCTGTGGGCGGGGTGGCCAACCCCCAACAGCCGCTGGTTTGGGAGGAAGGCGACTGGAAATGTGATTTAGGGTTGAGGTCGCCACGGGTAGAGGTATCTAGTACTTTACCCCATATAGCAATCCTAGTCTAACTGACAGTGGACCCAGAAAAAAGAAGTAAAAGCCCAAGTAGATAAACATGGACAACTGTTATTTTATTTACGGGGCAGATTAAGGCTGCTACGCGTCTTCCTCCCCTGTCTCACTCCCCACTTCACAACCCTAAGCTCGCCGTAGCTCATGGCACCGCCGCCGCCGACGCTCCAATATCAAGCCCCCATCCGGCAGACAATGACTTGCCTTGTCAAAGCCGGTGTGCAGGTGCCAATAGCGGCTGTCATGAACTTCCCCAAGTTGGCGTTGTCGGCGGGGGCATTGCAGGCGGGGAGGAGGGTTTCCCTAAGGTCTAGATGCTCACCGGCTCTGTCCCAGGTAAGGGCTATGAAGCTGAAGTGGGGTAAGCTGGGGAAGCGTCGTCGGCGGCCATTCACCGCCTTCCCGGCGTCGAAGACCAACAAGAACTTGCGGCGGGCGAGGAAGCGGTCCATATCGAGTTCTACGATATGGCGTGCTTATGCGCCGCCAGCGAACCACAACTACACTGATCTATCATTGCGACTGCGGTTCACCAGGAAATACGACACCTATCAAGATCTGCCGTACTACTCGTTTGAAGAATGCCTCGCGGCGGCGCTGCTGGTCAGGTTCAACCAGACGCTTTTCCGCCAGAAGCGCGGAAAGCCCTCCTCCCCCAAGGGCGAGCGCAGCCGCCCGAGGAAGGGGAAGCCACGACGTGCATGCTGAATGGAGAAAAGCAGCAGGAGTTAGGCGGGAAGGGAAATCGTTCAGTTCCGGATGATTTAGCAATGAACTTTAGCGCTTCGCAGCATTTTGGTATGCCAACTTCCAAGAAGGCTGCTCTCCCCTAGTTTCTTCAGTTAAGTATAGTTAGTGTTAGACTAACTCTGAAGAATAGCTTTTGTATAGACAAGGCTAAAGCCGCCTTTTATGTTACTAACTAGCTTCTGTAAGTTTGAAGCAACCAAATATTATGAACTTTCAGATTTAGTGTTTCTCCTGTAAATTTCAGATCTGAAATCTACATTTATTTTTCTTCATTTTTGAGATTCGCATTTACAGAGATGAATTCGGTAAAAATTAACATAACAAGAAACAAGATGTTCATGAGGTTCCGCCACCAAGTCCACAGGAACGGCCACCACCGCCGTCGCCATTAGAGACAGCTAGCCGATCTCCTCTGAGATTGCCGCGCTTCCATTGGTGCCGCGCTTCTATAGGTGCCGCGCTTCCATTAGAGACATTAGAGGGAGCGATTCTAGATCTCCTATCTGGGGAGCTCAGATCTATGGGGGAAGGGAGGAGCCGGAACTGCGACCTGGGGAGCCCTTGCCACTATGTGGGAGATCCTAGCACCAGGGTGGTTTCGGCGATGGGGAGCTCGATTCCGGCGAAGTGACGGCGAGCTCGATTCCGGCGTAGCGACGGCGAGGGGTCGACGGCGAGCTGGGCGGGCGGACAGAACAGGGGAGGACGACAGAACAAGGAAGAAGACGGTGGCAACGGAACTCTAACGCTGACAAAGTCAAGTTCTGTTAGAATAACGGGTAAACCTGACAAGGTGGGCTCAGCAAGCGGCAGCGGAACGGGAATTATGAGTTCAAACGTTTTTCCCCCAATTCAAACACTACGATTTGGGCTCAAACAAATTTTACCAAAAAAAGACTCTCTGAGCTATTTGTTAAGGGCTTTTGGACCCCCAGGGTGATTGCAGCGAACTAAGGCACCTGTGAGCCTGTGGCAAGGAACTTGGTGACCGCAAACTGAATAGCCCCCAGGGAGAAGTACCCCTTTTTTCCCTCGTGCCTGTCAGCCCGTAGGTTTATGAGAATGAGATTCCTGCTAGGTTCCCACTGATTCGGGATGGGAATGGGCCGGGTCGACCCATTGAATCCTTGGCCCGACCCAAAATATCAAGGCCGATCGGGTCGGCCTTATACAAGAATTGGGTCATCGGGGCCGGCACTGAGCGACCCACTGGGTCAGCGGGGCCGACCCACATACAAATTCTGGAATCCACCGGTATAACTGGAATAACTCTAAGTAATCATTTTTATCTCCTAATACTTTCGCTGAGTAAAGCGATCCAATGGAAAAAAGAAATCCCACGTAGAGCTTGATTTTTTCCCAGCTTCTGACTGATACTAGCACACATTGGTCTTTGCTGCCTCTTATTTTCTCTTTTAAGAAAAATCTCACGTGCAGAAAATGACGAGATTGATCCATCTACTTTGCTTATACTTATCTATTAGCCATCAACTAGATACCTATACCAATCAACCATCTGCTAGCTATGTGTCAAAATAAATCATCAGCTAGCTTGCTTCGTACGTCCAACGCACTTTATCGGATCAATCTGCCTCTGTAAACTGGATGCGAGATCATAACTTTTTTATACCAATACAATATATTTTTTAGAGAACTAGCAAGGCGGCCCTCGCAAGTGCAAGGGAACATCTTTATCGTATTTGATATGTTTAAATTATATGATTCTATAATTTTTGTAAATATTATGGTAGATAAAATATCACATATATGGAAAAATATATTTTTAATCGTCTTAATGTATGGGGAGTAGGTATTCTCACATTTCCGAATAATAGGTGGTGTTATTTTTATTTATATGCATTTACTCTGTGCCGCACACTTCATTCTACTCTCTCACACACGCATTGTTTTTTATATAACAATGACTATACCACCTTAGATGGCATGTTGTTTCATGTGACACACTGAAGTTATAAAACTTGAATGGTACAAAGTTTCAACATTTAATTGGCCACCAGATTACTACAATTCATCTAAAGAATAATGTTTTGTAATTGCACAACCCACCTCCGGTCAGCTTGTAATTCTCAATCCACTCATTCATAGTCGGTGCATGCTAATCTTAAATTGCTCAAATTTTCTATCTTAGTCTCTCTTTCTCGTGTTCCCATTTTGTAGGTTTGCTACATTCACAATTTTCTTCCATCGTGATTAATATAATTACAATTACTACTATTTTAGCTACTAATTTCCACGTAAATACTTTTCAAAATTAAGCTATCTATGGAATGCACCTTATTAATTTTTATTTTTATTTTATACAAAAAGATTGCATTCCACCTAAGAGTTTTGATATATATACTTTTAGACTATATATGCTTTTAAATGAAACCAACGTGCCATTCTCTTTTCAGGAGTGTAATTTAGATATTACACATTATTCATATATATTTGATGGTATTGGTATATAATTACTAAATCAATCTACTTTAGCGTGTCTCATATATTATTTTTGTCAATGCTGACAGCATGGCCCATTGAGTAGTCATATGCTCTAAATCCTAACACCCAAGTGCCGACGCGTGTAAGCTAAAATAATTACTAAATCAGTCTACTTTAAAGTCTTTAATTATTATTTTGTGCACGCCGACATCATACCTAAGTGAGGAGTCATATTCCCTGAATCCTAACACGCAAGTGCCGACATTTGTAAGCTAAAATTAGGTTTTGAATATCAGTTTTGGAACTTTTTCATGCCCGATTGGCTTTGAAGTTGTCGTGCTGATCAAACTTGGTTTTTTTTATGTGTGTAAGCTAAATCAAGCCATATGGATCAGCTTTGGACTTCTTTTTTCCAATTAGCCATCAGTTTTGAAGCTTTCGTATGTACTGCTAAACCTTGGATTTTTTTACAACCTATAAGTTTTTTTTCTTTTAGCTAAGATTAGCTCCCGTTACGCGGTGCAGGTTCCATAAACATGCATGTTTTCCATAAAAAAACCCAGCCAGGTGTTAACGTACATTACGTTTTTTTGGTAGTTTTTTTAGATCTAATAGACAGAGCTACTTTTACAGCCACGTTCCAGTCAGGTTTTTTTCTAGACCTACCGGATTTAGCGTACACTTTTTTTTAACAAACGGGAATTACTTAATTGCTGGAGTCCAACTCTTAAACATTAACGTGTAACATACATCGTGTCAAAGAGTTTATATCAATCGTGTCAAATAGGTTACGTAACTTATATTTTCTTTTAGAATCATAGCCGTAAATTTTAGATCTAACTGATCTGATAATTTCAATGATGTGGATTAACGTGGTGTCTCTATTTTAGACTTCCGTATTGTGCTTTTAGTATATATTAGATGCTCCATATGTAAATACAGTCAAAAAGATTTACCGAAGCAAAAATTTGGGCCGGCCCTAGATACCCATCGGGCCAACGAGGCCAGTAGCCTTTTTGAAACGGGTCGACCCGTGACCCCTAAAATTGGCCTCAGGGCCAATGGGGCCGGGTCCAAGGCCGGGTCCGGGTCGGCCCGTTCCCATCCTGACCACTGATGTGACACAATGCAGCAATGCCTAAAAAATCCACAATGAAGCTAACAAGAGAGTAAAATTCATCGGTGGTCAATAGATTTGTCGACTTTCTTGCCGTGGTGGCCGTACATAGCAATATACAATTTACGGTTCTGATATACAAATTTGCTGTTCCATCTATTGTCACAGGAGCCCGTAGAGCGCCGTATTTGATGACATGACATTACGTTTACTAGTCTCCAGTAGTGGCGTTTCAATAAATAAAAACTCTCAATCTTGCTTCTTTATTCAAAGCCCAAAGACGGTATTTTTGACCAGATGAGGCACTTTAGTCAAACTGACTGGTGAGGCCCACTGCTCAATGTCATCCACCCACGGACCCACCTTCCTTCTCTTTGTCTTCCTCTGTCTCCCCACTCCACTCCATCGCTCCCCTACGGACGCTGCAGCCTGCACCTCCAACTTCGCCTCCACGCTCTCTTGAGCCTAGCTAGGATGAAACAACATCTACATATCTTTTGACGAACATGGTCCTTTAGCAAAACTAATGTCTCAGATGACCCCTCGACGAAAATATTTTGGAATCTGACCCATTGGTTCGATGCCAACTAGAATGAAGTCGAAGTAATGCAGGTCGATGTCGAAGCAAGGTAGGCGACACACGATTTGGCACAAAAAAGTGGCTGGCGCCAAGTTGTCTAACTACAAAACCAAAAATTTGTCAATTTTCTTTGGCGCTATGTCAAATTTACTTGGCTCCAATCTGCACAACTTTGGCTCTATCCGTGTTGGCGCCAAATATAGGGTTAGATGAGGGATTGGTTTTGACAAAAAGGTTAGATTAACCCATATGCCTTGCTTGTCGCTGGAGTACGCGGACAACAGCACCCTAGGTCGTGCCAGTTTGCTGAGAGCATTTCTAGTAGTTCAAATCCTTGTTCATTTCTCATAATCTCTAAGAAACCCTAGCCGCCGCATCCATCATACTTTTATTCTCCCTCGTGCGGTTGGTCTTGCCAGAGTAAGAAGAGACGGGGAACCCGATCAATGAGTGGAGTTTTTAATAAAAGCAGTATTTTCACTATATTAAGTTACGGTTTGTAATCCTCTTCTTTTTGACCTTAGCATCAATGGAGATGTGTTTCTAAAAAAAAGCATCAATGGAGATGGCATCTGTTAGAATAAATGATATTTGACTCTTCATTTGGTGCCAAGATCTCCTTCTCAATGGTGGTCTTGGAAGATTTAATTTCACTAGGTATGGTTCTTTAGATCTTGTTTCACTAGATTGATTTTGAATTCTCATGGTTGTCGCGAGGAGGACTAACCTTACAATATTAGTCAGAACTGCTACGTACTCAACAGTGATTCATAGTCTCGGTTCCCTTATGTTGATTGGGCTATTCGGTTATTTTTCTACTGGTGTTAGTACTCTTGACAATATTGGTTGATTATTTTATTGATTGCGTCATGCATATTGCCTTGGCATTGCGGCTCAAAATTATAGGAGAACATTTGCGGAAAATCGATTTAATGCCCAGGCACCATGGAGCCCGTTTTGGATTTTTCAAAAATCCATCAATAAAAATTGAAAAAAGCATCTACATGTAGCAAACGACGAGCACTACAAATCTGCAAATTTTTAAAGAAAAATACCTTGTATTTTGGGCACAGCAAAAAAGACAAATACGGATATTTTTTGGAATATGGGGGCCCATTCAAAATTGCACTATTCATGGCTAGATCTACAATTTTCACTTTTTTCTGAGGCTAGAATACAAGATATTTTCACATGATTTTTACCACGCGAGTAGTACAAATTATTCTCTACATCCTGGTATTTTTTTAAAAAATTTTGAATCTTCAAATTTGAATTTTTTTCAAAAAAAAATTTCGTGCTCCATGGTGCCCGAGCACTAAATTAACGCTCTCAGAATATTTGTTGGAATTTACAAGTGTGTCACTTCTTCGACTCCTTCAGGAAAGTATACGAATGTGTCTTTCAAAAAGAAAAAGTTTGACAGCTTCAATTATTCATTTGTAACTTTATTTTAGACAGCTCATGTATACCTACAGCGTACTATTTACAACTATCGATATACTCCCTCCATTTATAAATATAAGATATTTTGGCTTTGTGAAGCAAATGTATCTAGACATCTTTTAGTGCGTAGGTTCACTCGAATATATACACTAAAACTTATCTAGATACATATGCTTCACAAATCTAAAATATCTTATATTTATAAACGGAGGAAGTATGTGGTATTGGTAAAAAATGTACAGTAACATTAATACTAGGCCAAAGTCAACAGTAATTATTGTCTCGTCCACCGGTGTATATCTTTACTATTAAATGGGAGTCTGTGATGGTACGTCGCTCAAAAGTTTTTGACATCAAACATTCAACGCATCCAGCCCGTCCGATCTACATCTGATGGCATACATATTTCACAGTAAAAAAAAGGCAAGATTTAAAAGCCCAATCTGTAAACATAAAATCAGAAATTAATGAGATGTCGCTGTTACAGGGACACATTTATAAAGTTTCCTAAGTATCATCTCTCCTATTTTTTCTCCAATCAGTGCATATCTTTCACAATTAACAACGTCAATAAACCTTCCATTTTACTGGGGCACACTTTTGCTTTCTTAAGCCTGCACAACCAATTGGTTGAAACACAAAGAGTAATTAGAGGGGGAAAGAGGCCTCCACGTATCCATTAAACACGAAAATTTGACAGCTAAATCGGAATAACTGATTTTAGATTTGGGCACAACAAAGGGAGTACTCACTTTAATTTTACATCCGGATGACCTGAGCGACTGGGGCAAAGGCGTGATGTTATGGTATTTATGGCTCACATCTAAAAACCAAATATTACGATTTTGCCAAGAATTAAGATTCGTGTTACAAATTAGTGTGGTATCAATTCAGAAATGATCCCTTATCTTGTTTGTTTTATTACTCGGTTTGCATGCGGTGAGAATACATCGTGTAAAACTGATCCCTTCTCTGAATATGCATGCACGAAATAGTGGGAATGAATGGGCAGTTTTGCACATCTCGCTTGGGCATGCAAAATCAAAAAATAATTCATATGAGCCTCTACGTCTGTTGGCCAGATCTAATAATTCAGCTAATTAATATTGTGTTTACTATTTGATCGCTGATGAGAGGAATACATTGGAGAAGTGAGTCGCTCCTACTCAGTTACTATGTCGTAGTTATTCTCCAAGTGAGCCCTAAACACCGGAATTGGGGGAGTATGTGAACCATTCCTCTATCTTCTTCGTACTCTCCGGGAGGATCAACAAGGGTTTTACATTCTCCCCCACACTTTTTTGCACCTTTGAGCAGCAAGGGTGCCATGGCAAAAATTCAGCAGGCTTCACTCTTAAAGTCTCTCCCTCTCCATCTCAGCATATTAGCAAGCAAATACGACGACTTTTAATCTGAAGCAACACCCATTAAAGTAGAGATGCGAGGTAAGATTGGAGGATGCGATGGGGGTGCCAACTTCATTGATGATGAGGACGCCAACAGAGGAGGGACACAACTTGGACTTACAACCACAACTATATTTTGTTCTTCATGCACAGCCGCCGCTCGAACGTGGTAGTGTCCTGGCTGACTGTGTGTGAGGCGTTATTAGCCTCATCGGGGAGGGCATTCTCTACTTTTAGCAAGGGTTTCGAGTCGAGAAAGGAACTTTTAAAACACTTGCTAAAAGTACCAAGAAAATTAAGCCAAAGACAACATCCATTACATCATGCCCAATAACACTAAATTATACTATTTAGGAAAATACAGTCAAGCAAGGTGCAATCTTAATATTTTGACAATATATATTATGTGCTATATTTTTATATACATGAATATCTAATATATACTAAAAGCACAATACGGAAGTCTAAAATAGAGACACCACGTTAATCCACATCATTGAAATTATCAAATCAGTTAGATCTAAAATTTACGGCTATGATTCTAAAAGAAAATATAAGTTACGTAACCTATTTGACACGATTGATATAAACTCTTTGACACGATGTATGTTACACGTTAATGTTTAAGAGTTGGACTCCAGCAATTAAGTAATTCCCGTTTGTTAAAAAAAAGTGTACGCTAAATCCGGTAAGTCTAGAAAAAAACCTGACTGGAACGTGGCTGTAAAAGTAGCTCTGTCTATTAGATCTAAAAAAACTACCAAAAAAACGTAATGTACGTTAACACCTGGCTGGGTTTTTTTATGGAAAACATGCATGTTTATGGAACCTGCACCGCGTAACGGGAGCTAATCTTAGCTAAAAGAAAAAAAACTTATAGGTTGTAAAAAAATCCAAGGTTTAGCAGTACATACGGAAGCTTCAAAACTGATGGCTAATTGGAAAAAAGAAGTCCAAAGCTGATCCATATGGCTTGATTTAGCTTACACACATAAAAAAAACCAAGTTTGATCAGCACGACAACTTCAAAGCCAATCGGGCATGAAAAAGTTCCAAAACTGATATTCAAAACCTAATTTTAGCTTACAAATGTCGGCACTTGCGTGTTAGGATTCAGGGAATATGACTCCTCACTTAGGTATGATGTCGGCGTGCACAAAATAATAATTAAAGACTTTAAAGTAGACTGATTTAGTAATTATTTTAGCTTACACGCGTCGGCACTTGGGTGTTAGGATTTAGAGCATATGACTACTCAATGGGCCATGCTGTCAGCATTGACAAAAATAATATATGAGACACGCTAAAGTAGATTGATTTAGTAATTATATACCAATACCATCAAATATATATGAATAATGTGTAATATCTAAATTACACTCCTGAAAAGAGAATGGCACGTTGGTTTCATTTAAAAGCATATATAGTCTAAAAGTATATATATCAAAACTCTTAGGTGGAATACAATCTTTTTGTATAAAATAAAAATAAAAATTAATAAGGTGCATTCCATAGATAGCTTAATTTTGAAAAGTATTTACGTGGAAATTAGTAGCTAAAATAGTAGTAATTGTAATTATATTAATCACGATGGAAGAAAATTGTGAATGTAGCAAACCTACAAAATGGGAACACGAGAAAGAGAGACTAAGATAGAAAATTTGAGCAATTTAAGATTAGCATGCACCGACTATGAATGAGTGGATTGAGAATTACAAGCTGACCGGAGGTGGGTTGTGCAATTACAAAACATTATTCTTTAGATGAATTGTAGTAATCTGGTGGCCAATTAAATGTTGAAACTTTGTACCATTCAAGTTTTATAACTTCAGTGTGTCACATGAAACAACATGCCATCTAAGGTGGTATAGTCATTGTTATATAAAAAACAATGCGTGTGTGAGAGAGTAGAATGAAGTGTGCGGCACAGAGTAAATGCATATAAATAAAAATAACACCACCTATTATTCGGAAATGTGAGAATACCTACTCCCCATACATTAAGACGATTAAAAATATATTTTTCCATATATGTGATATTTTATCTACCATAATATTTACAAAAATTATAGAATCATATAATTTAAACATATCAAATACGATAAAGATGTTCCCTTGCACTTGCGAGGGCCGCCTTGCTAGTTCATATAAATTATATATGTTACGGATAAAAAATAACCATAGCAACGCACAGACATTCAACTAGTATGCTCTAATGTGCCAGTACTACCGTTGATGCGAAAAGGACCGCCAGAATCCGACGGCAAGCGCCTCCCCGACGCGGTCCACGGGATCAAGCCGAGCCAGATCCACGCGGCACGTGAGAAGTGACACCACACTCTGTCAGTCGCGCAGCCGCACTCCCCCGGCCGCCGCTGCCGGTCTCGTCCGTCGCAGATCCCCCACCACCGGCAATCTGCCACCGGCGAGGTCCACATGGCCACCTCTGCCGCCGCCGCCGCCGCCACGTCCCTCTCCTACCACCTCCTGGCGCCCAAACCCAAACCCAGAACCCCACCCCGCCTCTCCCTCCTCCCCCGCAAGCCCTCCCGCGCCGCCGGCGCCATCTCCGCCTCCGCCGCCGCGGCCTCCGACTTCCTCGCCCCGGTCCCCTCCCTCAAGTCCCGCCTCGCCGCCGGGGACACCCTCTACGGCCTCTTCCTCCTCTCCTTCTCCCCCACCCTCGCCGAGATCGCGGGGCTCGCCGGCTACGACTACGTGGTCGTCGACATGGAGCACGGCCCCGGCGGCATCCCGGAGGCCCTCGCCTGCCTCCGCGCCCTCGACGCCGCCCGCACCCCCGCCGTCCTCCGCCTCCCGGAGGCCTGCCCCGTCTGGGCGAAGAAGGCGCTCGACCTCGGCCCCGCGGGGCTCATGCTCCCCGCCGTCGAGTCTCCGGCCGCAGCCGCGGAGGCCATCTCGTACTGCCGGTACCCGCCCCGCGGCGTCCGTGGCGCCGCCTACCCGATCGTCCGCGCATCCGCGTACGGCCTCGACGACTCCTACGTGTCCCGATGCGAGGACGACACCCTCATTATCTGCCAGGTTGAGACCGCCGCCGGCGTTGCGGAGGTCGACGCCATTGCCGCCGTCGAAGGGGTCGACGTAGTCCAGATGGGCCCGCTCGACCTGTCGGCGAGCATGGGGTACCTGTGGGATCCTGGGAATAGGAAGGTGCGTGCGACTCTGAGGGAGGCCGAGAAGAAGGTGTTGGAGGCCAGGAAGAATAAGGATGCAGCCTCGGACACAAATGCGGCTTACTTGGGTGGGTTTGCGATGCCCAATGACCCACCTGAGCAGCTCAAGCTGAGGGGGTACAATATGGTCGCCGGAGCAGTGGACATTGGGTTGTTTCGAAAGGCGGCATTGGATAATGTCAAGCGGTTCAGGGAGGCGTCGATGGAGATCGGCGAAGAGGATAGTGCAGAGGAGGAGAAGGAAGATGGGTACTGGAGTGAGTGAGCAACAAGCTTAGCGCGACGGGAACTGGCGATGGTTTCTTATGTTTGTGTTCTGAACTGAAACTTCAGGGGCTCCATTTGGTGTACTCTTGTTTAGTTGATTTGGTTTTCATGAAGCGATCTGTTTGGGCACCTATAGTGTTCCCATTTGTAGCTGGTAACTGGTGCGTACCAATAAAGAGTTGGATTTTACTGAAATGCTGCTGTAAATCGTTGTTTCATTTACTTTTTATGCATATCCAGGAAAACTGGAATAGTCAAACACCAGAAATTACTTCATGGAAAGAGAAAAACAGTGCTAAGTTTTCGTAACAGAAGATTGTTGATGACTTCGTTTTTGTGGGGTCAGGGTGGGCTACACAGCCAGATTTCAGATTGTCAATCTCAACTCTTGCTCAACCTCAACCACTAGTTCAGATATGCTGGCACATCCCATCCTGAACCATTTAGGTCCTTTGGACACTTCCAAATCCAAAAATATCTCCTTCCAGTAACAGGATGCAGCCTTAGCAATTAGGGGCTGAGCTCTCTTCTGGTTCTCTCCCAAGGTTTTGGTGTTCTTTATCTCATGACCACGATGATTGCAGCTAGCCCCATAGTGAAAGCCAACCTTCCTTGCTCGTCAAGGATATCCTCCTGCTCAGATTTCACATCTGGTCATTCTTGGCGCCCATTGGAGGCTGCAAAACATTACCGGGCGCATGGCGTGCGCTCGCTGCGGATAACATGCGCTGCCACTAAGACTGCGAAATCTCCGGGTACTGCGGATATGTTTGCTTCCTTTTATTTCATATGGACCTGTTAATTATTCCGCTGGCATGATATTATCTTGCATGTTCCCTTTTATATTTTGCAGCTGAAGAAGAATGGAAGATTAAGCGGCAACTCCTATTAGAGAAGCGGGTAATAACCATCATCTGACTGTTAACTATCCTTCCATTAAACAAATTCTTAAGCTTACGTTTTATGAAGTAAGTTCGAGTAACACATGTATGTGTAGAAAAATTGGAGATTCATTGTGAATTAGGCCCTATGTTGACATTTATGGGGGCTTATCTATCTATTCTTGTTGATGCATATGTTAATTGGCTTAATTAACTGTTGACTCAAAGTGAGCCTTCTATGCTGAGCAGCCGTCATTTACATCAGAGGTGTTTCTGTTGTTTGTGTTTGCAGGTACGTAGTGTTGATGTGAAGGAAGCACTGCGGCTTCAAAAGGAAAACAGCTTTGTAATTCTTGATGTCAGACCAGAAGCAGAGTTTAAACAGGTATCTTGCAGTTGCTATCTCAGGCTCTTGGCTTAGGGCAAATACTTACTTTAACGTTACCGCTACAGCGCTACTTATCTTTTCTGTGCCGTTCATCTCTTAGAAACACTAACTGGAACAAACTTTGTACGTGTCAGTGATCATGTACTGAGTCAACAATACACTATTTGAATAAAATTCTATGCTAACTGAACAATCATATATATATGAGCATAATTTTTTTAAAAATCAGCTTAGGAATACCTAAAAGGCTAACAGTGATCAAATCCTTGCCAATGATGCCTAAGAATTAGCTTATTTTGCTATACTATGCACCGATTCATATAAACATGTTATTGCAGACTGTGGCAGTGGCACCATAGTTATGGTTTTTTACTTTTATGCAGGCTCACCCACCTGGTGCCGTTAATGTACAAATATACAGATTAATAAAAGAGTGGACAGCATGGGATATTGCAAGGAGGGCAGCATTTGCATTCTTTGGCATATTTGCTGGAACAGAAGAAAATCCCGAGTTCATAAAAAGTATGTTAGCAAGTTTTGCACTTCTGTTTGCCGCTTCCTCTCCATTTATATATGTCTACTGGCAATCAGACGCCTATGCCATCTTTGTGCAGCTGTTGAAGAAAAACTTGGTAAAGATGCAAAGATAATTGTAGCATGTTCAGCAGGAGGAACAATGAAGCCAACACAGAATCTACCTGATGGGAAGCAATCTAGGTATATTATGTTGACCAAGTATTGTTTATTTCTTAACTTGATTTGTTTCCATGGATTGTTGCTCCTTTTGTTATTGCCATGAAGGTGCTGAACTGCTGATACTGTATACTAATGTGATTTGGCTTCTTTTTCCTGAAATGAGAAGTGTTTTTTATTTCTATTGTTGTTTTTGTTTCGGCTAGTTTCTTACTTTCAACACTGCAGATCTAAAAAGTTCTAGTGTTATCATCTGTTGGTCAACTGGTCATGACTGACTTTGAATACAATTACTAACATTTTATCTGTGGACAATCTTAGATGATTCTATGCAATATTAAGGGGCATGATATTTGCAACCATAATTGCTCCAACTACCCTAACAAATAAAATTAGCCAGCATGAAGAAAAATGCTACCTGTGGATGGGCTCTTGGCCCAGTGGTGGGAATGCGGTGGCATCTCCGAGCTGATCTGAGTTCGAATCCCGGTGGGAAATTCAGTGTCTCACATCCGCTGGTGTGTTATGAAGTGTTCTGGAAAAATGTTATTTTTTGAAACGGAGGAAAAATATTATTTATGGATGGATGTTAACAACATTCTCTGCAAAATCTTTGGAGTATGTATAATAAAATTAACCAAATTTAATATTGTGCGTGTGCTTACATTGAGCATACTTAGTCAGCGGAAGACCAGACACAGGTTTCAATCCATAGCATACTGCAGATCCATATGCAGCGAAGTTGAAGCAGCTAGTACTTGTAGAGTGGTAGTTAATCTCAAAAAGCACTAGCTTACGCCTTTTCCCCCCATTTCTGGCATGCTCTAATTCCATGCTGTGCTTGACCATTATATTTACATATTAGATTTTTCATGTTTGTAATTCATACTAGTTGAGAACCAGCAGTGTTAGTTTCTTCCATATTTAAAGCTATGAACTTCAAATGTATAACAATTCATGCAAAATGATAATGGCGGTTGGAGAATTTCTGTGCTGCTTTCATGCCTGTAAGTTGAATAGATCCTCGGATCATTTTCTAATTATTTAATAGCAACTTTTCGAACAAGAAAATGGTTGCGGCTGGTGTTGCATGGAATTATCTGCAAGTTCTTAAGAAGTCTGCATCGTTTTCCATAGATAATCATAAAGCTACTGTCTGTCACCGAGTTTAACAAAATTCAGTGGTTGCTCCTTGGCTCTGGCAGGTCTTTGATAGCAGCATACCTGCTGGTCCTAGACGGTTACAAGAACGTGTTCCATATGGAAGGAGGACTCTACCAATGGTTCAAGGAAGACCTACCGGCTGAAGCAGAGGAAGAAGAATGAGCAGGAAATGATTACCACATTGTTTGTCCATAGCTGGAGGTGCAGTGAGTTGTACTGATGATTTCCACGGATCAAATGTATGCCTGCTAGTTTTGAGATTTTCCCCTTCTTTTTTGCGACGGAAACAAAATGCAAAGGTGTAATATGTAGACCGAATTGAACTGGATTTGGAGGGAAAATGAGTTTCCCTGATCAACGGCAGGTCACACTGTCACTTCTGAAGAATTGCACCGTTTCTTCTCGTACGCGTATATATATGCACAACAATGCAAGGTGCAATGTCTGTAAATTCTTAATTAGACAATGATTAATCTTTACAGTTAGTTACAGTGTCTCGCAACACCATCAGGACGAGCAGATCGTGTCGTCAGTCAGGAGCACGCGCACTGCGAGGAGGGGGCCTTCTTCATGGCGCTGGTCTCCATGATGGGGTCGTCCAAAGCCACCCTGGTCCCCTTGAGCGACAGCACCTCGCCACCGCCACCTCCATCGCTGTCGTGGCGTGCCCGCCGTGCCTCGTCGAGCTGGAGCGCCCGGCGAGAGACGACGGCGAAGACCTCCTCAAGGAGCGCGAGGAAGGCGCGCTCAACGTTGTCCCCAGTCAGTGCCGATGCCTCGGAGAAGAAGAGCCCCTGCTCCTCCGCCAGCCGCGCGGCCTCGTCGGTGGTCACCTCGCGTGGGCGGTGCGCCGGCGCGAGGTCGGCCTTGTTGCCGACTAGGGACACGACGGTGGAGCCATCGGCGTGGGCACGGAGCTCCTCCACCCAGCGGGGCACGTGGTCGAACGTCGCGCGCCGGGTCACGTCGTACACCACCATGGCGCCCAGCGCGCCGCGGTAGTAGGCGCTCGTCACCGCTCGGTACCTGCACCCCACAGACGCGCGACTATATTAGTCGAACACTTTATGTGAAGAAATTCAGTTGAACATTTCATGTTTCATCTTATCGAAGTGCTCAAATTTACTTGTGTAGAAATTCCCTTGGACCCGCGCATATCAGTCGTTGGTTGGAACATATGAATTGTATCAATGAAGTCCACTGTCGGACCCCTGAACTTTCTAAGTCCAGTTTTCATCATAATTAAACCTCCTAGGCAGTCCTAAAAGAACTTTGAAATTAAGAAATCATTCACTTCTGAAGGAAAATTGTCAACAGAGCGAATCCCTAGCAACACATGCAACATGGAAGACAAATGCATTGGATGGTTAGGAGGGTGGTGGCACCCCCATCCCACAACCTCAGGTTTGACACTTTGGTGTCTCATAAAAAGGCGATACATTCTTTTAATCGGTGGCGACGTTTTCATCGACAGCGAGGCATCTATGGTGACTTTGTCAATCTCAAGAACCGCCGGATGGTGTGTATGCGTGCGTTCATAGGGATGAGTGTATATATGCATTTGTGGGTGTTTGTATTATACTGTGTTTCACAAAAAAACACTAACAAAAAATAAAATATTTGCAACATAAATACAACCCTTCACAACAAATATCTACAATCATTGCAGTTGCATGCCGATGTGTGCGTACCAAACAACACAAGCATTTGCAGCTCGCTGAAAAAAGTATTTAACATAAATTTTTTCATAGTTTAACTAATTAATATTGTCAATATTGATATTGTCTTGTATGTTTGTCAAACTTAGTAAGTCTTGATTTTGACTAATTTTATAGTATCTTTTTCTTGAACGGACTAAGAAGACAACACAAACCTCTTTGCAATTGTAGAAGGGTTTCATAAGATTAAGCTTCTTTTTTGACAATTTCAAGTTATGTAACCAAAATTTGACTTGGGGTAAAGTTCATGGTATAAAAGTAGCCTTTGACCATGTATAGTACTCCTAGAAACCCTCAGACAAGTTCTAGAATAGAACATCAATTAACAAAAGTATTATTAGAAAAAATTGGTCTTATATTTTACATAGATAAGAGTTTAACAAATATATTTGCCTTTTTTAACTTAATATTCAGGCAAAAAAGTAATGATTAAGCTAGGTTATGTAATAAAACATATGTTAAAAAGATAACTATTTTAAGCAGAGAGGATAATATTTAGCAATATGGTCTATTGCGGAGGATATATTTTATCTTGTTTTTTGAAACTTGGCAAACAAATAAAATAGTTTTGAAAATTTATGAAAATTTCACGCGTGGGTAGAAACTACCCTAATAAGTTTCGTAGAAGTAATATCACCACTTTTTACCGATGTGATTTTTTTGGTAACTATTACCACAAATTTTAGTATGATAAGCTTCATAGAAGTAACATCACCATTTTTACCTATATGAAAAAAACAATTGTGCAACTATTGCTATAAATTTCAGTATGATAGCAAACTTTTAGTCATAATTTGTCTGTTGAAAATTCACTGTGGCAAGTTTCACTAGTGGAAAAACGGGCTTCCATTCATCCCATTTGTCTCGGACCAAATTCGATCCGCGGCTAAAGGGTCCATCAGTCCCGGTTCATTTGAAAATGCGGGCCAGAGGGCATTAGTCCCGGTTCAAAAGGGATCTTCAGTCCCGGTTTCATCTAACAGCCGGGACTAATGCCCCATGGGCCTTTAGTCCCGGCTCGTGGCACAAACCGGGACTAAAGGTCATCCTTTAGTCCTGGTTTGTTCCACGAGCCGGGACCAATGACCCGTTTAAACGAACCGCCCACTTCGCGCAAGTTATCGATCGACGACGCTTCAGATATCGATCGACATTACGAGCGACGATCGGGAACCGGCGCCGGCGACCTTGAAACTCGCCTGCATTCACACAACGCCGGTGTGCTCCTCATCTTCCCTCTTTCACTATATAAAGAACTCATATTTGATCATCTTCTTCCCCCAAAACATCTCCCTAGCCTCTTCTTCCCCAAAACCTCTCCCACACATCACCACATACCACCGGCTTGGAAAATGTACTTCATTTGAGCCATGTTGGATGAGCTTGCTTGGAAAATGTACTTCATTTGAGCCATGTTGGATGAGTATGTTTGGAAAAATGTACTCCCTTTGTTTCGGTTAACAAAGTCTTTTAATTTTCGAATTTGTGATTTTTCAAGTATTTTGGCTTTTTTGAATATTTTAATCATCTAAAAATTAATAATTAAATTATATATAAAGATTATTTGAAATTCATTGTTGCTTATTATTCGTAATCATTGTTTCTTATTTTGTGAATTTATTTGGAATTTAAAAAAGTAATATTATATATTACCAAAGTGTATAGGTTAATAGAATTGGTAGCATACAACTATCAAGAAGTCGCGAGCGCAGTCTTGGAAGCTAGTAGGGAAGGAATGGAGAAGTTAAGCGTGCTAAGGGTGGAGCAGTGTGAGGATGGGTGACCGACCGGGAAGTGAGGACCACAAGTACTTGTAATTGATTTGAGATATAGAGTGAGAGCTATAAGTATCTAATTTGATATGAGATATGAGAATAGAGATGATTAGATAATAGAGAAATAAAGAAATAAAGATAATACAGAAATTCTGAAACAGAAAATACAATTTTATTCCGAATGGACCTTTAGTCCCGGTCCCTGTTACGAACCGGGACCAAAGGTCCTCCAGCCGCTGCACATGCCCCGGGCCACGTGGAGGACCATTGGTCCCGGCTCGTAAGCAACCGGGACTAAAGGCTGGAGTCCCGCATGGTTAGTCCCGGTTGCGGAAACCGGGATTAATGAGCTTTACAAACCGAGATTGAAGGCCTTTTTTCCACCAGTGATTTCTATCAGGATATGAACATGTGTGAATGTTTTCGTAACTTTTTTCTAAACATAAGAATATGAGTTTTGCTAAAAGAAATTAAAAAAGTGAGAAAAGTGTATCCATGTTCTAGAAATACACTATGGACTATAACAACATATAAGCACACGTCATTTATGTAAAACCTATTATTCATTTAGTCTAGAATTCTGTACATACGTAACAAACAGGTCTCAACCTGAAATTGGGCACGTATGACCATTCCACTACGCTAAAGATTTTGCAAGTCCATTCCTAGAAAGGAGGAAAAGGCAGATATTTCCTTTGCAGGGATCACTTTCAGAGGACGGCGTGCACTAGTGGTCCGTAGAATCGTCCTTAGCAGCGGCAGAATCGACATGTGGCTGTCGCATTTGAATGCAGGCGCCGTAGCTTTCAGCTTCGCTGATGTAAGTTGCCTACCACTCAGCATCCCATCTTATCATCTTCTTCATTGCGTGCTGATCCAATTAGCGATAACCGGCTTGAATACATGGAGAAGATGTGGTGGACCGGTACCATATCCAATTATCGATCCCCTCATCCAGAAGCAAGCAGAGCACCGAAATGTACTCCCGTAGTTGGCCGTATGTGTACCAATCATGTGGAAGATACAGAATGGCGCGTACGCAACTAAGCAAATATTTTGTCCTTTGTGATGAACCAAACTCGGTCTTGTAATCAGGCTTTGGAACGATCTAGTAGTGGTTGTGTGCATCGCTCGACGTAGAAGCCGAGAGAATGGCACCTTCGTTTCGATTTCAGTTGACACCACCAGAATTGTACTACGTGTAAGGACGATCGATCGTCGTTGGTTAACTTGGTTTGACGCAGCAGCAAGGGCAGGCAGTTCGCTGGGAACGGAACCTCGATCGATCAAACCGTAGAAGAAAAGCAAACTATATTTGAACAGTCGACGGACATGCCCGGCCGGAGAAGGAAGATGAACTAACTGGTAGATGACGTACCTCTCCTGGCCGGCGGTGTCCCAGATCTGCGCCTTGACCCGCTTGCGGTGGAGGGTGAGGGTGCGGGTCTGGAACTCGACGCCGATGGTGGACTTGGAGTCGAGGAAGAACTCGTCCTTGGCGAACCGCCCCAGCAGCTGCGTCTTCCCCACCGCCGAGTCGCCCACCACCACCACCTTGAACACGTAGTCGATCTCCCCCTCCTTCTCCCCTTCCCACCCCGCCGCCGCCTCCTCCTCCTTCCCTCGGGACACCATAGCTTCCCTTCTCTCCGAGATCACCTCGGCCCCTCTCCCTTGATGATCTCTTGATTGATCCTTGCCTCTGGTTCTTGATGCGATGTGGATACTGTGTGAAGGAAAAGTGTCTCCAAATCTTAGTATCTAGCTTGGCTAATGGCTTGCTAGATAGCAGGGTAGGATGTGGTGTGGCATGCAGAAGCGGGACAGGGTATACACTATACAGGGCATGGCTCTAGGGCGGGACGCGGTGCTTTTGAGGTTTTACTTTGTGCCGCCGTCCGTCCGGCGAATTTTTGACAGAAGAGACCACCTGCACCAATGAAATGGCAAAAGAGACCACCTCTGAAAATATTTGCCAAAAAGGACCCCTACTGAGTGGCGGCACCCCTGGCCCAGGTGACACGTGGCACGTGCCGCCTGGGCCAATGCCGGCACCACCTTGCCGCCGTTGCCAAACCCGGCACGTGGCCGTGGCGTTTGGCCAGGCGCGGCAGGAGGTGACGTGGCAGGCATGCCGCCACCCCCGTTGCCGGCACCCCTTGCCACGTGGACATGCCGCCACCCCCATTGGCGGCAGGCCCTTGCCACGTGGACATGCCGCCACCCCCATTGGCGGCAGGGCCCCACAGCGGCTGATGGCATCGACCGGTGACGTTGCAACGCCGGTGACGTTGCAACGGCAACATGCCGGAACTGGGAACGGCGGCAGACCCTTGCCGGCATTGGCCCAGGCGGCACGTGCCACGTGTCGCCTGGGCCAGGGGTGCCGCCACTCAGTAGGGGTCTTTTTTGGCAAATATTTTCAGAGGTGGTCTCTTTTGCCATTTCATTGGTGCAGGTGGTCTCTTCTGTCAAAAATTCCCGTCCGGCCTCTGTGTGACGATGCTGTGCGTGTGCGCGCGTGTCTTGCTTTTGGAGAGAAGGGTTGCTGCGCAAAGTTACTTTGCTGTATGTGCGTGGCCGTGGCCTTCTTCTTTTCTTTGCGTGTCCGGCTTTAGACGTGCACCCCTTTTTTCTGTGCGTTGCCTCTTGCTTTTCTTGCGGAGCTCGAAAGCCAGGACCAAGGGAGTCCTGTCTTGGGCTGGAAACGGGCGTTGCTTCACATCTCCGTGTCCTGTGAACACGGCAACGCAACAGCTCAGTAAATGCAAACGGTGTCTCATCTCTTAATTTAATTAGTGGTAAGTACCTCGCAGTCTGTTAAGCAGAAAGCTAAGTATAGTACCCTCTACTATCATTTTTGTTAGAAAGCAAACGGCCAGAGTAAACGAGAGATAATGGACCGAGACGGTGCCGGCTGGGCGACCAGCCGTGCACTCGCCATAGAAAAAAAAGAACAGGGAAGAGAGGGTGCCACATGGGACCGGTTGCAATGCTCTACGCTCAGGGGTAAATTTAAGGCATGTACAACCCTGGACGCTAGTAGAGGTGCTTAAGTGAAAAAAATTATAATATTAAATCAAATAATTAGCTAAGCTCTGGGAACCAATGCGAGGCGCTAACCATGGGCACTAAAAAGGTGTTTTTATTTCATGGATAAGACGTGTTGGTGGTTTGAATCGTTCCCTGCGGAAGGAAAAAATAAAATGAAGCGTCGACGCAAGATTAAGAGGCGACGCCAACCTTATTCCCAGGATCAGCCGAGATAACTTCTAGGATTTTGACCGTAGCGCCCCTGCTAAGCGCTCCCGGTGTACATGCCCTTACCGGGTAGGTTTCGATAGGCTCAAGCTTACTCTTCCTTTTCAACAAGAAACGTTCACATATGTATGACTCAACCATAGTTCATGATGAAAGGTCATACATTTTTATTAGTAAGGGGAGCAAAGAATTATTCAAATGAAGCTAATCTGAATCCCTTTACAAACTAAGACTTGTGTCACAGGTGCATTTGCCTCCGTTTTTTAAAATGTCATAGGTGCACAACCAATTGTGCATCTAATTTTCAAAAAATCATGGAAGATTGCGCCACGTTTATTTTTTAAAATTATGTCGTCTATATTGGATTCGGCACTGTCTACATTGTACCAGATCTAAAGTATGTCACCTAAATGAAAGTGCTAGCGTGGACGGTTAATTAATTGACGGAAATTCCTATGGCCACAACTTTTGCCTCCTAGATGGGATCTCTAGACTCTAGTAAACTGGGCTAGTATCAACCAAGTAGGAAGGAAGCAAGAAGAGGATTCGAGGAAAAATCACTTGTTGACACCTCATATGCTCTAGAATTCTATAGTGCTAACAACTAAGATAGAAAAAATGTACTATACAAATCTCTAATGGGATGCCTGTCAAATTCATGCAACGTGCTACTCTCTCTAAAAGTTTAAAAACACTAAATAAACACAAACACATTTATGGTATACATCAATCACAAACATTGCTCCGTGAATGGACGCTAGTCTGCCATCTCTTATGTTTTGCCTACATTTAAACGGATTGAGGATCAATGAAATGCTCTAACGTAAATACTAGAAATAATGTTATTTAAAAATGGAGTCCACTTTGGCATTGGTAGGTGATTCTTATTGCTAAAAACAATAAGAATTATCATTTTTTTGCGGGTAATAAGAATTATCATTAGATGTTAATAAATGTTGTGTGACGAAAGCATATTTAAGCTTGAGAGGCGAAGTGAATTATACATAAGGCAATGTTTTTAGAATAAATAGTGTGTTAGCTGCTTGATGCTATTCAAAAGAGGTAAATTAATTTGTATAATCCGCGTCAAGTCGATAATGGGGCAAAGTCTGGACCTAATTCATCCCATGCAAAAAGTCACTAAAGTTGACCAATGTTATAGTCAAGACAGTGCGGTGGAGCTGTCCACGTTGGCCGGAGCTCCTCCACCTATCATGGCATGTGGTCGAACATCATGTGCCGAGTCATGTTGTACAACGCCATGGCTCCCAACACTCCTTGTTAGTACACGCTCGTCACCACCCGGTACCTGCTCCACACACATGTACGATTATATGAGTTAAACACTTCTTTATTTGACGCAATCCAGTTGAACATTTCATTTTCATCGTATCAAAATGCTCAATTGTTTTTGTGAAGAAACCCCTTGGACACACACATATCAGTCGTTGGTTGGAACATGTGAATGCTATGAATAAACTCCACTATCGGACCCTGAACTTTCGTAAGCTCACTTTCATCCTAATTAAACCTCCTAGGCAATCCTAAAAGAACTCCAAAATTAAGAAGTCATTCTTTTTGAAGGAAATTATCACCTCGCGATCCCTAACAAAACATGCAATGTGGAAGACAAATGCATACAATAAACAAAAACAACACTTACAAAATAATACATTTGCAACATAAATTCAACCCTCCACAACAAACACTGTATAATCACTGCAGTTGTATGCCGGATGTGAGTACCAAATAACACAAGCATTTCTAGCTTGTCAAAACAAGTACATCAAACAAAAAATATTTTCATAGATTATTTATTTAATATTGTAAATATCGATATTGTCATATATATTTGGTCAAACAAAGTAGGTTTTGATTTTATCTAACTTTATAGTACTATTTTTAAGGAGTTAGAAGACAACAAGACAATATAAACTTCTTTGAAACTATATAGGGGTTCAAATGAATTGTCTCATAAGATTAAGCTTTGTTCTAGACAATTTTCAAGTGATGTAAAAGTTGTCTTGGGGTAAATTTCATGGTCTAAAAGTAGTCTTTGACCATGAATATTACTCCCAGAAACACTCAAACAAGTTCTACAACAGAATATCAATTAACAAAAGCAAAGATGGAATACTGGTAGTATTACATTCTTATAGATAACATTTTTTATAGATATATTTATCTATGTTTAACTTAAATATCCGTGTTAGACTACATGTATGGTTAGGTTAGATTAGGACTCTAGGTATCTTGCCTTGTACTCCAAGTCTAGGTATCTTGCCTTGTACTCCAAGTCTCTACCTACCCCTTTGTACCACCTATATATACCCCCACCCGGGTCAGATCAATACAACACAGAAATTAAGGATTCATATCTTTCCACATGGTATCAGAGCGGTTAGTCTCACGACGCCGATCCTAGGTTCCTTCCACCACTTCCGCATCGCGCCGCCCCCGGGGAGATCTCTCCTCGGGGGCGCGGCACCCAGTTTTGATCAATGATCAGATCGGTTCCTTTAGATTAGATCTTAGATTCAATTTTCGAAATTCCAATTTCCAGTTCCTAGATTAGATTCAGTTTTAGCCAAAATAAATCCCTAATTTCTATACATCGAGCCCTCAAATCCGCGGTGAAAACCATTGAAGTCGGTGCATACGGCGGCTAGTCGACGCCAGAGTCTCCATCGCCTCCATCTGCATCCCCGCGTCCACAACGGACGCCACGCGCCACGAGCGTGCAGCACAACAGCAGCAACAACATGCATGCACATGTGACAAGGTATGCGATCTCCTGTTGATATGCATGCATGCTGATATCAAGTGCTCCAACGTCATGGACACCGCCAAGATCAACATGCTCCGCGCGCTCGGCGTGGTGCACGCTCGGCTGGGCGTTACTGCAACAACCACATGCACCCGGTGTCAAGATCATCAGCGTCGCCCGATCTACACTGCATCCAGCCGAACAACTTCACCGACATCAAGATCTTCACTGCATCAAGCCGGACATCAGTGACCCAAACACACGACATCAAGCAGTACGACTACATCAAGCTACGTCAAGATCATCGTCGAGTTCTACATCGCCAACAAAAATCATCGCCAAGGTCTACATCCAAGTGGTCTTCCGCCGCCGCCGATAAAAACCCCGCTGCCGCCGTGATCTTCAATCGCCGCTGCCGCCTACGACAAAAACTGCCGCCGCCGCAAAACCGCTGCCGCCGCCGCAAAGACAAAACCCGCCGCCGCCGCAGAACCGCTGCCGCCGCCGCACAAGACAAAACCCGCCGCCGCCGCAGAACCGCTGCCGCCGCCGCCCATGACAAGACCCGCCGCCGCTGCAGAACCGCTGCCGCCGCCGCCTAAAAACCCGCCGTCGCCGCAGAACACCTGCCGCCGCCGCCTAAAAACCCGCCGTCGCCGCAGTAACCCTGCCGCCGCCGCCAAAAACGCACAATTTTTTGCGCCTCCGGCTCTACGGCTACAACGACCACGACAACCTCGACCACGGCTACATCATGATCGGCTACCTCGACATCGATATCAAGAACACCGTCTACAGCAACTCAAGAACTCCAGTCAACAGCGTCCGCGTCGTCACTTGCGTCCACGCCACTCCCGCTGTGACTGCGGGAGGGAAGAGAGGAGAGACATGGAAGGCACCAGAGGTGCCGACCCATCAGAGACGCAGTTGATGATGATAAGGAGGAGAAGACAACGGACGGAAACGTATGACTTCAAATCGACTTCAAATCCAGTCGCAATCGTCCGCTTCACTCCCGCTACGACTGAGGGGGGAATGTTAGACTACATGTATGGTTAGGTTAGATTAGGACTCTAGGTATCTTGCCTTGTACTCCAAGTCTAGGTATCTTGCCTTGTACTCCAAGTCTCTACCTACCCCTTTGTACCGCCTATATATACCCCCACCCGGGTCAGATCAATACAACACAGAAATTAGGGATTCATATCTTTCCACAATCCGTACAAAAATTAATGATCAAGGTTGTGTAATAAAACATATGTAAAGAAGACACATATTTTAGACAGAGAGAGAATAATATTTAGCAATATGCTTATGAAAGAGCATGGAGCCCCCCATGTGTGATTTTGGTAATTAATGCCAATCCGGCGATCCCTGTGGACTAATATTTGCATTGAGTTATATTTGAAAGATTTATCCGTAGGCGATGCTTGAACCCTATGTTGGCTTCAAGGATGCATCGTTTTCTTCTATTGATTTTTGAATGTTGTATCTCATATTACATTACCAGTGACATAAAAAGAGATGATAGGCTCAGGAGTCCAAGAAATCCAGCTGAACTTTCTTTTAAGCTTGTTGAGACAAAACAAACCTTACTTCCCATTTATAAATTATTCTTCATAATTTTTCTCAAATTAATGTTGTCTTTGCGGGGAGAGAATGAAATTTCAGTGTATAACTTTTTGTTACGAAAGCTAGTGAACATTTAATGTGTAACTTGAAAATCGTATGGTTGGTCAACCGTTTGAACTTTGTTGAGTGAGATACGTTTAAGTTGTGACGATGCTATCAAGATATTTATGGACATGTACATACGTAAATTTAAGTTTTTTTTTGTTGAGAAGCCATCTTGGAGTTTATTGATTAGTTAAATAATAGTTACATCGTCAATTAGAAACTGAACAATAAAATTTGGTGGATCATCTACCCAAACATTATATTGATCACTAGATTCGTTAGCTAAAGTATGAGCTGCCATATTTGAATCCTGGGACTAAAGACATAATTAATATTACGGTTCGCTAAATCTCAGTCGATTGAGATTCACCTAACAAAAGCGCAACTGCAATTCAGCGAAAGTGTAACTCGCATCCAGTTGTCCTTTTCTGAAATGAGTGGGCCGAAAAGTGAAACTAGAACGAGTTACACTTTTCTCAAAATTACAGTTGCATTTTTCATAGGTGACTCAAAACTTAAGAAAATCTTGTTCGACTGAAACTTAGATAAATCCTTAATTTTATTGAAGGAACACACTTGTACAACAATCTCTACTAATAATATTGCAATAGGACTGGTCCGTGTCCGTAAAATACGCTTTCAACCAACACAATACGTTTTCGTCCGGTGTCTGGCCGCTCGCGCAAAAGTTTCGTCCGTAAGCTCGCGCAGAAGTTTCATCCGTTTCCTACTCAAACAAAACAATTCTTGAGGATCCCGGCCCCGTTGGACGAGTCCCCAAAGTCATTCCATGTCGGCTTCCGCGTCCACCCGGATACAGGCGGCCTGACGCGAATCTGACGGACATGGCGGTGGGCATGGCGTCCTCGCCGATCAATTTCTTCTAGATTTTTCTCAGCATCTCCGTTATTGGATGGGTCGTCTTCATTCCTCAAGTATGCCATCGTCCTCCAAGGCTCCAACCCACGCTGGAACCGATAGGAACGGCGGATAGGATCCTGGCCCTGGGAGCACAGAGCTTGGTTTTTGGGTGCGGCTGGCTGGGGAATTCGGGCATATCGTTTCGATCATCAAGAATCCACCGAGCAGCTGCAGTAATGAACTAGATCCTGATGGATGGTTTCTTTCTTCTCAGGAGCTCTTCGTGTGGCAGGTCTGGGGGTTTGCTACGTCTTCGGATCATATGGTTGGAATTCTGAAAAAAGATCTTTAGCTGCTTCCCTACCAGGGCGCCATCTCGACCGTCGTTAGCATGCGGTGTCAAGACGAGAGGATGGCGTGCACGCGGTGTGTTCGGACACTCGCGCGTGCCTGCTGCAAGCCCCCACGCGCGGCTGTGCTGACGGCAACACAGCAGACCAGGTCGACGGTGTAGTGCAGCTCCACGCAACGCTAGGAAAATGGCACATCGGCCAAGTGGTTCGTACCGGCCATCGATGCCGCCAGCAACTCTGTCCTGATCTGATCCGCCTCTCTGCGATGGCCATGACGACGCCGCCCTGAACACTAAACTGGAGTCGTCTGCCGCCTGAGCACCAACTACTTGGCCCACGCAGCTCTGAACTAGACGCTAGCGCTGCCTGGGTGAAGGTTAAAATTGATGCGGCATGCCCTGTCTTGTTTGTCCGGCATGTCCCTGTGCGGGCGTCGTACTCCACGACTTGGTATTGCCACATCTACTTGGTGCTATTGCTGGTCCGATGTGTGCTACCAAGAAAGCGCTGCTGATGCATGAAGATCATGTGCATCGAACGGTTCAGAGAATTCGAATGCATTGTGATGATTTGCTATTATATTTGCTGTCATTATAATTAAAAAGTGCAAAATCTTCAGATTTTGTAAATATGACATGTAACTGTTCAGGGAAGTAAAACCAACAGTTTAGAATTTGTGAGAGTATCACATCTCTTGGGCATTGGCCAACGATCAGACAAGATCGTGTCATGGTTCAGGAAAGGTATGCGCTTATGAGTATTTTGTTAAAAACTACACTTAATACTTAGGTTAGTTTTCTAAGGGATGATCCATGCTAATGTGAGAGTGTGCAGTGCACAACAACACGTGAGAGTTTTTGTTTTCTTTTCTCATCAGTCATCATTAAACATATAAGGATGAGAATCAAATATCTTGTCATATGTCCAATATAAATACACTGTATACTATTAAGCAAACGAATAAGATTAGAAAGGAAGCTGTGAATTTCTCTTTCAAGGTGACCTCTATGATATTTCAAATCATATAAAAGAAAGTCAAAAAAGCTAAGAGGTTTAGTTAATACAAATTACAATATTTCTAGAAAGTGAACATCATATGATTTATTTCAGACTCGTTGCAAAGCACGGGCACTTTGTGCTATCAGCTTTGGTTAATTCTACTAGATAGTTTTGTATTTCCTTCTAGAAGAGTTTAATTATAATTATGACTATACTTGCAAATTTTAAATCTTAATGCAGCTAGAAGTATTTTAAAGTATTTGTACTCGCATAATTTGACCCGTTGCAACGCACGGGCTTTGTCCTAGTATCTTGATAGATTGTACAAGTAGCAATCGCTGAACCAGCCCCTTCCACCATCGTCTCCACCACCTATTGGCAGTCAGATTATATAATCAGTCTATGTACTCCAATCTGATTATCTAGTGGAATGCCATCACGAGGCGCCAAAGCTTCAGTAGTTGCTGGATAGAAGGCAAATCTCACTTTACAGTTGCTCGCAACCATTAACTTCCCCAGATTATCTCGAATGACACCAGGCCACGTCAATATTTACCCCAAAAAAATGGCACCTTCTGCCAAGATATATCAATCCTTTTGTTTGACTCTCTTCTTCACGGATCTTGTAAAGAAGTTTGCAACCAACACTAGCAGCTCAGTAATTCGCTGCTCCTTTTCACCATTCACCGCACCTTCTTCTCATCCACCAGATAAATCATGTGGTCATAAGTATTAATTTCTTGCAGTTCAGGAATGTGCAACCATCTGAAATCACTGTAGCAGATCATGTATATTCTAAAACTGCACTTTCATCTCTGTCCGTCGGACTGGAGAAGCATTCTTATCCCTTCCTTCTCTCTCTTCAGCTACAGTAACTGCGAGCTTTCTCGTGTTCCCGGGACTGATCCAAAGCGTCTCCCGCCGGCGCCGCCGGTCGGAGATGGTGGAGGAGAGGTCCCGGACGCAGTAGTCTAGGTTGTGCAGTAGGTTGGGGCTTTCTGTCCCTTGTTTGGAGCTGGTCTTGCGATCTGTTCGGCCAGATCGGCATGCCCCTAGGGTTCCTTCCCTGTCTTCGCCGGCTTCGATGGTTGGAGGCGTCGATGGCGGGGGAGCCGCTGTCTCCAAGAATAAAGCCGTCCCCTGCGTCAATCTTGAAGCCCTCTCATCTCCGGCCGGCCGTGGCGGCGGGGGGAGCCGGGGAGGTGCTTCTCGGTGGCTCTCTCCCATCTCGCCGACCGTGGTGGCGGAGGATGGGGAGAGGCGCATGATCTGTCTGCTCTGGGTTTCTGCTGTGCTGATTTGATGTTTCTCCCCCTGCCGACCGGCCATGGTGGTGTGGGGTGCGGGGCAAGCAGCAACGGTGCTCTTGGAGCTTCAGAGTGGAGGGGGTTTGCTGCGGTTGCGGCGCATCGGCATGGCGTCTATCGTCTCTGCTTCTTCGGCTTCTGCGATGCTTCCATGGTGGAAGTGTTTGCAGGCTCTCGTGAAGGCGAACCCCCTTTATCTGCTCTTCAAGTGCCGCTGTCGCCCCCTGCTCACTCTTGAGGCAGTATTGGTGGATCTCTCTTCCTCTCTGGCCGGCCGTGGCGGCGAGGGGAGAAGAAGCGAGTTCTCCTGCTTTCGGTGTGCTGGCGGTGGCGTTCCCTGGCGTGCTGCTGTGACGTGTGTTTCTCTGGCTGCTAGATGGCTATTCCGCCGAGCCCTTCCTCTACGCCTGCCTCCTCCAGCCCAAGGCTGGTGCGGCGAGTTTGATGGCGGGCCTTTTGTCGTTGTCGGCTTCGGCATTGATCCGCCTTTTGTGACTGCTGTCCAGCTGCTTTGGTGCTGGAAGTCCTCTTCTTCGAGCTCTACCGCGTCGGCGGGTGAAAGCCGTCATGCATCCAAGATCCTGCGAGGATCTATCCTAAAGCTGGCAAATGGCTCCGGCAAGCAAACCTCCATTGGGAGGCCCTTTTCAAGATCTGCTTCCGCGTTCAACGTCGGTTTGGAGGCAAGTGGTGTCGTCCCCGCATCCTTTCTCGACGGCAGCTGGCCGGATCTCAAGCTCGGTGATGGTATCAGGGAAGGACTTGATTGTGTTTGCATATTATTCAGCGACGTCCTTTCTGCTTCTGCCAAGGATCCATGTGTAATTTTATTTTCTTATGGGGTTCCTTGTAATATCTTGTACTGCCACCACTTATTATTAATGTGACTTCCAGGCCCTTCGGGGCTTTTCTCGTTAAAAAAATATGTCTGTCGCTGCTGCTTCAGACTAGGTTCTCCAATCCAACAAGACTCCATATTTTTCTTGCCCCTTTCACATTTAAACAAAAGTACCTCTTATATCTTCATAATGTATCTTGCAGATTGGGTATTGACACTAGTGGAAAACGGGCCTTTAGCCTGGACCCTTTAGTCCCGGCCTCCATCTGGGCCGGGACTAAAGGCCCGGCCACGTCGCCCCAAAATGGCCTAGCCGCCCAGGAGGCTTTGGTCCCGGCCCGTAACGAGCCTTTAGTCCCGGTTTGAGATACAAACCGGGACTAAAGGGCTATGCGGTGTGCCGCCCGCATGTGCGCCTCCTTTAGTCCCGGTTTGTGTCTCAAACCGGGACTAAAGTCCTCTGCCTATATATATTGGCCACAGCCCCCCTCTCCCCTCTTCCTTGCATTTTTCTTGGATGGAAGAGTGTGGGTGTGTGCTAGCTCTCTATTTTTCTTGGATGCACTAGAGGTGTTTGTTGAAATGTGTGTTAGAGCGATGCCGCTTCAGTTCACCGAACACAACTACGATATGAGATGCCCGAGCCACGCTTAAACCTCTTCCTCTTTATTTCCACTTATTCTAAAAGGTTAGCAACTATATTTCCTCGTTTAGACCGTGCGGTACTAATTTTTAGGATCGTGATTGTGTTTGATATACTGTCGTATAACGCAGATGAGCCATCCATGGATGTACGGTGATTGACGCACAGCCGCTTACAGAGAAGGCGTGCATTCTTTTCGAGATGCGGCCGATGCGAACAAGCATGGTGGTGGCTATATGTTTTGTCCATGTGTTGAATGTCGGAATGAGAAGGATTACACTTCCTCAAGAGTCATTCAGAGCCACCTGCTTCGGTCTGGTTTTATGTCGGGCTATAATGTTTGGACCAAGCACGGAGAAAGAGGGGTTATGATGGAAGACGACGATGAAGAAGAAGAGAACGATGATGACAACTACCGATCTATGTTCCCTGAGTATGCTGATACCGCAATGGAAGACAATGAAGAAGAAGATCAGGGTGAAGAACAGGAACCAGATGAGCCCGCTGATGATCTTGGCCGGGTCATTTCTGATGCACGGCGAGGCTGCGACATAGAAAAGGAGAGGTTGCAGTTCGAGCAGATGTTACAGGACCACAACAAATTGTTGTACCCAACTTGTGAAGATGGCCAGAAGAAGCTGGGTAGCACACTGGAATTGCTGAAGTGGAAGGCAGAGACCGGTGTGACTGACTCGTCATTCGAAAAGTTGCTGGTACTGATGAAGAAGATGCTTCCAAGAAAGAACGAATTCCCGCCAGCACGTACGAAGCAAAGAAGCTTGTCTGCCCTCTAGGATTAGACGTGCAGAAGATACATGCATGCCCTAATGACTGCATCCTCTACCGCGGTGAGAAGTACGAGAATATGGATAAATGTCCGGTATGCACTGCATTGCGGTATAAGATCAGAAAAGATGACCCTGGTGATATTGAGGGCGAGCCACCCAGGAAGAGGGTTCCTGCCAAGGTGATGTGGTATGCTCCTATAATACCACGGTTGAAACGTCTGTTCAGAAATAAAGATCATGCGAAGTTGTTGCGATGGCACATGGAAGATCATATGAAAGACGACAAGTTGAGGCACCCCGCTGATGGTCGGCAGTGGAGAAAAATCGAGAGAGAGTTCCCGAGATTTGCAGGTGACGCAAGGAACTTATGGTTTGGTCTAAGTACAGATGGCATGAATCCTTTTGGGGAGCAGAGTTGCAGTCACAGCACCTGGCCCGTTACTCTATGTATCTACAACCTTCCTCCTTGGTTGTGCATGAAGCGGAAGTTCATTATGATGCCAGTGCTTATCCAAGGTCCAAAGCAACCCGGCAACGACATTGATGTGTACCTAAGGCCATTAGTTGATGAACTTTTACAGCTGTGGGCCGAACCAGGTGTACGTGTGTGGGACGAGCACAAACAAGAGGAATTTGACCTTCGAGCGTTGCTTTTCGTAACCATCAATGATTGGCCTGCTCTTAGTAACATTTCAGGACAGTCAAACAAGGGATACAATGCATGCACGCACTGTTTGGATCAGACAGAAAGTATATATCTGGACAAATGTAGGAAGAATGTGTACCCATACAATCGTCGTTTTCTTCCGCCCAAGCATCCCTTAAAGAAAAAAGGCAAGCATTTCAATGGCAAGGCAGAACCCCGGGGGAAGCCTGTCATCCGTACTGGTGCTGAAGTATTTGATATGGTCAAAGATTTAAAACTAATCTTTGGAAAGGGTCCTGGCAGCCAACCTGTTCCTAACGGCCCTGATAAGCGCGTACCCATGTGGAAGAAGAAATCTATATTTTGGGAGCTACCCTATTGGGAAGTCCATGAGGTCCGCTCCGCAATCGACGTGATGCACCTGACGAAGAATCTCTGCGTGAATATTCTAGGCTTCTTGGGCTTGTATGGGAAGTCAAAAGATACACCGGAAGCACGGGAGGACCAGGAACGTCATAAAGGAAGAGATGGCATGCATCCAGGGCAGTTTCAAGGGCGTGCCAGCTACGCTCTTACCAAGGAAGAGAAGGAAATCTTCTTTGAAGTCCTTTTCAGTATCAAGGTCCCGACTGGCTTCTCGTCGAATATAAAGGGAATCGTAAATATGAAAGACAAAAAATTCCAAAACCTAAAGTCTCATGACTGCCACGTGCTTATGACGCAATTGCTTCTGGTTGCATTGAGGGGAATTCTACCGGAAAATGTTCGCCTGGCAATTGTGAAGGTATGTGCATTCCTCAATGCAATTTCTCAAAAGGTAATCGATCGAGAAAGTCTATCAGGGTTACAGATTGATGTGGTCCAATGTCTGGTCAGCTTCGAGTTGTTGTTCCCGCCATCCTTCTTCAATATAATGACACACCTCCTAGTTCACCTAGTCGAAGAGATTAGAATTCTCGGTCCTGTGTTTCTACACAATATGTTCCCCTTCGAGAGGTTCATGGGAGTCTTAAAGAAATATGTTCGTAACCGTGCTAGGCCAGAAGGAAGCATCTCCAAGGTCTATGGAACAGAGGAGGTCATTGAGTTTTGTGTGGACTTTCTTCCTGACCTTAAGCCGATTGGTGTTCCTGAATCTCGGTATGAGGGTAGGCTGACAGGAAAAGGCACACTAGGAAGGAAAGCAAAAGTATGTATGGACGGGCATTCTTTCTCTCAAGCACACTACACAGTTCTACACAATTCCACCGTGGTGGCTCCGTATATCGTGAGACACAAGAATATTCTACGCTCTGAAAACCCGGGGAAGAATGACTCTTGGATTAAAGGGGAACACGAGAAGACTTTCGGCAGTTGGTTGCAGACACATCTTACGAGAAGACTTTCCAAGGGTACAAGATAAATGGGAATACATTTTACATGGTTGCCCAAGATAAAAAGAGCACCAACCAAAACAGTGGTGTCCGCTTTGATGCAACAGACGAGAATGGGCACTGTTTGGAAACATATTACGGGTACATAGAGGAGATATGGGAACTTGACTATGGACCTACTTTTAAGATCCCTTTGTTTCGGTGCAAATGGGTGAAGCTGACAGGAGGCGGGGTAGTTGTAGACCAAAAGTACGGCATGAAACAGTGGATCTCAACAATCTTGCGTACATGGATGAACCATTCGTCCTAGCCAACGATGTCGCTCAGGTTTTCTATGTGAAGGACATGTCTACAAAAATGAGAAAAAGAAATCAGCAAAAGAAGACATCGTCCGATGAGCCAAAGCGCCACATAGTTCTTTCAGGGAAAAGAAACATCGTGGGAGTAGATGACAAGACAGACATGTTAGTAGATTATAATAAGTTTCATGAAATTCCGCCCTTCAAAGTGAAAACTGACCCAAGCATCCTACTGAATGATGAAGATTCTCCATGGCTACGACCCAGAAAAAAACAGAAATAATAGATAGGAATGTTGGTGCAATAATGTAATAATGTATTAAACCTTTTATGTAATGCATGTATGGAATGTACTAAACCTTTTATTCAAACACTTTTCATTTTCATAGTTTTGTCAAATTCTCAAATATGCAAAAAGAATATTAATAAACATAGTTTTTAATTGAAAATGGCAAAATAGTTAATAGTTTGGATAGTTAAAATAATTAATTTTGAAAATAGAAAAAAGTTTTGAATTATTTATTCAATTTCAAACACTTTTCATTTTCATAGTTTTGTCAAATTCTCAAATATGTAAAAAGAATATTAATAAACATAGTTTTTAATTGAAAATGGCAAAATAGTTAATAGTTTGGATAGTTAAAATAATTAATTTTGAAAATAGAAAAAAGTTTTGAATTATTTATTCAATTTCAAACACTTTTCATTTTCATAGTTTTGTCAAATTCTCAAATATGCAAAAAGAATATTAATAAACATAGTTTTTAATTGAAAATGGCAAAATAGTTAATAGTTTGGATAGTTAAAATAATTAATTTTTAAAATAGAAAATAGTTTTGAATTATATATTCAATTTCAAACACTTTTCATTTTCATAGTTTTGTCAAATTCTCAAATATGCAAACAGAATATTAATAAACATAGTTTTTAATTGAAAATGGCAAAATAGTTAATAGTTTGGATAGTTAAAATAATTAATTTTTAAAATAGAAAATAGTTTTGAATTATTTATTCAATTTCAAACACTTTTCATTTTCATAGTTTTGTCAAATTCTCAAATATGCAAACAGATAACTATTTATAAAACAAATAAAACAAAAAAAAACAGAAAATAGGCCTTTAGTCCCGGTCGGGACCACAGACCGGGACTAAAGGCCCTGGTGCTGGAAACCCCCCGCCGATGCCTTTAGTCCCGGGCGGTGGTTCAAGCCGGCACTAAAGGCCCCCCTTTAGTCCCGGCTTGAACCACCGCCCGGGACTAAAGGTCCCGGGGTATAAAACGTGCCTCTTTGTCCCGGCCAGTGCCGGGACTTAGAAAATTTCGCGCGCGAGGAGAAACCGCACGCCGTCAGGCTGCCTGAGCTCGCCGCCGCCGCGCCACCGCGCCCGAGCTCGCCGCCGCCGTGCCCGCCACCGCGCCCGAGCTCGCCGCCGCCGTGCCCGCCACCGCGCCCGAGCTCGCCGCCGCCGTGCCCGCCGCCGCGCCACCGCGCCGCCGTACTGCCAGCCGCCCGAGCTCGCCGCGCCGCCGTACTACCAGCCGCCGCGCCACCGCGCCCGCCAGCCGCGCCGCCGCCGTGCCAGCCGCCGCGCCGCCGTGCCAGCCGCCGCCGTGCCATCTGCAAGGTTTTTTTTAAAAATAATTAATTTGTTAATTAGTTAGTGTTAGGGTTAGATATTATTTGTTAATTTGTTAATTTAGTTAGTGTTAGGGTTAGATATTATTTGTTAATTTGTTAATTTAGTTAGTATTTATTTAGTTAGATTTATTTAGTTAGAATTTATTTAGTTAGAATTTATTTGCAAATAGAAATAGAATTATTTAGTTAGATTTATTTAGTTAGAATTATTTAGTTAGAATTTATTTGCAAATAGAAATAGAATTATTTAGTTAGAATTATTTAGTTAGAATTTATTTGCAAATAGAAATAGAATTATTTAGTTATAATTATTTAGTTAGAATTATTTAGTTAGAATTTATTTGCAAATAGAAATAGAATTATTTAGTTAGAATTATTTAGTTAGAATTTATTTGCAAATAGAAATAGAATTATTTAGTTAGAATTATTTAGTTAGAATTTATTTGCAAATAGAAATAGAATTATTTAGTTAGAATTTATTTGCAAATAGAAATAGAATTATTTAGTTAGATTTATTTAGTTAGAATTTATTTAGTTAGAATTTATTTGCAAATAGAAATAGAATTATTTAGTTAGAATTTATTTGCAAATAGAAATAGAATTATTTAGTTAGATTTATTTAGTTAGAATTTATTTAGTTAGAATTTATTTGCAAATAGAAATAGAATTATTTAGTTAGAATTTATTTAGTTAGATTTATTTAGTTAGAATTATTCAGTTAGAATTATTTAGTTAGAATTTATTTAGTTAGAATTATTTTGCAAATAGAAATAGAATTAATTTGCAAATAGAAATAGAATTAATTTGCAAATAGAAATAGAATTATTTTGCAAATAGAAATAGAATAATAATCTAGCATCATATATTGTTAGTATTTTTAAGTTTGTTAGTTTATTAGTTAATCAAATGTTCGTATTTTGCAGAAACTATGGATCCACATAGCAGGAACCTCGAAGAGGAAGAACTTCTCGAAGATATAATCAAAGATGCCCCCGACGTTGAACCAGCTGAATCTCCGTCGTCATATCTAAACCCCTCCGGAGATGGAATGGAGGTCGACCGACACGAAGATGAAGCCGATGGGGCAGGAGATAGCTCCAATGACGGAGAAGGTGATAGCTCCACTGATGGAGAAGCCGGTGGAGAAATAATAAAGTCCGGCGAGGTATACATATGAAGTTCGACAATCACTTGTAATATGTAAAAAATATTGGAGATAGCTCTATATTGTATACATATACATTCATTTGACGAATGTTTCTCCCTCTTAGGCCTCCACATCGAGCAAAGCTACGAAACGAGGCCCGACTAAAAAGTTGGATGCACGGACGCATTACACCTTTGAGGTGATATTGCCTACGGGCGAACCCAAGCTTCCTAAGAATGCTGCTGACACATTCAAGAAGCAATGCGGAGTTCTCGTTAGGGATCACGTCCCGATCAGCGTTCGGGAGTGGAACAAGCGCAAAGGGGCAGCCGATACTGACTATGTCGCCGACAGGTACAAAGATAATCTTTGGAATGATCTCATGTCACATTTCAACCTGCCAGAATGTGAGAATGAAGACGCCGCAAAAAAACTGAGGGCCAAAGTCAAGCAGTGGACTCTAAAGAAGATGGCCGAACTGTTCCGTAGCTGGAAGAAGAAGCTATGGAAAAACTATCGGAAGACAAAGAAAGTGCCAGTATTCGAGGGGTATCTAGCCAAGCAGGCGAATCACTGGAAGGCATTTCAAGAGTACAAGGAGTCAGAAGATGCCAAGGCATTATCAGAAAGAACAAGAAAAATGCCGACAAGAAGAAATATCACCACACGCTGGGGCCAGGGGGCTATGAGACTGCCATCCCAAAGTGGGATAAGAAAGAGCAAGATATGCTAGCTAAAGGCATCATACCTGAACCCATCCGTGATGAGTGGGAATTGAGAGCAAGAAATTGGTTCCTTGCGCATGGTGGTTCGTACGACGAAGAAACAGGGGACCTTATCTGCAGTGACGGTCTTAGGATACCCATGGAGAATTGGAAAAAGATAGTGAAAGAAATTAAAGAGGGAAAAAGACAGTTCACTCCAGATAGAGAGAAAGATTTGTTCACACTGGTCCTTGGCAATGACGAACATGGAGGACGAACGCGAGGCTTCGGTCCTTCTTACCCGTGGTGGCTTGGGTTTGCCAGAGACCAAGACACTTACAGAAGCCGAGCAAGAGCAAAGAAGCGACAGCAGGATGAGGAGAATGACAAGTTCAACCAGTTGCTTGCCAGGCTTAACGAGCAACAGAAGCAGATTGACGAGCTTAGAGGAGTAGCGCGCCAGGAAGATCCTGCACTCGATATTACTGGCGCCCCATCTAAGCGGAAAAGCAGCGTGGCTGAATCTGAGGCCCCGCCCGACGATGCACGAAGAATGATAGAGGGCGGTCCCGGCTACCCCGTGGATGGAATCAAGGAGTCAACATCATGTGAACTCCATCAGAGATTCAAGAACATATCCATGAAGGTGGCCGTCGGACAAGCTTTACCTTCTGGCCCTGATGTACGCTGGCATGGCCGTGAGATTCCAGCTGGCTTTGCTAAAGTCGGGGTGGATGAAATCATGTCGGGGTTTCATGATATGGAGCTCGACATAGCTGGACCCGAAGATGAGAGGACACTCGGAGAAGTACTGGGTGGAGTCATCCTATGGGACAAGAACTACATCAAGCTTCCAGGCTCGGCCCCAAGGACAACACCGCCTCCGAGTCGTCGCAGGTCACCTACACCTCCATCACCTCCAAGCCCTCCACATGACGACGGCCACCACAACACGAGTCCATCTCGATCATCGCCGCCAGACTTGGGTCGGCCGTCTCCGCCGCCGCCCGCTAAGGATACTAAGCGGAAGCGTGCCAGCAAGAACGCTCCGTCGATGAGTTCTAAGCGACGGAGCTCCCCAAAGCGCAAACTGTCGCCCCTCCCAAAGGTACCTCATGCTAATCTTCCTATCAGACCTTATGATCGTACCGACGAGGAAAACGCCAGGATAGCAAAGGAACATTATGATGCGCAGATGAAAAAGAAGGAACCCGAGCCCCGCCCGGAATACACCGAGAAGCAAATAGCATATGCAAAATACTTCACGACCCTTCCATCACAGTATGACTTACACCATAAGCCCGACGACTATACACGCACATTGCAGAAGGAAGGGAAAAAGAGCAGATCACGTGCAAGTGCAAGTGGGAGCAAATCAAGTTCAACTACAAGCAAAAAAAGATCAGACGTTCCTCAGCTTGGACAACAGGCCAAACAGTCGATCCCACCCCTCAGGGTGTTACCCGAGAATGTTCCCTCTCTGGTGCAGGGGCAAGATTTGGAATTAGCAAAGAAGTAGGCGGCTGAATGGGGTCTAAGTGTTGAAGACGTTCTGGCTTCCCAAGACAACAGGTTACCCAAGGCTGTGGTAGCCCCTAAGCCACAGTTTGTCATGGGAGCGCCTTTGGTCAGCAAAGATAAGTTTGATGATCTCCCAACAAATATGCGCTACTTGCATACATGGTACTTAAGTGAAGCAAAGAATGGGAGAACGATGATCGTGGCGCGTGTCCCACGGGAGTACTACGGCCGTCCCGAAGACATCCATATCGACTTTGATGAACTCTTCCAGATGTACAATGCCGACGCCCTCGACAAATCGCTTATGAGTTGCTATTGTCTGTAAGTTTTTCAATTCGTTGTCTACATATAACTTGTTCAGTTATTTCAATTCATTGTCTACATATAACTTGTTCCGTTCTGACTTGTACTCTATTATGCAGAATGAAGATTCTGGAATGTAAAAGTAGGAACATCCTAAATATTGGGTTTATTGACCCAGATAAAATACATATAACGACGCTAACTGATAACCCCAAGGAGACGGAGGAAAACCTTCTAAGGTTTCTAACAGATCAAAATTTCTGTGACCACATACTGTTTCCATACAACTTCAGGTGAGGGTCTTACTCTGTTGTGTCCATTCACTTATAAGTGTAATTGATAAGTTACTGACACATATATATATATATACATGTGCAGCTACCACTGGATTCTGTTGGATATTCAAATTGATAAGGGAAGAGTTGATGCCTTCGACCCATTATCGAGACCCTTGGAACAGTTCCAAAGCCTGCAGGACATGCTCCAAGGGTAATTTCAATCATTCTTGCGCTCTATCGGTCTCTTTCGATGATTTTCTGATATATCAATTAATGGAAAACTTAGCAAATCATTTTCCTTGTCGGGCAGGGTTTGGAAGCGGTTCAAGTGCGTGACTGACGGTATCCAGCATGAGAAGCTGACCTTTAGAGCGGCTCAGGTAAGTAGTACTATGATATACTTCTATTTTCAATACATTTGTGATGCTAGATTATTACTTTGATTATATATATTCTATTCTCGTAAAGTGCGACCAGCAACCACGGGGGACGCATCTATGTGGATACTACGTTTGCGAGACCATTCGCACGTTTACCTCTGAGCACAAGGATTACAGATACGACGTAAGCAATAAACATTCACACCTCTATTTTTACCCGTCATTCTTTGTTATCATGATTGATATTCATATTCATCTCCTCTTCTTATATAGTACACGGCCATGCGGGAGAAGTACCTACCAGAGCAACGCACGATTGCTGTTGCAGAGGAGCTAGCGACCTTTCTGAGGACAGAAGCTATAGACGACAAAGGACGATTTAGTGTAGCTAGGGGCCATTACTGATGTTGGTCCATGTAATCGAATAGACGGGCTCTAGTCCCGATAATTCTGATCTCCATATAATTGTATATATATATATGCTCGCTTGTAAGATAAGTTAATCTTATATATATGCATAAACTAATTCCCGAACACCAAACAAGGCACCAAACGAGGCATCACGTTAATCCCCCAAACACCTAAACCCTAAAACCCCTAAACCCTAAAACCCTAAAGCAAAAAACAAAATCTGCAGATGCCCTTTAGTCCCGGTCCGTCTTACAAACCGGGACTAAAGGTCCTGGCCCTGGATGCGCTCCGAGGCGCCCACGTGGACACCCTCCAGTCCCGGCTGGTAACCGGGCTGGGACTAAAGGTTTAGCCTTTAGTCCCGCTTCTGTAGTCCTGGTTTGCAAACCGGGACTAAAGGCCCTTACGGGCCGGGACTGGAGGCCCTGTCCCCACTAGTGTGAGCCCATGTGGGTATATGTCTATTTGTCTAACTTAAGTTAGAGTTTGATGATGCGATTGAACTATTTTGTTTCTCTTGTATATTACATGGCTTTTAGAGGGAAGGATTGCTGCCCAAAAGGGAGGCCACCCAGCGTTGATCCCCAAAAAGCGGAAGTGTTGGAGACATGAGCTGGTTTAGTAGTGGCTGGGAATCTAGAACGATATTTCAGTGACCGACTCAGCTTAGACATGTACTTATGTACAGCTAGTGTGTCAAATTCAGTGCATACTAGTACCACACAAGAGCCTTGGAGAAGCATTGTGTCAAAATTCAGTGCATATGCCACAAAAGTACAAGAGTCTTGACCCCGGATATCATAGTCTGGACCGAAGGTCCACTGCATCGAACATCACGAATTGAAAAAACGGTTCATTCCACGTCGTTCCCGCGGGCGACCCCCTCCTTCCCCGCTAACCCAAGCCTTTCTCCTCCCTCCCCTTTGCCACCGTCAGTGTGAGCCATCGGGCAAAGCCCACGTGGTGCCGGCGGTGGCGGGCTTTCTCTTCCCCGCACGTTTGGGAGGTCTGTGCGGGCGGATCTCACCGGCGGCGGTGCGGCTCGGCCTCCATCTCTGGCGTGGGGCTTCCTGGGCGGCACGGGCGGACCTCGGGACGGCAGGCGTGGTGGTGTGGTGCACGATGGCCGGCGGCGGACTCCTGGTCGAGCTATGCAGGGAAGAGCCAGATCTGGGCATGCAGCTGGCCAGGCGGGCCTACGGCGACCTGGAATAGGCATGGCCGACGCGGCGCCCTCGGGAGGTGCCACCGGCGTGGCGGTGGCTGTGCAATGCGGCGGCCAGCGTGCCGCCATGGGCGTGCGGGCTAGATCTGGGCCAGGCGGGCCCAGATCTGGTGACGTCATTGATGACCCACAAGTATAGGGGATCGCAACAGTCTTCGAGGGAAGTAAAACCCAAATTTATTGATTCGACACAAGGGGAGCCAAAGAATATTTATAAGCCTTAACATATGAGTTGTCAATTCAGCTGCACCTGGAAACAGACTAGCTCGCAACGGTTTATCAGTAGCAACAGTTTTATAGTGGTGATAGTAGTGAAACAATAACAGCAGTAGAAGAATAAAAGCGGTAATAGTAGCAATAGTAAACAGTAGGATCAAATACTGTAGGCATAGGGATGGATGTACGGGCGTTGCATGGATAAGATAATTCATGAAATCAGTGAGACATGGGCATTGCAGATAAATAATGATAAAGAATTCTAGTACTAACAATCATAGGCATGTGTTCCATATATAGTCGTACGTGCTCACAATGAGAAACTTGCACGACATCTTTTGTCCTACCAGCCTGTTGCAGCAGGGCCTCAAGGAAAACTACTGGTAATTAAGGTACTCCTTTTAATAAAGTACTGGAGCAAAGCATTAGCACTCGGTGAACACATGTGATCCTCACATCATAGCCATCCCCTCCGGTTATCCCAATTTCTGTTACTTTGGGGCCTCGGGTTCCGGACAACAATATGTGTATACAACTTGTAGGTAAGACCATAAACAACAAGTATCATCATAAAAACAATAACAAGTTCAGATCTGAAATCATGGCACTTGGTCCCAAAGTGACAAGTATTAAGCACAACAAGTTGGAACAATGTCATAAGCACTAATAAAAGATACTAGGCACTATGCCCTAACAATCTCATAGCAAATTACATGAATGATCTCATCCAATCCCTACCATCCCCTTCGCCTACAGCGGGAATTACTCACACATGGATGGGGGAGTCATGGATGGTTGATGGAGAGACGTTGGTGATGATGGTGATGAAGATCTCCTCCAAATCCCCGTCCCGGCAGGGTGCCAGAACTAAGTTTCTGGTTCCGAATCGTGGTTTCTGATGGTGGCGGCGTAGCGGAAGTCTATCTGGGAAAAATGCCGAACCCCCGCTGTTTTTAGGTCAGAGGATATATGTAGGCGGAAGGAGGGGTCGAGGCGACGGCCGAGGCGGCCTCACCACAGGTGGGCGCAGCAAGGGCTGGGCCACGCCCCCTGGTGGTGAGCCCAGGCCGCAGCCCCCCTTCGTCTCTCCTTCTGGCTCCGTGGGTCTTCTGGCAAAATAGAATTTTTGTAGTATTTTCTGGGATTTTTCCTGAAAGTTGGATTTCTGCACAAAAACGAGACACCACAGCAATTCTGCTGAAAACAACGTTAGTCCGTGTTAGTTGTATTCAAAACACACAAATTAGAGGAGAAACAATAGCAAAAGTGTTCGGGAAAGTAGATACGTTTTGGACGTATCAACTCCCAACTCCCCCCAAGCTTAGCTATTTGCTTGTCCTCAAGCAATTCAGTTAACAACTGAGAGCGATAAAAGAAACTTTCACGAACACATTTGCTTCATATGATGTATATATACTAACTATATGATCAAGTACTTAGGCAATTCATAATAAGAAATATGCAACTAATATTACCTCATAGTCAAGCAAGCTTTGAAAGAGTGCCAATGCACTAATAACAAGTAACATGAACATAAGAAGCTACAAGATTGTAATGTTCATAAATGATATGGAAGAGTGGTATCCCGCTTGCCTTTATTTGTGGAGCAAAACATAAATGCTGAGGCACCTCTGAAGTCCAAAGGAAGACTAGAAGTAAAAATATCAAAGATACAAGCATCAAAGTTATACCACAATCAACCGTGTTCTGTGACAAGCACATTACACTAAGAATAACAACTATGCTCTCAAGAAGGTGCTTTAAAGTTAGAAGATGAAGACTCAACATAAAAGTAAAAGAAAGGCCCTTCGTAGAGGGAAGCAGTGATTTAACATGTGCTAGAGCTTTTCATTTGTAAAACAGAGATGAAAATTTATTTTGAGAGGTGGTTGTTTCATGTCAATGACTGGCAATGGGGACTTGCTATCTTCCATAATAAACAAGTGAGAGCGATTCTGAGTTCTTTGAAAATTTGGCACATTGGTGCTCTTTTATAAAGCTTTGGCACTCCTCCCCACCTTTTTTTCCTTTCTCAAACCATGGCTAACCGATTCCATCGGTTGCCCACCAACTTTCACATACCATGGAGGAGTGCCTTGTTTCTTTCTTTTTAGAATTCGATTACAATGGTCTGACCAGCTCCCTTGCAAAATTAATGATGAGCAGATGAAGCTGCCTAGTCGAGGGGTACTCAATTTAATATGGAAGATAGCAATTCCGACCATCATGAGCTAAAAACAGTGGCACAAAATGAGAAGTATTTGAAAGTTTTGAAAGGTAGCACTTGAAAGGTAGCACATGAATTGGGCCATGTGGCGCGATCGTGCTCGAGCAGACAACTTAATGGGCCTACTCTTATTTGGAGGGAAAAGATCCGGCTCGGGAAAAGAATCCAGACAAAAGAGGCCGGGAAGATTTGGGTGGTAAAGAGACATCTTAAAGGCAAAGAAATTAATCTCCTGAATAATCGGAGCTCTCCTACCTCTGCCGTTTTGCCTCCTCTGTCTCAGACTCATCTGCCCCAAGCCACCGCCATGGCAAACTTCCCTGTTAATCCGCTTGCGTTCCTGCCTGAGGGAATGACTGTCGATCACGGCCTGGCTGATCGGAAGGTACGCACTGATTTGGTTGTCTCTCCCAATGCGCCTCTCCAGAACGACAAAGTGTTGATTGCTGAGACCAATAGATTCATCCCTGTTCATCTAAGGCACCAGCTCCGACATGATCTGAGAAATCTGTTAGAGGAAGGTGGTTATCGTGTTTCTTCTTTTGATGATCACCCGTTTGGATTGGGCTCTTACACTTTTGATCATACTCTGATGGCTGATACTGTTCGTGGTCTCACTTATGAACTGGATGAAATAACAACTGTAACCTTCGTTAAACACAATGCTGCAAAGAACATGAGATTAACCTCTTTTGGCCAGCCCACTTGGATTCTTCTTCTAGGTTTTCCTTTGGACTATCAGACTACATCTCATATTTGTAGTGCTGTTGAAGATTTTGGTCTGCTCTCTGTTTGGGATAATCCTAGAGGGAATAATAAGTTTGTTCTGGTTAAGGTGCACATTGTTCATCCCAAGTTTGTCCCTAAAACAATTGTTGTTCATGAACTTGGTGGATCTAGGTTCAGTTGGTCAGTGCCTGTGATTATGCTTAGGAGTTCTGACTGGAATGCTCATGTGCATGATGTCCCACCTCCACAAGAAGACCCTCCTTCAGATAATCCTCACCCAATGTATGGGGAAGATTACACAGCTGAGCAGCTTTTCCAACAGCAACTGGCTGGCTGGTTGCAGCAGAATCAACAATTTGGTGGGAACAATTATGTGCAGAACCAAGGGCAGCACACTCAGCATTTGCACTTAGCACAACAGAATGATATGCAGTTTGCCCCTGCCCCCCAGCAAGATATTGGCAATATAGAGGCTGATCAGGCTCTCATGGCACATCCAAATCTGATTCCTACCACTATGGTGCAAGGGGTGCCTTTCCATGCTGGGTTTCATCCAAATTCTAATGGTCTGGCTGATAGTCCTACTCAGGCTTACAATGACTCCATTTCTGAATCTGGCTCAGATATAATGGTACAGTATATGCTCTCTGCTCCTTCTGAATTCTACTCTGCAAATGCTTTACTGTTGGCCAGAGTGTCCCAAGCAAAGACTGTTATTTCTGCTCTGTTCTTGCCTAGTGTGAAGACAGATAACTCTTTCTGGTTTGAATCCCCTGTTGTCAAATTTGAAGCTCCACATCTGTATGAACTCTTTGGTGAAGCTTTGGTCTTCAAGCAAGGCAGACTTAAAGCTAGGAAAATGGATCTCCAGCAAACTCCTCTGACTGTTATCTATGAATTTGTGGAAGAAGCTCCAGATAGCTTGGAGACTAGCTCTGCTTTAGTGACTGTGGGACAGAAGAGAAAGAAGACTACTGCTAAGATGGGAGGTGTTGCCCCAGACTGCTCCAATCAAGTCAGAAGAAGTGCAAGATGCAACAAATACAATGGATTCAAGCCTAGAATAATTTCTGATGCAAAAACCATGAAGTCTAAAGTGAAGCCAAGGAAGATACCTTCGATTTCTACTGCTGATATGGTGGAAGACAATGAAACAGAGGAGGCCCCTCTTGCTGATCAGCAAATTGCTGTCTCTCATTTGCAGGTGCCTCCAATCACTCCTATTCCAGTGATGCAATCTATTGGCATTAACCTCTGTGGAGTGCCCTCAGAAGATCTCTCTCCCCAGAAGCTGCTGGCCAGCCTGCAGGAGGAGCAGGAAAATATCTGGCTAGTTCCACTTTTATCTTATTATGAATATTTTGAAGAAATGGATTGTACTTTGCTAGAATATTAGGGGTTTGAATGCAAAGTCCAAGAAACTGGCACTGATGAATGCTATAAATTTAAGTGGTTGCTCTGTAATTTGCTTGCAAGAGACAAAAAAAAGTGTGATTTTGATATATCTTTTATAAGATCTTGCTGTCCTAGAAGATTTGATGATTTTGTGTATGTGCCATCTATTGGAGCTTCTGGAGGGCTCATTATTATTTGGGATAGTTCTATTTTCTCTGGCATGCTCATGCATTGTGAATAGTTTGCTATTTCTGTTTATTTCACTTCCACTCAGTCTGCTCAATCCTGGACTTTAGTGAATGTATATGGGCCTTGCACTGGAGATCAAAGAGATGATTTTGTTCAGTGGCTTTTTAATTTAAATATTCCTCCAGATGAGGACTGGCTTTTAGTAGGAGACTATAATTTTATTAGGTCTCCAGAAAACAGAAATAAGCCTGGAGGAAATGTAAATGATATGCTTCTGTTTAATGATTTCATCAGAGGTCAAAATTTAACAGAGTTACCTATCCAAGGCAGGAAATTTTCATGGAGTAATATGCAGGAAGATCCACTCCTTGAGCAGTTAGACTGGTTTTTCACTTCCCTTCATTGGACAACCTCATACCCCTCCACTCTTGTGACTCCTCAGGGCAAACCAACCTCAGACCATATTCCATGTGCTATCACTATTCAAACTACAATTCCTGGCAGTAAAGTTTTCAGATTTGAGAATTATTGGGTAGCCCATAGTGGCTTTTTTGACACAGTTTCTGCTAGCTGGAATAAGCCTACCTATAAAAATAATAGTGCTGCAAACATCAATGCCAAGTTCAAAAGACTTAGATATGATCTCAAATTCTGGTCTAAATCAATTTCCAAGCTAAAGATTTGCATAGAAAACACTAACAAGGCCCTTTTTGAGATTGACAAACTAGAGTACTGCAGACCACTGGCTCTGGCTGAACAAAACTTTAGGAAAATTTTAAAAGTCCATCTAGCCAGACTCCTAGAGTATCAGAACATTTACTGGAAAAAGAGATGCACTATTAGATGGACAAAGTTTGGTGATGAGAATACAAAAATTTTCCACTCAATTGCCACCGAAAGATACAGAAGAAATTCTATCCCTGCCCTAGTTGCTCCAGATGGTTCCTTAGCTACTGGTCATGCAGATAAGGAGGAGATTATCTTCCAGTCATTTAAACAGAGATTAGGCACCTCTGAAAATCCCCAGATGTTATTTGATTTGCATAATTTGATCCACCCTACTCCTGGTCTTGAGGATCTTTCCATTCCCTTCACCAAAGAGGAAATTGATGCAGTCATAAAATCAATGCCAATCGACAAATCTCCTGGACCAGATGGTTTCAATGGACAATTTCTCAAAAGTTGCTGGCATATTATCAAAGAAGATATTTATGATTTGTGCTTCCAATTCTATGAACGCAATCTGAACTTGGAAAGTATTAATATGGGACATATTACATTAATTCCAAAGGTGCCCTCCCCAGAAGGAATGGGTGATTATAGGCCAATCACTCTTTTAAATTGTGTTCTCAAGCTAATTACTAAACTACTTGCTGATAGGCTTCAGAAAGTTGTTCTCAAGATAGTGCACAAAAACCAATATGGCTTTCTAAAAGGGAGAAATATTCAAGATTGCCTGGCTTGGGCTTTTGAATTCTTATATCAGTGTGAAAAATCAAATGAGCACATTGTTCTTCTAAAACTAGACTTTGCAAAAGCCTTTGACACTATTGATCATGATGCTATGCTCAAAATCATGAAACAGATGGGTTTTGATAATAAATGGCTGGGATGGATTAAAAATATCTTCAGCTCTGGGAAATCGGCTGTCCTTCTCAATGGGGTTCCAGGGAGATAGTTCTTCTGTAAAAGAGGGGTGAGACAAGGAGATCCTCTCTCCCCCCTCATCTTTGTTCTAGTTGCTGATTTGCTCCAGTCTGCAATTAATAGGGCTTTCAGACAAGGATTGTTAAAAGCTCCTTTCTCACCTGACTATGAAGCAGATTTCCCTATTATCCAATATGCTGATGATACTTTGATCATTATGCCTGCTGACACTGATCAGGTCAGACTCATGAAGGAAATCTGGGAGCAATATGCTATGTCCACTGGACTGAAAATCAATTTCCATAAATCTTCCCTGGTTCCTATAAATTTAACAGAGAACTCTGCTGCTGTTATTGCTGATTCTCTAGGCTGCAAAATTGCATCTATGCCATTCAACTACCTGGGTTTGCCCCTTGGAACTACGAAGCCATCTGTCCAAGATCTAATGCCCCTTGTGGATAGGATTGAAAGGAGAGTTTCTGCCACATTCATGTTGATGTCATATAGTGGGAAAGTTTCATTGATCAACTCTCTGCTCACTTCTATTGCAACATTTACAATGTGTTCTATTCAGTTGCACCCGAAGATTTTGGAGCATATTGAGAAAATAAGGAGACACTGCCTTTGGGTAAAGAAAAATGAACAAGGGGAGGAAAAATGTCACTCTCTGGCTGCATGGAGCATGGTCTGTAGACCCAAGAAGAAAGGAGGGTTGGGTATTTTAAACCTGAAAATCCAAAATGAAGGCCTGCTCCTTAAATACTTGCATAAATTTTATAATAAGATGGACACCCCTTGGGTCCATCTATTATGCAATACTTACTATGCTGGAAAAATCCCTCATGCCATTGAACCAGTTGGATCCTTTTGGTGGAGAGATGTCTGTAAATTAATGTCCATTTTTAGAGGGATTGCTTCTAGTTCAATTTAGATGGAAATTCAACTCTTTTCTGGAAAGATGTATGGCTTGATCAAGTTAATGCTGAAGCTTTTCCTAGGGCATTCTCTTTTGCTAAGGATGAGGATGTCTCTGTCCATCAGTTTCTTTCTGCTAGCAGTCTGGCTGATTCTTTTCACCTTCCTATTTCCCCTAAAGCCATGGAGGAGGTGAGATCAATTCAAAGGAAATCAAACCACATTCAACTAAGTGAGGATCATGATATTTGGAGCTACCCTTGGGGGAAACAATACACACCTAGCCAATACTACAATTTTTGCTTCAGAGAAATATCTCCCCATGAGTCCTTTCTTTGGCTCTGGAAGGCAAAATGCACCCCAAGAATTAAGTTCTTCTGTTGGCTTGTACTGTCAGACAGACTAAATACAAGGAATATGCTCAAGAGGAGACATTTTCAGCTGAATTCTGGCTATAATTGCCTGATGTGTAACAACCCACCAGAGGAAACTATTGAACATATGATCTTTCATTGCTCATTCAGTAAGACATGTTGGCAGGAGCTTCATATGCTTTGGAATGCTACTGGTGACAGGCTTCACTTACTCAGCAGAGGAAGAAGTATCTGGCGAAAACCTCTGTTTATGGAGCTATTCATGATTGCTGCCTGGAATATTTGGAAGGAAAGGAACAAGAAACTCTTTGAAGGAGTGGATCCTCAACTGGCATCTTGGAAGGCTCGAGTGAAGACTGATCTTTCTCTGCTAGTCCATAGGACTAAACCTGACCTACACTCCCAAATAAATCAGCTTATTGCTGCTCTTTGATTGTCTCTTGGTTCTTTTTGTTGTATATAGCTTGATTCCCTTGTTCCTTCTGATGTAAAGCCTCACATGTAAAAACTCTGTAATTACCCCCCCCTTATATATATATATATGATATGAGGCAGTAGGGGCTCCCCCCTTACTGTCATAAACCTTCAAAAAAAATTACTTGGAATGGCTTTGAAATACCATGCATAGGAATTTATAGTGGACTCTTTGGTAGACTTGGTTTTTGGTGATTGGATGCACGAGAAGTATTCCCTCTCAGTACAAGTGAAGGCTAGCAAAAGACTGGGAAGCGACAATCGAGAGAGCAATAACTTTCATAATCATGCTTGCGACAAAACAAAATTAATATAGGCATAAAAATGATACAAGAACTCTGAGGCAAAGTAAATCATCGAGGCTTAATTGACTTTTTGTTCAGTCATATGCATGCTTGAGCATGTGCCAAGTCGATTCAAATGAAACTTTCAGAGGAGGATACCACAATAACATACCATATTATGAATAAAACAATGCAAGCAAACGTCTACATGACATGCTACAAACTATTAGTAAATTGGAACTAATCATATGAGAGCAAGAACTACAAAGCATCCATTAGATAACATATACCTTACATGAACCGACTAAGCATGTCCACATAGGTGAGTATATGTACAAAAATGAAAACAAATAGAGTTCATACCAGCCTCTTACCATATCTCGGTTTGTCATATGTCGTCATTATTGCCTTTCACTTGTGTGGCTTGAATAATATGAAGTGAATACCAAGCTCCAATGGAGTCACGGGAGACTAAACTCTGCAACAAACTTTACAAAACCGAAGAAGAACAACAAATATTTTTGGGTTTTCGATTTTTGAAACAAGAACAGAAGGAAATAGCAAACAAAGAAAAATATTTTTAGATTTTTCAAATATCAAACCAAAAATAGCAAGTAAAGCAAACCGAAGCTAGCAAACTAAAAAAGGCAAACAAAGAGAAACAACCAAAAATATTTTTGGTCTTTTTGTGTTTTGGGAAAGTAGAAATAAGAACGAGAACAACAAAGAAAGCGAAACATGGATATACAAATTACCGACAAAATATGATATGTAGATGAGTGAATCGTCGACGTACCTCCCCCCAAGCTTAGGCTTTTGGCCTAAGTGGAGATCAACGTCGTCTCGAAAACATGCCCCATGTTGGTGGGTCATCATTGGCATAGTCATAGCCTGGCCCTTGTGAAGATAAAGCAGATGGTGTATAATCATAATAAGGCTGCTGGTATGGAAACTCTGCAATGTTAGAGGGCTGGACCGACTCCTCGGTCGCCTCTTCATTGTGCACGGGCTGCGGGTGCTCCTCCATGTATGCGTCGAGCTCACCCTCTGTGAGTGACCATCCATTCCTGCGATCAAGGTTAAACAAAAGAGGTGCAGGCAAATGGACTGATCGATCAGTCTTCACTACCTTCCAGGTAGATTTCTTGAAAAAGGTAATCTCAAACGTCAAGTTAGTCAAACAGGCATGAGGAGAAACAAACTTATGATGTATCATAGAATTAAGATCAAGCCTCTCCACTGGAAACTGAAGATCTAAAACATGAGGCACTACACCATGCAAAGCTAACAAACGTGAAGCAATAAGACCTCCACAGATTCCCCCTTTCTCACGGTTAGCATCTAGGCGGAAAGCTATTAAAGCACCCAAATTGTAAGTCCTATCACCTCTCAAAGCAGCAGCAATAAAAGCTAGATCACAGGAGGACAACTTATTTGCAACCTTCCTAGCAAGGACACACTTGGTAATAAAGTAGGCAAAATATCGAATGGATGGAAGATGAATATTTCGAATTTTACCATTCTCTCCTGAGAAACTTTTTCCTTGACAAATCTCCTCATAAAGGTCCATCAATGGCTTAGGTCGTTCCTTCATCTTTTCACGTGATCCCCACTGTGGTACTCTAATGGCTGCACAGAAAACATCAAAGGGCAAGTCCACAGATTTATTGTAGATTTTATAATGAACCATGGGGTTAGATGTGGACCAACTGAAACTGAAATCCTGCACCACAGACATTGTTAGTTTAGCATATTGGGGTGGTTCACCATCAATGAAATGCTCCAATCCAGCATTAGAGACTAGAGTTTGGAAGTCCTGCAGGATTCCAGCTGCATTCATGAACTCTGAGCATGGGTAAATTGAGGGAAAGACCCTCTCTTCACGGTGAACTCTCATGACTTCATGCACTTCTAGTTCATGTTGAAAGAGTTGGTATGCATTCTCCTCCATTTCTGAAATTTTTAACAAACCACATAAAAAATGATTTTGAAACAAACACATATAGGGAACTACTATAGGGAGCTACTAGAGGGCTAACATGCATCAAAATAACATTTCTAAGCAATAGAACAAGCATGCAAACTCATTTCACCTGTCACCTATAGAGCTAAAATACTCAAGAAATACTTCACTAAACAAAATTCTACTTGGACAATCGGAGGAGTCACATACCGGAGAACAATTGCTCCAAATCTCAGCAACAATGATGGGCTGAGCAAGGAGATCGAAAAATCGAGATGAAGAGCAGCAAGAACTCGAGTTTGAGCAGGTGTGTCGTTGTTTTTGGGAGAGAGAAAGAGCTGGGGAGGAAGAGATAAGTGAGAGGCCAGGGCCCCCCTCACCATAGGTGGGCGCGGCCAGGGCTGGGCCGCGCCCCCTGGTGGTGAGGTGGCGTGGCAGGTCCCCCTGAGGTCTCCCAGGTGCCTCTCTGCCCCATTTTTGACATAAAAATTTAAAAAGATTTTTCTAGAATTTTTCGAGAAACTTTATTTTCGAGGATTTTTCAGAAAAACGATAAGAGAATAAAACTCGGGAAAACGACGGTGGAGCGATAGAAAGCAAATCAAAACCATGTATGCAGCAACTCTAAGATATTCTAATCATGTAACTAAACAGAGGGAACAAAAATGAACAAGTAAATATAAGTGAGGTAAAGTAAATGCGGTGAAAACAAAGTTTCGTTCATATAAAATCACTTTGTTAACAAGATTGATCAAGTCTTGTTACCAAACTAACTTTATATGAGGCAAAACTTTGCATTTCACTATATGCTTATGTTACCTCGACCTTGATAGGCATAGTCCCAATCATAACAATTTTATATTCTTCCTTGGGCTTTCGCTCTGAACAAATAATTTGACCAACTCGAATGGTCTCAACATTCTTGATTGAATTTAGAACATTCTTTCTATCAATCTTCTTGGGAAAATAGACCGTGTATTCTTTGTCATTGACATTGAAAGTTACTTTTCCTTGATTGCAATTAATAATAGCACCTGCAGTGTTTAGAAAAGGTCTTCCAAGAATAATAGACATATTATCATCTTCAGGCATTTCCAACACAACAAAGTCAGTTAATATCAAACAACTGTTAGCAACTTGAACAGGAACATTTTCACATATACCAATAGGAATAGTAGTAGACTTATCAACCATCTGCAAAGATATATCAGTCGATACCAATTTTTCAAGATCAAGTCTCTTATAAAGAGAAAAAGGCATGACACTAACTCCGGCTCCCAAATCACATAAAGCAGTTCTAACATAGTTATTTTTAATGGAGCAAGGAATAGTTGGTATACCTGGATCTCCAAGCTTCTCCGAAACTTCACCATCAAAAGAATAATTAGCAAGTAGAGTGGAAATTTCCTCATTAGGAATCTTCCTTTTATTAGTAACAATATCTTTCATATACTTTGCATAAGGAGGCATTCTAATAGCATCAGTTAAAGGGATTTGCAAAAATAAAGGTCTCATCCATTCACAAAATCTGTTGTAGTGTTCTTCTTTCTTGGACTTGTGTTTCTTACCAGGAAAAGGCATTGGTTTCTGAACCCAAGGTTCTCTCTCATTACCATGCTTGTTGGCAATGAAGTCTTCTTTGGTGTACTTTGCATTCTTATCAATCTTTTCTGGTTCCTCTTCAACTTCTTCTTTATCGGAAGCATCACCTAGATCAGTTTCAGCATCAGAAATAGAAACACTATTAGGATCTTTACCTGCTTCAGAGGATTCTGCAGTTGTTTTATGCTTCTTCTTCTTCTTCTTGGAAGGAATATCATCTCTTGACGTGCGTTGAGAATCTTGCTCGATCCTCTTAGGATGTCCTTCAGGATATAAGGGGTCTTGAGTGGTAGCACCTCCTCTTGTGCGTATTTCACATGCTTGTTTTTCTCTTGAAGCATTAACTAGCAAGTCTTTTTGCACCTTGGTAAGCTGATCAATTTGAGTCCGAACCATTTGAAAATGTTTAACAAGTATCTTCGCATCATTGGAGGTTCTCTCCACAATATCCTGCAACTTGTTAATAGCTCTAGAATTTTTCAACAAATGATTCTGCACCATTCTATTAAAATTATCTTGCTTAACAATAAAATTATCAAACTCATCTAAGCATTGATCAGGAGGTTTAGAGTAAGGAATATCTCTATCATCAAAACATTGGAGAGAATGTACCTCAATAGTAGATGAGTGAGGGATTGGCTTACACAATTCTTCTATAGGAGGTAAATTCTTCACATCTTCGGCCTTAATACCTTTCTCCTTAAGAGATTTCTTGGCTTCCTTCATAACTTCATCATTTAATTCAATCATTCCTCTCTTCCTCGGTGTCGGCTCTGAAACTGGCGCAGGTGTTGGTGCTGGCGTTGGCTCAATTAGAGTCCAATCATCATGATTCCGGCTTATTTTAGCCATTAATTCTTCAGCTTCAGCCGGAGTTATTTCCCTAAAAACACAACCAGCACAACTATCTAGATATGACTTAGATTCATCAGTTAGTCCATTATAAAATATATCAAGGAGTTCATTTTTAGGAAATGGCTCTTTAGGCAAAGCTCTAATTAAAGAACAAAACCTTGTCCAAGATTCAGGCAATATCTCTCCTTTTCCCTGTTCAAAATCAAAGATTTTCTGCACAGCAGCATGTTGAGAACTAGCAGAAAAGTATTTCTGAAAGAAAGCATTAACCAAAGCAATAGGACTATTAAGAGATCCAGGAGACAAATTATTAAACCAAGTCTTAGCTACATCTTTCAATGAGAAAGGAAAAATCTTAGCAACAAAGTAAGTGTGAAGCTTAATATCATCAGAAAACAAATTACTCAAAGTAGAAAGCTCATTCATGTGCTCCATAGCACTTTCATTCTCAGTACCACAAAAAGGCTCTTTCTCAACAATAGATATGTAAGATAAATCTAAAGAGAAATCATAATCCTTGTCTCTAATATTTATGGGAGAAGCAGCAAACTTAGGATCAGGCGACAATTTATATCTAACAACACGTCTCGCTAGAAGTTCCTTAACAGCTTTAGCATCACGAGTAGCATGAGCTTCAGCAATAAAATCATCGTCAAGCTCAATATAAGCATCATCAAAATCATCACTAGGACATTCCCTAGACTTAGGTGAACTAACATGTGTAACAGTGGTGTTTCCCATCTTAGCTCTAGCAATTGTAGCATCTAAAAAGGAACCTAGCGAACCACTCTCATCAAGCACAGTAGAGGCATCATCTAAATTATCAGTGGTATTTTCAAACTCAGCAGAAGTAGTAGCAGTAGCGTGTGCGTGTGGTGGTGTAAGTAACTTACTCATAACAGATGGCGAATCAAGAGCAACAGAAGTGTTCAAAGTCATACCTCTTCTTGTAGTGGATGGTAGTATAGGAACTTTTCCATCACGAGGTTTACCCATGATGAAAGGATTGCAGCAAACAATATGAATTCCAAGTGAACTTACAAATAAAGCTATGCTCCCCGGCAACGGCGCCAGAAAATAGTCTTGATGACCCACAAGTATAGGGGATCGCAACAGTCTTCGAGGGAAGTAAAATCCAAATTTATTGATTCGACACAAGGGGAGCCAAAGCATATTTATAAGCCTTAACAGATGAGTTATCAATTCAGCTGCACCTGGAAATAGACTTGCTCGCAGCGGTTTATCAGTAGCAACAGTTTTATAGTGGTGATAGTAGTGAAACAATAACAGCAGTAGTAGAATAAAAGCGGTAATAGTAGCAATAGTAAATAGTAGGATCAAATACTGTAGGCATAGGGATGGATGTACGGGCGTTGCATGGATAAGATAATTCATGCAATCAGTGAGACGTGGGCATTGCAGATAAATAATGATAAAGCATCCTAGTACTAACAATCATAGGCATGTGTTCCGTATATAGTCGTACGTGCTCGCAATGAGAAACTTGCACGACATCTTTTGTCCTACCAGCCTGTTGCAGCAGGGCCTCAAGGGAAACTACTGGTAATTAAGGTACTCCTTTTAATAAAGTACCGAAGCAAAGTATTAGCACTCGGTGAACACATGTGATCCTCACATCATAGCCATCCCCTCCGGTTATCCCAATTTCTGTCACTTTGGGGCCTCGGGTTCCGGACAACAATATGTGTATACAACTTGTAGGTAAGACCATAAACAACAAGTATCATCATAAAAACAATAACAAGTTCAGATCTGAAATCATGGCACTCGGGCCCAAAGTGACAAGCATTAAGCACAACAAGTTGCAACAATGTCATAAGCACTAATAAAAGATACTAGGCAGGAAAAGGTCCTCCAGCAACTCGGCCAAGATAGCTACTATAGATGGCGTCTCCACCTCCACCTCCACCTCCTAAACCCTAGGTTCTTCATCGCCGGCGATCTCCCTGGTCCCTAGCTTCCTCGAACCACCTCTCCACCCAATCTCTCCGGTGCTCTACGCTCTCTCTGGTGACCCCCATCTCGTTCAATGGCGACACCAGATGGACAATGGAAGATCAAGTACACCACGGTCAAGGATCTTGATCGTGGATGTGTGAAGGCCTACGATGGTTCTCTCAATCTCTGGTTATCTAATAATTGGCTGGTGCTTCTTAATGCAAAAGGTACTCTGATTATTGGAAGGTTTCTTGAAAATGGGGAGATCCTATCTGTGGGATCTGAGGTGGTGTTCCCCTGCCACCGAGCCAAGATTTCTGTCTGCATGATCTCTCCCCTGAGGTACGTCAACCGGATCCCATATCTTTTGATGGATCAATGTCGGTGCATGCTTCATTTCTATGGGGTTGGATTTCTCTTGGGGTCTTGAGTTCCAGAAGAAAGTTAAAGCTTGTTATCGTTCCACTGTCCACCCTTTGGGTAAAACTGATCATTTTCTCCTGGCCGTCTCCTTTGGACGGTCAAAATTTAAACTGGATTGTGACACGGTCAGCATTGCTTTGGAGTCCTGCATTGGAGGTCTTTGCGACGATCTTTCTGTAGTGCAACTCTCTGAAAGGACTTTCAGATTTTCTGTTAATTCAAGGGCTGTTGGTTTCATGGTTTATGATCTCAAATCCTTTTCTTGTGCTGCCTTCAAATGCTATTTCCACCTTTGGAGAAATGGGGGCCCTGCTTGGAGAAGAGAATTTGCTGCGTGGCAAAAAGAATGTTTGGAGGAATGGACTATCATTAGTCCAAGTAAAAAGAGGTCGATGAATGCTATGGCTGCTCTCCGCAAATTTCCTTCTAAGCCTTCCCTCAAGCCAAGCAATTCTAAGTCTACAAACAAGCGTTTAAACTTTGCAACATTCTTTTCTTATCCTTCTTGTCATGGTTATGAGTACCAAGCTTCTCCTGAGGAAGTTGTTTCGGTTTTAGAAGCGGGTTATTCTTGCCCCCAAGTGTTTCGATGATTAAAGTCTGTTGTTTTGCCTGAGTCTTTGTCCAAGATCAACACTAATCAGGTTGTTCAATTCGGATGAATCGCTAGTCCAAGAGCGGGATTAAAGATTTCAAATATTGATGACAATGTCATAATGGGCCAGCTGTTTCCTCTTTCACCGCCCCAAGTAATTGATTCGGCCCATGATGATGATTTCGCGCGCATGATTGAAGAAACTGCTGACCGTTTCTGGTGCTGTGACCGTTGTCTAAGTTTGTCACATGACACGCCTGGCTGCACCGGCAAATTTCGTTGCAAAGGCTGTTTCAGATACGGTCACGTTAAAAAGGACTGTTGGAGGGCAAAGTCGACTTTTTGCTGGGTCGTCAAGACATCCAATCAAGCCGACAATATCGGTCTCTGCGCGGCAAGGAGTAATTTCACCCGCGACGTTCCTTCTCATCTTACCCTAAGTGGTAAAACAGATCTTGCCCCTGTCACTTCTCCACCGCCCTGCTATGCTTCCTCCATGGTGAACTTCCCCGTGGATCCGCATCGCTTCGTTCCGGCTGGCTTTGATGTGCTCGAGCCATGGGGTGCAGAAGCTCATCCGGCAAGAATCTTCTTGACTGCCACTGTTCCCCCTCCTCGTCGCCATGAATCTTGGGCGCTTGCTCAGGTTGTTCCAAGGCCAGAAGGAAACGACATCGATCAAGTCCTCAACCAGGTACATGATCACATTGAACAAGATCTGCACTGGGATGTGGTTAGTTTCGCTGAGAGTGCTATGGGGATTGGTCTGTTCCGCATGAATGATAGCATAACTAGAGATCTGCTAGTTGCTCAGCCTGCTAGAAATATTGGTCAGGGCAGGATTCTCACTTTCTTTAGACATGATGAAGGTGCAAATTTCTGATCTACGGTTTATACTCGTCTTAGCTGGATCATGCTGGTCAACTTGCACTTGGACTATAGAAATGAAGAGTTCTTGCATGAAGCTTTTGCTAAATTTGGCAAGATGAGAGGGTGGATTCGTGATGACCCTGAAACTGCAAGAACTTTAGTCCAATGTGCCTATGCAAGCACTGCTAATATCCCTAGATCATTGGTGATAAGAGAGCCTCAGCGTTATGGTGGTACTGTCATCTCCTGGACAGTGCCAGTCTACATTCTGACAAATGAAGCTGCTGATCTGCTACCTGGTGACGAGTCTCCCCCGCCAGAGAATGGAAATCCTCACCCTCAAAACTTTGTGGGTCCCATTCCTCCGGCTGGCAACTGGGTCCCCCCTGCTGACAATGCTTGGGATGATTGGAATGAAGAAATTGCTGCTGACAATGTGCCAAACCCTGCCTGGGAACAGCAGGCCCAGATTCTGAATCAGCCTCCTCCCCAAGTTCAGTCAACAATTTCCTTTCAGCTGTCAGATATCTCCACTTCTTCAGTTAGATTTGTCCCTGGCCCAGGCCCAGCCCAAGAGGTTATTGTCCAGCAGCCTCACTTTGCAGCCCAGGAAGTGGTGCTAATTGAGGACATTGATGAAAATGATGATGTCTTTTTCTTGCCTCCTCAGAATAATGTGATGCTTGATATGAACATGGATAGTTATCACCCACTTGCTATTGTGCCCTATATTGCCAATCCATTTCTGAATCTGCTGGCTGAGGAAAATATTGACCAGAGCAATAATCAGGCCAATACTGCTGTGAAGGAGAAAGTTATCAAGAAAAGGCTTACTTTTGAGGATGAGTCACAAGAGCCAATGCAGATAGTCTCTAATGAGAATTTTTCTGCAAGCTTGCCTTATGAGAAGAAAAAATGAAAAGTTTCCAAGGAAACACCTGAATCTGAAGCATCTGTCAGGAGGAGCACTAGGCAGTCTGTGAAGAGAGATGGTTTCAAGCTGGAACCAATGAGGGATAAGGTCACTCCTCCAAGGAAGAAGCCAAAGTCAACCAAGCCAAGGATTCCAAAGCCATCTGACAGGGCCAATGTTTCACCCCACACTCCTATTTCCACCTTGAGGGCTGTTGGCAACAAGCTGGAGATTCCAGAAGCTGAAATGACAGTGGAGAAGCTTATGTCTGCTCCTGTGGAGGGAAAGGGCAAAAATGTTTTTAATGAATAATATGCTCTATGCATCTCATTTTGGCACTATATGTGCTTTATTCCCTATGTGTTGGGGAATTTTATCTAAGCCAGACTCTACCCTATTATATATTCAGTGTGAAACTCATGCCTATGTCTGCAATGACTCTGTGTACCAGACTTTATATTGGTGCAATATATTACTACTTATTTATGCCTTGTTCCTGTTGTTGGGCTTGATGATGTCTTTACATTATCCCCTGTCTGTCTCCCTATTATTTTCATGGATAATACACCAAATTGGTTAATGGACTGGGTGGTTCTAGAATGGAATGTGAGGGGTCTTAATGATAAAGATAAGAGACTTGTAGTTCACAATAAGATTGAGGAAAGCAATTGTGCTATGATTTGCTTGCAAGAAACTAAATGTGAATATTTTGATCATTCTTTCATTAAAAGCTTCTGCCCTAAGAGATTTGACAGATTTGCTTTCTCTCCATCAATTGGTGCTTCTGGTGGCCTGATTGTTCTTTGGAATAGTTCAATCTTTACTGGCACTATATTGGAAATTCACAGATCTGCTATTCGAATGCATTTCACTTCTACTTCCAACAACCACTCCTGGTAGTTGGTCAATGTTTATGGCCCATGTAAGGGCCTAGAGAGAGACATTTTTGTTTAGTGGTTACATGACCTAGACATCCCTCAACATGATAATTGGCTTCTCATGGGAGATTTCAATTTCATTAGGTCTGTGGACAATAGAAATAAGCCAGGTGCTGATATGAATGATATCTTTCTGTTTAACAGTATTATCAGTCACCTTGGCCTTGTGGAATTACCACTCAAAGGTAGGGCTTTCACTTGGTCAAATATGCAAGACTCCCCTCTCTTGCAGCAAATTGACTGGTTCTTCAACAGTTGTCAATGGAGTTTGTCATTCCCAAACACTGAAGTTCTCCCTCTGGCCAAATCCACCTCTGATCATGTGCCTTGTGTAGTCAAAATTGCTACTGCAATCCCTAAGGCTAAGATATTCAGGTTTGAAAACCATTGGATTCAGCAGCCTGGCTTTTTTGAGCTGGTGGAAAGAGTTTGGAACTCTCCAGTTAAACCCCTCTCTGCCTCTGGTATAATTACTGCAAAGTTAAAAAACCTGAGATATGAGCTCAAGAGATGGGGGAAAAATCTTTCTCACCTCAAGGACCTAATTGGTAAGTGTAATTATGTTATTCTTCTACTAGATCAGTTAGAAGATGAAAGGGATTTAAGCAGACCAGAATTCAACTTTAGAAATATTGTTAAAGTTCACCTAAAAAAGTTGCTCCAGTTATAGTCTGATTACTGGAAGAGCAGGTGCACAGTGAGGTGGTTCAAGCTTGGTGGTGAAAACACTAAGTTTTTCCACTCAAAAGCTACTGAGAGATACAGGTTTAACAAAATTGCTGAAATACAAGATGCTGATGGAAATGTACTCTCTGACCACCAAGACAAACACTAGTAGAAAAATGGGCAACGGTCTACGCCTTTAGTACCGGTTCCCGTGTGAACCGGTACTAAAGGGTGTATTAGTACCGGTTCAATCGCCAGCCGGCCGAGAGCAAGATTAGTACCGGTTCGATGTGGCCTTTTGTACCGGTTCATACTAGGAACCGGTACTAAAGGGTTTTAGTGGGCCAGAGCTGAACCTTTAGTACCGGTTCATATGAAGAACCGGTACTAAAGGGTCCCTGCCCTATTTCTTCAGCTAGCCCGATCCCTGCATCAAATTTTCTCTCCTTCTCCTCTCACATTTCCAAATATTTGGCACCTCTCACACTCCAAAAAATCTCTATTTTTCTCCACCATTTTATCAAGATTGACGGCACCCATCTATCCAAGGGTTAGCAATATCATCCTTTTTTCCGGCGTTCCTAATTTAGCTCATTTCTTTGCTAGTTTAACTCGTATTATTTTTCTAGTGCTAGCAAGGTGTTTGATGAAATGCCTAAGTTAGGAATTTTATTCTTTTTGTATGCAATTGAGCTCAAATTAAAGTATGATTTGTAGGTTTTAGTATCGTCCCCGTCCTCACCGCCGTCGATCGCCAGCGTCTTCCCCTAGCCGGCACTGTACCACCTCGGTGAGCCTCTTTTTTTTAATAAAAAAAACTTAGTTTTATGTGATGAACTTGAATATTAATTAAGTTGGTCACTCATATATCCATGATGTTGTGTAATTAATGATTTTTGATATACTTATATAATGCAGATGAATCGACAATGGATGTACGGTGACCGATGCCATCCCGACTTCATTACTGGCATGCATTATTTTCTCAACGTGGCGGAGGCAAACAGGCGGTTGAATGGTTTCATTTATTGTCCATGTAGTTCCTGTAGAAATACGAAGGATTACTCTACCTCAAAGACCCTTCACTTCCACCTGCTTGAGAATGGTTTCATGCCCGGCTATAATTGTTGGACCAAGCACGGAGAAAGAGGGGTTATAATGGAAGGCAACGAAGAAGAAGAGGATAGTGACAACTATCCTATGTTCACTGAAGACGGTGATAGTAGTATGGGGGAAGACGAAGCTGAAGAAGAGCCCATTTTTGATGAGCCCATTTTTGATGACCCCGATGACGATTTGGGTCGGGCCATTCTTGATGCGAAGATAAACTGCGGAAGTGAAAAGGAGAGGTTGAAGTTGGAGAAAATGTTAGAGGATCACAACAAACTGTTGTACCCAAATTGCGAAGATGGCCAGAAAAAATTGGGTACCACACTGGAATTGTTGCAATGGAAGGCAGAGAATGGTACTTCTGACAAGGGACTTGAAAAGTTGCTGAAAATAATAAAGAAGATGCTTCCAGGGGAGAACGTATTGCCCTCTAGTACGTACGAAGCAAAGAAGGTTGTCTGCCCTCTAGGATTAGAGGTGCAGAAGATACATGCATGCATCAATGACTGCATCCTCTACCGCGGGGAGTACGAGAATTTGAATGCATGCCCGGTATGTGGTGCATTGAGGTATAAGATCAGGCGAGATGACCCTGGCGATGTTGAGGGCGAGTCCACCCACAGGAAGAAGGTTCCTGCGAAGGTGATGTGGTATGCTCCTATAATACCACGGTTGAAACGTTTGTTCCAAAACAAAGAGCATGCCAAGTTGTTGCGATGGCACAAAGAGGACCGTAAGAAAGATGTGATGCTGAGACACCCCGCTGACGGATCGCAGTGGAGAAAAATCGATAGAAAGTACAAGTCATTTTCAGATGACGCAAGGAACTTAAGATTTGGTCTAAGTACAGATGGCTTTAATCCTTTCGGGGAGCAGAGCTCCAGTCATAGCACCTAGCCAGTGACTCTATGTATCTATAACCTTCCTCCTTGGTTGTGCATGAAGCGGAAGTTTATTATGATGCCAGTGCTCATCCAAGGCCCGAGGCAACCCGGCAACGACATTGATGTGTACCTGAGGCCATTGGTTGAAGAACTTTTACAGTTGTGGCGTGAAGAAGGTGTACCTATTTGGGATGAGCACGAACAAAAGGAATTTAACCTACGAGCGTTGTTGTTTGTAACCATCAATGATTGGCCTGCTCTTAGTAATATTTCAGGACAGTCAAACAAGGGATACAATGCATGCACACACTGTTTAGGTGAGACTGACATTATATATTTGAGAAACAAGAATGTGTACATGGGGCATCGTCGATTTCTTCCAAAACAACATCAAGTAAGAAAGAGAGGAAAGCATTTCAGAGGTGAGGCAGAAGACCAAATGAATCCTACCCGCCCTACTGGGGATGTTATATATGATATGGTCAAGGATTTAAAAGTGATCTTTGGAAAGGGTCCTGGCGGACAATCTGTTCCGCATGATGTTGACGGACATGTACCCATGTGGAAGAAGATGTCCATATTTTGGGAGCTACCCTACTGGAAAATCCTAGAGGTTCACTCTGCAATCGACGTGATGCACGTGACGAAAAATCTTTGCGTGAACCTGCTAAACTTCTTGGGCGTGTATGGGAAGACAAAAGATACACCGGATGCACGGCACGACCAGCAATGTATCCACGAAGGAAACAACCTGAATCCAGAGAAGTATCAAGGTACTGCCATCTACGCTCTTACCAAAGAAGAGAAGGAGATCTTTTTTGAAGTCCTGAGTAGCATCAAGGTCCCGTCTGGCTTCTCATCGAATATAAAGGGAATAATAAACATGTCAGAGAAAAAGTTTCAAAACCTAAAGTCTCATGACTGCCATGTGATTATGACACAATTACTTCCGGTTGCATTGAGGGGGCTTCTATCAGAAAATGTTCGAGTACCCATTGTGAAGCTATGTGCGTTCCTCAATGCAATTTCTCAGAAGGTGATCAATCCACTAACTCTACAAAATTTACAGAAGGATGTGGTGCAATGTCTAGTCAGCTTCGAGTTGGTGTTCCCACCATCCTTCTTCAATATAATGACGCATCTCCTCGTTCACCTGGTCGAAGAGATTAGTGTACTCGGTCCTGTATTTCTACACAACATGTTCCCCTTTGAGAGATTCATGGGAGTCTTAAAGAAATACGTTCATAACCGTGCTAGGCCAGAAGGAAGCATCTCCAAGGGCTATGGAACAGAGGAGGTCATTGAGTTTTGTGTTGACTTTATTCCTGACCTTAAGCCGATCGGTGTTCCTGAATCGCGCTATGAGGGGAGACTGCGTGGAAAAGGCACGCTAGGAAAGAAAGCAACAATGTGTATGGACGGACATTCTTTCACTCAAGCACACTACACAATTCTACATAATTCCAGCTTGGTGGCTCCGTACAAAGTGGAACACAAGAATATTTTACGCTCTGAATACCCAGAGCAACGTGAAGATTGGATTGATGGAGAACACATGAAGACTTTCGGCGGTTGGTTGCAAACACGGCTCATGAATGTCACTGATGAAGAACAGCTATACTTGTTGGCCAAGCAACCATCTTCGACTATATCGACATTTCAAGGGTACGAGATAAATGGGAATACATTTTACACATTCGCCCAAGATAAAAAGAGCACCAATCAAAACAGTGGTGTCCGCTTTGATGCAGCAGAGGACAATGGGAAGAAGGTCACATATTATGGGTACATAGAGGAGATATGGGAACTTGACTATGGACCTAATTTCAAGGTCCCTTTGTTCCGGTGCAAATGGTTCAACCTGAAAAATGGGGTACAAGTAGACCCGCAGTACGGAATGACTACAGTGGATCTCAAGAATCTAGGGTACGACACCGAACCATTCGTCCTAGCCAGTGAAGTGGCTCAGGTTTTTTATGTGAAGGACATGTCTACCAAACCGAAAAAAAGAAAAGAAAGGCAAGAGGACACATCATACGATGAGCCAAAGCGCCACATAGTTCTTTCAGGAAAAAGAAACATCGTGGGAGTAGAGGACAAGACAGACATGTCAGAAGATTATAATAAGTTTGATGATATTCCACCCTTCAAGGTGAAAACTGACCCAAGCATCATTTTAAATAATGAAGATTGTCCATGGCTACGTCGCAATCAGAAGAAAGGGAAACACAAGAAGAAAACTTAGAAGACTAGATAGGGATCATAACTTGTGTATCTCATTATGGAAATGACTTTCCCATTTATTTTTGTGTAATGATGTTATTGTATGAGGGAAATTTTTCCGAGGCGGAGCTTCCGAAGATGCCGTAGGGCGTGAGCACCAACCGGGACATCTTTAGTCTCGGTTGCACCCACCAACCGGGACTAAAGGTTACCCACACATCCTTATCCCACCGACAGTTTTATTAGATGACACAAAAACCACCTTTAGTCCCGGTTGTACCCACCAGCCGGGACTAAAGGTTAGATGGTTCCCCGCGCCACTGCGTTCCCGCCTATTTTCTTCCCGCGCTTTCCACCGCTTCCCGCCTCCGTCTTCCCGCCATTTTTCACTATATATATGTAGGCTTGGCCTCCATTCACATATCACATCTAGACTCATATCTGCAAACCTCATCACTCTCTTCCATGGCTTCCATCATATCTCTAACCCCCCGGGAGGCGGAGGTGCTTTGCGCCTCAAACTACCCCTGCCCGCCGGGCTACCGCGTCCCCCCCGGCTGGATGCTGAGCGTCGGAGGCGTACCGGTCCCTCCTGTCCCTGTAGGTGTGTCACGCCAGATGGCCATCACGAACCACTACTACTTCGAGCTCACGCCAGAGCAGCGGAGGAATCCTCAGTGGCATCCCGACTATAGCCCGACTTGGGATGCCTTCTTCATCAATCGGTGCGAGAGTGCGCTTGCCAGGCACGAGGAGGACAGCTCGCCTCATTCGAACTTCAACGAGGCCGGCCGTCGGCTATGGTGGCGCGGCCGGACTCTCCAGAGCGTCATGGCCTACCGTGGCCCCCGCCTGCGCTACCCTCAGTCTCAGTCCACGCGTGCTCACCAGTCGAGGTTCGACTACCGCGACCCCGATGCCAGCGACGATGACACCGGCGACTACGATGACTACAGTGGCGACGTTTATAGGGCTAGGCACGACTATGACTGAATCACTCCAACATTCAAAAACAAGCTCGGCCGATTGTGACTTAATCTGGCCATGTATCTTAATTTTCAGTTGAGATATGTACTTCTTTTCCTATTCAATCGTTGAAATAAAATCAAAAGAAAATCAAATGAAACTGCAAATGAAAATCAAAAGAAAATCAAAAGAAACTGCAAAATAAAATCAAATGAAAATCAAAAGAAAAAGAAAAAAGAAATTCACAAGAAACTGCTAAAGAAAATCAAATGAAAATCAAAAGAAACTGCAAAAGAAAAATCAAAAGAAAAAGAAAAAAAGAAAAATCAAAAGATACTGCAAATGAAAATCAAAAGAAACTGCAAAATAAAATCAAAAGAAACTGCACAAGAAAATCAAATGAAAATCAAAAGAAAATCAAATGAAACTGCAAAAGAAAAAGAAAAAAAACCTGTTCAATCGTTGAAATAAAATCAAATGAAAATCAAAAGAAAAAGAAAAAAGAAAATCAAAAGAAACCGCAAAAGAAAATCAAATAAAAATCAAAAGAAACTGCAAAATCAAATCAAATGAAAATCAAATGAAAAAGAAAAAAAGAAAAATCAAAAGAAAATCAAATGAAACTGCAAAAGAAAATCAAATGAAAATCAAATGAAAATTTAAAAAAAAGTAAAAAAAGAAAAATCAAAAGAAACTGCAAATGAAAATCAAATGAAAATCAAAAGAAACTGCAAAATAAAATCAAAAGAAAATCAAAAGAAAAAGAAAAAAGAAAATCAAAAGAAACTGCTAAAGAAAATCAAATGAAAATCAAAAGAAACTGCAAAAGAAAAATCAAAAGAAAAAGAAAAAAAGAAAAATCAAAAGAAACTGCAAATGAAAATCAAAAGAAACTGTAAAATAAAATCAAAAGAAACTGCACAAGAAAATCAAATGAAACTGCAAAAGAAAAATCAAAAGAAAAAGAAAAAAACCTTTGGTACCGGTTGGTGGAAACAACCGGTACGAAAGGTTAAAAAAGCGGAAGAATTTCCGAAAATACCTTTCGTACCGGTTTCTGTTACGAACCGGTACTAAAGGTCACCTTTAGTACCGGTTCTTAACAACAACCGGTACCAAAGGGAATTAGGTCGTTTTCTTCTCCCCCCCCCACCGACGGACACAGCAAAAGCCGCACTCAGCACACACTCCCGCCGCCGCAGTCACGCGCCGCCGCCGCCGTCACGCGCGCGCACGCCGCCGCCGCCGCCACGCGCCCGCACGCCGACGACGCGGGCGCCTCCCGCGTCTGCCCTCGACCGCGCGCGCCTCTGCCTCGCCCCGGGAGCTCATCCACGCCGACGACGTGGGCGCCTCCCGCCTCTGCCCTCGACCGCGCGCGCTTCTGCCGCGCTCCGGGAGCTCATCCACGCCGACGACGCGGGCGCCTCCCGCCTCTGCCCTCGACCGCGCGCGCCTCTGCCTCGCCCCGGCCCGCGCTCGCCTCTGCCTCGCCCCGCTACTGTAAGTTCTTCAGTTCTTCTTCGTACTCTGTTTGTACTTCTTCGTTGAGCAATGATCTCTGATAATGTGCTACCCTGTAATGAGTTGATGTTATCTATATGTTTGATTGAATGTGTATGCTTCTGGATTCCTTGTTCTGGGATAGTTCTTTGATTTCGCATAGCACATCAAATTGTCTTCCTTGTTCTGTTATTGTGATACTTCTGGATTCTAGATTCTAAGCAGTGTTAATCTGCTGCTCTGGTGAACTAAAAATTTCCATATGTAGAATATCTTATTTTGAAACAATGCTTGTTTGCTAATGTAATACTGAGTTTGTGTTTGCTTAATCAGTTGTAGTTACTTGTTTGCTGTAGTAAAGACTACTAGTGTTATGTGATGGCTGGACAGTGAAGAAGCAAGTGCAAATATGCATAAGTCTCCTTTACTTGATCAGATTGTTGGAATGAAATGACCTTATTGACTTGTGGATTGGCTGGCTGATTTCACACTGTGCGCATGATGATTGTGGCTGGGCTGGCTGTGCAAATTTGAAATTTTTAGTGTGTTTCCATGACATGGTTTAGTTGGATTCCTACATGAAAACTAAACCCCTAATTATTTCCTTAAGTGTTTCCTTTATGTAATCTGCTGCTTAGTTTTTAGTTTTGAGGGGTCCATGGTTGCTTACTTTTCAAGAGACCATATACAGATTATTTTAGTTATAATATGTGACAGTCAAGCCCTATTGAGAATGATATACATACTATATACCATTACTACTTATATTCTTTACATGGCCTCTCATCATAAATGGAGAATTTCATTTTAAATTTTTCATATTCTGGTGCTTCAGGAAAGAAACCTTCGAGCCAGGCAGTTGCCTACTTGTATGCAGTACACTTCCAATCATGTTGCTTTTTGAGATATGATTCTTTTTCTTAGCGTCTACTGTTCTAAACTTTGGTGGCATAACCTTACGAGATGCTTGTTTGTACAACTTTGATCAGTGCCACCACAGAAAGTGCATTTATGGAACTTATTTGCTTTGATCTTTTTTATTGTGAGCATCCTTCCTTGGGCGACCTTTTGCTAGAGAAGAAGATCAGTCTGGTTTTGCCTGCAGAGATGCGATGATTTTCGCTAAGGAGAATCACATGACCCAGGTGGCGCTGGAAACTGATTGTCAGGTGATGGTGGAGCTTTGGTAGAATAGGAGCAGCCAAGACCATGCTGGTGTGCAACTGATTAAGGAGGCGGAGTCGTACGAGAGCTGTTTCCAGGGCTTCAAGCTAGAGTATGCAAGATAGGATCTAATCGGGCAGCACATGCTTGCGCGAGAGCAACTTTCGAGTTAGAGTCTGTTGTGTACTTTATCTTTGTTCCTGGTTTTCTGAGTAGTATTGTAACTTCAAAACTTTGGAAACTGCAGGTTGTTCAGTAGTTTTGATCATTTGTTATTGTTATGCTAGTGAAATAGGAGTAATATGGTGCATCATTCAATTACTCTGTTCTATCTTTTGTGCTTTGAGAACTTCCTCTGAGTGAAAATTTTAATCCTACGGTGTTTCTGAATAGTGTTATGTGCCTGTAAATCTTATTTCCATGCTTTCTCATAGACGCTGCTGAGTTTGAAATCTTATAATTCAATATCTGCATCTTTTACTAAGCTCAACTTAGCAGTGTGGTTACTGTTTACACTTTTTTACGGGTGGTTTTACTAGTTAAATTTGTATTTAATATGTATTATTGATGTTCTTATATGGTTGTGTGGCTGATTTTTTTCCTCTGCCATAGAATTTGTTTGCTTATATTTTTGGTTGCCAGAAATGTTCAGGTTTACATACATGGCGCTCCAGGTCTTCTGTGGCAAGTTTAGCTATTTCTACTTTGTATTCTAAAGTTGTTATAATGCTTGAAGTATTGTAACTCAACGTTCGATTCAATCAATGAGTCGAGTCGTTGATACTCAATGTTGTATGAAACGTGTATATATCCGAATGTGTATGTTTGATATTGTAACTCAACGCTAATGAAATGTGTATGTTTGATATTCAACCGATGCGATGTTTGAAACGTGGTTGATGAAAACTAGGAATATATATCCGAATGATAAATTAGATGTAACTTGTTATGGATGGAATAATCATACTATTTGTCAACTAGAAATATATATCCGAATGATAAAATAGATACAAAAAGTTATTGGGCCAATACTTGAACATATATCTTATTTTGATTTTGATTTGCCAACATATATCTCGCGTTCTGACCCCGGTGCAAAAAGTCTTGTGCCCTATTTTTAATTCCAGAAAAATTGCTACAAGTGTTTGAAATTTGTGATAACTTAAAATAACATGATGAATTAAATAATTGCACTTAATTTTGTAGTGACATTGAGCGATGGAGGACAACACCTTCATCCGAGATGAGGAGCGAGAAGAAATGGTGCAGAAAATGATATTTGAGAGTGCCCGTGGACCGGAACCCAATGGAGAACCCGATGAAGATGACGATGATTTTGGCTCACAATTTTTAAATGATGTCGGTGAGGGACTTGAGTCCGAAGAAAGAAGAGACAACGAAGTGTCCTTAATAAACTTCGATGAGGTGTATATCAAGGCTATATGTTCATCACTTGATGCATTGATTTATTTGTATTACACTTATTAACGAATCATTTTTCTTTTAGCCTTCTGGATCATCGAGCAAATCTGTTAAAAAGCAACGAGGCCCGACGCAACGTCTAAAGGGCGAGGGTAGGTTAGCCCTCACCGCATTTAAGGCTAGTGGTCAACCGGTGGAGCCCAAAGAGCACTGTCGTAAATTTGTAAACCAAGCTGGAGTTCTTGTTAGGGACCATGTACCGATCAGCATTGTAGAGTGGCATAAGCCGAAGAACGCGGGGGCTGAAGCTAGTTATGTCAATGATACTCTAAAGCTTTTTCTTTGGGACAGTCTACTGACACACTTTAGCCTACCGGAAGACATGACAGAAGGCCAGAAGAAGAAAGTCAAGGAATGGACTCTTAAGAGGATGGCCACACAATTCCAGACCTGGAAGAAAAATTTATGGGCCAGATATGAAGATAAAGATCCAGTATTCACTGGAAGTCTAGTGAAGATAAAAGATCACTGGCCCGCATTTAAGAGCTATAAGAAATCTTCTACTGCTGTGTCCCGATCAGTCACAAATACGAAAAATGCTTCAAAGAAGAAACATTTCCATCATTTGGGGTCAGATGGCTACAAGACTGCCATTCCGAAGTGGAGAGCATTTGAAGCTAAACTGATGGAGGCAGGAATCACTCCACAGACATGGGACTGGCCCGACCGGTCCAAGTTCTGGTTGTTCGCGCATGGGGTAGGGTTGGACCCAAAGACAGGGCAGATCGTTGCAAAGGGAAAATGGAAGGATAAAGTTAATGCAATCACGACGCAGCTTATAGATGCAATTGAAAAAGTTAGAAAGGGAGAGTACATTCCCGATAGAGAGAATGACGAGCTGACACTCGCTCTTGGGAATGCGGAACACGTTGGACGGATACGAGCCCTCCCAGGTGTCACCATGAAGGAAGCATGGCCGGAGTGCGCTGACACTTATAGAAGCCGTTCAAGAAAGAAGAAGCAGGACTTAGACAGGTTAGCGGAATTGATAAATAGGGTGGAGGTGCTTGAGCAAAATCAGAGGGCACCTGATCAGCCGCTGTTTATACAAGATCCTCAAGCCGATGCCGCCCCATCTCAGCGAAGAAGCAGTGTGGGTTCCTCGCATCTTGAATGTGCAGGAAGCTACCCCGTGGATTATGTCACGGAGAAGACAGACTGCGAGCTACATGTGCAAATGAGGAACGTGTCCGTTAAGGTGGCGGTCGGCTATGTTTACCCAAATGAAGATGGAGCAACGCACCATCATATGCCCATTCCAGCTGGCTGTGTTCATGTCGGGGTGGATGACGTTGTTCCGGGTTTTGAAACAATGGACCTTGATTTTCCTAGAGGTGACGAAGAGAAGACACTGGCCGATGTCAAGCGCGGTTTCGCCATATGGTCCAAGAAATACATCGTCCTTTTGCCAAGGCCACCGACTCCTCCTCGTAGCAGTCCACATGAGCAGCCAAGGCCACCGACTCCTCCTCGTAGCAGTCCACATGAGCAGCAAATTCCACATGAGCAGCAATGGCCATCGACTCCGCCTGGTAGCAGTCCACATGAGCAGCAAAGTCCACACCTACCGGAGAGGGACCCCAGTGCGAGTCCACCATCTCGAGATCCTCCGCGTAAGACTGCGTTTTTTAAGCGGAACGGTACGCCGCCTAGGAAGAGACCTAGAAAGGAGAAACCACTGCCGCCTATCGAGAAGTTACCTTGGGAAAGAACTATCGAGGAATGTAGCGAAATCTCTAAGTCCGAGGTGGTAAAACATTTTGCTAAGAAAGTGCCAGAGATACCTTTTGAGAAGACTCTAGATCCGGTGAAAGTTATTCGTACCGTTGAGAATCTATATGACCCTCCACCATCGCCGCTATCTGACTATAGGCGTTCTATTGAAAAGTCGTATGACGCTATGGTGGAGGTGAAAAAACCCGATCAATCGGTGGTCTCGGCGAAAACTAGGAAACAAGTGTACCAGCTCGGAGAACAACCCGTTCAATCGGTCCCCCCTCTCAAGGTGTTTGACGAGAAGGCCGTTCAAAGTTCTCGACAAAACACAATTGATTACCCCATCGCTGAAGTAGTATATCAATTTGTTCAAGGGAAAGATCTGGTCGAGAATATCAGGTCGCTACCAACATGTATGCGTAATTTGAATACGTGGTACACTAATGCCACAAAGAGAGGGATTGATTGTATCATGGTGCGAGTTAAGGATGAGCACTACTTCCAAGAATACTCTGTGAGCGTTGACTTCCTCGAACTTTTTCAGTTATACAATCTCCGGGCCATCGACAAATCTATCATCAGTTGCTATTGTCTGTAAGTGATTTATTAATATAATTTGAGAAGTCTTTAGCTCAGCTCATTCATTGTCTGCAAATTATCCTCAATTTAATCTTTTGTGCGCTATATTATGCAGATCGAAGAAGCTCGAATGCAAAAGGGATGAAATCACGGACATTGGATTCATTGACCCAGATACAATACATGAAAAAACCATAGAAGATCCCATCTTTAACAAGGATACACCAGAGACTTTGCTAAGGTTTTTGAAGCGACAACGTGACAAAAAGACAATACTTTGGCCTTACAACTTCAAGTAAGTGTAACTGTCTTATAACACATTCTATTTTGCTCACCATATGTTAAAATTTTAACTGATGACTTATATCTATGACACTGCATATTTAAACGTGCGCAGGTTCCACTTTATTCTTATCGTCATTAAAATGTACGATGGAGAGGTTGAAGTCTATGACTCACTAACCAAAGAGCCTATACTATACAAGTCGGCTTTTGATATGCTCAAAAGGTAATTTTAATTCTTATCGGTTTTTTCGTTAATTTCCTGATATCAACAAATTAATAACTCTTTTATGCATTTTCTTTTGTCGGGCAGCGTATGGCAAACGTTCATCCAGGAAGATCCGACCGGTGGATGGAAACCGAAGCTGATATGGCGTGCGAACAAAGTAAGTAGTACTACCTAGGTCCACACACCTTTATCATACTTGATTATTATTTGATTGAATTATATTCTTGTACAGAAATGCGCGCAACAACCCGAGGGGACTAATCTATGTGGATACTATGTTTGCGAGAACATCCATAAGATTGTCAGCGAGAGAACGAATAATCAAAGGAATAGAGAGGTACGCTAACAATATTCACAAATTTATTTTGTTACCATAACTTGTGCTAAGTTTCAGTCATAATTGTTTAATTGTGATTTGATATATATATATATATACATAGCTCATGTATTCATTTGAATATCATTCTTTTACAGTTGACAAGAAAGCGTGACAGGCTCCCAATCGAGCACCGCTTCAAAGCAATTGGCGAGGAATTGGCGGGATTTTTCCTTCGGGACGTCATACCTAATTTCGGAGAGTACCACTATGAATGAAGATCTATATGTAATATATAGCTTGACTCGGAGAATACCACTATGCTACATGTAATAGATAGTATGCCTCGGAGAGTACCACTATGCATGAAGATCGATCTTCATGCATGTACTATTTAATTTGCGATCTTATGCAATTACATGTGTTATATTATATGCACCAAGTTGATATGCATTACCTTGATCTTCATGTACTCCTAAATCGAAACACGTTTCTGGCGCATCGACGCGATCCTCGTACAATGAAATGGTCCGATACCCCTAAACCCCTAAACCCCTCCTAATTAAAACCCTAAACCCTGAAATCCTTTGGTACCGGTTCGTGTTACAAACCGGTACCAAAGGTCCCTAGCCCTGCACTCTCCTGGAGCCAACGTGGAGGCCCCTTTAATACCGGTTTGTAAGGAACCGGTACCAAAGAGGGGGGGCTTTTGTCCCGAATCTTTTGTACCGGTTTGATTTCTGGTACAAAAGCCCCTCTGGAACCGGTATTGATGTCCATTTTTGGACTAGTGAAAGCCAATGCTTTCTAGCTCAACTACAAGGGGAGAATGGGAGTTTCTGTTCCTACAAGCTCCTTCGTTGTGCTCTCTGAAATTTTACTCCCTTCTGATGATCTTGATTCTGTCATTGCTCCTTTTAGTGAAGAGGAAATCTCTGGCATTGTGAAATTCATGAAACCAGATAGAGCTCCTGGGCCTGATGGCTTCAATGGTTTATTCCTCAAGAAGTGTTGGCATATTGTGAAGAAAGACTTTATCCAGCTTTGCAATGAGTTTCATGCTGGAAATGGAAAAATTCAAAGCATCAATGGCTCTTTCATCACTCTGGTGCCAAAAACTAATGCACCTAAGACATTCAATGATTTCAGACCAATATCCTTGACAAATACTTGTTTGAAATTCTTGACCAAACTGGCTGCTAACAGATTGCAGGAAGTCATAAAGAAAACTATTCATGTCAACCAATATGGATTCATCAAAGATAGAACAATCCAGGACTGCCTTGCTTGGGCTTTTGAGTTCATCCACCAATGTCAACAATCAAAGAGGAAAATTGTGGTAATAAAAATTGATTTTGAAAAGGCTTTTGATACTCTTGACCATGAGGCAATTATCCAGATCATGAGAGCCAAAGGATACCCAGAACTTTTCCTCCAGTGGGTAAGAGAAGTCCTCTCCTCTGGGTCTTCTTCCATTCTTCTTAATGGAGTGCCAGGAAAATCCTTTCATTGTAAAAGAGGAGTCAGGCAAGGAGGTCCTCTCTCCCCTCTGATTTTTGTTCAAGGAGCTGATCTTCTACAATCTCTGGTGAATTGGGCCTTCCAAAATGGGATGCTATCCTTGCCAATCCCTGTTGATACAGACTTTCCTATAATCCAGTATGCAGATGACACCATTATTGTATTACCTGCTGATTTGGATCAATTAGTTGTCTTCAAAGATATCCTTAATCAGTATGCTGCTTTCACTGGACTAAAGATCAATTTCCATAAATCCTCAATGATTCCTATCAATCTTTCTGATGAGGAGGCCAGTTTTCTGGCAAAGGAGTTCAACTGTCAGCTTCGGTCTATGCCTCTCACTTACCTAGGGCTACCCATGGGGACTACCAAACCATCTATCAAAGACCTTTCCCCCTTGACAGACAGAGTGGAAAGGAGATTATCTGCTGTTTCCTCTTTCCTCTCCTATGGGTATAGATTGGTGCTTGTGAACTCTGTTTTGTCTTCCCTTCCTACATACTTCTTACTATCATTAAAGCTTCCTCCTGGGATTATTGATGTTATTGACAGAGCAAGGAGACACTGTCTATGGAAGAGAAAGGACAAACACAAGATAAACTCTCTTGCTACTTGGGAAATGGTTTGCAGACCCAAAAATAAAGGGGGACTTGGTATTATCAATCTTAGAGTGCAGAACAATGCCCTCCTTCTCAAGCACTTGCATAAATTCTATAACAATGAAGACATTCCTTGGATTCATCTTGTTAGAGATGCTTACTTCCACCAAGCTGTCCCACATGCTGTGGTTCTTGCTGGCTCATTTTGGTGGAAAAGTATTATTTCTCTCTCTGATGAATATAGAAGTATCACCAAATGTGAGGTGGGAAATGGAAGCTCTGTGCCCTTTTGGTCTGACTTATGGAAGGATAATTTGTTTGACTCCAATTTTCCAAGGCTTTTCTCCTATGCTAAGGATAAATTGCAATCAGTAAAGGAATTCTTTGAGAGGGAGTCTGTTCTGGACAATTTTCACTTGCCTATTTCTGTCCAAGCTCATGAGGAGATGGATGACCTGCAAGTCATTTTACACAATGCTAGTTTGAATCCTGAGTCTAATGATTCTTGGATTTTCAAACTTGGTAACAAAGGTTTCAGACCAAACAAAGTTTACAAGCAGGCTTTTGATCATATTGCTACTGATCATCCTTCCTGTTGGATTTGGAAAAGTAAATGCATCTCTAAGAACAAATTCCTTGCTTGGCTAATCCTTCATGACAGAATCAACACGAAAGACATGCTTTTGAGGAGACACTGGAATGTTACTCAGAACCATAATTGCATTCTTTGTCAGGAAAGAGTACTTGAAGACTGGAGACATTTATTCTTCAACTGCAATTTCAGCACTCGTATTTGGAATTATCTGCAAATTCCATGGATCCCTGGAAATACTTTTGCTTCCTTGTCAGTAGCAAAGAAATCTTTCAAAGGTCCATGTTTCACAAAAATAGTCATCATATCCTGCTGGTGCATTTGGAAGCAAAGGAATGGATGGATCTTTAAAAATATCAGACCAACCTTTAGGAGATGGAGGTCTAGTTTCATCTATGAAGTCACCATGCTTAAGCATAGGGTGAAGAAAGATTCTGTTCAATTTTTTTATCATGGATTGAAAACCTTCCTTAGACTCCTTTTTTGTTTGTAAATATCCTGTAAATATCCTGTACATTCTTTTCCTTATATAATAAAATTTTGGGGGCTGTGGGGGTTTCCCCCACAGTAGAGGCTTCAAAAAAAAAGATACTAGGCACTATGCCCTAACAATCTCATAGCAAATTACATGAATGATCTCATCCAATCCCTACCACCCCCTTCGCCTACAGCGGGAATTACTCACACATGGATGGGAGAGTCATGGATGGTGGATGGAGAGACGTCGGTGATGATGGTGATGAAGATCTCTGATGCCGAGTAAATGACCGGCCAGTTGGGAACCCCAAGAGGAAGGTGTGATGAATATAGCAGCAAGATTTTCCCTCAGTAAGAAACCAAGGTTTATCGTTTAGGAGAGGAAAGAGCCAAACGACCGAAGGTGATGCCCACTAGCTGCGTGATGCTCTAACAAGGGCGCCGTTAACGATTACTTGTTAGCGCGTCTTCAACCAGTAGCAACGTGGAACCTGCACACAACACAACCAAATACTTTGTTCCCAACTTACGATGAGGTTGTCAATCTCACCGGTTTGCTTGAAACAAAGGGTATGAGCGTATCAAGTGGAAAGTGATAATAGTATGTGACGAGGGGTTAACTCGAGAAATGTCCTAGATGAAGGACTTAGGATCGGGGAGATAGGGCGCTGGATGAACTCGAAGGTAAAGTTAGTCGAAATAAGTGTGTGTCGAAAGTAAACTTAGGTGTTCAACCTGGCTTGCTTTCAATCTGGCCTACACAGTCCCCTCCTGGCCCCTATATATAGGTGGCCAGGTCTCGAGGATCGGGTAGGGTCCGATACAGATTACAATATCGACATACGGTAAAGACTCGTATTTGACTATCATTACAATTGGGCCTAGCTTAACGGGCCTCAGGGGTACTCAACATATGGGTTCTATTAACTATACCCTTGTCAGTAGCCCCTGAGATTCTACCAGAATTGCAGATTCGGGTTGAATCTCTAATCTTTATATCTTCGACTTGATCAATTCTTCGACTTGATCAATTCTTCGACTTCTTCTTATCTTCAAATCTTCGACTTGGTCTTTCGACTTATGTTCATGATAATTTGCTCGCAAGGGGTCTTGATGAACAAGCCTGACAACTCTGACGGATCAAGAGGTCAGTTAACTGCCGGAACAGATACTTGTCACCTACTTCAAATTCAATCCCCTTGGACTTGAATTCGGGATACCGGTCAAACCCATTCTTTTGCCGCATTGAGGACTTACAAAGAATGAATCCCAGTGATTCTCAGGGTACCCAGTGCGTCCACCAGGATTTTCTTCGCGTCGTAGACACGGATATATACCAGCAGAGCGCATCCATGTGCGTATACCAGGCCACACAGGACGGATCCCGGGGTCTTACCTTCGTGACAAGTCACGGCATTCGAGTTGCATTGCGATAACGTAACTCGAGAATCTCATGTCGCAGTCAAATTTTGACTGAAAATATTCGGGTTTTAACAACCATAAAACTCGCTCCCGATGGGAGTAATCTTTTTGTATTTTGTCGACTATATAGCCGAAATTTGTTGGATATACTTCCTTCATCCTTGAAATTGATTATCTCATCCTTTATCGGGTGCGCGCTCAGCGCTCCCGATGGGAGTAGCCCCCGAGGCTATGTTTGAATACTTGTAGACAAGCATAGGCTCAAAAAATTCACTTCGTCTTCTTCCTTGTAATATTTCCTGTTTACAAGCTCCCGAGTCCAAGGCGAGGTCTTTTATATCATGCTACCACACTCCCCTCTTCTTATTTGTTCTCCTTTGGCGTTTACCGTCTGCTACGTGCAGGATTTAACTTTTTTTTTGTAGAATATGTTGATGGGCTTTGCTTAGCACGGGGGCCCAGATAATACGTGCTTATAAATAAAGCACCTTCTGGTCAAGGGTAAAAACCCTAATCAGATTCTTCCTCCGCCGCATCATCTTTCTCTTTCTCATCTAGGGTTTGCTAGCCTTTTGCCTTGTCCACATGGCGGACACAGATGGTTCTCGTCTGAACCTTGGTTCTCCGGTGGCGCCGCGAGGTCGGGGTCGCCCTCGTGGAAGCAAGAACAAGAGCAACACAACTCCGACCGCCGCGGGAGCGTCATCAGCTGCTCCGGTGAAGCGTCGTCCCGGCCGCCCACCTGGTAGCAAAAACAAGCCCAAGGTAACTGGCGCTGCTCCAGGTCCAAGCGCTCCTCCTCCTGCTGCTCCTGTTGTTCTTCCCAGGATCTTCTCCTTCTTCTGCATTGCCATGGCGCAGTGCCGCGAGATTCAGCGTCTGCCACTGAATTTCACAAAGTTCATGGATGGGCGTGAACTGCGAGAAGCGGTTCTTCGCGAGCAATCTGGCAGCAGGACTCCATATGAAGTGGAGGTTTGGTATGATGGCAACGGCGAATAGTACTTTAAGGGTGGCTGGTCGCAGTTTGCAGAAGACCACGACATCCACCAAGGCTTCTTCATGGCATTCGACTTCCACATCGGCACGTCGAAATTCAACGTGAAGATCTATGACGGCACCCAGTGCCAGAAGAAATATGAAGCTGAAGTTCACTTCCACTAGGATCTGTAATTTCATTTGATAATGTCCTTGCTGCCATATTATCTGTAATGAATGCCCGTACTCTGTTTTGATGTTATTACTAGTACCATGAAAACAAGTCACTTGTTCTGAGGTATGCTTGAGATATATCGGGTTCTTTGCGAACCAATTAGTATGAAGAATATCGGGTTCTTTTTGTGAACCAAATTGTTTGAGTATTTATCGGGTTGTCTGTACAACCTTATAGTGAAAAAGATCTCCAAGTCGCGATAAAAATTCCTTTCGTACGACCCGAGGGTTGAAGCCCCCGAGCGGAGAAGTAGAAATACTTGTACAACTTTGTCGAGTTCAACCCAAAGAACCCGACCTATGGCCTCATGTTCTGAGTTCAGAAAGTGAACTCGAGTTTAATTATACCACTAGATGTAGTCTACGCGTAGAAACGTTGTAGCTGCTCTGCGTTCCACGGATTGCTCTCGTCTTTTCCCGTCTTCTTGTCTTGTAGTCGATATGCTCCTCCTGGTATTACTTCTGTGACGATGTAGGGTCCTACCCAAGGGGACTCCAATTTGCCATGGCTGTCTTGCCTGAGTCGCAAAACTAGGTCTCCCACCACGAAGGATCGTGGATGAACTCGACTACTGTGGTAGTTTCGTAGGCTCTGTTGATACTGCGTGGCTCTTTCTAATGCCTTATCCCTTGCTTCATCTAGTGCATCGACATCGTTTTGCAGTGCTTCTGTTGATGTTATCTCGTCGTATGCCGTCACTCTTGGGGCCTCATGTGTAACTTCGACTGGAAGTACGGCTTCTGCGCCATGGACCAGGAAGAAAGGAGTTTCTTGAGTTGCTGCATTAGGCGTAGTTCTTAGACTCCAAAGAACGGAGGGCAATTCTTCTACCCAAGTGCTCTTGGCTTTCTCGAGAGGTGCTAAAAGCCTCTTTTTTATCCCACTACATATCAGGCCGTTGGCTTTTTTGACTTGCCCATTTGTCTTCGGGTGCGCCACAGATGCGAATTTGAGCTTGATCCCTAGTCCTTCGCAATAACTCTTGAATTCCTTTGAAGTGAAGTTTGTTCCGTTGTCTGTGATTATGCTATATGGTACACCAAAATGGAATACTATCGACTTGATGAAGCTGATTGCTGCTGTCGAATCCTGAGTTGTTACCGGGGTCGCTTCTACCCACTTGGTAAATTTATCGACTGCCACTAGCATGTAAACATGCCCTCCTGGCCAAGATTTGTGCAACTTTCCCACCATATCGAGGCCCTACTGCGCAAAGGGCCAAGACAATGGTATTGTTTGTAGCTCTGCTGCTGGTGCATGCGGTCTAGATGCAAATCTTTGACACGCTTCACACTTTCGAACTATATCTTTTGCGTCTTCGATGGCTGTTAGCCAATAAAATCCTGCTCGGAAAGCCTTTGCTGCTATTGCTCTGCTGCTAGCATGATGGCCACACACTCCACCGTGTATGTCTTGTAATATTGTTTGTCCTTCCTGGGGTGTTACACAACGCTGCAAAACACCGGTAATACTCTTCTTGTATAATTTCCCCTGCAACACGACAAACGCCTTCGATCTTCGAGTTATCCTCTTGGCCTCCACTGCATCTTCTGGTAATTGTTTATTTAGCATGTATGCAAGGTATGGCTGCATCCATGTTTCTTCTATCATCATGACCTCCTCTGGCTCCGACGGAGCCCTGATACGTCTCAAACGTATCTATAATTTTTGATGCTCCATGCTTGTTTTTACACCATTTGTATATTGTTTCGTTACACTTAGTGGCATTTTTACACATTTTCCGAAACTAACCTATTAACGAAGTGCCACAGTGCCAGTTTCCTGTTTTCTGCTGTTTTTGTGTTTCAGAAGTGATACACAGGAAATATTCTCGGAATTGGACGAAACAAGTTCCTGAAGTCATATTTCACGGGGAAGCTTCCAGACATCCGAAGACCTGACGGAGTGGGGCCACGTGGGCCCCAGACACAGGGGCGGCGCGGCCACCCCCTGGCCGCGCCAGCCCCGTGTGAGGGGGCGTGGTCCCTCCTCTGACATCATCCCTTCGCCTATATATACCCCCTGACGAGAAAAACCTAAGGACCCGATCAGTTTTCCAGAATACATCGCGATCCGCCGCCGCCGTCGACCCGAAGATCGGGAGGGTCCAGAAGCTCTTCCCGGCACCCTGCCGGAGAGGGGAATCGCCACCGGAGGTCTTCTTCATCGCCATGCTTGCCTCCGGAGCGATGAGTGAGTAGTCTACCTTGGACTATGGGTCCATAGCAGTAGCTAGATGGTTGTCTTCTCCACCATGTGCTTCATGTTTAGATCTCATGAGCTGCCCTACATGATTGAGATCACCGTTATGTAATTCTATGATGTTGGTTTGTTGGGATCCGATGAATATTGGTGTTTATGATTAAGTTGCTGTACTAAATTATATCTTTTGTTATCTCTATGTTGTTTATGATCTTGCATGCTCTCCGTTGTTAGTAGCTATCTTGGCCGAGTAGTTGCTAGTGACTCCAAGAGGGGGTATTTATGCTCGATAGTGGGTTCATGTCTCTATTTCACCTGGGGGAGTGACAGAAACCTCTAAGGTGGTAGATGTGCTGTTGTTATTAGGGAGAAAACAACATTCATATGCTCAAGGGCATATGCTTTGTTTACATTACACACTTTGCTTAATGCAATTATCTGTTGTTCGCAACTTAATACTTCTAGGGTGTTCGGATGATATCCCCGGGGGTGGATTATTAGTCATAGATGCAGTTGGATGGCGGTCTATGTATTTTGTTGTAATGCCCAGAGTGAATCTCATAGTGATCTTCTTGACATATCACGTTATCTTTATTCTATCAATTGCCCAACTGTAATTTGTTTACCCAGCATGTTATTTTATCTATGGAGAGACACCACTAGTGAACTGTGGACCCCGGTCCTATTTTAATCATATTGCAATCACCTGTTTACTTTTCCCGCACTGTTTACTTTACTCGCATATTACTACTATTTTCCACTCGATACACTCATAACCTTTGTTTCAAGCAAACCGGTGAGATTGACAACCTCATCGCAAGTTGGGGACAAAGTATTTGTTTGTGTGTGTGCAGGTTCCACAAACACCTTCAGTCGTCATCGTCTCTCTTCTCCTGATCGATAAACCTTGGTTTCTTAACTGAGGGAAAACTAGCCGCTACACTCATCATACCTTCCTCTTGGGGTTCCCAACGGGCTGGTCATCACCACGCACAAGGACTTACTGCTCCCACGTCAACTAAACGCCACAGTCTTTTCTGGCGCCATCACACGAGTAGCAGCTTCTTTTCTGGCGCCGTTGCCGGGGAAGAGAGAAGACTTCTGCGAGTGGAGTTCTTCGCACACACATTCTTTACTTTGTTATTTATTTTGCTTTACTTTATTTATTTTACCTGCACTGCTTTTTATATCAAAAACCCAAAAAAAATTAGAATCCTTGGTAGTTGTTATTTCTTTACTTTAGTTTATCATGTTGTTCCCTGAGTTCGTTCTGGAGGACCTCTCTGTAGGGAGTGGTTCGATTATTGGCAAAAGTAACATTGAGGAGTTCTTTAATCACATTAGTATGCACGATGAAGATGAGGAAAAGTCTTGGGTTGAGCTTGCTCCTAGTATTGAAGTTGCTTCTATTTATTTAATTGACATGTTGGAAACTAGGTTTGCTAGTCTTAATCCTTTTATGCAATACATGTTCCTTAAGCTTCATGAAATTGAGGATCCCGAAAAGAAGGCTTTTATCTTGGAAACTTTGCGCCTAGAATTTAAGGATGTCGTTGTTGAAGCTAGGAAGGTCCTTAAACGTTTTAATAAACTCGGTTCACCTATAAAGGTTATTGATACTAATGACGGGGCCGAGATACCTATACCTTGCAAGCTTTTGGGATTGAATGATGCTTTCGAAAACAATTTTGCCTGGATTTGTCCTGAAAATCTTTTTGATGAGAATAGTGTACCAAAGCATGATCACAAAGGGTCTTCAAAAACTTATGTGCATGAAATACAATGCCTTATTGATAAGACCTCTTCTGTTGATCTCAATGCTTCTGCTGATATTACTTGATTCGCAATTTTCTGCGCCTAGCTCAAAGGCGTTAAAGAAAAGCACTCTTGGGAGATAACCCATTGTTTACTTTTTAGTACTTTTTCTTTTATTTGAGTCTTGGAAGTCATTACTACTGTAATGACCGCTCCTTATCTTGTTTATTTCGTTTTTGTGCCAAGAGAAGCCTCTAATTTGAGTGAGGTAAAGATTTGGGGTTATTGCTGTCCTGAAACTGTTTTCGGTGCTGCACCGTAAAAATTCGTGAAAATTCTCTGTATATCTTTTGGACCTGCGATTTCTTGTGCATATGCCCCAGGTTATATCCAAACTTTTCTTAGTTGAACACTTTTTGATTTGAGCAACAGAAAATCCCTCAAAAATTCGTCCTTTGTCAGCTGTCCAGTTTTGACAGATTTCTGCCAATATTTGTTTTTGCCACTTTATCGCTTTCTTTTGAGTTCTTTTTGATCATGGAACTCTTGTGGAAGTTTCTACAGTAGTATATACTTTATATGTGGTGGTTTTGGGTTGAAACCTGAAGCTAAAAGAGGTTGAATATATTTTATGCTTACACTAATGTTGCTAATAGAATTGTGTTTAGTTTTGTATGAAGGAAGTTTTCAAGTGTAGGGATTGGAGAATGATGAGATGAGTTGAAGAATGGACAAAAGCTCAAGCTTGGGGATGCCCATGCATCACCCCAAGAAATATCCAAGAAGTACAAGCGTCAAAGCTTGGGGATGCCCCCGAGGCACCCCTTCTTCATCGGCAAAAATCAGGTCACCTTTCAAAACACTATATTTTTATTGCTTCATGCACTATGTGTTTTTCTTGGAGCGTCAGTTGTTTTAGTTTTCTTAGTTTGTTTAGTTTGTTTGTTTGCTGCAATAAATGGTTGGACCCCAACAAATTTCCCTTTGGAGGAGATGTACTCGTTTTCATTTGCAAAGAACGCTCTAGTTTTCACTCTTATTAAAAATCGAGCATTCTACTTTTTCTGCTACTGCTTTTGGTTTTCGTTATCACCTTGATTTGCGTTCAGATCTTGTCATATCTTTTCATCAAGGTGTATTTTTTCCTCTGGTCTTCATTGGTTTTCATCAAAAGAGGTGTTTATAAAAATTTCAAATGGTGTTGGAAAAGAGAAAAAGCTTTGTGCAAAATAGTGGTACAAGAAGGAGCTTGTGTAGACTGCGGCTTAGGCTTTTTCATGTCATGCTTGATGTCTTTTTGATAGTATGCTTAGTGGTTTTGCTGTAGCATGAATTGTCTCAAATAACTGAGATTGCTTAATGAGCCTTTGAAAAATCATGCGTTGTTTTTATTGTATGGAAGCATTATTTTGGTTTTCTCCTTGATGCTTTATTTGGGTTGACTTGGCGCATGCTCACACATGTTAGACTCTTACAAAGTCGCCATTAGCCTTCATGATCATTTAGTTTTTGACTTTTGATGCCATCGTATGCTTCTTTTAATGTTGCTTTGTCGCTTTGCATGATTATGGCCATTACTGCTCTCTTAGTTGGTCGCTCCCAGTCTTTTGCTAGCCCTCGCCTTGTACTGAGTATGAGCTCTACTCGTGCATCCAGCTCCTAAAAGCCAAAGTTTGCCATTGTGTCCACTATAAATTCCTATGCATGGTATTTGTAAGCCATTCCAAAGTAAAATTTTCGTGTGCTACCTTTCAAAAACCTTCAAAATACTTCTCGTTTTGTGACACTGTTTTCAGCTCATGGGGACGTAGTGGTCGGATTTGCTATCTTCCATATTGCTTATTCCAAAAAGAAAAAAAAGAGAAAAAAAGAAAGAAAAAAGGCACTCCTCCAATGAATGTGAATGTTGGTGGGCACCCGATGGAATCGGTTAGCCATGGTATGTGAAAGGAAAAGGTGGGGAGGAGTGCCAAGTTTTATAAAAAGAGCACAAGAGTGCCAATCTCTCTCTCTCAAAAACTTGCTTCATTTTTGTATGGAAGATAGTAAGAACCCCATTGCCAGTCGTTGACAAAGACAACCACCTCTCAAAATCAAGTTTTATCTCTCTGTTTTACAAATGAAAAGCTCTAGCACATGCTTAATCACTGCTTCCCTCTGCGAAGGGCCTTTCTTTTACTTTTATGTTGAGTCACCACCTTCTTTCTTTATGCACCATTAAGAGAGCATAGTTGTCATTCTTAGTGTGATATGCATTGTCCCAAAGTTCATTGATTGACTCATATTGTTGGTTTCACTTGTTCTTAAATTATTTGTATCTAGTCGCCCTCTTAAACTTTGAGGTGTCCTATGCATTTATGTTTTGCTCTCTTTGAAGGACAAGCTGAAAACCATTTGTATGTTTTTCCTTATGATTTGAACACACATTTGACTTTCATTGTTTCATTATCATGATCTTTTGTTTGTGTTCATTTGCATGTTTACAACATGGTTGCTAAGTTCTTATTGTCATGATTATATCTTCATGCCCATGTTTTAAGTTCTATTGATCCCAGCTCACCAATGCTTACATATATGATCAAGATTGTGTAGGTGCATGTCACCTCAAAAATTATTCTTTGTTATCACTTACCTACTCGAGGACGAGCAGGAGTTAAGCTTGGGGATGCTTGATACGTCTCAAACGTATCTATAATTTTTGATGCTCCAAGCTTGTTTTACACCATTTGTATATTGTTTTGTTACACTTAGTGGCATTTTTATACATTTTCCGGAACTAACCTATTAACGAAGTGCCACAGTGCCAGTTTCCTGTTTTTTGCTGTTTTTGTGTTTCAGAAGTGATACACAGGAAATATTCTCGGAATTGGACGAAACAAGTTCCTGAAGTCATATTTCACGGGGAAGCTTCCAGACATCCGAAGACCTGACGGAGTGGGGCCATGTGGGCCCCAGACACAGGGGCGGCGCGGCCACCCCCCTGGCCGCGCCAGCCCCGTGTGAGGGGGCATGGTCCCTCCTCTGACATCGTCCCTTCGCCTATATATACCCCCTGACGAGAAAAACCTAAGGACCCGATCAGTTTTCCAGAATACATCGCGATCCGCCGCCGCCGTCGACCCGAAGATCGGGAGGGTCTAGAAGCTCTTCCCGGCACCCTGCCGGAGAGGGGAATCGCCACCGGAGGTCTTCTTCATCGCCATGCTTGCCTCCGGAGCGATGAGTGAGTAGTCTACCTTGGACTATGGGTCCATAGCAGTAGCTAGATGGTTGTCTTCTCCACCATGTGCTTCATGTTTAGATCTCATGAGCTGCCCTACATGATTGAGATCACCGTTATGTAATTCTATGAGGTTAGTTTGTTGGGATCCGATGAATATTGGTGTTTATGATTAAGTTGCTGTACTGAATTATATCTTTTGTTATCTCTATGTTGTTTATGATCTTGCATGCTCTCCGTTGTTAGTAGCTATCTTGGCCGAGTAGTTGCTAGTGACTCCAAGAGGGGGTATTTATGCTCGATAGTGGGTTCATGTCTCTATTTCACCTGGGGGAGTGACAGAAACCTCTAAGGTGGTAGATGTGCTGTTGCTACTAGGGAGAAAACAACATTCATATGCTCAAGGGCATATGCTTTGTTTACATTACACACTTTGCTTAATGCAATTATCTGTTGTTCGCAACTTAATACTTCTAGGGTGTTCGGATGATATCCCCGGGGGTGGATTATTAGTCATAGATGCAGTTGGATGGCGGTCTATGTATTTTGTTGTAATGCCCAGAGTGAATCTCATAGTGATCTTCTTGACATATCACGTTATCTTTATTCTATCAATTGCCCAACTGTAATTTGTTTACCCAGCATGTTATTTTATCTATGGAGAGACACCACTAGTGAACTGTGGACCCCGGTCCTATTTTAATCATATTGCAATCACCTGTTTACTTTTCCCGCACTGTTTACTTTACTCGCATATTACTACTGTTTTCCACTCGATACACTCATAACCTTTGTTTCAAGCAAACCGGTGAGATTGACAACCTCATTGCAAGTTGGGGACAAAGTATTTGTTTGTGTGTGTGCAGGTTCCACAAACACCTTCAGTCATCATCGTCTCTCTTCTCCTGATCGATAAACCTTGGTTTCTTAACTGAGGGAAAACTAGCCGCTACACTCATCATACCTTCCTCTTGGGGTTCCCAACGGGCTGGTCATCACCACGCACAAGGACTTACTCCTCCCACGTCAACTAAATGCCACAGTCTTTTCTGGCGCCATCACACGAGTAGCAAGCCCCCGAGTCTGCTGTAGTAGTCGAGCTTTTCCCGCTTTGTATTGATCTTTCTACTATTTCTTCCCAAAATACTCCGGACGGCACGGGTAAACACTGTGACCCGATATTTGCTAAATTGTCGGCTTCTTCATTACTATTTCTGCTTATGTGCGAGACTTCGCATCCGTCGAATGTTCCTTCGAGATAATGATATAAATTCTTGTAGGCCATCATGTTGTCATTGATTGTGTCACATCTGTTCATAACTTGCTGTACCACAAGGTTGGAATCTCCAAATATTTTTAGGCGAGTTGCTCCACATGCTTTGGCCATCTTCATTCCGTGCAACAAAGCCTCGTATTCTGCTTCGTTATTAGAAGCCTGTGGAAAGCTCATCCTTAAGACATACTTCAATTTGTCGCCGTGAGGCGATAGCAAGACCACTCCTGCGCCTGCGCCTTGAACTCTCTTAGAACCGTCGAAGTACATTGTCCAAACACTGGATACGTCTGGTGGTCCCGTGCTTTGGAGTTCCAGCCACTCTGCCGTAAAATCCGGCAAGACTTCTGACTTGATCGCCTTCCTTTTTTCGTACGTGATGTCCATGGGAGATAACTCGATTCCCCACAAAGAGACACGTCCTGTTGCTGAAGGGTTGTTCAATATGTTTGATAGTGGTGCTTCATTGACCACTATAATTGGATGCACCGCAAAGTACTGTCGCAGTTTTCGTGCAGTTGTGAAAACACTATATGCAAGTTTCTGATAATGCGGGTACCTCTATTTTGTCGGAGACAACACTTCACTAATGAAATACACCGGCCTCTGGACGCCGTGGGCTTTTCCTTCTTCGCTTCTTTCGACTACTAATACTGTGCTCACCACCTGATGGGTTGCGGCGATGTAGAGTAGCAGTGGTTCTTTTTCTTTTGGTGCGACCAGCACTGGCGGCGTGGAAAGCACTTTTTTCAGCTGTGCAAAAGCTGCGTCTGCTTCTTCCGTCCATTCAAATTTATCATCTGACTTCTTCATAAGTGCATAGAAAGGAAGCGCCTTTTCTCCCAATCGAGCAACGAAACGACTTAAAGCCGCGATGCGCCCTGCAAGTTTCTGTACATCGTGTAGTTTTGTGGGTTTCCCCATTGTAAAAATCGCTTGAATCTTCTCTGGGTTCGCCTCTATTCCTCGTGCTGATACCAGGAACCCTAAAAGTTGTCCTGCTGATACGCCGAAGGAACACTTTGTCGGGTTAAGCTTAAGCTTGTACCTGCTCAGGTTGTCGAAGGTTTCTGCCAAGTCGCTGATTAGAGATTTCTCCTCTCTTGTGGTGATGACTACATCATCAATGTAGACTTGGATGTTGCGCCCTATTTGGCTTCCGAGGCAATTTTGCATCATCCATTGATAAGTTGCTCCTGCATTTTTTAGACCGAACGGCATCACTTGGTAGCAAAACACTCCATATGGTGTGATGAAGGCCGTTTTTTCTTCGTCTTATTTCTTCAATTTAATCGGATTGTAACCAGAATATGCGTCCAGAAATGAAAGCCTTGCGCATCCCGCTGTTGAATCGATTATCTGATCGATACCGGGTAGAGGGAAGGGATCCTTTGGACAATGCTTATTGAGAGATGTGTAGTCGACACATACTCTTTGTACGTCTGTGTTCTTCTTGGGTACTATAACTGGGTTCGACACCCAACTCGAAGTTTTGATTTCTCTGATAAATCCGGCATTTTCTAGCCTGTGCAACTCTGATGCTATCGCCTTCCTCTTAGGTTCATCAAATCGTCGTAATGGCTGCTTAACTGGCTTTGCCTTGGGATCTACATTTAATGCGTGCTCGACGAGTTCCCTGGGAACCCCTGGCATGTCTGATGGACACCAGGCGAAGATTTCCCAGCGCTCACGGAGGAACTCGACGAGCGCGCTTTCCTATGCGGGATCCAAGTTCACCGTAATTGATGTTGTCTTGTTTGCATCTGTAGGGTGGACCTGGATTTTCTTCGAGTCCTGAGACGTGTCGAAAGCCTGATCTGGCAGGGATCGTCCAACGTCAGGTAGTACATTATGATCCGTTTCTCCTTTTAACCTCTCGTATTCCGCTGTCATGCCGAAGGTTTGTGCCATCCTGTTGAATTCTCTGTCGCATGTGTTGGCTACTTCAAAGCTCCCTTGTACTGTTATTGTTCCTTTGGGTCCTGGAATTTTTAACATAAGATACGCGTAGTGTGGTACTGCCATGAATTTTGCAAATGCTGGGCGCCCCAGGATTGCATGATATTGTGACGGCCAGTCCATAACTTCGAATTCCAGCTTCTCTCTTCGGTAGTTGCCGCTACTGCCAAAGCAGACATCGAGTTCTATTCTTCCCAAAGGGTAGTTTGCGGCTCCTGGCACTATTCCGTGGAAGGAGCAATCTGTTGGCTTCAGACTCGACAGCAAGATGCACATTGCCTTTAGGGTTCTAGCATATATTAAGTTTATGCCACTCCCTGCATCCATGAACACTCTTCCGATGTCGTACCCTCCTATTTGGGCCTTTAGAACCATAGGCGAGTGGCCTGGCCTAAGAACTTTCTTCGGGTGGTCTTCTCTACTGAACTTGACTGATTGGTCTGACCACCGTAGGTACTCTATGGTAGCTTGTGGTGATGATATTGCTAGGTTTACTTGCCTGGATATGCTTTTTCGCTCCTTCTTTGACCTGGGCACCGGTTGAATCATGGCTGTTACGTAAACTTTTGACTCTAGGTGCCTTGCTAGCCTTTGCATTTGATATCCTTGACTTCTGTGTTGTCCTCCTTGCCTTCCTCCTTGGCTTGAGCCCATGGCATTTTGCAGCCTTAGGAATGTTCTACAATCCTTCATCTGATGATTCGACACTCTTTTCCCATCGAGATATGCGTAGTGGATTCGACAAGGTCCGTATAGCATGTCCTTGGCCGAAGGACCGGAGTATCTCGACTGTTCTACTCTTTTTGCTTGAAACCTCCCACTGTCATATCCTTCCTCTTCTTCTATTACGTAGCCCGTGGCTACCTGACTTCGCCTTTCTTGGTTACCCCTGCTGCGGTATCGTCTCCTCTGTCTGCTTATTCTGTCGACTTCTGGTGAACGTCCTCTTTTGTTATTGTATGCGTCTTCTCCATCAGCGAATTTGTTGACTTGTTCCATTAATTCGGCTACTGTCGTAGGTCTTGTTCTTCCTATTTCTTCCACGAGATCTGAGCGACGAAGTCCGGCCGTAAAGGCGTCTATTGCCCGTTCGTCGGAGACGTCCTCTGCTGAATTTTTGATTATGCTCCAGCGTTGTATATAAGAACGTAGAGTTTCGCCTTTCCTCTGTACGCACGCCTTAACTTCCTCCAGTGATGCCGGGCGTTTGTAAGTTGAACGAAAATTTCTTGCGAATTGACTTTCGAGTTCCCCCCAACTTCCGATGGATTCGTTGGGTAGGGTATTCAACCAGGACGGTGCTGCGCCGGTGAGGTGTAGCTGCAAACTTTGCATTGCAGTCGCCTTTGTTCCCCCTAATATCTGTACTGCCTGCAGATAGTCTGATAACCATAGGGTAGGTTCTTGCGACCCGTCATACTTATGCTGGTCGTGTGGCAGTTTGAATCCTTTGGGTACCCGCGTTTTGCGAACCCTGCGGGTAAAGCATAACGCACCCATCTCTTTATCATCGTCTTCATAATTCTCTTCCCTCTAAGCATGACGCGACTTGTTTACTCGAGCTTGCGCTATTACATTTCTTGCGTCCTCTTTCCTCTTCTGTTGCCTTTCCTCTTCTGATGACTCGCTGTACTTGTTATCTGCGAAGTTGTATCTGAACTTCTCCTTTTGGTTTTCCTTGCAGCTTGTCGACTTTGTCTTTGGGCCTTTTTCCTTGATCTTGCTTTCCACTATTCTGAGGCTTCGTATCGCGGCTCGGTGCATATCTTCTCGCGGGTCCCCAGGTTCTGGTCTTGTAGTTAGTAAATACGCTTGTGCTGCTACCAATGCTGCTTCTGGCGTTTCTTGTATGAGGTCGTCTTCCTCCTCTTCTAGCTGTGGGGTAGGGCTCCTTGAGTACCTTTCTTCTCTGCTACGCACCGTCACCCCTCTATTGTGCTTTGGGTCTCCGTGCCTTTCTCTGCTGTACTCTGAATCTTCACTGTAGTCTTCCCAGTACTCCTCCCTTGATATACTGTTATTACCTTGAAAAACCATGTCTCTTTCTTCCCGTAGTTTCTTCCTGTGTTGGTATAATGCATACTGATAGCCCATTAGAACTTCTCTTCTCGATCCTTTGGGTACTTCTGTACCATGATTGATAGCTGATTTGATCATTCTCCATTCGCCAGCTGAAACGTGGACTTTCTCTTTTTCCTTTTTGTTGTGTTCTTTCATTTTGTCGACTTTCCTGTCGACCTTTTTACTTCCTTCGCTGTTGTTTTCCTCTTCTGCTTCGGTGATAATAACGCATAACTGATGTACTTTGGATACGCCGCTGCTTCCCACGGCGAAGTCCTTTGCGTTGTTGTGCGTCTGGCACGCTCTTTCTTCTGAGTCGAAATTTTCCCGAATTTTGTCGCTTTCTGCGATTGGTGCTTTGTCGAAGCTGACCGGCGAGTTTACTTCGCTGGAAGAGTCTTCTGATGATTCCCACGCTTCCTCTGTTTCGGGCTTGTTTGCCGACGGATCTGATTTCGTCGAATCCGAGAGGCGGGATGAACCCGACGGTCCGATGAGGATGTTTAAACTTCCGATTGTCAACTCCACCTCTTGATTTTTGTCGACTTCTGTACTGCTGTTGGCTAAAAGCGAAAAAGCCATCGAATTCATGATTCCAACGCCCAAGATCCCCACGGTCGGCGCCAATTGACGAGGGGTTAACTCGACAAATGTACTAGATGAAGGACTTAGGATCGGGGAGATAGGGCGCTGGATGAACTCGAAGGTAAAGTTAGTCGAAATAAGTGTGTGTCGAAAGTAAACTTAGGTGTTCAACCTGGCTTGCTTTCAATCTGGCCTACACCGTCCCCTCCTGGCCCCTATATATAGGTGGCCAGGTCTTGAGGATCGGGTAGGGTCCGATACAGATTACAATATCGACATACGGTAAAGACTCATATTCGACTATCATTACAATTGGGCCTAGCTTAACGGGCCTCAGGGGTACTCAACATATGAGTTCTATTAACTATACCCTTGTCAGTATGCGAGTAAAGTAAACAGGTGATAGCAATATAAATGAAATAGGACCGGTGTCCACAGTTCACTAGTGGTGTCTCTCCATAAGATAAAATAATACATGCTGGGTAAACGAATTACAGTTGGGCAATTGATAGAATAAAGACAACGTGCATATGATGAGAGAATCAGTATGAGATTTACACTGGCATTACAACAAGATACATAGACCGCCATCCAACTGCATCTATGACTAATAATCCACTTGTGGCGAATCAATCCGAGAACTCCACAAGTATTAAGTTGCGAACAATAGATAATTGCATTAAGAAAAGTGTGTAATGTAAACAAAGCATATGCCCTCGATCATATGAATGTTGTTTTCCCCCTAGTAGCAACAGCACATCTACAACCTTAGAGGTTTCTGTCACTCCCCCAGATTAAATAGAGGCATGAACCCACTATCGAGCATAAATACCCCCTCTTGGAGTCACTAGCAACACTCGGCCAAGATAGCTACTAACAACGGAGAGCATGCAAGATCATAAACGACATAGAGATAACATAAGATAAATTTCAGTACATCAACTCAAGCATAACACCAATATTCATCGGATCCCAACAAACCAAACATGTAGAATTACATAACGGTGATCTCAATCATGTAAGGCAGCTCATGAGATCTAAACATGAAGCACATGGTGGAGAAGACAACCATCTAGCTACTGCTATGGACCCATAGTCCAAGGTAGACTACTCACTCATAGCTCCGGAGGCAAGCATGGCGATGAAGAAGACCTCCGGTGGTGATTCCCCTCTCCGGCAGGGTGCCGGGAAGAGCTTCTGGACCCTCTCGATCTTCGGGTCGACGGTGGCGGCGGATCGCGATGTGTTCTGGAAAAGTGATTGGGTCTTTAGGTTTTTCCCGTCGGGGGGTCTTTATAGGCGAAGGGGCATCGTCCGAAGTGGACCGAGGTGGTCTCACACATAGGGGGCGCGGCCGACCCCTGGGCCACGCCGCCCTGGTGTATGGGGCCCTCGTGGCCCCACTCCATCTCCTCTTCGGTTCTTTGGAAGCTTCGTTGAAATTCTGGGCGACTGGCTTTGGTTTCGTCCAATTCCGAGAATATTTCCTGTGTAGCTTTTCTGAAACACAAAAATAGCAGAAAATAGGGAACTGGCACTGTGGCGACTTGTTAATAGGTTAGTTCCGGAAAATGCATAAAAGTGCCACGAAGTGTAATGAAACACTAAGCAAATGGTGTAAAAACAAGCATGGAGCATCAGAAATTATGGATACGTTGGAGACGTATCAGCATCCCCAAGCTTAACTCCTGCTCGTCCTAGAGTAGGTAAGTGATAACAAAAGAAATAATTTTTGAGGTGACATGCACCTACACAATCTTGATCATGTATGTAAGCGTTGTACGCTGGGTTCAAAAGAACTTAAAACATGGGCATGAAAGATATGATCTTGATAGAAGAAACTTAGCAACCATGTTATAACATGAAAATGAACACAAACAAAAGATCATGAAAATGAAACAATGAAAGTCAAACATGTGTTCAAATCATAAGTAAAAACATATAAATGGTTTTCAGCTTGTCCTTCATGGAGAGCAAAACATAAATGCATAGGACACCTTCAAGTTTAAGAGGGCGACTAGATACAAATAATTTGAGAACAAGTGAAACCAACAATATGAATCAATCAATGAAAACTTTGGGACAATGCACATTATACTAAGAATGACAACTATGCTCTCTTAATGGTGCATAAAGATAGAAGGTGGTGACTCAACATAAAAGTAAAAAGAAAGACCCTTCGCGGAGGGAAGCAGTGTTTGCAAGTTTTATAAACCTTAAAAAATTATGGTACTTACCGGCTTTGAGCTCTCGTTGCCCCCATCATAAGCATCTTGAATGGTTAAAGTTAATGCGAGAATACTTATGCTGCATATGCTTGACAAATCATAAGTTGAAAACCTCGTGTCCCGTGAATACGTGTACCCAAACCGCATGCTACTTTACTTAGAGTCCCAAGCAAGCTCTTGTCATTGTAAGTATACACGTATCATCGAGAACCGCCAATGGGGTACCTCCGTGCCCGATGACATGGAACAAGCCCACATCAAAATTACAGGACAAGCAGACAATGAACACCTCGACATCTCTTTTATTTACCATTTGTATAGCTTTTTATTTTGAGATGCGTCGTTGAATGTCCACTATGGGCATGCTGCAAATTTCCACCATGAATTATGCATGGATTAGATTGGCGGCCCAGGCGTTTCTCTAACACATATACAAACTCCATGATCCCGCAAGATTCCTAATTCATTTCACACCGCGAGTATCCATAAACAAAAGATCACGATATCAACTCAAATAAGAAGTGCAATGTTGAAAGCTTGCCCCATGACGGCATGGTTGGGCTAATTCCCAACTTACAACTTGCAAGCATAACAACTCAACATAAGAGACCACAATGTCAAATTTTTAAGAATGAGAAAAATAAAGTGTGCCATCCGGTTCGTGAGAGCTTTACTGACCAATTTTCGCATAACACTGGTAAGAGTTTAATTTGAAGAGTAGATAAAAGCAAGTCAAATGTACTTTGGAATAGCAAATTGCTAATAGGTATGTATGGTGGACACAATGGCAAACTTGGTTTTTAGGAGTTGGATGCACGAGTAGAGCTCATACTCAGTACAAAATGAAGGCTAGCAAAAGACTGGGAGCGACCAACTAAGAGAGCAATAACGGCCATAATCATGCAGAGCGACAAAGCAACATTAAAAGAAGCATAAGATGGCATCAAAAGTCAAAAACTAAATGATCATAGAGGCTATTGGCGACTTTGTAAGAGTCTAACATGTGTGAGCATGCGCCAAGTCAACCCAAATAAAGCATCAAAGGAGAAAACCAAAATAATGCTTTCAAACGATAAAAACAACGCATGATTTTTTTCAAAGGCTCATTAAGCAATCTCAGTTATTTGAGACAAGTCATGCTACAGCAAAAACACTAAGCATGCTATCAAAAAGACATCAAGCACGATATGCAAAAGCCTAGGCCGCAGTCTACACAAGCTCCTTCTTGTACCACTTTTTTGCATAAAGCTTTTTCTCTTTTCCAACACCATTCAAACTTTTTATAAACACCTCTTTTGATGAAAACCAATTAAGACCAGAGGCAAAAATACACCTTGATGAAATGATATAACAAGATCTGAACACAAATCAAGGCGAAAATTGAAAGCTAAACGCAGTTCTAGAAAAAGAGAACACTCATTGAAATTATAAGAATGAAAAATGGAGTGTTCTTGGCAAATGAAAAGCAAGGCAACTTCTCCAAAAGAAATTTGTTGGGATCCAATCATTTATTGCAGCAAACAAAACTAAACTAAACTGAAAACTAAAAACAACTGACGCTCCAAGAAAAATGCATAATGCATGAAGCAATAAAAATATAGTGTCTTGAAAGGTGACCTGATTTTTGCCGATGAAGAAGGGGTGCCTCGGGGGCATCCCCAAGCTTTGACGCTTGTATTTATTGGATATTTCTTGGGGTGATGCATGGGCATCCCCAAGCTTGAGCTTTTATCCATTCTTCAACTCATCTCATCACTCTCCGATCCCTACACTTGAAAACTCCCTTCATATAAAACTAAACACAAATCTATTAGCAACATTAGTGTAAGCATAACATTGAATCAACCTCTTTTTTCTTCAGGTTTCAACCTAAAACCACCAGATATAAAGTATATACTACTGTATCAACTTCCCCAAAAGTTCCGTGATCAAAAGAACTCAAAAAGAAAGCGATAAAGCGGCAAACACAAATATTGGCAGAAATCTGTCAAAACAGAACAACTGATAAAGGTCGAATTTTTGAGGGGTTTTCTGTTGCTCAAATCAAAAAGTGTTCAACTAATGAAAGTTTGGATATAAACTGGGGCATATGCACAAGAAATCTCAGGTCCAAAAGACATACAGAGAATTTTCACGAATTTTTACGGTGCAGCACCGAAAACTGTTTCAGGACAGCAACATCCCCAAATCTTACCTCGCTCAAATTAGAGGCTTATCTTGGCACAAAAACGAAATAAAAAGGATAAGGAGAGGTTATTACCGTAGTAATAACTTCCAAGACTCAAATAAAATAAAATAAACTGAATGTAAAAACATTGGGTTATCTCCCAAGAGTGCTTTTCTTTAACGCCTTTGAGCTAGGCGCAGTAATTTGAGAAGATGCCCACATAAGAAATATGAATTGAAGCAAAAGAGAGCATCAAGGAGCAAATATAAAACACATTTAAGTCTAACCCACTTCCTATGCATAGGAATCTTATAAGAAAATAAATCAAAGAAGCACATAGTAAAAACTATGGGTAGATAAAACAAGAGCAACTTCGGAACTTTCAATATAAAGAGAGGTGTTTTAGTAACATGAGAATTCCAACAACCATATTTTCCCCTCTCATAATAATTTTCAGTAGCATCATGAACAAAGTCAACAATATAAATATCACACTCATCCTCCTTTGATAAGCATGGAGGGCGATCAAATAAGGTATTAGTTAAAGAGTTACTCTTATTGGGAGGTAGACATGGGTAACTCCATTCTTCCTCCTCTTGATCATCACTCTCCTCCTCTTTTTCATCCAATGAGCTTCCAGTTTCATCCATTTCTTCTTCCATAGGCTCCTTCAAGGCATTAGTCACTTCCGTTGGAGAGCATCTATTAAGATATTTAAGAATATAGCCATTTTCTTCCTTCTAATTATCAAAGAAAAATGTAAGTATATCATAAACCACATATTTATATGGTGCATCATCAATATTTTCAAGCAAATAAGCAAGTTCGAATGCACCCTTCCAAGCAATAAATTCTTCAATTTGTTCCACATCATCAAAGTCATAATTTCCATTAATATAAGAAGATATGGTAACATCATCATTATACTCACATTGAAAAGGGAGGTGTTTGTACCTCCTACAGCAACAAGATCTATCAAAGCAATAAGTAACATTATAAGTAGAGCACACGTTTCTAGCAATGATATACAATCTATTGATTTGTTCCCATAAGTGTTTCCCTTTTTGTGACAAGCGGTCTTCCTCATAATAATTTTGCTGCTCTTCCGTGAACCCACCTTGCCAAAAAGATTTAGTTTCAAAGAAACCAACCATGGATAGAAAGCATGATAAAGCAAGACAACCAAAAATAACAACTAATAGGAAACTAATTTTTTTGTGTTTTTGATAAAACAATGCAAGTAAAAATAAAGTAAAGCAAAACTTAAAACAAAGTAAAGGATGTGCGTGCGAAAACTCCCCTTGCAGAAGTCTTCTTCCTCCCCGGCAACGGCGCCAGAAAATATGCTTGATGCCGAGTAAATGACCGGCCAGTTGGGAACCCCAAGAGGAAGGTGTGATGCATATAGCAGCAAGATTTTCCCTCAGTAAGAAACCAAGGTTTATCGTTCAGGAGAGGAAAGAGCCAAACGACCGAAGGTGATGCCCACTAGCTGCGTGATGCTCTAACAAGGGCGCCGTTAACGATTACTTGTTAGCGCGTCTTCAACCAGTAGCAACGTGGAACCTGCACACAACACAACCAAATACTTTGTTCCCAACTTACGATGAGGTTGTCAATCTCACCGGTTTGCTTGAAACAAAGGGTATGAGCGTATCGAGTGGAAAGTGATAATAGTATGCGAGTAAAGTAAACAGGTGATAGCTATATAAAGGAAATAGGACCGGGGTCCACAGTTCACTAGTGGTGTCTCTCCATAAGATAAAATAATACATGCTGGGTAAACGAATTACAGTTGGGCAATGGATAGAATAAAGACAACATGCATATGATGAGAGGATCACTATGAGATTTACTCTGGGCATTACAACAAGATACATAGACCGCCATCCAACTGCATCTATGACTAATAATCCACTTGTGGCGAATCAATCCGAGAACTCCACAAGTATTAAGTTGCGAACAACAGATAATTGCATTAAGCAAAGTGTATAATGTAAACAAAGCATATGCCCTCGAGCATATGAATGTTGTTTTCCCCCTAGTAGCAACAACACATCTACAACCTTAAAGGTTTCTGTCACTCCCCCAGATTAAATAGAGGCATGAACCCACTATCGAGCATAAATACCCCCTCTTGGAGTCACTAGCAACTACTCGGCCAAGATAGCTACTAACAACGGAGAGCATGCAAGATCATAAACGACATAGAGATAACATAAGATAAATTTAAGTACATCAACTCAAGCATAACACCAATATTCATCGGATCCCAACAAACCAAACATGTAGAATTACATAACGGTGATCTCAATCATGTAAGGCAGCTCATGAGATCTAAACATGAAGCACATGGTGGAGAAGACAACCATCTAGCTACTGCTATGGACCCATAGTCCAAGGGAGAATACTCACTCATCGCTCCATAGGCAAGCATGGCGATGAAGAAGACCTCCGGTGGCGATTCTCCTCTCCGGCAGGGTGCCGGGAAGAGCTTCTGGACCCTCCCGATCTTCGGGTCGACGGCGGCGGCAGATCGCGATGTGTTCTGGAAAAGTGATCGGGTCTTTAGGTTTTTCCCGTCGGGGGGTCTTTATAGGCGAAGGGGCATCGTCAGAAGTGGACCGAGGTGGTCTCACACATAGGGGGCGCGGCCTACCCCTAGGCCGCACCACCCTGGTGTGTGGGGCCCTCGTGGCCCCACTCCGTCTCCTCTTCGGTTCTCTGGAAGCTTCGATGAAATTATGGGCGACTGGCTTTGGTTTTGTCCAATTCCGAGAATATTTCCTGTGTAGCTTTTCTGAAACACAAAAATAGCAGAAAACAGGGAACTTGCACTATGGTGACTTGTTAATAGGTTAGTTCGAGAAAATGCATAAAAGTGGCACGAAGTGTAACGAAACACTAAGCAAATGGTGTAAAAACAAGCATGGAGCATCAGAAATTATGGATACGTTGGAGGCGTATCAATCTCCTCCAAATCCCCGTCCCGGCAGGGTGCCAGAATGGAGTTTCTGGTTCCGAATCGTGGTTTCTGATGGCGGCGGCGTAGCGGAAGTCTATCTGAGAAAAACGCCGAACCCCCGCTGTTTTCAGGTCAGAGGGTATATGTAGGCGGAAGGAGGGGTCGAGGCGACGGTCGAGGCGGCCTCACCACAAGTGGGCGCGGCCAGGGCTGGGCCGCGCCCCCTGGTGGTGAGCCCAGGCCGCAGCCCCCCTCCGTCTCTCCTTCTGGCTCCGTGGGTATTCTGGCAAAATAGAATTTTTTGCAGTATTTTCTGGGATTTTTCCTGAAAGTCAGATTTCTGCACAAAAACGAGACACCAGAGCAATTCTGCTGAAAACAGCGTTAGTCCGTGTTAGTTGTATTCAAAACACACAAATTAGAGGAGAAACAATAGCAAAAGTGTTCAGGAAAGTAGATACATTTTGGATGTATCAGTCATCACCAGTCTGTCTAGGGTGTTGGAACGCCGTTGCTAGGGGGTCGCTCCAAGTTTAAGATGAAGGCCAAAGTGAAGGGCTTGACCGGCGGCGGTGTAGCGTCAGCAACGGCGTGACCCGTCCCCGGGTGTCGTGGCTGGGGTGCTCGTTTGTGGCGGTGTGCGGTTCTGGCCGGGCTAGCTTGCATGGAGTGAGGTGGCGGTGACACAGCTCATGGCGGCATCCACCAAAGCATGGCGTGGGGTCTAGTCGGTGGTGATGAGGGACGGTTTGACATAGGGTTGCTGGTGGACGGCAGCGACGGTCGGGGCGTAGCAGCACGACAACGGGGCTAATTGGCTATATCTGAGCCTGGCAGGCGACCGGGTTTGATCTGGTCTTAATCGGCCCAGCTGTTGCGTCCGGACGACGACCACAATGGGTGGTGGAGGGCAGTTCCCCTTCCCTAGGCTATCATGTGGCCTAATGGCTGTAGTCCCTAGTGTTGACCTACCTAGTCCAATCTGTCAGCTTTTGCGGTGTGATGTTGGTCAGTTCATGGGCTCAAGTTCGAGGTTGTGGATGCCTAGGTGGCAGCCTCGGAAGGTGGACTGTGCGGACGGCTCTACGGTGAGCGACATGGCGGTGGTGGTGGTCTCTCTCTTCGGTCATGTGGATGGCGTGGAGCAGACGGTGGGGGGTCCTGGTGTTAGCGGTGCTTCGGCTTTGACCACTCCAAGATCGTGGTTAGGAGACCTAACTCGGGACAGCGGGCAGCTGAGTTCTCGAGGCAGGTGAGAGGATTTTTCTGGGCGAAAGCTCAGCGCTTTAGCGCCAACGGCGGCGACGCCTGCGGGTGTCGTTTCCCTCTTAGGGGCGTCGTTGTGGTTATCATCCCCGCGCTACGGCTCCGGGTGAAAACCCTTGACCTTGTGGTCTCGACGGCGGCGGCGCTTTGCGTCATTACCTTCTCGGGGGCGTCGTCGTGGAGTCCCGAGTAAACTCGGTTTTGTTTCTTTGTTTTCGTAGTTTTGGTTTTCTGTGTTTTATGTTATTTATCTTTGATCTGCTTTATAAGAGGTTCTCCTATCCACCTTGTATCGGTTCGGCCGTTGGTTGCTATATAATATACAAAAACAAAACTGTGTGCACCTTGGTAGCTACTCACCCCCTCAATGATTGACACCTGTCCATTCGGTCAAACTTGGCTTAGCGCTGCCAGAGTTCCAACATGCGCTTATTAGTGGGAGGGCTGTGATTAGTGGGAGGGCTGTGATTAGAACCCATTTGAATTTGAAATGTCTTGTAAGATGGGTATATAAGGGGATGATGCAAACATTCAAAAGTAGGACTCATTCCGGCCTCCCCCCCCCCCCCCGTTGGGTAGTAGAGCAGCTTGCCTATATGCCACACGATGAACTAACCCTGTTGAAGCTGAAGACCTCTACTTCCCGTTCGCCTCCATTTTTATTCAAGGAAAATAAGAAATGTGCTGATTCCCAGGTATGGTAGATTTCATACCAGACTGGCTAGTATTTTGTATCCCACACTATAGTGAAAAGGCCATGCAACTTTGCCTAGTTTGGGGGCCATTTGACAATCTCCATGCTTCTAACTTGGATTTGAAAAGTTCGGCACCAAAGATTTTATTCGTATATGATTTTGTGGGATAGATTTGCAATGGAGTGGTAATATCATCAGAAATCAATATTACAGACACTCTAAACTAAGTTTCGGAACCATCGACGAACAGTCCTTTCATGGGAGTGGTGGAGAAGGTTGCTGGAGGAAGACGAAGGTGTGTTCAGCCCCTCAATAATTTGGCCAAAAAAACATGTCGAGGTACCGAGCTGTTAGGCTGAATGATGGCATTCTGAAAAGTGAATCATTGCAGATGGGCAATTACATGGCTGAATGAAGCCAGAATACATCATCATTGCACAAGTGTACGTATGTACATTCTAGTATACTCAAGTAGTCCTTTTAGCAATAATTGAGGATCCTCTTATTCACATAATCATTGCACAAGTGTACGTATGTACATTCTAGGATACTCAAGTTGTCCTTTTAGCAATAATTGAGGATCCTCTTATTCACATAATTATTGCACAAGTGTATGTATGTACATTCTAGGATACTAAAGTTGTTCATTTAACAATAATTAATGATCCTCTTATTCACATAATCATTGCTGGTGTGGGATTGGGGTTGTTGAAGTGTATAAGTGAATTGCCTAGCCCTTTCCATCAGTTTGGACTTTTGGTTGCGTTGGCTAGTGCATGAAGCTTAACATGGTATCAGAGCCTAGGGTCTCGAGTTCGAGTCCTGGTTTTCGCAATTTATTATAAAAATTGTTGTTGCCCCCCTTTGTGTCCACGTGTTGACTTTTCTCGTGACCGTCGCCGCCAGTTCGCCCCGGCCTCTGTTTCGCCGGTTCCCGTCCTGGCCGCAGCTGCTCTTCTCCCTTGATTCGTCACACGTGAGTGGGGGTGTTGAAGTGTATAAGTGAATTGCCTAGCCCTTTCCATCAGTTCGGACTTTTGGTTGCGTTGGCTAGTGCATGAAGCTTAACAGGGGTCTGCGCGCCAAAGTGTAGAAAGCTCTCCCGCCAATTGTTGATGATGACTCCCGCCATGCGTACAACCAAAATTTAATTCCTCCCGCCAAGTCCTAAGAGCAATCATTAGTTGCCTAATTAAATATTCTTGCATGCGCGCGCGGGATGCGGTCAACAAAGGCCAGCTGGATCTCTCCATCTAAAAGCATATCCAACGGCATTGAGGGGGTGAGTAGGTACCAAGGTAAACACCAAATCCACTCTCATATACTCCCTCCGTTTCAAAATATAAGATGTTTTAGGTTTGTGAAGCAAATGTATCTAGACATCTTTTAGTGTGTATATTCGAGTGAACCTACACACTAAAAGATATCTAGATACATTTACTTCACAAACCTAAAACATCTTATATTTTGAAACGGAGGGAGTAATATATAGCGGGGCCGGGGCGAAAGCCTATTTCGCGAACCGAACATCATGTCTCTTCGTGATCAGTTGGAGATCCGTGATGTAGTGGTGGTGGGGCTGCACTGACGTGCATGTGAATCTGACATGACTAAGTTATATCAAGTTACATTTAAGTTACAAACTTTAAAACTTTTTTTTGACACTGTAATCCGCTCTTTATTCATAAGATAAAAACAAGTTACAAGTTACGAACGAATAGACCTTACAGAATTGAAAAGATAGGATAAACCTATGCAAAAAACCAGCGTCTATCCTCCTCCTTCGACACCACCAAAGCGAACGCCAAAGGGACGGAAGACAGATCACCACAACACCCGAGCTCGACGCGGCTCCATCGCTGATCAGCAGCTTTTCGGACCTCCAAAGTAGTTTGCCGGAGGCAAAACCATTGTCGTTGAAAGAATCAGACCGAGGCAACATGTCCTCGGACACGCGATCGAACTCTAGAACTGATACCCCCCCACGACTACAGCGTCGGGGGAGGAAATCAAAATTGCCGGCCTCCATCCACAAACCCAGCATAGGATACACCATCTTCCGTCTGTCACATACGCAGACAAACGTCTGCACGTACTCCTGGACAACACATCCTCCCTGCTCCACCATGACATCGGAGCCAACGCCATAGTAACGGGGACAGAGCAGGAGGATGAACACACCTGATGGGATCATCGCCTCCGCCTCGACGACACCATCCAAGAAACTGAAAGCCGCCGATCCGAGGAATCGGCAAACACACGATGCCATCAACTCCGAGACGCCGCCATGAAGGACACCGCCGGTGTGGGAGTGGAGCTGAGGCAGATTTATTCGTCCGGGCGCCGCTCCCACCACCCCAACGGCGCTCCACGACCTGCAAAACCAAACCCTAACTACAGAGCGGAGAGACCAGATCCCCCCTCCCCACCGCCGCCGGAGCAGGCGGAGGGAGAGGGGACCAGCACGGCCGATGGAGATTGGGTGGAAAAGGGGGGCGCCTCCCTGATCGCCTCTGGCGGCTAGGTCAGGGAGCGAAGATCTATTTCCTTCTCCGTGCGTACTCATGTACATTACTTATTTTTTATGTTTTTATACAGGCCACAAATACACATATTTAAGTTTCAATGGAACATCGGTTCCAAATATTCCTCCCCGACCGACCCGAATAAAACCACGGCACATCAAGGCGCAAGCCCATCGGGGCACATATGGACTCCCAAGTCCTAATTTGACTCGAGATCCTTCTTGGACTGTGCGAATATAGGTGCCTCGTCGTGATACCATCGATCTATCATATGGCGGCGAAGACGTGGTCGGCGCACAGATCGGCGTTCGTCCAGGCCACGCACCAGTTCGAGATCCTCGGCTACAGCACGCTCAGGTCGCTCGGCGTCCGCACCTCCGTCCGGTCCGGCACCTTCGACGCCGGCGGCTTCCCCTGGGCCCTAGTCTGCTGCTTCGATCCCGGACAGGTCAGAAATTCGCTCGCCTCCATCTCGCTAGAGCTCTCCAGGAACGATACCGACCATGACGTGGTCGCCATGGCCACCATCCGGATCGAGGAGGCTACCGGCACCGGCCAGTTCCCGGCCGCTGTGTGGCGGAGCGACAGGGCTAACACCTTCCGGGCTAGGAGATCCGCCGCCTGGGATCTCTCCGTCCCGGACGAGTTCTGGAACCATGAGGCGCGCTACGTCGACGCGGACGCTGACCGCCTCACTATACACTGCACCGTCGACATCCTCCAGCAGGACTCTCCCGTCGCCGGAGCCACCGGAGACTGCTTCGTCTCCTCACCACCGCCGCGGAGCATCTCTCAGGACTTCCACAAGATTCTCAGGGGAAGGTGCACGCCAGACGTCACGTTTGTTGTTCAGGACACCGAGATCCGGGCTCATAAGCTGGTGCTCGCCATGCGGTCGCGGGTCTTCCGCGCCCAGTTCTTCCATGGGGACATGAAAGCGGGGAGCACGAGGCGCTTCGAGATCGATGACATGAGCCCCTCGATCTTTAGGGCCATGCTCTACTTCATCTACACGGACAAGCAGCCTAGACCGAAGAAAGGGGCTTGCCCTGTGTCCATGGCGCAGGACCTCCTCGTGGCCGCGGATCTCTACGACCTCGAGAGGTTGAGGCTCATGTGCGAGAAGATACTATCCGAGAACGTCAACGTCGACAATGTCATGACGACGCTAATGCAGGTTCACGGCAGGCACAGCTGCTGGCAGCTCGAGGCATCCTGCATCGAGTTCTTAGCGTCCAATTCAAACGTGTACGAGGCCATGGAGGCCACGGAGGAGTACAAAGAGCTGGAGCAAGATTGTGGCGCCTTCGTAAACGAGGTGACTAAGAAAGTAGCGAGGCGTGCCGTGGCCCGCAACTCTCCTTCTTCTAGTTCTACCTCCGGTGGTAGCCTGCTGCATCCACACAAGAGCATGTCAAGGTATAACCCGTATAAGTTGGTCAGAGGCAGGCACGATTTCCTGATCGAGAATTTGAGCGCTGTGCGGCAGATCAACAGGAGTCGTGTCGATGAATTCATCGGATCTGGCACTTTCAAGGTCGGCGACTACGAATGGGCAATAGACGTGAAACCATGGGTGAAAGATGAAGATGACAGGGAGCACATCGGCATCTACCTCATGCTCATGAATGCTCCTGCTGCCGATGTTAATGTCAAAGCCTCTGCGTGCTTCAGGATCAACGAGGCCTCGCCGGTGTTCTCCCACGAAGTCGGAGACATATCCGTGTATACCAAGGTTGGGCAGTCCCATGGGAACACACAATTCATCACTCTGGAATCTGCCACTTCAAAGTGCATAGAACACGGCGGCTCTCTCACGGTACACGCTGAAGTCCTGGTGGCCACAGAGTCACTTGCTAGCACAGCAGGCACCAGCGTAGGAGCCGTGACCGTCGTGCCACCAACCAACTTGGCATGGCATCTAGAGCAGCTCCTAGCGAGCGAACAGGGGTCGGACGTCAAGTTTCTTGTCGAAGAGAGTGATGTCCGTGCACACAGGCTCGTGATCGCCGCACGCTCACCTGTCCTACACAAGGCAGTGGAGTCGACAACCAACACAGAGCTTATCGTGAGGATCGATGGCATGACTGTTAGGGTTTTCAAGGCCATGCTCCACTTCGTCTACACCGACGAGCTGCCTTGTATGGATGACCTTTCCGCTGGAGATTTCACAACGGTGGCCGGAGATATGCTCGCTGCAGCGTGCCGGTTCCGCCTGGAGAGGATGAAGCGGCTATGCATGAACTTGCTGGCTGAGAAGGTGACAACGGTGTCCAGTGCGCTCGCCACTCTGAAGGTTGCACGGCGTCACAACTGTCCGGAGTTGGAGGAATACTGCAGACAGTACATGTTGTTGCCTCACGTGGCCAGTAAAGTCACACAAACTTGTATCCGCTTGTTTCTAGAATCTCAACTAGCTTAGCTAGAGCTACTGGCGGCGACAGCGCGCTTGCGTCGTTTCCTCCTTGGAGGCGTCGCCTAGGTGGTTTGTGGAGTCCTTGGTGCGCATGTTGGAGTCGATGGTGGCTGCCGCTCAGAGTGCAGGCTTTCAGGGCGCTATGTACACCGTCGTCGGCACTCCATGGTCGACGATTTCTGTAGTCGGGTTTGGCCCCGCCGCTCACTCGCCGACTCTTAGGCGCTAATGGGCAGGCGGTGCGTTGACTTGCGCCTTCCCGGAGTTTGAATCGGTCTCTTGGAGCTCCCTTCTTCGATTGTGACGTGGCCTAGAAGCCCGGTGTATCGCCTTCTCGCCACTCTTGGCTGAAGACGGTGCAAGGCGAGTCCTTGTCGTTTGGTCGGTGTGGGTTGTGTTGTAAACCGTGTGGCATCGCGTTTGTATCGGGTAGCCTTTTAGCGTTGTACCGGCCGTCTTGGCCTCTTCTTCTATGAAACCGATACACCCTGTAATCTTCTCCCAGTACTACCGCATGCTATGTCCTACAGTTGGTATTTTGAACCGTTCATGCTGGCAGGGCACCTTATATAGCATGAAAATGGACAACTTGATGTGGATTTTTATCACTTAAAACTCATTAACCACAACAGGACAAATATAATCTAAGAACTCACATTGCCGGAGCGAAAACCTCACATACCAATGGACAATTCATCAGCGTTCTTTCAGAAGAACTTCCCTCCACAGTCCTTTTACAGTTTCTACTATTTTCACAAGCTGTGCTAAGAATTGAGTTACAAACTGTCCTGGGAGAAGTATCCAGCGGCAATCTTATGAGAACCTTGGCGCCAATAAAATCAAGACCTGCAGGCTCTGGTCTAAATTCATGTCAATGTTCGTTCATATCTTCAGCTTCAAGTCTGCATCTGAAACGCACCCTAAAACAGTGATTGAAGATAATGAAATCCATATTCACCGGGAGAGATAAGATCCCTAACTTGCTTAGAGGCACAAAATGAGTATAATAGCAGAGTTCCTCCCTAGGCAGTGTGTATCCATGATTGAGCTACAACAGGTAGAGAACTTCACAATAACAACTTTTTTTTGAAAAGAGGCAAAAGATTTGCCTTGTTTCATTTTTAATAATAAGGAGAAGTTAAAGTAACAGAGTTCGGGCAAGCAGCCTCATAACAAAACACAACGCCTATCCTCCCGACATTAAAATACCCAATTGCTTAGCACCCGCGAGGACCCAAGTTCTCGCCTCAAGCTTGATTTTGTCGTAGATGATGGTGGGCATAGTGCTCACGTTGTTGAAGGTCCTAGCATTCCGCTCCTTCCAAATTTCCCAAGAGACAAGCATGAGGAGGGAGGCGATGGATTTTCTCCGGCCCTCGTGGGCAAAGCGACGGATAACGTCGACTTCACAATAACATAGCATGAGTGCGAAAGTGACCCTTGTGTCTTGACAGAGCATTTGAGAGGAAAGTCATATATTCTAGAAAAAGGATTGAAAAGGAAAGGAAAGATTTTTTGTCTCTGATACACATATCTGAAATTCAGGAGCTTTCAGTCATATTGACGCACAAAGGGATTAAACTGACGCTAGAACCAAAAACACATACCTAAACATCAGTCATATTTCGGTATTATTTTTACAAGTAATAACTTCCTAAGATGTATCTTAGGACTTGGGCTACGCAGCCCCAATTTTGCATTCCCCAGCTCGCGCTACCCACGCAGCCCACCATCGCCGGGAGCATAGCCTACCGGCCCCACCCGTGCGCCGGCCACCACCAGGGGTATAGCTCCCCCTATATCCCTCCCCCCATCGTCTAGGAGGCATATAGCTCCCCCGTACACTCCCGCCCCTCTAACCCTCCTCCTAACCCTAACCCTAATACGCTCCTAACCTAATCTCTCTACCTAATGCTACTTGCTGATAGACTGGGTGAGGCCAACATATATATCCCACACGAATTCCCTCTAAACTGGAGAAAATTGCAGCTAACGCCAGGCTTTGTGAGAGTTGTTGCACAAAACACAAAAACAAAATCACTTTTGCAGCTAGCACAGGTTGTGGCTTAATCTTTTGCACATAGCCCAAATAAACCAATCAGTGGTGTTGATAGGATTCTTGACAGGTTAAGCCTAATTTTTTCGATAATTCCTTCTACTAAGGACTTGATATTACATGTAGCCTATATGTCATATAGAAATTAAAAATAAGTATAATAAAAAATATTGCATTGGTACGTTTGTCCTTGGCTACTTTCTCCTTGGTATTCCGTTTAACTTTAGCCAAATCTTCAAGCTGTCAAACTCACACCAAGATATTCAAAAACATATTGCAATTGTACATTGACGGTTGATCCAAGCCAAAAAGAAAATCGACTATGGATGGAAGAGCACATGAAATTTCGCCAAGCTGGACACCACGCGAGCAAAAGATCGGCCTCAGCATATCAGATAGCATGTTATTAAGGTTAAGTTGTTCATTTGGGCTAGGTGCAACTGATTAGACCAACATGTGGGGCTAGGTGCAAAAGTGATTTTGTTTCTGTGTTTTGTGCAACAATACCCACGAAGTCTGGTGTTAGGTGCAATTTTATCTCTAAACTGGCGAGGCGGGACTAATGGTCTCACTGTAACACTTACCGGAGCCTCCCGCTGGTGACTCATCCTCACTTCGTGGCTCCGACACGCGCCCCCTTCCGCCATCTCCCTCGCGCCGCGCATGGCCGGGACCATCGGCCTCTCCCAGCGGACGCCAGTTCGCCAGAGAAAGTGAGGACGCCCCTCCGCCGGCACACATGGCGGCGAGGTGGACGACCTTACTCACGCCCCTCCACCTCCTCGTCCTCATCTGAGCGCCCCATTGCAGCAACTAGGTCGAAGTAGAAGACGGAGGAGGACCGCGGCGTCTCCCGTTGGCCGGCGTGGGATTTGGATTGGAGGATAATTGGGAGACGAAGAATGAGATTGGGGGAACACAAAATACACAGGAGATGAGATTGTATCACCCACAAGTGTTTATCATCAAATGAATAAATTTAACTGGCATAAATGTTTAACATCAGATACATGAATTTTTTATTGAATGGCAACACTGTACCTTAAAAGGGGGTGCTTCCAACTTTTTTGACAGGTATCATACACAAAGTCATTTAGTCTAAGGATTTTCTTCAATAAAATGAGATGGTATGGAACATAGGTACTAACATCAAAATCAAGAGTTCTTTCAGACCATCAAAGTGTACAGTTAGCAATGCAAAATCTAGAATTCTAGATCGATAATGTCTAGAAGGATGAGTGACAGAATCCCAGTAAATATATTACAGCATGTAATTGCTTATCAAGCTACCATTTGAAGACAATACAAGCATCTCAACACTGGTCTAGTTAGTCTTGCCCAACCCTTCTCTTCAGCCAGAAATATAACTAAACTCGTTTTGCATTTCGCCATGTGATTATATATATGTAGGCTAATAACAATAGGCAGCGAGGTACCCAAACTATAGGACAATTGGTTTATGGTCCTTAAAAGCATAAAGGTTGATTTAATTGATCCAGAAACTCCATAAAGAGAAAGGAACATCACCGCAAAAAAATCCAGGATCCATTAAAAATATAGGTCATGAAACTACAGGAACATCAAAAGCATACAAATCAATTAAACCACTATTTCAACTACTGAAGTTACACGAGATAATACTAAGTAGGCTCATTCATGTCAATAAACATTAAGAGGAGCCCCCAGCCAAACCTCTTGGCCAATATGAACTAGCACAATGATGTTCCTATTTAGCACCAAGGATCGCAAGACTAGGGTTAACAACGTCAAAGACAAGGCATAAAATGGAAAGATCCGTTATATGCTTCATTACTCATGGCAGATGGTTATTTGGTTGGCCTAAGTGTGGGGCACACAGTTGTGGGCTTGTGGCAATATTAGCTAAAAGAGCATGAAAAGTGGGATAGGTGCCAAAATGACTGAACCGAACACAAGCAAATCTTGCCTCAGTAACCCAATCATAACCACCTTAAAGAATAGTAGAATACAAGCACATGATATGTCATGGCCCTTGGGGGTAATCAGCAAAAATACTATGTTTGACGTAATACGCCAACAGAACAGAAACCTTTTGTTTTATTAAGCGTTGATAATACGATAGCTTTGAAGTGATCAGAAACATTTGATCCACTGCCACATATACTTGTATTGTATGGGTCACGCAGATACATGATAAGTTATAGTAGACATAAACTAGAGCATCTCATACAACAAGGTACATATAATATCAATTCCGGTTCCAACATAGGTTCATCATAGTGTTTCGGGTAAAGCCTAAGAACAATCAAATTGTCCACTTTCGCTCATGAGGTAACAGAAGCAAGGAAGATGCAAACTGAAGGTTTCCGATATATATTTTTATAACCCAGACCCACACGATTTAACGCCTACCATGAGGGTCCATCATCTAACCCTGGACCAGGAGGAGAGAATCGGAGGTTCAAACTGTGTGAGTATAGGTCATGCATGTTAAACAAGTAACCTGCAAAAATAAGAACCAAATAAGTGTCAACTTAATGCTACAAGATTGACATAATTGTAAATATGTAATATAGTATGATAGTGAAGCCATAGAAAAAAGGATAATGCTAACTTCAGAAAGTCTGAAGTTTATCATCTACAGAACAAAGTGAAAGTATGACGCACTTGTCGCAATATTCAGGTTAAAGCTACCTGGCAGATGATGGGTATCAAATGAATAAACTTACAGAGGGAAAGTTGTGTGATACATAAAAAATAGTAGATACATAACCTACTGCAAGTAAAACATAGCAGCAAACAATAGGACAAATGGATGTATTCTGCGTGCAAATTCTAGCTCAGAACAGGAAACCTGTGCGAACAAGCAATAACACGGTCCACAAGTATTGACAGCTACCGGAACTTATGTACGAGACACGAATTATGCAGACAATGACACTGAGGCAAAGAATGTGCAAAACACAGCTCAGCAAGAGTTGGTAACGTAAGTCCTTAATGGAATACTTAGAATGTATGCATGCAGACAATGAAACTAAGGCAAATGATGTGCAAAACACAGCTCAGAAAGAATTGGTAACTTAAGTTCTTGATGGAACACTAGAATTTAAGAGACACAACTTGGGCTGATAATGATGTTACATTCACCTTGCAGAAACTCCATGGCAGAAAAGGCTTGGACAGGAGTGTTAAACTCAACCAGAGCAATTGCATGTGTATTATCAAACCCTCCATTGACCGGCCTTACTTCACGGAACCCAGTAAAAGGGCGAAATAAATCTAGAGAAGCAATAGTCAAGGATCTGAAGCCTAAATGATGGAGGCAAAAACACAACAGATATATAGATTGGTAAAGATCATAAGCATAAAATATAGTTCACTTATGAAAAAAATGATTAATAAACTCAAAATATAGTAGAAAGATAATCATGCGCATAAATGGATACGTGTAAGTTCCCTTCTTGTACAGTTGGACGGGAGACCTTCAACATATAGGGTGTTGGAGGCATTTGAGGGAAGAGAACGATCATAAAAATCAACAGAAGGCATCTGTAAAGATGCACCAGGTCAAGTTAAATAATCTTCACATTTACTGACAAAACTGCTAGTCTTAATGAGGAACAAGTAATTATTCTCTTACCTCAGTGTGTATGTAAGGCCCATAAGGCAGTTCTATCGATTCATTAAAACCAGCCATTTCCTGCTCACAACCAGTCATCTGCTGTCCACAAGGCATGCCTACAATAAGAGTGTAAACACTAAATGACTAAATTATTACACACGTGTTACTTGGCAGAGAGTTTCAACTTGGCCTAGAGTTCCAAAAGACACTCAGCGGAACGTAATGTACCATTGAAATCATTATTTTTACATGTTCAATTTTAAAACCTGTATAAAAGGAAACAGGATAGCAAAACTAACATGTGGAACTAACACACATCAAGAAAAGAACATCTGGAGGGGGAAAAAGGAAATCCAGTTGTACCAATTGTGAAACGGCTTAACGTGATTCAAAAAAATGGCAAGCATTCCAATGTTTTGGTATTTATATAGTTTGTAGGGATGACCTATGAGGTTGAAAAAGAGATATGCACGTTAATTTCTCATAACACTCATTAAAAACAATTTATACATACTGATAAATGCAAGGGCCTTCTCTGGTTAAGAAAATTAAAGGTAGTCAACTAAGGAGATGTTGAGTTATTAAACCTATCATGTAGCTCAATGACTACAACAAATATCCAACACATGCTCTCAATAAAATATTGGGAGGCCACTAAAAGGAAACATGAACCAGCTTTATTAAACTGCTAATTGCTGCATGAGAGTTAGACGTAGAAGCATGCAAACCCTAAGCTAGATCAATAGGATTCACGTAAACACTAAGGACCAGTTCCAGTTTTTATATTTACAATATATTTGATCACAAAACATCAATCACCTATATCTGGAATATCTCCAGTTAAACTAGAAATAGCCACAGGGTTGACTATTATGCTTCCCAGACATACATTGGGGGCAAACCAAAGATATGGGTACTGCAGCCCTACTTTTACATGACCGAAAGCATAAATCTATACAACCAAACAAACAACTGCAAAGCTAACCTAGAAGCATAAGCATCAAGACCTGTTGTATAACTTACAACCACAAGCATCATTAAAACTTGATACAGTTCCATTCATTCATGCTAAAGACTACTGCATCTACTAGACTACTATTGTTATTATCCCTTAAACTTTCCTATGAGGCTGCAGGAAGAAAACAGAAAAAAAGAAAACAATAATCTAATTAAGCATCTAATAGACTACTATTGTTATCCCTTAAACTTCCCTATGAGGCTGCAGGAACAAAAGAAAAGAAAAGAAAACACTAATCTAATTAAGCATCTAACAGAGAGGAATTGAGCACAAACCATAGTTGGGACCGACTAGAGGGGGAACGATGGGCAAAGGCAGCCGCGCAATCATCTCGACGGCCTGCAAGAGCTGCGTCATCGTCATGGGTGGCCCCATCACGGCTTCGGCCTCTTGGGGCTGCAGCGCGGTGACAGGTGCGCCTAGCGGCTGCTAGACCATTTCCATCACAAGCGCTCCTTGCAGCGTCGGCTGCGCCATGAAAGCTTCTTCATGGGTTGGCAGCGCCCCAGCAGCTCCGGACATCCCCGCCGACGCGGCCACGGCGGCCTGGTAGATCGGGCTGGCGGTGGCCTGGTTGATCGGATCGGCGGTGAACGTGGCAGGGTTGGTGCCGGCCATCTCTGTCGGGTGGTGGAGGTGGGCGGACGACCTACCGGATCTATCCGCCGGAGTAGGCTAGGGTTTTGGGGCTCGGCGGCTGAGGGTCGGAGGAGGCGCGGGCGAGGGCTAGGGCTAGGGAAACGGGGCATTCTTATACGACGGCGCGCGCTCCGTGCTGCCGGTGTCGGCATCCGCCCGCGTGTCGCCGTTGAAGGAAGGAAATGCGGAAACTGACGGGGGAGGCGCGGCGAGGGGCGCATGCTGGCGAGTGTGGGCGCGCGGAGGCGCAGTGCGAACGCCTGCCTGATGCCGCGCATGAGGGGGAACAAGGGATTTCACATTTGGGAGGCTTCGCTCTCGGTTCTGGGCCAGCGTGGGTCGTTTCGAGTCTAGGATGGTTGGTCTAGCTTTCAATAAAAGGGGATTTGGCATTTGGGACACTTCTCTCGCGGTGATGGGCCGGCGTGGGTCTTTTTTTATCCATGAAAATTTTATACCATTCCGCAGCTCTGCCCTTTAGTGATAAAGAGAATAACCTCCTCTTAACCTGGCTTGTTGAAATACCTGCACACTTAAATAAGTCGCATAATTCATATATAAAGAGCAAATGATTACCAGGATGGACAGTTCCATCTCCTAAATAGCAGTTATTCATAGCACATTCAACAATTTTTATAGGTATTTTAAAAGAGATACTTTCAGTATGAGGATCACAAACATCATTAGAATAGGTGCACTAGTTCGGCGAAGAGATAGTGAAATACAAGTAATATAGGTGCACTAGTTCGGCGAAGAGATAGTGAAATACAAGTAATATGGATGATTATAAATAGTAAATGCAATTTGAAATAAATATCGCTGCGAGCAAACATGTAGCAGAACAGGTTGTAAACGGTGTTTCAATGCTTAGAAACAAGGCCTAGGGATGGTGGACACTCTCAACAAAGATAACATAATTGAACACATAAATATCCTTCTTTACTATGCTATTCTAAACTATTCTCCAATGGATAACGAACACTAATCATGTGTAGGGCTACGAGGGTATAGCTAATAGAGCCTGTTACTTGTGTACCCCTGAGGCCCGTTAAGCTAGGCCCAAGAGTAATTGTAGTCAAAGTACGAGTCCATGTCGTATACAGACATTGTAATATGTATCAGACCCGACCGGTTTCTTGAGACCTGGCCACCTATATATAGGGGCCAGGAGAGGCCGGTCAGGGACAGATTGAGAGTAAGCAAAGTTGACCACCACATTTATCTCGATACACGCCTTGTTTGACTGATCTTTACCTTCGAGTTCATCTGACGCCCTATTCCCCCGATCTTAAGTCCTTCATCTAGGACATTTATCGAGTTAACCCTCGTCAACTGGCGCCGACCGTGGGGACGCTAGGCGTTGAAATCATGAATTCAACGGCTTTTTCGCTCTTAGCCAACAATAGTTCAGAAGTCGATGGAAACTAGATATCCTTCGGAACCATCAATTTTCAGCCTCATCCACCAAACTTTACTCCAATATTCGAGAGCCTGGATCAAGAGATGGACCTGACGATAGGAAGTCTAAACTTTTGTGTCGGATCTTTAGGATTGATTCGCCTTTCAGATCCGGTGAAACAGGATCCGTCGGCAAGCAAAACCAAGACAATCGCGATGTCCGAATCATCGGTGGGCTCTTCCAGCGAGGCAAACTCGCTGGTCAGCTTTGCAACAGCAGAAATCGCAGGAGGAAAAATCGAAGAACTCGACGAAACCATGGAGAATCTCGACTTAGGAGATCAACTCGAAAACCTCATGATCTGCCATGATGACGCTTCAGACAAATCAATAGACACCTGGAAGACAGGATTAGAGCTTCATGAGGATGACGGAACTATCTTCTCAAGCTTCAACAGCAAGTTCGACAACCCGTATCAAGTACTCCCAATTGTAGGAGACAACTCAGAAGAATTCGACGAAAACAACAATCCAGTACTCAACCCAGCAAATGTAAACAGAGGAGCAAATCACTTAGCGGAAGGAGAAACTGCAGATTCTCTAGCAAGCAGGGAAAAAGTTCGACTATCAGTTGAGGAGTGGAAGATAATCAAAACAGCCGTAGAACACGGCGTGCCCATACCAATGTCGGGGATATAACCCCGGGTATACCAAAGTACCCCTTTATTATGACTAATATATATGTAATATAAGTGATTTATATGTGCAGGATATTAAAAAGCAGTTAAATAGCAAGGTTGGGCCGGATTATAGGTCTCCTGGCCAGATTATTGAGGCCCAGGCCGGATTAACCAAGCTCACGCTGGATTAAAGCAGGCTGGGCCGGAGCATCAGCTCCGCCACCGGCTGGGCCGGGACATCTCAATGCTGGCTGGGCCAGGTTCCCTCTTCCCCGGTTGGGCTGGGCGCCACCTGCCCCGGTTGGGCCGGTTAGTTCTTTTCCCGCCTAGGCCGGCGTGCAGCCAATCCCGGCGGTGGGCCGCCAAGTTCTTTTAAACACGGCTGGGCTTCCCGGCTCCCTCCGTCCCGGCTGGGCCGGCACCAGCGACCCCCGGCGTGGGCCGGTGCCCCGTTTCCCTGGCTGGGCCGGTCGGCCGCCAGACCCCGGCTGGGCTGCTTCCGCCCCTTTTCCCACAGCGCTCTCGGGCCGCCTCCGCGCCACGCCCGGCTGGGCCGGATCAGGAGGATGCGGCCTGGCCAGGATTCATCTCCCGGGCCTCTTCACCACGCCCGGCTGGGCCGGATCAGGAGGATCCGGCCTGGCCGGGATTATCTCCCTCGGGCCACTATTTTGGCACTGTTCCAGCCAGGCCAGGCCGGGATTCCCTGGCCCAGGCCGGATTATCTCTTCCCAGGCCGGGTTAACTCTCTCTGGGCTGGGATTTACACCTTCGGGACATATTCCTCGTCCGGCATCGACTCCAGCGCCTTGTGCCAGTCCTGGGATGCCTCTAGGCTCGGACTGGCACATCCTTCATCGTCATATGCTGGTTTTGGGACGCCCCTTGGCTCAAAGCAGCATACTCCTCCTCTCCTAGTCAGTCTTATCCTCAGGAGGAGGATAAGACTGATGACATGGAGATCCTGAAGACATACGCTAGAAGACAAAGACCAAGGACACCAAGTACAGACATCAATGGGACAAGCCCATGACCATGATGCAGTGCACAGTACCGAGGACGGTACCGTGATGATGCAGGCTACAGTATGATAAGACCCCCGTAGTCAACTCAGCAACAGTGTACCTGTAAAGTGTTTAGTGGGGCATCCCTTGTCCCCTGGGCACCCTATATAAGGGGCACCAGGGGGATCGATCACCCTAGCCTCCAGAGGAGAGGCTCATTCCACTCTCGCTCCATGGGAGCTCTCCCTTCTCAGTAGCACTAGCTCTTTAGCTCCTGCCCAGTGCAGCCTTAGATAGGCAAGATGAACAGCTTAAGGAGCACCATTGTAGCTCTCATGTGTAGCTTATATAGATCAGACATGCAGGAGCAGGGGTGTTACCTCCTCACGAGGGCCCCGAACCTGGGTAGCTCGGTGTGTTAGCAGTATGTTCTGTGCGCGGTCTCTACCGCGCCTTCCCTCCTCCGGATCCACCAGTGTACGTTCGGCCCCAACTTAAGCCATCCCATGGCATATGCTCGTTCACCACGACGACAACCAACAGATGCAAGCAAAAACATGCTTTTAGGGTATCATTATGCCTTAAGACAGCAATCAAAGCAACTAGCAAGAGAAAGAAGTGAAATACAAAAAAGGAAAGATTCAGCCATTGCAGCAAGCGCAGCTCTTCATAAATCACGCAACGACACATCATGCACGAACAACAAAAGGCACCGCAGGCACGGATCAAGGGTTGAAAACCTCAAATACTGAGAAAGGTGAAGCCTCTCCAAAAACCTCGACTCGTCCTTCCTATTGGTCGACGAGCAAGGCAATATCATACCAAAGACACCAGAAGCAGCGCTTGTGGCAGCACAAACATATCTGTACACGACACGACCAAGTCCAGGAGACCCAAGGGAACATATGCACTGGGCAGCACTGCAAGGATTAAGGATGGTAGGCAACAAGTTGACAGCAAAAGAAGAGGAGGCATAACGCAATAAAGGAACGCATAAGCCTAGGTCACCACGCCATCACAGCAGTCCTCGGCACCGGAGTGGTAGTCGATGATCTCAATCACCATCGCCAAGACACCACAAAAACCCGAAGCATGGAGGAACCCGAAGGTCGAGGACTCCCACCAAGACATATGACTACGAAGACGACGAAAAAGAGATGGGGGCATCGTGCTTTACTCATAGAGTTCGTACCACACCAGTACCCAAGGGTTTCAAACTGCCCCACGACCAGCAAAAGTGTGATGGATCCCAGGAGCCGCAATCATGGCTGTCAGATTACTTGCAGGCAGTAAAAATATTAGGAGGGACGAAGGAAACAATAATGCAAAGTTTGCAATTACACCTCACCGGCGCAGCCAGGTCATGGTTGAGAAAATTAGAAAGAGGAACAATCAGAAGCTGGGAGGAACTCACAAAGCAATTTACGAGTAACTTCAAGTCAACATACAAGCGGCCAACATTGATAGAAGAAGTCAAAGTCTATGTACAGCAACGCAATGAGACGCTTAGGTCGTATATTCAAAGGTGGAGCATTATCAAGAACTCCGCAGTCGAAGTTTCAGATGAAAGAGCAATCGATGCCTTCACACTCAGGTTGCGACGAGGAGACTTAGTCGAAGAGATAGGCAGAATCAAGCTGAAGACAGTATCAGGTCTAATGGATATAGCAAACAGATTTGCAGATGGCGAAGACGCGTGCAACAACAAGCGGACGCGATCACTAGAAGATGATAGGGGGAATAGATACAATGGCCAAAGGAGAAGATCCCGCAACTACGACAACTATGGATCTCACAGTCAAGTAGTCGTGGGATATAAAGACAATAACTATCAAGGAGATGACCGCAGAAACTCAGGATACCGTAGCTACGGAAGAGAAGACTTTAGCAACGGCAAAAGGTTCCAATCAAGGGAACCTCGAGAATACAATCCATCACCAGATGATATGCTAAACAGACTATGCCATATACACTCCGCGTTCATTGATGGGAAAAGGGTGTCTAGACACGCAATGAAAGATTGCGAAAAATTCTTGAAACTTCAGGAGGCGGCAGTCAATAAATAAGCCAAAGCAAAGAGGCAAGGGTATGAAGGGAACACAAACAACGCACCTACAATGACTCAATAGGCAAACAATGGAGCTTCGCAAGGTCAAAACCAGCCAAGCCAAGGACACAACAATGACAGAGGATATATCCCATCCAAAGGGCACATCACAGCAATGATACAACCAGTCCCAAAGTCAAACAAAGAGGAAAAGAGTATAACTCGACAAGTGAACCTAGTAGTAACATCACCTCCAGCAACCACGGAATATCTACACTGGCCCGAACAACCCATAGAATTCAGCAGGGATGATCACCCCATAATAGTACCTCAGCCGGGAAACGCGCCTTTGGTACTCAAAGCCCAAATTGGGACATATGACGTTGATAGAGTATTCATGGATACAGGGAGCGGAATAAACCTGATATACGCAAAGACACTCCGGGCAATGCACATATCATTGGAGTTTCTGAAGCCGACAGATTGTTCTTTCCACGGGATCGTACCAGGGAGTGCCAACTATCCATTAGGTCGAATAGCACTCAATGTTTGCTTCGGTAATCGCCTAAACTACAGAAGAGAAAAGCTCGACTTCGAAGTCATGGACTAGCTCTCTCAATGTCACGCGATCCTCGGGTGGCCCGCGTTTTCGCAATTTATGGCAGCACATCACTATACGTACCTGGTACTCAAGATGCCAGCACCAAACGCGATTATCACAGTAAAGGGAAGCCTCAAACTCTCAGATCTATGCGACAAAGAATTCCACAAAATGGCGCAAAATTTTGGCATGATAGCAAACTATGGAGAACTTAAGGGTAAGGCAACAAGCACGACTACAGGCGTCACAAAACAACTCGAAGGACACCCAGCGGAGCCAAAAGTGAAGAAACTGCGGGTACAGCCATCAGACCCAAAGGAAGCTACATGAGAAGAGGAAAAGACCTCGGCAACATAGATAGCAAGTATACAAGAGTAGAGTAGAAAATATAAGGCTATTAAGCCACGAGTTATCCTAGAGCAATGCCCTCTAGACCCAGAACACAGGTCATTGGCCGGGTGATACGTCTCAAACGTATCTATAATTTTTGATGCTCCATGCTTGTTTATACACCATTTGCTTTGAGTTTTGTTACACTTCGTGGCGTTTTTATGCATTTTTTGGAACTAACCTATTAACACGATGCCACAATGCTAGTTCCCTATTTTCTGCTGTTTTTGTGTTTCAAAAAAGTTACACATGAAATATTCTCGGAATTGGACAAAACAAAAGCTGAACCTCTTATTTTTACCGAAGCTTCGCGAAGACCGAAGATGAGACAGAGGGGGGCCAGGGGCCAGCCTCACCACCACGGGGCGCGGCCCAGCCCCTGGCCGCGCCCACCTGTGGTAAGACCACCTGGTCCACCTCCTGACGATGCCCCTTCGCCTATAAAGTCCCCTCAATGGGAAAAACCTAAGGGATGGATCGCTTTTCCTTGAAACATACTGCAAGCCGCCGCCGTCGAAACGAGATCGGGAGGATCCAGGAGCTCTTCCCGGCACCCTGCCGGAGAGGGGAATTCCTGCCGGAGGCCTTCTCCACCACCATGGTCGCCTCCAGAGTGATGTGTGAGTCTTTGATTGCTGGTTGATTGACCAGCCCATTGGGAACCCCAAGAGGAAGGTGTGATGAATATAGCACAAAGATTTTCCCTCAGTTAAGAAACCAAGGTTTGTCGATCAGGAGAGGAGCAAACAAACGACTGAAGGTGATGCTTGCTACCTTGTGACAGCTTTAGACAATTTATATGGCGCCTTGTCCAAGCTTTGCTTTGCTAGCCGCAACGCGGAACCTGCACACAACACAACCAAATACTTTGTTCCCAACTTACGATGAGGTTGTCAATCTCACCGGTTTGCTTGAAACAAAGGGTATGAGCGTATCGAGTGGAAAGTGATAATAGTATGCTAGTAAAGTAAACAATACGAGTAAAGTAAACAGGTGATAGTAATATAAAGGAAATAGGACCGGGATCCACAATTCACTAGCGGTATCTCTCCGTAAGATAAAATAATACAAGCTGGGTAAACAAATTACAGTTGGGCAATTGATAGAATAAAGATAACGTGCATATGATGAGAGGATCACAATGAGATTTACTCTGGGCATTACAACAAAATACATAGACCACCATCCAACTGCATCTATCTTATATTTACTAATTGGAGGCACCATACGAGACACCACGTTAATCCTGGCAAAACAACTAATACTAGCCGTAAGATAAAATCTTTACGGTTGCGATATGCAAGTTTGTTTTTCGGATGCTAAAAGTACTGGAAGCGTACGGACCATGTAACTATTCAAAAAAAAAACTATTCGACCCTGATGTCTTCTATACTCATCCATCGCCGCCAGCTGTGATGGTCTCCTCCACGACTCCACGGTGCCTCTAGCAAAAACGACTGTACAATCGGCTTCAATCATGCTGCCTTGATCTCTTCCCGCAACTGTGTTGTGCTCACGCCGGCGTGCGCGGCTTACGCGCCTCAACCGGCAGGCGGCAGTGAATCCTGGATCGAATTCAGTGATAGCAGGGACATCGGTGCACCCATCTCCTTTATCACCTCAGATTGGTTCGTGTTTACGTGCAAGTCCAGTACGTCCTGGAGCATTGGACTGCAACTCTAGCTTTAGCTCCAATCTATGGAGCTTTGATCTAGCTTATTAATGGTAAGCAGTGCACCTCTCCAATTCCCTATCAGGTCCATGACCTTCATCGTTGTTGATTGATGATGCCACCGGCTCCCTCAGTGATGACTGGATATTGACTTCACCTTTGACAATCTAACTGAATAAAATTGGCATTAATATATGTGCGTTGGTTCTCAGGTGATTAACTATGCACACCACTACGTGCGTTTGGTCATATCTCATCCTGATGGAAGATAGTATGTCAAACAAAGCTATTAATTCCATGTGCAGTCCTGCTAATTGATGATCGTATGATTTATTTATTTTCTAGAGAACTCACGTATTTAAGTTTCTGATCCATTTTAAAAAAAAATAATAGGTTTTATTTACAGATTTAAATTTATGTGGGAACATAACTATGCTTATTGATATTAGACCAAGTAAGTTACATGATATCTACACTAATATTATTTGTACATCTGAAACAGGTAATAGAGGGTAGACGTACCAATGGCAGTTTGAAACAAATAAGACGTAGGGCCGCCGTTGTAGGGAGCAACATCATCCTCTCGAATCCCTCACATCACCATTGTGCTTTGCATAACCGAAAGGAGGTGAGGATGTTCAGCGGTAGTTGCATCAGCGTCATTTTAGACATTAGAGCAAGGAGGTGAGGATGTCCAGCGGCCGGTGTCACGTCCGAGTGCGGACAAAAGCATCACCCATCGTGTGGTAGCTAATGATGTACATGTGACATCATTTCTGTTTTTGCTGATTGTCGATTCCCATCTAGAAAATTTTGCTACTTATGCAATTACTAATAGTTGAAGGACAACAAAAATAATGTGTTTTAATCATTCCCAGATATATCATGAACATGCTCTTTGTTGCCTCAAAAGAATATCAAGAGTGCCCTTCTTGCCTCCGCTCTTTGTTTCTGGAGCTCCCCGACTAACGAGAAGGGGTTGTTGTGGGTATGGTAATGGGGTCACAGGTAAAGATTCCAATGTGTATGGTGGAGAGAGCATTCCTAGGGATGGGATGGTACCATCAGCAGCAGACAAAACAACAAAGAGATGCTTTGATGTGTAAGAAGCACTGTGGTTTAGAAGAAAAAAAACGTTAACACTATGGCTTACAATTCTTTTTCGATAGTATCACAAAGAAGATGCAATGTGGCTTAGCAATTAGTTGGCAAATTAGGTTATTTGCAAGAACTCATGACAAAAAATTACGACTTAGATCTCACTGTTGTTATTTTCTTAAAGTAAGAGCATAAAGCTGCAATGGGATTACATGATGCAGCTTGGTCATAAGCTGATCACTCAATATTTCACACTGGGAGAGAATACAACAACATGCTGGATGGAGCTATTAAATTGTTGGATGTCATGTGATAGTATATGCATATGTATATTTAAAAATTGGAGATTTAAGCCTCCAAGTTAATTCCATGAGGACGCAGATCTCACGGTTAACCAAAAGGTATGGTTGCATTAAATTTTACTAAAGAAGGAAATACCTATTGATAATCGTACACTTTTCTGGTGTCTATACTTTATTGTCTGGCACTAGAAGTCATAAGCCAGGTAAGCAATCACTATTGGGTTACTTTTCATACGTCCCTGATTTTTGTTTCCTAATACTATTAGATTGCCCAAGCAATTTTCACATTTTTTGTCAACCTGTTGTAAATATAAATATAAACATTCTCTAATGCATGGGTAACAAAACAAACTATTGAGTTCCACACAAAACCATATTTTTCAAAATGGTTCAACTATAATATTGTTCACACAAATTAGACCGTGCAGGTGCACGGGCCGATGACTAGTGACTAATAATCCACTCACGGGGATATCGTCCGAACACCCCATGAGTATTAAGTTGCGAACAACAGATAATTGCATTAAGCAAAGTGTGTAATGTAAACAAAGCATATGCCCTTGAGCATAGCAACAACACATCTACAACCTTAGAGGTTTCTGTCACTCCCCCAGATTATATAGAGGCATGAACCCACTATCGAGCATAAATACCCCCTCTTGGAATCACTAGCAACTACTCGGCCAAGATAGATACTAACAACGGAGAGCATGCAAGATCATAAACAACATAGAGATAACAAAAGATAAATTTCAGTACTTCAACTCAAGCATAACACCAATATTCATCGGATCCCAACAAACCAGACATGTAGAATTACATAACGGTGATCTCAATCATGTAGAGCAGCTCATAAGATCTAAACATGAAGCACATGGTGGAGAAGACAACCATCTAGCTACTGCTATGGACCCATAGTCCAAGGTAGACTACTCACTCATCGCTCCGGAGGCAAGCATGGCGATGAAGAAGACCTCCGGAGGGTGCCGGGAAGAGCTTCTGGACCCTCCCGATCTTCGGGTCGACGGCGGCGGCGGATCGCGATGTGTTCTGGAAAACTGATCGGGTTCTTAGGTTTTTCTCATCGGGGGGTCTTTATAGGCGAAGGGGCATCGTCAGAAGTGGACCGAGGCGGTCTCATACATAGGGGGCGCGGCCCAGCCCCTGGCCGTGCCGCCCTGGTGTGAGGCCACCTCATGGCCCTACTCCGTCTCCTCTTCGGTTCTCTGGAAGCTTCGGTAAAATTTTGGGCGACTGGCTGTGGTTTCGTCCAATTCCGAGAATATTTCCTGTGTAGCTTTTCTGAAACACAAAAATAGCAGAAAACAGGGAACTGGCACTGTGGCGACTTGTTAATAGGTTAGTTCCGGAAAATGCATAAAAGTGCCACGAAGTGTAACGAAACACTAAGCAAATGGTGTAAAAACAAGCATGGAGCATCAAAAATTATGGATACGTTTGAGACGTATCAGCATCCCCAAGCTTAACTCCTGCTCGTCCTCGAGTAGGTAAGTGATAACAAAAGAAATAATTTTTGAGGTGACATGCACCTACACAATCTTGATCAAATATGTAAGCGTTGTGAGCTGGGATGAAAAGAACTTAAAACATGGGCATGAAAGACATAATCTTGATAGAAGAAACTTAGCAACCATGTTATAAACATGAAAATGAACACAAACAAAAGATCATGAAAATGAAACAATGCAAGTCAAACATGTGTTCAAATCATAAGGAAAAACATACAAATGGTTTTCAGCTTGTCCTTCATGGAGAGCAAAACATAAATGCATAGGACACCTTCAAGTTTAAGAGGGCGACTAGATACAAATAATTTGAGAACAAGTGAAACCAACAATATAAATCAATCAATGAAAACTTTGGGACAATGCACATTATACTAAGAATGACAACTATGCTCTCTTAATGGTGCATAAAGATAGAAGGTGGTGACTCAACATAAAAGTAAAAGAAATGCCCTTTGCGGAGGGAAGCAGTGTTTGCAAGTTTTATAGACCTTCAAAAATTATGGTACTTACCGGCTTTGAGCTCTCATTGCCCCCATCATAAGCATCTTGAATGGTTAAAGTTAATGCGAGAACAATTATGATGCATATGCTTGACAAATCATAAGTTGAAAACCTCGTGTCCCGTGAATACGAGTACCCAAACCTCATGCTACTTTACTTAGAGTCCCAAGCAAGGCTCTTGTCATTGTAAGTATATATGTATCATCGAGAACCGCCAACGGGGTACCTCCGTGCCCGATGACATGGAACAAGCCCACATCAAAATGACAGGACAAGCAAACAATGAACACCTCGACATCTCTTTTATTTACCACTTGTTTAGCTTTTTATTTTGAGATGCGTCGCCGAATGTCCACTATGGGTATGCTGCAAATTTCCACCATGAATTATGCATGGCTTAGATTGGCGGGCCAGGTGTTTCTCGAACACATATACAAACTCCATGATCCCACAAGATTCCCAATTCATTTCACACCGCGGGCATCCATAAACAAAAGATCACGATATCAATTCAACTAAGAAGTGCAATATTGAAAGCTTGCCCCATGACAGCATGGTTGGGCTAATCTCCAACTTACAACTTGCAAGCATAACAACTCAACATAAGAGACCACAATGTCAAATTTTTAAAAGCAAGAAAAAGTAAAGTGTGCCTTCTGGTTCGTGAGAGCTTTACTGACCAATTTTCGCATAACACTGGTAAGAGTTTAATTTGAAGAGTAGATAAAAGCAAGTCAAATATACTTGGAATAGCAAATTGCTAATAGGTATGTATGGTGGACACTTTGGCAAACTTGGTTTTTAGGAGTTGGATGCACGAGTAGAGCTCATACTCAGTACAAGGCGAGGGCTAGCAAAAGACTGGGAGCGACCAACTAAGAGAGCAATAATGGCCATAATCATGCAAAGCGACAAAGCGACATTAAAAGAAGCATAAGATGGCATCAAAAGTCAAAAACTAAATGATCATATAGGCTATTGGCGACTTTGGATGAGTCTAACATGTGTGAGCATGCGCCAAGTCAACCCAAATAAAGCATCAAGGAGAAAACCAAAATAATGCTTCCAAACGATAAAAACAACGCATGATTCTTTCAAAGGCTCATTAAGCAATCTCAGTTATTTGAGACAAGTCATGCTACAGAAAAACCACTAAGCATACTATCAAAAAGACATCAAGCACGACATGCAAAAGCCTAGGCCGCAGTTTACACAAGCTCCTTCTTGTACCACTTTTTTGCATAAAGCTTTTTCTCTTTTCCAACACCATTCAAAAAAAATTATAAACACCTCTTTTGACGAAAACCAATAAAGATCAGAGGCAAAAATACACCTTGATGAAAATATATAACAAGATCTGAATGCATATCAAGGCAAAAACAAAAACTAAAAGCAGTAGCAGAAAAAGAAAACACTCGTTGAAACGATAAGAATGAAAAACGGATTGTTCTTGACAAATGAAAAGCAAGGCAACTTCTCCAAAGGAAATTTGTTGGGGTCCACCCATTTATTGCAGAAAACTAAACTAAACTAAACTGAAAACTAAAAACAACTGACGCTCCAAGAAAAACGCATAATGCATGAAGCAATAAAAATATAGTGTCTTGAAAGGTTACCTGATTTTTGCCGATGAAGAAGGGGTGCCTCGGGGGCATCCCCAAGATTTGACGCTTGTACTTCTTGGATATTTATTGGGGTGATGCATGGGCATCCCCAAGCTTGAGCTTTTGTCCATTCTTCAACTCATCTCATCACTCTCCGATCCCTACACTTGAAAACTTCCTTCATACAAAACTAAACACAAATCTATTAGCAACATTAGTGTAAGCATAACATATAATCAACCCTTTTTGCTTCAGGTTTCAACCCAAAACCACCACATATTAAGCATATACTACTGTAGAAACTTCCCCAAAAGTTCCGTGATCAAAAGAACTAAAAAAGAAAGCGATAAAGCGGCAAACACAAATATTGGCAGAAATCTGTCAAAACAGAACAGCTGACAAAGGTCGAATTTTTGAGGGGTTTTCTGTTGCTCAAATCAAAAAGTGTTCAACTAATGAAAGTTTGGATATAACCTGGGGCATATGCACAAGAAATCGCAGGTCCAAAATATATACAGAGAATTTTCACGAATTTTTACGGTGCAGCACCGAAAACTGTTTCAGGACAGCAACATCCCCAAATCTTACCTCACTAAAATTAGAGGCTTCTCTTGGCACAAAAACGAAATAAAAAGGATAAGGAGAGTTCATTACAGTAGTAATAACTTCCAAGACTCAAATAAAATAAAAAGAACTGAAAGTAAAAACATTGGGTTATCTCCCAAGAGTGCTTTTCTTTAACGCCTTTGAGCTAGGCGCAGAAAATTGCAAATCAAGTAATAATGAAAGAAGCATTAGGATCCATTATAGGAGTCTTTTCAACAATGAAGGAAATTGTGTCCAAATGAGTTTTTGAAAATCCTTTATGATCACTCTTTGGTACACTGCTTTCATCAAAAGTTTTCAGGACAAACCCAACTAAAATTCTTATCCCAAGCATCGTGAATTCCTACAAGTATATAAGGTATTGGCACTCTAAAATCTTCATTGGGTGTACCAACAGCCGCTACAGGTGAGCCAAGCTTATTAAATTTCTTAAAAACTTTCCTAGCCTCAATTGCAACATCTCTAAATTCTATGCGCAAAGTTTCCAAGATAAAAGCTTTCTTTTCAGGATCCTCAATTTCATGAAGCTTAAGGAACATGTATTGCATAAAAGGATTAAGGCTAGCAAACCTAGCTTCCAACATGTGAATCAAATAAGCAGAAGCAACTTCATAACTTGGAGCAAGCTCAACCAAAGACTTTTCCTCAACCTTTTTATGCATACTAACATGATTAAAGAACTCCTCAATGTTATCTTTCCCAATAATTGAACCACTTCCTACTGAGAGGTCCTCTAGAACGTACTTAGGGATCAACATAATGAACTAGAAGTAAAGAAATAACAACTACCAAGGATTCTATTTTTTTTGGGTTTTTGATAAAACGATGCAAGTAAAATAAAATAAAGTAAAAGCAAAGCTTAAAACAAAGTAAAGGATGTGCGTGCGAAAAACTCCCCTCGCAGAAGTCTTCTACTTCCTCCCCGGCAACGGCGCCAAAAAAAGAGCTTGATTGCTGGTTGATTGACCAGCCCGTTGGGAACACCAAGAGGAAGGTGTGATGAATATAGCAGCAAGATTTTCCCTCAGTTAGGAAACCAAGGTTTGTCGATCAGGAGAGGAGCAAACAAATGACTGAAGGTGATGCTTGCTAGCTTGCGACAGCTTCGGACAATTTATATGGCGCCTCGTCCAAGCTTTGCTTTGCTAGCTGCAACGCGGAACCTGCACACAACACAACCAAATACTTTGTTCCCAACTTATGATGAGGTTGTCAATCTCACCGGTTTGCTTGAAACAAAGGGTATGAGCGTATCGAGTGGAAAGTGATAATAGTATGCTAGTAAAGTAAACAGTGCGAGTAAAGTAAATAGGTGATAGCAATATAAAGGAAATAGGACCGGGATCCACAGTTCACTAGCGGTGTCTCTCCATAAGATAAAATAATACAAGCTGGGTAAACAAATTACAGTTGGGCAATTGATAGAATAAAGATAACGTGCATATAATGAGAGGATCACTATGAGATTTACTCTGGGCATTACAACAAAATACATAGACCGCCATCCAACTGCATCTATGACTAATAATCCACTCACGGGGATATCGTCCGAACACCCCATGAGTATTAAGTTGCGAACAACAGATAATTGCATTAAGCAAAGTGTGTAATGTAAACAAAGCATATGCCCTTGAGCATATGAATGTTGTTTCCCCCTAGTAGCAACAGCACATCTACAACCTTAGAGGTTTCTGTCACTCCCCCAGATTAAATAGAGGCATGAACCCACTATCGAGCATAAATACCCACTCTTGGAGTCACTAGCAACTACTCGGCCAAGATAGCTACTAACAACGGAGAGCATGCAAGATCATAAACAACATAGAGATAACAAAAGATAAATTTCAGTACTTCAACTCAAGCATAACACCAATATTCATCGGATCCCAACAAACCAGACATGTAGAATTACATAACGGTGATCTCAATCATGTAGGGCAGCTCATGAGATCTAAACATGAAGCACATGGTGGAGAAGACAACCATCTAGCTACTGCTATGGACCCATAGTCCAAGGTAGACTACTCACTCATCGGTCTGGAGGCAAGCATGGCGATGAAGAAGACCTCCAGTGGCGATTCCCCTCTCTGGCAGGGTGCCGGGAAGAGCTTCTGGACCCTCCCGATCTTCGGGTCGATGGCGGTGGCGGATCACGATGTGTTCTGGAAAACTGATTGGGTTTTTAGGTTTTTCTCGTCGGGGGGTCTTTATAGGCGAAGGGGCATCGTCAGAAGTGGACCGAGGCGGTCTCACACATAGGGGGCGCGGCCCAGCCCCTGGCCGCGCCGCCCTGTTGTGAGGCCACCTCGTGGCCCCACTCTGTCTCCTCTTCGGTTCTCTGGAAGCTTTGGTAAAATTCTGGGCGACTGGCTTTGGTTTCATCCAATTCCGAGAATATTTCCTGTGTAGCTTTTCTGAAACACAAAAACAGCAGAAAATAGGGAACTGGCACTGTGGCGACTTGTTAATAGGTTAGTTCCGAAAAATGCATAAAAGTGCCACGAAGTGTAACGAAACACTAAGCAAATGGTGTAAAAACAAGCATGGAGCATCAAAAATTATGGATACGTTTGAGACTATCGGTGTTCTGGATACCGGGGTATCCCAGTCCACCTGCTCCTGGACCCCTTCAAAGGCCCAACTTCGGCCCAGGGGAGGAACGACGACCAAAGCTCAGCGGAGAAGACCCTCATGAGGAGGTGCCTCATGAGGAGAACGATGGCACAATGGCTAAGTACCAGAAGACCTCCTCACGAGCCGTTTCTCGTGAGGGGAAGGACCACATCCATGTCAGCTCGGCACGTTTCCGTGCTGAGCAAGAAGATAAGGGCAGAAGACCACGTACCGTCCATGCTACCCCCGATAGGGAGGAGACGAGCTTTCGCCATGTCTGCATAAAGCTGCACGGTGGTTGTTGGCCACCCCCCTAAAAATAGGGTGGACGGTGCAGGGCGCCAGAGGAGGACGTCTGCTTCCTCCACCCACTCCTGTGGACCGGCGCCACTACTCTATGAAGACTACGTATACAGAAGACCCACGTCGACAGCTGTCCTCCCTCCTTGGCTGTGTGTGGCAACCCCTTCCCCAAGAAGATAAGGGGAAGGAGGACCAGGCCGCTATGAAAGGGAGGGAGGCCACCCCTTAGAGGGGATCCGATCTTCTTCTCCGGGCTCCTAGCTAGGCTAAGTTGGTTCTTCTACCTCCGGCCAGTTAGAGCTCTGTAACCAAGACCTTGTACTCCTCATCTGGTATCGCGTCGTAATACAAGAAGGTAGGAAGTAGGGGCTTTACCTCACCACGAGGGCCCTGAACCTGGGTAAAGCTCGGTGTCTCCCTCTCTGCAGTGCGTTGTGCGTTCGACGTCTCGAGGCTTCCATCACCGTGTTTCGTTGCGATCCAAGATCTCCCACATTCAGCCCCCTGCGTTCGAATCTTTGGGTCCGTCGCGTGGTACCCCGTGTTCTTGCGACACGAAATCCATCGACATTTGGCGCGCCAGGTAGGGGGCTGTGGTGTGTCATCTTCAAGATCTGCTTCGACATGGGTGACGATCGTCATCACCATCTTCGCCTTCATGTTGTCTATGCGTGCCGTCGCCGGGCACGCCTTCAAGTCCTTGATGGCCTGGAGGCCATTGGGGAGGGCGAGCCAGAGGTCGGCGACCTCGGCTTCGGGGGCTTCGCGGCGCTCGCCGGGCCCCTTCATCGCGCGAAGTGGCCACCTCGCTTTAGGCCGGATATTGGTGCACGTTACGACGGGACCTCCGATACTGTGGAGTTCCTGCAGTAGTACGCGGCCAGTATTCGGGCGGCGGGAGGCGATGGGCGTGTCATGGCCAACTGGTTCATGATGGCTACGAAGGGAGAGCCTCGCCGGTGGCTCTGCAGGCTGCCCCCGAGGTCCATCTCGTCCTGGAGAGACCTCTGCGAGTGCTTCCTCGACAGGTACGCATCCTTGGGACCTGAGCCAGAGGGCGCGTAGGCCTACGCCGTCCTCGGCGGCCTCGTCCCCAGGTGCACGAAGACTGGGCTAGGGGGCTCAAGGGTCGCCACCCCCTCGCCCTCGGCTGAAGAAAGGGGATCTTCAGCTCCGCAAGGAACCAAAGTGTAACGGCAAACCTCGTTTGTTATCAACCTTTTCTAATCCGCATAAACTACCTGGAATTTTTGAGTCTTGGCTTTGTCCAAGCCAGCAAATTTGGTTGAATCGCGGCCTAATGCGAACATGAGTTTTCGCTCGTCTGCCGTTTGAGAAAAGAGCCGGAGCATGGTGTCACCCGGAAAACAGTAGGCCCGCAAAACCCAGAACGGATCGAGCTCTGACTAGGGAAGGGACCCGCTACAGTCACCTCATACGATCCATGGTGCTCTCTCCTCTCGAGTGACACTCGAATGAACGCGCGTGAGCGCGCAAGAGCCGCGCAGTTGGCATAAATCTTGCAAACTTCTGGCTATCCCTGTCTACAGCCTTGTGTTTCTTCTCCTGGAACTACCTTTGTTGTGTTTGAACGCCAGGGGGGCTGTAGGGAGATAGTCCTATGTGCCATCATAGTCAACTCCTGAGTGTCAGTGCCCGCTAGCCTTGCACCACGAGCTGCATACTAAGCGTTAGGCTGCTGTCCCGCTCAGAGGCTGGCCCCCGAACAGCGTAGAACACCTTTCAGGCAAAGGCAAGGACAAACTCACAAGGGTGCAAACAAGGATAACTTGGCGAATAGACGCCTTAAGTACGATTACACATTAAAAATGGCCCCGTAGGGCAATGTCTGACAGTCACCAAGTGTGCAGCTGCTACAGATACTTCAGGGGGAATCAGGAGGGAGAGCTCACTGGGCGTTCTCCTCGAAGCCCTCGTCGCCGCCAGTGCCGTGGCTGGAGCCTGAGGAGGACTCCCCGCTGGACCCCGTCGTGTCGTCGCCGTCGGCCTCTCCAGCTTCTTCACCACCGGACTCCCCGGAGCTCGTGGCACCGTCGCTGGAAGAGCTCTCCTGGCCCGCGGCTGTGGATGTTCATGGGCGGGCGTAGATGTCATGCAGCCGTCGCAGGGCTATGTCCAGCCGAGCCGCCCTATCCACCGCCGCGCGATCAGGCGTCCCGGGCGGTGGTGGCTCCCTCCTCTATAGGACGTCCTCCAAGGTAAGGTCAGGGCGAAGGCATTGGAGGTTGGAGAAGATCCGCGTCCCCGCCAGCCCCAGGAGCTCCCGGCATTCTGCGTCGATGAGCTCCAAGACCTTGGCAGATGCGTCATCCAGCTGTTCAGCCAGCTGGCTGAAGAAGAGGATGATCGACCTGTCGTCCTCAGGGACGGTGGGCAGGTTCAGCCCGTGGATGCCCAGGCAGTGCGCTGCCTCCATGACGCGGGATGAGAACTCGCGGAACATCTACACGCGCTGCCTGTGCAGCATGCGTGCTTCGGCTTCAGAGTCCCTGGCCTCCTGGAGCTGTCGGGAGATCTCCACGATCTGCTGGACCATCGCCGAGCTCTCCTCCTCCAGCCACCCCACGTCTCCTTGGAGCATGCGGATCGTGGCGTCGGCTTTGGCCAGGGCGCGCTCGGTGCCTCGGCGCACCTCGTGTGCCTCCTTCAGCTCAGCCTCCAGGTCGCGGACCTTCCGCTCCAGGGCATCGCGCATTTGCTTGTACCTGGCCAGGGCGGTGTCGGTCTTGGAGCGGAAGTCGGCGCGGCACGTCTCGCTGTACTCGGCGCGCCTCTGCTCAAACTCCTGCTCCATGGTGACTCGCCGCTGGATCAGCATTCGGTCCATGCGCTCCTGGAGGGAGTCCTCACGTAGCTGCAGCTCTTCGCGGCGTCGAGCCAGGTCGGTGTTTGTCTGGTTGACCAATTCCTCCCTGCTCTCAAGGGCCTCCCGCTCCCTGTTGAGCCGGTCTTCGAGGGCGTGGAGCTGCTCCTCTCGGCTGCGCAGCTCCTGTTCGCTGGCATGAACTTCAGTCTCTCGCACGGCAAGCCTAGCCTCCTGCAGGGTCAGGCTCTCCGTGCGGGAATCCGCGCTCTCCTCGCGGGCGTGAAGAAGGGCCTCGCGGTCCTCGGCTTCCTCCAGCCTCTGCCTGGCGTTGGCAAGGAGGCCGTCAGCATTGGCCCTCGCTTGGTCCAGGAGGTGCTGCGCCGCCCGCTTCGCCTCCTCTCCAGCCAGGGCTGGGTTGGGAGGCCCAACGGTGGTGGGAAGCCTCTGGCGCGCCTCGGAGATGATCTCTATGGCCTCGTGGTGCGCCCTGGCCAGGACCTCCCTCGCTGACTCCCTCGCATTTGCCAGGACTTCTTCGGCCTCCTCGGCCGCACTGGCGCGGATCTCCTCCGCCTCTGTCCTCGCCTGCTCGCGGCGTTCAGCCACGCGCTGGTCTAGGAGGCAGCACCTCTCCGCGGCCTCGTGCAGGAGGGCCCAGCCCTTGTTGAGGCGCGCTTTGTCAACGGCGCGCGCCTTGGCGACCCCGCTTCAGAGAACGCCATTCATGGCCGCGAGCAACCCCGTCCATGCGTCGTCTGCGTCGACGTGGGGTTCCGCGGCGATCCTCGGCGGCCTCCCCAAGATCTCCGGCAGGAGCGGAGACGATGCTCTGGAGGGCCCCGGTTCTGTGGAGGTCGCCCCCCTTTCGCCGCTTAGCGAGGGGGCAGCCCTCGCCCCGGTCGGCGCGGCTAGTGCGGCCGGAGGTGCCTCTGGGGTGCCTGTGGTGCTGGCTGTCGTGGGGGCGGCAGGTGCCGCCCCCGTGGTCTCTGGTGTGCCCCCTGCGCTGGGGGGCTCGGTCGTGCCGGGAGCCGGCGTGGCTCCCGTGGTGGATGGCGTGTCTGCGGATGCGCGATTTTCTTCTTCTCCAGCGGCGCGTGGCGGCGTCACCGGTGTGGCAGTGGTCGCCGGCTCAGGGCCCGGCGTGGTCTGGCTGGTCTTCCTCTTCTTCCTCCTCTTCTTCTCCTCTTTCTTCTCCTCGGCATCCCTGGGAAGGAGAAAAGGGGAGGGAATTAGGACAAGAGGTAAGCCAAGAGCAAGGATTTTTGCAGGAATACTCACGAGGCGTCGCGCTCCACCCAACCCCTCTTGGTCGGGAGTGCTGAGGCCGGTGGTGGGGGCGCAGAGGGCTCGTCGGCCGGCTTCTTGCCGCGGGAAGCCCCTGCCTCAGGACGCCGGCTGGCACGCTCGTCATTGAACTTGGAGCGATGTTCAGCCTCCAGGCGGGCGTGGCGCTCCTCCTCCTCCAGGCCTTGCAAGAAGGACGCATCAGCGTCTCCTCCGGTGGGCTGATCAGGCTGGGCGGATTCATCGTCGGAGGAGTCTGAGAGTACCACGGTACCCTCAGGGCACCTCCGGCGGGCTAGCCGCTCGCCAGATTTGGCACCGTCGTCGCCAAGATCTCCAGAAGCCGAAGGTCCCGCCCCTCGCGCCATCGAGTCCTGTTCTGAGCTGGCCGCCAGCGCGCTCGGAAGAGGGCTGGGCACGACGCCGTCGGCGAGGAACGGGCCCTAGGCGTTGAACTTCAGGATCCCCGCCGTGATGCGGCTGGTCTCCCGAGCGCCCAGATTGTAGATCGGCAGGGCGGTGCGCCGAATGGCGGGGATGGAGGCGGAAGAGAAGAAAGCTCTGATTACCTCCTCCCGAGCGTCGGCGTTGAGCTCGCTGATGTGAAGCCGGAGGTCGTCTCCGGCCCTGTGCCTCCAAATCTGCCGGCGGTGGTCTTGCAGGGGGGCGATGCATCGGGCGACAAACTCTACCCCGACCATGGTTCCCGTGACGCCGGCCTTCCGGAGATCTTGGATTCGCGGGCGGAGCGTCTTCAGGGCCTTCTCAGGAAGGGCCTCGCTGGCCTAGGTGGTGAGCTTGGTGGGGGGCACTCCGGTGACCAGGAAGAGCTCGGATTCTTCCAGGATGTCAACAAAGAGCCAGCGGCTACGGAAGTCTTCAACTTTCTTCATCCACTTCAAGTCGATGAAGTCGCCCTCCGTTCCGGTGGTGGTGATGAAGGAGATGTAGCCAGAGCTCTGGTTTAGCCCAGAGGACCGCAGGGAGAAGAGGTGGCGGAAGTACGCCACCGACGGCTTGATGCCGATCCACGCCTCACAGGCTTAGGCGAAGACCGCCATCAGGGTGACGGACTTGGGGTGCAGGTGGATGGCCTGGATCCCGTAGGTCTCCAGGATCGCTAGGAAGAAGGGGGAGAATGGTGGCACCAAGCCAGCGAAGATGGAGAAGAGGAAGAAGGGCTGCGCCGTCGCGGGCAGAGTGTCCCACGGCACGCGGCCGTGCCAGATGCGGGTGGCGCCCCACTCGTTATTCTTGCTCCCGACCATCTCTCGGACGGTCTGGAGCTCGCGGCTGCTCTTGATACGGGAGTCGAGCAGGGGCGCCGCCGGCTGAGGCGCCGCCTCAGAAGACCTCGCTGCTCCGGTGGCCCTGCGCGGTGCCATGGCTCTGGGCGGGGGCGAGTTGCGGTGAGAGGATCGAAGGCTAAGAGGATCTGGATTCGCAAGTTCTTCGGAAAGAGGAAGCGGCGGCGACGATGTGCTGTGAAGGAGAAGGAGGAGCCTTCTCTGGTAAGCTTTAAAGGGGGCGGCCAGGGCGCGGTTTCCGAAATGTCGCCCTTGATGCAACGGTTCAAAAAACGCCCGTTGCCCCACCCACTACGCACGATCTCCACGCCGCTTCATCTCGCCAACTGGAGGGGCGCCACGCGTCCGCTGCCCCTACATCTTCACATGGTCCTCTGACCGCATGGTTGACGCGTGCCGTTGGAGGGACCAGCAGCTTCTAGGGCCCCCTGGCCCTTCGCTCCCTCAGGAGGGCGCGTTCGCGGGCCAGGCTCCCGGGGGCTACTGTCGGTGTTCTGGATACCGGGGTATCCCGGTCTACCTGCTCCTGGGCCCCTTCAACGGCCCAACTTCGGCCCAGGGGAGGAACGATGACCAAAGCTCAGTGGAGAAGACCCTCATGAGGAGGCGCCTCATGAGGAGAACGACGGCACAACGACTAAGTACCAGAAGACCTCCTCACGAGCCGTTCCTCGTGAGGGGAAGGACCACATCCATGTCAGCTCGGCACGTTTCCATGCTGAGCAAGAAGATAAGGGCAGAAGACCGCGTACCATCCACGCTACCCCCGAGAGGGAGGAGACCAGCTTTCGTCGTGTCTGCATAAAGCTGCACGGTGGTTGTTGGCCACCCCCCTAAAAATAGGGTGGACGGTGCAGGGCGCCAGAGGAGGACGTCAGCTTCCTCCACCCACTCCTATGGACCGGCGCCACTACTCTACGAAGACTACGTCTACGGAAGGCCCACGTCGACAGCTGTCCTCCCTCCTTGGCCGTGTGTGGCAACCCCTTCCCCAAGAAGATAAGGGGAAGGAGGACCAGGCCGCTATGAAAGGGAGGGAGGCCACCCCTTAGAGGGGATCCGATCTTCTTCTCCGGGCTCCTAGCTAGGCTAAGTTGGTTCTTCTACCTCCAGCCAGTTAGAGCTCTGTAACCAAGACCTTGTACTCCTCGCGAGGTATCACGTCGTAATACAAGAAGGCATGAAGTAGGGGCTTTACCTCACCACGAGGGCCCTGAACCTGGGTAAAGCTCGGTGTCTCCCTCTCTGCACTGCGTTGTGCGTTCGACGTCTCGAGGCTTCCGTCACCGTGTTTCGTTGCGATCCAAGATCTCCCACGTTCAGCCCCCTGCGTTCGAATCTTTTGGTCCATCGTGTGGTACCCCGTGTTCTTGCGACACGAAATCCATCGACAGAGACGTATCAGTAGTCTACCTTGGACTACGGGTTCATAGCAGTAGCTAGATGGTTGTATTCTCCACCATGTGCTTCATGTTTATATCTTGTGAGCTGCCCTACATGATCAAGATCATCTTTATGTAATCATACATGTTGTGTTTGTTGGGATCCGATGAGTATTGGTACTATGTCAAGTTGATGTGCTGAATTATATCTTATGTTATCTCTATGTTGTTTATGATCTTGCATGCTTTCCATTGCTAGTAGCTATCTTGGCCGAGTAGATGCTAGTGATTCCAAGAGGGGGTATTTATGCTCGATAGTTGGGTTCATGCCTCTATTTAATCTAGGGGAGTGACAGAAACCTCTAAGGTTGTAGATGTGCTGTTGCCACTAGGGAGAAAACAACATTCTTGTGTCCAAGGACATTTGCTTTGTTTACATTATGCACTTTGCTTAATGCAATTATCTATTGTTCGCAACTTAATACTCAAGGGGTCCTCGGAAGATTCCCCGCAAGTGGATTATTAGTCATAGATGCAGTTGGATGGCGGTCTATGTATTTTGTCGTAATGCCCAGAGTAAGCCTCATAGTGATCCTCGTGATGTATGTACATTATCTTTACTCTATCAATTGCCCAACTGTAATTTGTTTACCCAGCATGCTTTTATTTATCTTATGGAGAGACGCCACTAGTGAACTGTGGACCCCGGTCCAATTTCCTTTATATAGCTTTACCATTTTACTTTACTCGCATTGTTTACCTTTACTTGCATTATTATTATCCTTTTACCACTCGATACGCTCAATCCTTTGTTTATAGCAAACCGGTGAGATTGACAACCTCATCATAAGTTGGGAGCAAAGTACTTGTTTGTGTTGTGTGTAGGTTTCACGTTGCTGCTGGGGGAAGACACGCCGACAAGCAGATTATCTGGCGCCCTTGTCCGGATTGTCACGAAGCTTGCAAGCATCACCTTCTTAAGTTTGGTTCTTTCTCCTACTGGTTCGATACAACCTTGGTTTCATAACTGAGGGAAGACTTGCTGCTGTGCTCATCACACCTGCTCTTGGGGTTCCCAACTGGTCGGTCATCTACATCATCAACACCGCACCATCAACAAGTTTTCTGGCACCGTTGCTGAGGAGAAAGAAGACTTATGCAAGGGGAGTATCGCACGCACAATCTTTTACTTTGTTTTTAGTTTTGCTTTATTTTATTTTTGCTTGCATCGTTTTATCAAAAATACAAAAAAATTAGTTTCCTTTATAGTTGCTTTTATTTACTTGCTCTTAGTTTTCCTAGAATGGGTACTCCTGAAAACACCAAGTTGTGTGACTTTACTAGCACCAAAAACAATGATTTTATCTGCACTCCTATTGCGCCACCTGCTCGTGAGGCAATTTTTTTTGAGATCAAACCTGCTTTGTTGAACCTTGTTATGAAAGAGCAATTTTCTGGTGCCAGTTCTGATGATGCTGCAGCTCATCTCAACAATTTTGTTGAGCTATGTGAGATGCAAAAGTATAAGGATGTATATGGTAATATTATTAATCTTAAGTTGTTTCCTTTCTCTTTAAGAGGAAGAGCTAAGGATTGTTTGCTATCTTTGCCTAGAAATAGTTTTGATTCTTGGGATAAGTGTAAGGATGCTTTTATTGGAAAATACTATCCTCCTGCTAAGATTATAGCTTTGCGTAGTGATATCATGAAGTTTAGACAGTTTGATAATGAACATGTTGCTCAAGCTTGGGAAAGAATGAAATATATGATAAAGAATTGCCCTACTCATGGACTGACTACTTGGATGATTGTCCAAACTTTTTATGCAGGACTGAATTTTTCTTCAAGAAATCTATTGGATTCAGCTGCTGGAGGCACTTTTATGTCCCTTACCTTGGGCGCCGCAACAAAGCTTCTTGTCAACATGATGGTAAATTATTCTGAGTGGCACACCGAGAGAGCTCCACAAGGTAAGAAGGTAAATTCTGTTGAGGAAACCTCTTCCTTAAGTGATAAGATTGATGCTATTATGCTTATGCTTTCTAATGATAGAGCTCATGTTGATCCTAATAATATTCCTTTGGCCTCTTTGGTTGCTCAAGAAGAGCATGTTGATGTAAACTTCATTAGAAATAATAATTTCAACAACAGCGCTTATGGGAACAATTTTGCTTGCAACAATTATAGGCCGTATCCTTCTACCAATGGTAATGGTTATGGTAACTCTTATGGTAATTCCTCCAACAACACTAGGGGCGCGCCCTCTGAGCTTGAAGTCATGCTCAAGGACTTCATCGGTAAGCAAACTGCTTTTAACAAGTCTGTTGAGGAAAAGTTGGGTAAAATTGATATTCTTACTTCTAAAGTTGATAGCCTTGCTCTTGATGTTGAACTTCTAAAACTAAGAGTGTTTCCTTATGATGTGAAGGAAAATAATACTTTTGCTGCTACTAATGTCATTCTAGTTAAGATTGATGAAAATGTTAGGATGTTAGCAGAATTGCATGCCAGGTGGGAAAGAGAAGATGAGATGGCTAGAAAGATGAAGGTATGTACCATTACTACCTCTAATGATGTTGCTCCAAATGCTAGCAATCCTCTTACTTTGATTGGTGTAGAGAAAACTCCTACTCCTTGTGTTAAAAAGCCCAAAACTGCAAAAACTTTTTCTACAAAAAGTGCTGACATTTTTCGGAGTATAGGATATGATAGCTCTATTTCTTTTAATGATTTTGATGTTGATGGCTGCAATATATCTGAAGTTATTTTGTTCTTGCAAAAGCTTGCTTTGAGTCCTAATGCTAGTTCTTTGAATATTGCTTTTACAAATCATAATACAAATGCTCTCATGAAAAATAGGGAGGAAAAGTTGAAGCAAAAAGCTTCTATTCCCGAGAAGTTAGAAGATGGTTGGGAGCCCATCATTGATATGCATGTTAATGGTTTTGATTGCCATGCTTTATGTGATCTAGGTGCTAGTATTTCTGTTATGCCTAGAAAGATTTATGACATGCTTGGTTTACCACCGCTTGAAAAATGTTATTTTGATGTTCCTCTTGCTGATGTTGCTAAGAAGAAACCTTTGGGAAGGATTAATGATGTTCTTATTATGGTTAACACTAACCCGTTGATTTTCTTGTTATGGATGTTGAATGCAATGCTTCATGTCCTATTATTTTGGGAAGACCTTTTCTTCGAACTGTAGGTGCCATCATTGATATGAAGGAAGGCACCATCAAATATCAATTCCCACTCAAGAAAGGTATGGAACACTTCCCTAGAAGAAGGAATAAATTACTTTTCGACTCTATTCTTAGAGCAAATTATGAACTTGATGCTTCATCGCTTGATATTACTTGATTTCTACTTTCTGCGCCTAGCTCAAAGGCGTTAAAGAAAGCACTCTTGGGAGATAACCCATTGTTTTCTTTTCAGTTCTTTTTCTTTTATTTGAGTCTTGGAAGTTATTACTACTGTAATAACCGCTCCTTATCCTTTTTATTTCGTTGTTGTTCCAAGAAGAACCTCTAATTTGAGGGAGGTAAGATTTGGGGAAGTTGCTGTTCTGAAACAGATTTTGGTGTTGCACCGTAAATATTCGTGAAAATTCTCAGAATATCTTTTTGACCTGCGATTTCTTTTGCATATGCCCCAGGTTATATCAAAACTTTCATTAGTTTTGCACTTTTTGATTTGAGCAACAGAAGGTCCTCGAAAAAATCGACCTTTGTCAGCTGTTCTGTTTTGACAGATTTCTGCCACTATTTGTGTTTGCCTCTCAATCGCTTTCTTTTTGAGTTCTTGAAAGGATCGGTACGGGCGACTAGAGGGGGGGTGAATAGGCGCTAAGTCAATTTTTACTCTTTTTCAAATTTAAGGCTTGACACAAAGTAAATTCACTAGATGTGCAACTAGGTGAATTTCCTATAAGTGGCAAGCATGCAAGTAAACAAGTAACTAGCAAGATACAAGTAAGGGAAAGAAATAACCGAAGAGTGGAGACCGGAGACACAAGGATGTATTCCCGTAGTTCCTTCCTTTTGAGGGGAAGTACGTCTACGTTGGAGAGGTGTGGTGACACGGAGTCGACCAACGCCACAAAGGCTCACCTTGTTCTCCGGTGAGCAAGCCACGGAGGCTAGCTCATTTCCACTAAGCGGTGGTATTGGGGGAACCACGAGTCCCTTACACGGAGCTTGGGGCACAACTCCACAACTCAATTGGAGGCTCCCAAGAAAGCCACGGAGGCAAGAATCACCACAAAGACAAGTCAAACAACCAATTACAACACCTAGGGTCACAAGAGCCCCAAGGTGCAAATCCTCCAAGCAAATGGAGGTGGAAATGAAATTCCTTTGGTGAAGATGTAGATCGGTGCCTCCTCCTTCAATCCTCCAAAGATCAAGAGCTTTGGTTGACTAGAAGGGGAGATCTATGGAATTTGGTGTTTTTCCAATGGGGGTAGGTGAGAGCTTCAAGGATGAACAATGGTTGGTGAAGTTCTAACCCTACCCCAGCTAGGAGAAGGGGTATTTATAGGTAGGTGGGAATCTGGCCGTTGAGGGAGCACACAGCAGCAATCTCGGCGATAAGTCCGGCGGCGCCGGGCCCTGGGCCGGACGCCCCGGCGGTGAGTCCGGCGGGACCAGACTTCTCGCCGGATGTCTGGCGGCTCCGCCGGGCGGATCCGGCGCCCCACCGAAAAGCCAACCAGAACACCAATCCGGCGGCCCCGCCGGGTTGGTCCGGTCTGCCGCCGGGTGGTCCGGTCTGGGGCCGGCCAGACCACTTTAGGCCACATTTCGGCAGGCGATTCCACCATCTTTCTTTTTATGCATTAGAACCCCTTCACCTGTGAACTTAAACCTGTATGTATATAATTCAAATATTAGTTCACACAAAACATAGTCATGTCATTGTAAATCAAAAAAGTAGAAAGGGACAAATGTCCTTTCAATCTCCCCCTTTTTGATTTACGATGACAAACTATGTTAGAGTCTCATAGGAGAAACAAAACATGGTAACTAGTGAATGGTGAGAGTGCTCCCCCATAACATATGCACATGGTAGAATTTGCTTCTGGAATGCAAAGTGCAAAAATTAGATTAAAGGGAGCTCCCCCACCATCAATAGGAACCAAGCATAGCATGGACAAGATAATATCATGGATAGATAATAATATAGCAAGCATAGGCATATCCAACCATAAACATAAAGTGCATAGTGCATAATTAAAGTACACACTTGTCCACACACGATAGGGTTCCACGGAGTTTGAGAGATAAAACGGCAAATAAAACGCAAATGGACACAAGCCACTTAAGAACCAAGGTAAATGAAAGCGAGGCTTGTGTCATGCGACGTTTATTCCTAGAGACTCTACACTCTTCTCCCCCTTTGGCATCGAAACACCAAAAAGGGACAAGAGAGTAGGCGATGCTAGCGCTCAAAAATCTTCACTGGGGACAGGAGAACTCTCCGGATCATCCTCTCCATGAGCACCTTCTTCTTCATCAGCATCTTCTGGCTCAGAGGGTGGCTCAAAGTCTTCAAAGTCTTCAATACCAGCAAACATGTCATCATCAAGAGGCGGCATGACATAGTTGACATACGGGACCGGATCCAACTCATGTCCAACGGGGGGAACTGCACTGCCTCTAGCTGCCAAGAACTCATTCTGCCTCCTCCGAGTCTCCTGACTCATCTCCATGCTCCTCTGAGCTACATCATAAGTGCTGCGACACATCTCCCACAAATTCTTGAAGAAAGCAGCAACACCTTTCTTGCGAGAGGACCGATGATGGCGATGACGACGACGGTGACTAGCTCCAGAGCCAGAGGCATGGTGAGGATCAGGAGCATCCATGGAGCGACCTCTGGCCCTGGCACGGTGCAAGCCGGGAGCCTCTTCAAAACCACCCTGGAAACCCACTGAGAAGGTCTCCATCTCCAGAATCTGTCCACGCACCTGAGCAGTCTGAGCCCGGGGCTGCCTGTTGATCAAACGCTGCACATACTGACAGAAGTTGGGAGTCATGCGCTTGAGAGAGGATCTCTTCATTTCCTGAAAAATGAAGTCACAACCATCGATCTTCCGAAGCTTGTCGGGCTGGCAATAGTACAGCAGGTTCCTGTGATAGCCCCTGACACTAGCATCATCTCCAGCCTTACTTATCAGATTCTGACGGAAGAGCTTGGCAAGAGCATTGTAGTAGTAGTACATCCCTGAAATGGCAGGAGCAGGGAGGGATGGCTCATCTGGATAGCAAATGCGAGATATCTTCTCCACGGTAAAGGGCGCCTCGGAGTGAATCTTGAAACCTCCAGCCCTACCACCACCATAGCCCAGAGCATCACATAAATCAGCAAAAGTGGCAGTGAACACATCCTGGCCAGTCATCCAAGAGAAGGACTCCGCTGGGTCATTATGGAAGAACACAGTGCAGCAGAACTGACGGACCACCAAAGGCTGAATAGACTCAGAGAGGGTGACAAGGTCCATAATATCCATCTTGAGAAGAGCCTCATTGATGTAGCGAAAGTCCCTGGAGACATACTGCTGAAAGTGCTCGACATTGAGAGATTTAGGCACCACATAGAATCCACTCTTCATGTGCTCAGATGCATCATAGTAATCATCCCACATAGCACGCTGAGAATCAGTCCAGATTCTCTTGTCAGTGCCAGTGTACTGCCTCTCATGAAAGCGGTACGGGTTTGCAAGGCGAAGTTTACGCCAAGTGCTGATATTGGCTGTGCCCAAGTTCCCTTCAATCTCCTGCTCCTTCTCCACATCCACCGGGCCACGAGCCCCCTTTCCCTTCCGGGGAGGATGAGGGCCACGAGAGTAAACAAGCTTGTACTTCACACGCTGCCCTGCCGCTGCAGAACTGCCACCTTCAGCTGCGGTCTTCCCTGTCTGACGAGTACGGCGCGAAGACTGCCCCTCAACCTCATCAATCTTCCTCTTCTTGGCTTCAAAGGCGCGAAGCTCTTCTGCGGTTTCAATCCGGTAATCACTGTCCTCAGTCGAGAAAGAATCTGAAAACGCAAGCAAAGCAAAGCAACACTAGATAAAGATACATGTCACGAAAAAGGAACTCAAGGTCAGAAGAAACAAGTGCAAGATGGAAAGCCGGTTTGACAGAGTGGTTCGGCGCCAGGTCCGGCGGGACCGGGCCGTAGGCCGGACGGTCCAGCGGGCAGCCGGGCCATTCCGGCGACACCACCGAACTGGCTTTCAGAACACCAATTCGGCGGGTCCGCCGAAACGGTCCGGCCGGCCGCCGGGCGGTCCGGCGCCAGGTCCGGTGGCCGCCGGAAAAATCGCCGAACACACACTTTCCAACCTCCTTCCATCGTGACTCAAAGAAAACTTGTTTCTACCAACCTTAGGTAAACATGGATGCCTAGGAACAAAGACTAGCCCAACAAAGAACTAAACCCTAAGGGATCAATCCCTAGACAAATGAATCTAACCCTAGATACACACACTAGATCTACTCATACTAGAGCATGAACAAAAGGAGTGTGAGGCAAGGGCTAGAGGAAGGAGAGAAAACGAGGGAGTTACCCGAAGACATGGTGCACAAGAAGATGGGGAAAACTCCTGATCTCCCAATGCGGTTGACGAAACACGAAGATCTTCGGAGGAAAGCTTCAAAACACCCCGATCTACACCCGATCTAAATTTGGAAGGGATTGGTTGGGTGGAGAGGCTAGGGGGAGGAGAAGCTTGATGGGGCGGCGGCAATGGAGTTGGGGGTGGGCGTGGGGAGGGAGCGAAGTGGGGGAAAACTGCACAGGAACCCCTCCCCACGAATTTATATAGGCTGCCAGTCCGGCGGTAAGTCCGGCGGGATCGGGCCAATCGCCGGGCGGTCCGGCGGGCCGCCGGGCCATTCCGGCGAGCTCGCCGAACTGGTATACTAAATGTCAGTTCGGCGGGGCCGCCGAGATGGTCCGGTGGGCCGCCGGGCAGTCCGGCGACAGGTCTGGCGACCGCCGGGCAGGCCGCCGAAACACCTTTTGGACTAGAAAAGCATTGACGATTTTCGATATGTGACATGTATCAATAAGAAAAGCATGGTGTGCGGAAGAAATCAACAGCCATCAAACTTGTTTGCAAGAAAATCAACTTGAGATTACATGCCTTCCAAAGAAGAGCAACAACAAAAACCAAGATTTGAAGACATGCAATGGTGGGGGATTTCTCCCCCTATGTGTGATCACCAATGTCGTGACACCGCGAAGAGACATGCTTGGGCTCAAATGACATTAGTGATCTTATGATGTCGCACACTTGAGTATGCATCGTGCCATTAGTTGACACGATGACTATCCTCAACTATGCGCATCTAGACTAGAACAACACACTATAATATGGGAATGAGTGCACACGATCAAGCCACATTGCAAGAGTCTACGATATTCAATTCATGCCTCAACTCTCGGAATCTTGCTTCATCAAGAGGCTTCGTGAAAATGTCAGCGAGTTGGTCTTGTGTACCTACATAAGATAGGTTAATCTCACCTCGGTTGACATGGTCACGGATGAAGTGGTGGCGGATCTCGATGTGCTTGGTCTTGTTATGTTGAACCGGATTATGAGCGATCTTGATGGCACTCTCATTGTCACACAAGAGTGGCACCTTGTTGAAGTGAATACCATAATCCTCCATGGTTTGCCTCATCCAAAGAAGTTGAGCACAACAACTCGCGGCCGCCACATACTCGGCTTCGGCGGTGGAGAGAGACACACAATTTTGCTTCTTAGAAGACCAACAAACCAAAGACCTACCAAGAAATTGGCATGCCCCGGAAGTTGACTTCCTATCCACTTTGTCTCCCGCCCAATCCGAGTCCGAGTACCCAACAAGCTCAAAGCTTGCTCCCTTCGGGTACCAAAGGCCAAAAGTTGGGGTATCAATCAAATATCGAAAGACTCTTTTGACCGCCATTAAATGGCTTTCCTTAGGGGCGGCTTGATATCGTGCACACATTCCCACACTAAGCATGATATCCGGTCTAGATGCACAAAGATAGAGCAAAGACCCAATCATAGAGCGATAAAGTTTTTGATCCACTTCTTTACCATTAGGATCGAGATCAAGAGTAACCTTTGTAGGCATGGGAGTCTTGGCTCCCTTCACTCCGGTGTCCATCTTGAACTTTTTGAGCATGTCTTGGGTGTACTTGGCTTGATTGATGAAGGTGCCACACTTCAATTGCTTTATCTCAAAGCCAAGAAAGAATTTCAACTCTCCCATCATAGACATCTCAAATTTATCTGTCATTAGTCTTGCAAATTCATCATTGAAAGATTTGTTAGAAGAACCAAAAATGATATCATCTACATAAAGTTGGTATATGAAAAGCTCCCCGTTTACTTTGTTAGTAAAAAGAGTGGGATCAATGAGGCCTATCTCAAATCCACGGTCTACAAGAAGCTCTCTAAGATGCTCGTACCACGCACGTGGGGCTTGTTTAAGGCCATAGAGTGCCTTATCGAGCTTGTAGACATGGTTCGGAAAGTTAGGATCCTCAAAACCCGGGGGTTGCTTTCCAAACACTAACTCATGCAAAGGACCATTTAAGAAAGCACTTTTCACATCCATTTGTTGCAATTTAAAATTATGATGTGATGCATAAGCAAGAAGGATACGAATGGACTCAAGGCGAGCCACGGGTGCAAAGGTCTCTCCATAGTCGATGCCTTCAATTTGAGAGTATCCTTGAGCAACCAAACGAGCCTTGTTCCTCACAACAATTCCATTTGCATCTTGCTTGTTCTTGAAGATCCACTTGGTTCCAATGACATTGCGGCAATCCTTGGGCTTCTCTACTAATGACCAAACTTTGTTGCGCTCGAAGTTATTGAGTTCTTCATGCATGGCTTCTACCCAATCCGGGTCTTCAAGCGCTTCAAACACCTTTTGAGGTTCCACACAAGAGATATAGGCATGGTGGTTACTAAAGTTTGCCAATTGCCTCCTTGTGGACACCCCTTTCCTTACACTTCCAATCACATTATCCAAGGTGTGGCTACCTCTTTGGAGAGTTGTTGCTAACTTCATGGCACGGCGAGCTTGAGCTTCTTCAAGAGATTCTTGAGAGGCCACTTGGTCATCACCACGGTTTTGGTCCTCGCCTTGACCTTCAAACCGAGCATGCTCATCATCTTGAGCTTGCTCAATGTCTTGAACTTGATCTTGATCACCACTTGGTGAGAAATCACCATCATGCTCATGGTCTTGATCTTGATCATGCTCACATGGTTGAGGGGCTTGAGTTTGTCTTTGGCTAGCATCAAAGGGACCTTGAGGAGCTTGTTGTGTTTGAGAGGGTGAAGGCTCCACTTGAGTAGAGCATAGTCCTTCTCCTTCCGCCAAAAGGTGTCCCTCAACGGGTATGAGATGTCTCACACCCATTCTTCTTATGGCAAGAGGAGGTATTTCGTCACCTACATCAAAAACACCACGTTGCTCCACACGGGAGCCGTCATTCTCGTCGAATCTCACGTTAGAAACTTCAACAACTCGAGCGGAGAGTTTGTCAAAGATTCTAAAAGCGTGAGATTCGGCGGCATAGCCAACAAAGGTACCCTCAAGAGCTTTTGAATCAAATTTGGACAAATGGACACCTTTCTTAAGATAGAAGCACTTACAACCGAATACCCGGAAGTACTTGATATTAGGCTTCTTACCAATGAGGATTTCATAAGGAGTCTTGTTCAAGCCCTTGCGGAGATATAACCGGTTTGATGCATGACATGCGGTATTAATGGCTTCAGCCCAAAAGTTATATGGAGACTTGAATTCCGCTAACATGGTCCTAGCCATATCAATAAGAGTCCGGTTCTTCCGCTCGGCTACACCATTTTGTTGAGGAGTATAGGGAGATGAGTATTGATGACGGATCCCCTCCTCACTGAGAAAATCATTCAAGGTGTAGTTCTTGAACTCGGTGCCATTGTCACTTCGGATCATCAATATGTCTTGACCATATTGGCGTTGCACTTCATTTGTGAAGTCTTTGACGGTTTGTTGAGTCTCACTCTTGTGTGCAAAGAAAAAGACCCAAGTATATCTTGAATAGTCATCGACAATCACCAAGCAATACTTCTTTCCTCCAAGACTTTCATAAGAGGGAGGGCCGAAGAGATCCATGTGAAGGAGCTCTAGGACCCTCTTAGATGAAATGATGGTCTTGCTAGGATGAGGAAGTTCATGCATCTTTCCTTCAATGCAAGCTCTACACACACGATCTTTTGAAAAGGTTAGATCGGTTAGTCCTAGGATGTGGTTGCCTTTGTGGAGACTTTGCAAAGTTCTCATATTGACGTGGCCTAGCCGGCGATGCCAAAGCCATCCCACATCAACTTTAGCCATGAGGCATGTCGCGGCTTTAGTGACCTCCTTCGAGAAGTCGATCACATATAAGCCATTTTCGACATGCCCTACATGAGCTACATTAAGAGACTTGCTCCACAAAAGAACTACAATCCCAACATCAAAGAAAGTTGCAAAGCCCATATTAGCAAATTGAGCAACGGAAAGAAGATTATATAAAAGGGACTCAACAAGCATGACATCTTCCACGGTAACATTGTGAGAGACAACAACCTTGCCGAGACCCAATACCTTTGATCTAGAAGAATCCCCATAGGTGACGTAGCCCGCATTGGATGAACCGGTGTGAAGCTCCTTCACCATTTCTTTGCTCCCGGTCATATGATTGGTAGCACCACTATCAATTATCAATTGACCACCACCGGAAGCAAAGCCCTACAAGAAATCAAGTCTTGGCTTTAGGTCCCCATTTCTCAATGGGTCCTTTCTTGTTAGTGACAAGGGTCTTGGGAACCCAAATAGACCATGCAACATATTCATTTGATGAACCAACAAATTTAGCATAAACATGTCCATCTTGTGCATGGCAAAGAACATAGGAAGGATTATATTTTCCCGCAAAGTTATTATGGTTGGGCATAGCCTTTTTGCCATTCCCAATAACTTCCCTCACCTCCTCCTCAAAAACATTACCATTCTCATCATAGCATATTTCACTAGGAACATGCTTCTTTAATGAGGGAGGAGGCGCGGGGACATTCTTCTTCTTCTTCTTGTTCTTCTTCTTCTTCTTCTTGTTCTTCTTGGACTTGGATGTAAATCCAAGTCCCGTCTTGTCACCATGTTGCTTTTGAGCATTCAAAAGCTCATCAAGCATCTCGTCTCCCTTTAGGGGGGCTTTCTCACAAGGGGGGTTAGTTGAGCATGAACTTGCAACAAAAGTGCTAGAAAGAGACTTGGTTGCTTCATTAGCAATTATAAGATTTAGTTTCTCATTTTGCAACCTAAGTTCATTAGCAACGGATTGAGCAATATCACGATCACTTTTAAGTTTGGCAATATCCAAATTGTGAGATTCTTCAAGACCCAACATGGATGTCTCAAGTGACATCCTTATGTCTTCCTCTTCCTCAAGAGATTGAGTAAGAGAAGCAATTTCGTCGGCATAGTCACGAGCATGCCCCTCAAGTTCAAAAATGCATTCATCATTTTTATCATTTACTTGGATGGCTTCATTAAGTTGATCTAGGAGAATCTCAAAGCGAGCTTTGGTCTCCCCATGCAAGGTTGACATAAACATGTCCATTTCATTTAGATCATCATTTTCACCAACTCGTTCAACACAATCCATCAAAGATAAGCTTTTAGGTATGATGGGTGTGAGAGGCGGTGATACCTTTGTAGCGTGAGCCATGAGACAAGTCGCATTGTGGTTGGAGCGCTTTGATTCATTTGCGGAAGCGAATAGAGATGATGCGGGGGTAGGATGGGCAATGGCGATGGCGGCCCTTCCTATTTCCTCCTTATCACTTGCATCATCCTCGAAGAGGTACTCTTCTTGAGTTATCAAAGTGTGAGTTGGGAGGACTCTCTTCTTGTCGGAGTTTCTAGGGTAAGATTTGGACTTCATTTCCTTGCGGACAAGTCTTCCATTGTGATCTTCAACCCTTTCATAAGGACACTCCGCAATAAAGTGGTTAGTGTTACCACAATTGTAGCAAGTCCTCACTCTACTTGTAGCCTTGGGCTTGGAGGGGCTAGATGACTTCCACTTCTTCATGAATGCCCTTTGAGGAAGAGCCATATGCTCGGCATGAGCATACTTCATGTCCTCAGGGCTTCCACCCAATACTTCTTCCTCTTCCAACAAGCTTTCTTCTTCATGATAGGTGACTTTGGCCTTCAAAGCGAGGTTGGGAGCACGCACACCACGTGCACGAGCAAGAGCATCATCCGCATTCTTCTCGGAGATCTTCCTTGCCATCATCTCTTGCAAAATGTCATGAGCGGACATCGTCCGGAAATTTGCATTTCCCTTGATGGAGTTCACGGTTTCCCTATGGAAGGGCAAGAGAGCTTGAATGAACTTCCTCTTCATCCATCTCCAATCACATTGGGTGGAGCCAAGATCCGTTAGCTTCACTTGGAGTGACGAGAGACGCCTATGGAGTTCTTCGGGAGTTTCACCATCAAGCATGGCAAAGTTGTCCGCTTCATTGGAGGCTTCATCAAACTTGGATTCTTGAATACTCTCATTCCCAATGAAGAGGTTGGTGAGAATATCCCAAGCTTCTTTGGTGGAGGTGATGTTGCGGACGAACGCCTTGTCCTTCTCGGTAAGCGACATGTGAATGAGATGCAAGGCGGAGGCATTGAGTTGCTTGTCGATTTGCTCCCAAGGTAGCAAGTTGGTCAAATCCTTGGAAGTTGGATGAAAACCCTGCTCAATGATCCTCCAAAGCTCAATAGACACAAAGTTTATGTGAGAGCACATGTTATCTTGCCAATTGGCAAAGCTAGAAGCATCAAGTGGTGGCGGTGGACCGCAAGAAGCAAGGTGTGGCATTTGAAGATGTCTTTCGGAGACATAGCTCGTGGGATGTGGAATTCCCGGACTATGCCCCCGAGAGGTGTCATCTTTGTTGGGGGTGTCATCTACCTTGGGGGGTTCCTCTCCGCCCTCATCCCCATCCTCATCCGGATTATCCTCGTTTAAGTCGGGCTTACCCGAGGAATCAACCGGGGTCGGTGGAGTGGTACTAGACGTTCCACTCACGAGGGCGTCAAGTTGAGATTTTTGGCTTTCCATGGCTGCCATCATAGCATCCATACGTGCCATTATATTATTTAGATCCCCCTTAGTGGCGGGTTCCTCTTCGCCCATGACCTCTTAGGCGGTTAAGCCCAATCAAAGAGCACTAGGCTCTGATACCAATTGAAAGGATCGGTACGGGCGACTAGAGGGGGGGTGAATAGGCGCTAAGTCAATTTTTAATCTTGTTCAAATTTAAGGCTTGACACAAAGTAAATTCACTAGATGTGCAACTAGGTGAATTTCCTATAAGTGGCAAGCATGCAAGTAAACAAGTAACTAGCAAGATACAAGTAAGGGAAAGAAATAACCGAAGAGTGGAGACCGGAGACACAAGGATGTATTCCCGTAGTTCCTTCCTTTTGAGGGGAAGTACGTCTACGTTGGAGAGGTGTGGTGACACGGAGTCGACCAACGCCACAAAGGCTCACCTTGTTCTCCGGTGAGCAAGCCACGGAGGCTAGCTCGTTTCCACTAAGCGGTGGTATTGGGGGAACCACGAGTCCCTTACACGGAGCTTGGGGCACAACTCCACAACTCAATTGGAGGCTCCCAAGAAAGCCACGGAGGCAAGAATCACCACAAAGACAAGTCAAACAACCAATTACAACACCTAGGGTCACAAGAGCCCCAAGGTGCAAATCCTCCAAGCAAATGGAGGTGGAAATGAAATTCCTTTGGTGAAGATGTAGATCGGTGCCTCCTCCTTCAATCCTCCAAAGATCAAGAGCTTTGGTTGACTAGAAGGGGATATCTATGGAATTTGGTGTTTTTCCAATGGGGGTAGGTGAGAGCTTCAAGGATGAACAATGGTTGGTGAAGTTCTAACCCTACCCCAGCTAGGAGAAGGGGTATTTATAGGTAGGTGGGAATCTGGCCGTTGAGGGAGCACACAGCAGCAATCTCGGCGATAAGTCCGGCGGCGCTGGGCCCTGGGCCGGACGCCCCGGCGGTGAGTCCGGCGGGACCGGACTTCTCGCCGGATGTCCGGCGGCTCCGCCGGGCGGATCCGGCGCCCCACCGAAAAGCCAACCAGAACACCAATCCGGCGGCCCCGCCGGGTTGGTCCGGTCTGCCGCCGGGTGGTCCGGTCTGGGGCCGGCCATACCACTTTAGGCCACATTTCGGCAGGCGATTCCACCATCTTTCTTTTTATGCATTAGAACCCCTTCACCTATGAACTTAAACCTGTCTGTATATAATTCAAATATTAGTTCACACAAAACATAGTCATGTCATTGTAAATCAAAAAAGTAGAAAGGGACAAATGTCCTTTCAGTTCTTTTGATCACAGAACTTTTGGGGAAGTTGCTACAGTAGTATATTCTTTATATGTGGTGTTTTTTAGTTGAAACCTGAACCAAAAAAGGGTTGATTTACTATTATGCTAATAAAATTGTGTGAAGTTTTGTATGTAGGAAGTTTTCAAGTGTAGGGATTGGAGAATGATGAGATGAGATGAAGAATGGACAAAAGCTCAAGCTTGGGGATGCCCATGCACCCCAAGAAATATCCAAGAGGTACAAGCGTCAAAGCTTGGGGATGCCCCCGAGGCACCCCTTCTTCATCGGCAAAAATCAGGTCACCTTTCAACACACTATATTTTTATTGCTTCATGCATTATGCGTTTTTCTTTGAGCGTCTTTACTTTTGCTTTTAGTTTCCTTTTATTTTGTTTGCTGAAATAAATGGTTGGACCCCAAAAAATTTCTTGTGGAGGAGATTTACTCGCTTTTCATTTGCCAAGAACACTCCGTTTTTCACTCTTATCGTTCAACGACTGTTCTCTTTTTCTAGAACTGCATTTAGCTTTCCTTTTTCGCCTTGATTTTTTGTTCAGATCTTGTTTTATCTTTGCATCAAGGTGTATTTGGACCTCTGGTCTATGTTGGTATTCATCAAAAGAGTTGTCTCAAAAAGGTTTGAATGGTGTTGGAAAAGAGAAAAAGTTTCATGCAAAAAAGTGGTACAAAAAGGAGCTTGTTTAGACTGCGGCTTAGACTTTTTCATGCCATGCTTGATGTCGTTTTGATAGTATGCTTAGTGATTTTTGCTGTAGCATGACTTGTCTCAAATGACTGAGATTGCTTAATGAGCCTTTGAAAAAAATCATGCGTTGTTTTTATTTTATGGAAGCATTAATTTGGTTTTCTCCTTGATGCTTTATTTGGGTTGACTTGGCGCATGCTTACAACATGTTTGACTCATACAAAGTCGCCATAAGCCTCTATGATCATTTGGTATTTGACTTTTGATGCCATTTTATGCTTCTCTTAATGATGTTTTGTCGCTATGCATGATTATGGCCGTTATTGCTCTCTTAGTTGGCCGCTCCCAGTCTTTTGCTAGCCCTCATTTTGTACTGAGTATGAGCTCTACTCGTGCATCCAATTCCCAAAAACTAAGTTATTCCAATGTGTCCACCATACATACCTATTAGCAATTTGCTATTCCAAAGTACATTTGACTTGCTTTTATCTATCCTTCAAATTAAACTCTTTTGGTGTTATGCGAAAATTAGTCAGTAAAGCTCTCACAAACCTGATGGCACACTTTACTTTTCTCGCTTTTAAAATTTTGACATTGTGGCTCTTTTATGTTGACGTTATGCTTGCAAGTTGTAAGTTGGAAATTAGCCAAACCACGCCGTCATGGGGTAAGCTTTCAACATTGCACTTCTTATTTGAGTTGATATCGTGATCTTTTGTTTATGGATACTCACGATGTGAAATAAGTTGGGAATCTTGCGGGATCATGGAGTTTGTATATGTGTTAGAGAAACGCCTGGGCCGCTAATCTAAGCCATGCATCATTCATGGTGGAAATTTACAGTATGCCCATAGTGGACATTCGACAATGCATCTCAAAATAAAAAGTTATACCAATGGTAAATAAAAGAGATACCGAGGTGTTCATTGTCTGTTTGTCCTGTCATTTTGATGTGGGCCCGTTCCATGTCATCGGGCAAGGAGGTACCCTGTTGGCGGTTCTCGATGATACGTGTATACTTACAATGACAAGAGCTTGCTTGGGACCCTAAGTCGAGTAGCATGAGGTTTGGGTATTCGTACTTCATGGGACACGAGGTTTTCAACTTATGATTTGTCAAGCATATGCTCATAAACGTTCTTGCATTTACTTTAACCATTCAAGATGCCTATGATGGGGGCACTGAGAGCTCAAAGCTAGTAAGTACTTGATACGTCTCAAACGTATCTATAATTTTTGATGCTCCTTGCTTGTTCTTAAACCATTTGCTTAGTGTTTTGTTACACTTCGTGGTGTTTTTATGCATTTTCCGGAAGTAACCTATTAACAAGATGCCACAGTGCCAGTTCCATGTTTTCTGCTGTTTTTGTGTTTCAGAAAAGTTACACAGGAAATATTCTCGGAATTGGACAAAACAAAAGCCGAACGTCCTAATATTTACCGAAGCTTCCAGAAGTCCGAAGAGGAGATGGGGAGGGGCTAGCCTCGCCACCAGGGGGCGCGGCCCAGCCCCTGGCCGCGCCGCCCTATGGTGAGGGCCCCCTGGTCCACTTCTGACGCTGCCCCTTCGCCTATAAAGACCCCCCGATGGGAAAAACCTAAACACCCGATCAATTTTCCAGAAACACATCGCGATCCGCCGCCGTCGTCGACCCGAGATCGGGAGGGTCCAGAAGCTCTTCCCGGCACCCTGCCGGAGAGGGGAATCGCCACCGAAGGTCTTCTTCATCGCCATGCTTGCCTCCGGCGCGATGAGTGAGTAGTCTACCTTGGACTATGGGTCCATACAGTAGCTAGATAGTTGTCTTCTCCACCATGTGCTTCATGTTTAGTTCTCGTGAGCTGCCTTACATGATCAAGATCACCGTTATGTAATTCTACATGCTGTGTTTGTTGGGATTCGATGAATATTGGTGTCATGTTGAGTTGATGTGCTGAGTCATATATCTTATGTTATCTCTATGTTGTTTATGATCTTGTATGCTCTCCGTTGTTAGTAGCTATCTTGGCCAAGTAGATACTAGTGACTCCAAGAGGGGGTAGTTATGCTCGATAGTTAGGTTCATGCCTCTATTTAATCTAGGGGAGTGACAGAAACCTCTAAGGTTGTAGATGTGATGTTGCCACTAGGGAGAAAACAACATTCGACATTTGTTTTGTTTACATTACACACTTTGCTTAATGCAGTTATCTGTTGTTCGCAACTTAATACTCGAGGGGTGTTCGGACGATATCCCCGCGAGTGGATTATTAGTCATAGATGCAGTTGGATGCCGGTCTATGTATTTTGTTGTAATGCCCAGAGTAAATCTCATAGTGATCCTCGTGACATATGCACGTTATCTTTATTCTATCAATTGCCCAGCTATAATTTGTTTACCCAGCATGTCGTTATTTATCATATGGAGAGACACCACTAGTGAACTGTGGACCCCGGTCCAATTTCCTTTACATTGTTATTACTGTTTACTTTTACTCGCACTGGTTCTTACTGGTTCGATAAACCTCGGTTTCTTACTGAGGGAACACTTGCTGCTGTGCGCATCACACCTTCTCTTGGGGTTCCCAACTGGTCGGTCATCTACATCAACACCGCAACAACAATCAAGTTTTTCTGGCGCCGTTGCCGGGGAGAAAGAAGATTTCTGCGAGGGGAGTTTCGCGCGCACATCCTTTACTTTGTTTATTGTTTTGCTTTACTTTATTTTTGCTTGCATCGTTTTATCAAAAATACAAAAAAATTAGTTCCTTCTATAGTTGTTATTTTTGTTGGTCTGTTATTGTCTTGCTTTATCATGCTTTCTATCAATGGTTGGTTTCTTTGAAACTAAATCTTTTTGGCAAGGTGGGTTCACGGAAGAACAACAGAAATATTATGAGGAACACCGCTTGTCATAAAAAGGGAAACACTTATGGGAACAAATTAATAGATTGTATATCATTGCTAGAAACACGTGCTCTATTTATAATGTTACTTATTATTTTGATAGATCTTGTTGCTGTAGGAGGTATAAACACCTCCCTTTTCAATGTGAGTATAATGATGATGTTACCATATCTTCATATATTAATGGAAATTATGACTTTTATGATGTGGAACAAATTGAAGAATTTATTGCTTGGAAGGCTGCATTCGAACTTGCTTATTTGCTTGAAAATATTGATGATGCACCTTATAAATATGAGGTTTATGATATACTTAAATTTTGCTTTGATAATTACAAGGAAGAAAATGACTATATTCTTAAATATCTTAATAGATGCTCTCCAACGGAACAGACTAATACCTTGAAGGAGCCTATGGAAGAAGAAATTGCTGAAACTGGAAGCTCATTGGATGAAAAAGAGGAGGAGAGTGATGATCAAGAGGAGGAAGAATGGAGTTACCCATGTCTACCTCCCAATAAGAGTAAATCTTTAACTAATACCTTATTTGATCTCCCTCCATGCTTAACAAAGGAGGGTGAGTGTGATGTTTATATTGTTGAGTTTGTTCATGATGCTACTAAAAATTATTATGAGAGAGGAAAATATGGTTGTTGGAATTCTCATGTTACTAAAACACCTCTCTTTATATTGAAAGTTCCGAAGTTGCTCTTGTTTTTATGTACCCATACTTGTGACTATGTTCTTCTTTGATTTATTTTCTTACAAGATTCCTATGCATAGGAAGTGGGTTAGACTTAAATGTGTTTTATATTTGCTCCTTGATGCTCTTTTTGGCTTCCATTCATATTTCTTATGCGAGCATCTTCTCAAATTACTGAGCCTAGCTCAAAGGCGTTAAAGAAAAGCACTCTTGGGAGATAACCCAATGTTTTCTTTTCAGTACCTTTTTCTTTTATTTGAGTCTTGGAAGTTATTACTACTGTAATAACCGCTCCTTATCCTTTTTATTTCGTTGTTGTGCCAAGAGAAACCTCTAATTTGAGTGAGGTAAGATTTGGGGAAGTTGCTGTCCTGAAACAGATTTCGGTGCTGCACCGTAAAAATTCGTGAAAATTCTCAGAATATCTTTTTGACCTACGATTTCTTGTGCATATGCCCCAGGTTATATCCAAACTTTCATCAGTTTTACACTTTTTGATTTGAGCAACAAAAAACACTTGAAAAAAATGACCTTTGTCAGTTGTTCTGTTTTGACAGATTTCTGCCACTATTTGTGTTTGCCTCTCGATCGCTTTCTTTTTTAGTTCTTTTGATCACGGAACCTTTGGGAAAGTTTCTACAGTAGTATATGCTTTATATGTGGTGGTTTTGAGTTGAAATCTGAACTAAAAAAGGGTTGATTCATTATTATGCTTACACTAATGTTGCTAATAGAATTGTGTTGAGTTTTGTATGAAGGAAGTTTTCAAGTGTAGGGATTGGAAAATGATGAGATGAGTTAAACAATAGACAAAATCTCAAGCTTGGGGATGCCCACGCACCCCAAGAAATATCTAAGAGGTACAAGCGTCAAAGCTTGGGGATGCCCCGAGGCACCCCTTCTTCATCGGCAAAAATCAGGTCACCTTTTAGCACACTATATTTTTATTGCTTCATGTACTATGCATTTTTCTTGGAGCGTCTTTGCTTTAGTTTTCAGTTTTGTTTAGTTTTTTTTGCTGCGATAAATGGTTGGACCCCAACAAATTTCCTTTGGAGAAGATTACTTGCTTTTCATTTGCCAAGAACACTCCGTTTTTCACTCTTATCGTTCAATGAGTGTTCTCTTTTTCTAGAACTGCGTTTAGCTTTCGTTTTTCGCCTTGATTTTTGTTCAGATCTTGTTATATCTTTATATCAAGGTATATTTGGACCTCTGGTCTATGTTGGTATTCATCAAAAGAGTTTTTTCAAAAAGGTTTGAATGGTGTTGGAAAAGAGAAAAAGTTTCATGCAAAAAAGTGGTACAAAAAGGAGCTTGTTTAGACTGCGGCTTAGATTTTTCATGTCGTGCTTGATATCATTTTGATAGTATGCTTAGTGGTTTTTTTGTAGCATGACTTGTCTCAAATGACTGAGATTGCTTAATGAGCCTTTGAAAAAAATCATGCGTTGTTTTTATTATTTGGAAGCATTAATTTGGTTTTCTCCTTGATGCTTTATTTGGGTTGACTTGGCGCATGCTTGCAACATGTTTGACTCATACAAAGTCGCCATAAGCCTCTATGATCATTTAGTTTTTGAATTTTGATGCCATTTTATGCTTCTCTTAATGTTGTTTTGTCGCTATGCATGATTATGGCCGTTATTGCTCTGTTAGTTGGTCGCTCCCAGTCTTTTGCTAGCCCTCATTTTGTACTGAGTATGAGCTCTACTCGTGCATCCAACTTCCAAAAACTAAGTTATTCCAATGTGTCCACCATACATACCTATTAGCAATTTGCTATTCCAAAGTACATTTGACTTGCTTTTATCTATCCTTCAAATTAAATTCTTTTGGTGTTATGGGAAAATTGGTCAGTAAAGCTCTCACAAACCTTATGGCACACTTTTCTTTTCTCGTTCTTAAAATTTCGACATTGTGGCTCTCTTATGTTGAGTTGTTATGCTTGCAAGTTGTAAGTTGGAAATTAGCCCAGCCATGCCGTCATGGGGCAAGCTTTCAACATTGCACTTCTTATTTGAGTTGATATCGTGATCTTTTATTTATGGATAGTCGCGATGTAAAATAAGTTGGGAATCTTGCGGGATCATGGAGTTTGTATACATGTTAGAGAAATGTCTGGGCTGCTAATCTAAGCCATGCATCATTCATGGTGGAAATTTACAGCATGCCCATAGTGAACATTAGACGACGCATCTCAAATTAAAAAGCTATACCAATGGTAAATAAAAGAGATGCCGAGGTGTTCATTGTCTGTTTGTCCTATCATTTTGATGTGGGCTTGGTGCCCGGTTGGCGGTTCTCGATGATACGTGTATACTTACAATGACAAGAGCTTGCTTGGGACTCTAAGTCGAGTAGCATGAGGTTTGGGTATTCGTACTTCACGGGACACGAGGTTTTCAACTTATGATTTGTCAAGCATATGCTTCATAATTGTACTCGCATTAACTTTAACCATTCAAGATGCCTATGATGGGGGCAATGAGAGCTCAAAGCTAGTAAGTACCATAATTTTTGAAGGTTTATAAAACTTGCAATCACTGCTTCCCTCTGCGAAGGGCCTTTCTTTTACTTTTTTGTTGAGTCACCACCTTCTACCTTTATGCACCGTCTAAGAGAGCATAGTTGTCATTCTGAGTTTGATGTGCATAGTCCCAAAGTTTATCATAGATTGATTCATGATTTTGGTTTCACTTGTTCTTAAATTATTTGTATCTAGTCACCCTCTTAAACTTGAAGGTGTCCTATGCATTTATGTTTTGCTATTCCATGAGGGACAAGCTGAAAACCATTTGCTATGTTTTTCCATATGATTTGAACATACGTTTGACTTTCATTGTTTCATTGTTCATGATCTTTCGTTTGTGTTCTTTTTCATGTTATAAGATGGTTGCTAAGTTTCTTCTATCAAGATTATGTCTTTCATGCCCATGTTTTAAGTTCTTTTGATCCCAGCACTTAATGCTTTACATAGATGATCAAGATTGTGTTGGTGCATGTCACCTCAAAATTATTCTTTTGTTATCACTTACCTACTCGAGGACGAGCAGGAGTTAAGCTTGGGGATGCTTGATACGTCTCAAACGTATCTATAATTTTAGATGCTCCATGCTTGTTCTTACACCATTTGCTTAGTGTTTTGTTACACTTCGTGGCGTTTTTATGCATTTTCCGGAACTAACCTATTAACAAGATGCCACAGTGCCAGTTCCCTATTTTCTGATGTTTTTGTGTTTTAGAAAAGTTACACAGGAAATATTCTCAGAATTGGACGAAACAAAAGTCGAACCTCCTAATATTTACCAAAGCTTCCAGAAGTCCGAACAGGAGACGGAGAGGGGCCAGGGGCCAGCTTCACCACCAGGGGCACGACCCAGCCCCTGGCCACGCCGCCCTATGGTGAGGGCCCCCTGGTCAACTTCTGAAGCTGCCCCTTCGCCTATAAAGACCCCCCGACGGGAAAAACCTAAACACCCGATCAATTTTCCAGAAAGACATCGCGATCCGCCGCTGTCGTCGACCCAAGATTGGGAGGGTCCAGAAGCTCTTCCCGGCACCCTGCCGGAGAGGGGAATCGCCACCAGAGATCTTCTTCATTGCCATGCTTGCCTCCGGCATGATGAGTGAGTAGTCTACCTTGGACTATGGGTCCATAGCAGTAGCTAGATGGTTGTCTTCTCCACCATGTGCTTCATGTTTAGATCTCATGAGCTGCCTTACATGATCGAGACCATCTTTATGTGCTGTTGCCACTAGGGAGAAAACAACATTCGACATTTGTTTTGTTTACATTACACACTTTGCTTAATGCAGTTATCTGTTGTTCGCAATTTAATACTCGAGGGGTGTTCGGACGATATCCCCGCGAGTGGATTATTAGTCATAGATGCAGTTGGATGGCGGTCTATGTATTTTGTTGTAATGCCCAGAGTAAATCTCATAGTGATCCTCTTGACATATGCACGTTATCTTTATTCTATCAATTGCCCAACTGTAATTTGTTTACCCAGCATGTCGTTATTTATCTTATGGAGAGACACCAGTAGTGAACTGTGGACCCCGGTCCAATTTCCTTTACATTGCTATTACTGTTTACTTTTACTCGCACTATTTACTTTGTTTACAGCAAACCAGTGAGATTGAAAACCTCATCGTAAGTTGGGAGCAAAGTTCTTGGTTGTGTTGTGTGCAGGTTCCACGTTGCTGCTGGTGCAAAGCAAAGCCCTGGACGAGGCGCCTTATAAATTGTCCGGAGCTGTCACGAAGCTAGCAGGCATCACCTTCTGAAGTTTGGCTTTTTCCTACTGGTTCGATAAACCACGGCTTCTTACTGAGCGAATACTTGCTGCTGTGCGCATCACACCTTCTCTTGGGGTTCCCAACTAGTCGGTCATCTACATCAACACCGCAACAGCAATCAGTACCATAATTTTTTAAGGTTTATAAAACTTGCAATCACTGCTTCCCTCTGCGAAGGGCCTTTCTTTTACTTTTATGTTAAGTCTCCACCTTCTATCTTTATGCACCGTCTAAGAGAGCATAGTTGCCATTCTGAGTTTAATGTGCATAGTCCCAAACTTTACCATTGATTGATTCATGATTATGGTTTCACTTGTTCTTAAATTATTTGTATCTAGTCGCCCTCTTAAACTTGAAGGTGTCCTATGCATTTATGTTTTGCTCTTCCATGAAGGACAAGCTGAAAACCATTTGCTATGTTTTCCATATGATTTGAACACACGTTTGACTTTCATTGTTTCATTATTCATGATCTTTCGTTTGTGTTTCTTTTTATGTTATAACATGGTTGCTAAGTCCTTATTGTCAAGATTATTTCTTTTATGCCCATGTTTTAAGTTCTTTGATCCCAGCACTCAGTGCTTACTTTGATGATCAAGATTGTGATGGTGCATGTCACCTCAAAAATTATTCTTTTGTTATCACTTACCTACTCAAGGACGAGAAGGAGTTAAGCTTGGAGATGCTTGATACGTCTTAAACGTATCTATAATTTTTGATGCTCCATGCTTGTTTATACACCATTTGCTTTGAGTTTTGTTACACTTCGTGGCGTTTTTATGCATTTTCCGGAACTAACCTATTAACAAGATGCCACAGTGCCAGTTCCCTGTTTTCTGCTATTTTTGTGTTTCAGAAAAGTTACACAGGAAATATTCTCGGAATTGGACGAAACAAAAGCCGAACCTCCTATTTTTACCGAAGCTTCGCGAAGACCGAAGATGAGACGGAGGGGGGCAGGGGCCAGCCACACCACCAGGGGGCGTGGACCAGCCCCTGGCCGCGCCCACCTGTGGTGAGACCGCTTGGTCCACCTCCTGATGATGCCCCTTCGCCTACAAAGTCCCCTCGACGAGAAAAACCTAAGGGACGGATCGCTTTTCCTCAAAACATACTGCAAGCCGCCGCCGTCGTCGAAACGAGATCGGGAGGATCCAGGAGCTCTTCCCGACACCCTGCCGGAGAGGGGAATCCCTGCCGGAGGCCTTATCCACCACCATGGTCGCCTCCGCAGTGATGTGTGAGTAGTCTACCTTGGACTATGGGTCCATAGCAGTAGCTAGATGGTTTTTTTCTCCACCATGTGCTTGATGTTTAGATCTTGTGAGCTGCCCTACATGATCAAGATCATCTTTATGTAATCATAGATGTTGTGTTTGTTGGGATCCGATGAGTATTGGTACTATGTCAAGTTGATGTGCTGAATTATATCTTATGTTATCTCTATGTTGTTTATGATCTTGCATGCTTTCCATTGCTAGTAGCTATCTTAGCCGAGTAGATGCTAGTGACTCCAAGAGGGAGTATTTATGATCGATAGTTGCGTTCATGCCTCTATTTAATCTGGGGGAGTGACAGAAACTTCTAAGGTTGTAGATGTGTTGTTGCCACTAGGGATAAAACAACATTCTTGTGTCCAAGGACATTTGCTTTGTTTACATTACGCACTTTGCTTAATGCAATTATCTGTTGTTCGCAACTTAATACTCAAGGGGTCCTCTGACGATTCCCCGCGAGTGGATTATTAGTCATAGATACAGTTGGATGGCGGTCTATGTATTTTGTCGTAATACCCAGAGTAAGCCTCATAGTGATCCTCGTGATGTATGTACGTTATCTTTACTCTATCAATTGCCCAACTGTAATTTGTTTACCCAGCATGCTTTTATTTATCTTATGGAGAGACGCCACTAGTGAACTGTGGACCCCGATCCTATTTCCTTTACATAGCTTTACCGTTTTACTTTACTCGCACTGTTTACCTTTACTTGCATTATTATTATCCTTTTACCACTTGATACGCTCAATCCATTGTTTACAGCAAACCGGTGAGATTGACAACCCCATCGTAAGTTGGGAGCAAAGTACTTGTTTGTGTTGTGTGCAGGTTTCACGTTGTTGCTGGGGGAAGACACGCCGACAAGCAGTTTATCTGGCGCCCTTGTCCGGATTATCACGAAGCTAGCAAGCATAACCTTCTTAAGTTTGGTTCTTTCTCCTACTGGTTCGATACAACCTTGGTGTCATAACTGAGGGAAGACTTGCTGCTGTGCTCATCACACCTTCTCTTGGGGTTCCCAACTGGTCGGTCATCTACATCATCAATACCGCACCATCACCGGGTCTCTTGGGACATCCCATGTATCTTATATTCAAGCACAATAAAGACAAAGTTCCTCCTTTTTTGAGTTAACAAGTCTTAGCAAAACAAATCTCAAAGCTCTACACTATGGAATTGCGGCAAACGCACTAACAAATATAAACGCCTTGAGAACAAAAATTTCTGGCAAACAGCCCCAGAACACGAAAACTCTCCCGTTCCATAAACAAAAAACATATATACAACAGTAGAGCATTACAACATTGGTTGATCTGAATCATCTACCATAAGAGGGTTCAAATAGTGATGCTCGCGGAAAAATCTAGCATCCTCCTGAAGCAACACCTACCTATGATTCTCCTCGCCGGTTGAAGCGTGGCATCCATATGGAGCTGCAGCTTCGCGCACCCTGGAGGCAAACTTAGAGACATGGAACTAAAGTTCAGCCTTGGATGCCACTTGCATATCCATCCAAGATCAAAGTTAGCATCAGCTACTAAGTTTAGCTCTATCAAATGATGAATTCGTTGGCTTGATCTAAAAGCGTCGAGTAACTGCTTAAAAGTTTCCGGCGGAGGATTACGGGGAAGCATAACAGAGTATATAGTTGTCAACAATCTTTGCAATCATCGACTGCTTCCCCAATATGCTGAGCGCGATCCTGCAGAAGAACAACGGCGCTGCGACGCCGCGGATCAACCCATAAAGTGTTGGTATCCTTCGACGCCCTTTCCAGAGCTGCAATTCGCTCGGAAACTCGACGATCCTCATCAATGGGATGCAAGCAAGTACCTGGAAGATGCAAATTCATCAGAGTATGAAGTCATGAAAATCAGCAAGGAAATTCAAAAGGGTCTGAAGAAAAACTCACATTTCAGCTGCTCGCACGCGGATTCGATAATCTCAACAAGATAAGAATCACATTCCTTGAGGTGCATAACCTGAGCCACCAAACCAGACACTTTATCTTTAAGCGTAGATATCTGCCTCATCAAACTATAAGATTTCCCAGCCTGGTCCAAAGCAGACTTTGCTTGACGCTTCAGCAATGACAAGCGACCTTCGAGGTCCAAAATCCTCGATAGGTACTCAGCACATCGGCAAGGAGAACGAAGAGGAGACGAAACCCCAGAGTTAGACATATTGGCGGGTGGCGAGTCGCGATCTCGACTCAATGATCCACCAGCATACATAGGCTGGAAGGCAAAAGAATGAAAGGAAAAACAATTCAGAAACACATCGAGGGACTAAGCGCAACACTTCATAAAGCAAAAATATTTACAAGAAATATAGAGTTCCTTGATAGATTATCAGGCGAAGGATGGAAGTTCTACTACATTAACTCAAAAGAAAAGAAATTACAAGAGAAGGCTAAATTCTATGCCACCTCAGCAGCGGGCTCCGTGGCGGTAGAAGGCACAGAAGAATCAGCATCGGCACCTGGCGGAGGCATCGGGGTACTTGGCATAGGAGTCGAAGAGCTAGGCGTAGGAGTCGAAGAAGCCGCCGAAGGAGTGATAATAGACACAATGCCTGGCGTGTACTTCTTTGACATCTTGAAGAACCCCAGCAGCTCTGAAAGAGGACGAGCATGGGAAGAGCTAATCTTCTCCCAATCTACTTCTTCGCCATGCGACTGAGCAAGTGCAATTTCCCCTTCGACACCCCGTTTTACTGACCTGCCCTTCATTGCAAGCACAGGATCTTCGAGGGTGTCGAAGGCCTCGGCAAGCTTCTTGAGGTTGTCGACCGGCATCTCCTCCTTCTTCTTCGGCCATAACCCGACAAAAATCTGCATCCGCACGCGACGAGTCAGCTAAAGAACTTCCTGGACTAATTTCTAGTTTGATTCCAGCAAATCCACCGCAGCCAGCAAAGGGTCCTTAGTATCTGGCTACTGATGCCAAGTAAATGGCCGGCCAGTTGGGAACCCCAAGAGGAAGGTGTGATGAATATAGCAGCAAGATTTTCCCTCAGTAAGAAACCAAGGTATGTCGATCAGGAGAGGAAAGAGCCAAACGACTGAAGGTGATGCTTGCTAGCTTGCGACAGCTCCGGACAATTTTTAAGGCGCCTCGTCCAAGCTTTGCTTTGCCAGCTGCAACGCGGAACCTGCACACAACACAACCAAATACTTTGTTCCCAACTTACGATGGGGTTGTCAATCTCACCGGTTTGCTTGAAACAAAGGGTATGAACGTATCGAGTGGAAAGTGATAATAGTATGCGAGTAAAGTAAACAGTGCGAATAAAGTAAATAGGTGATAGCAATAATAAGGAAATAGGACTGGGGTCCACAGTTCACTAGTGGTGTCTCTCCATAGGATAAAATAATACATGCTGGGTAAAGAAATTATAGTTGGGCAATTGATAGAATAAAGACAACGTGCATATGATGAGAGGATCACTATGAGATTTACTCTGGGCATTACAACAAGATACATAGACCGCCATCCAACTGCATCTATGACTAATAATCCACTTGTGGCGAATCAATCCGAGAACTCCACAAGTATTAAGTTGCGAACAACAGATAATTGCATTAAGCAAAGTGTGTAATGTAAACAAATCATATGCCCTCGAGCATATGAATGTTGTTTTCCCCCTAGTAGCAACAGCACATCTACAACCTTAGAGGTTTCTGTCACTCCCCCAGATTAAATAGAGGCATGAACCCACTATCGAGCATAAATACCCCCTCTTGGAGTCACTAGCAACTACTTGGCCAAGATAGCTACTAACAACGGAGAGCATGCAAGATCATAAAAAACATAGAGATAACATAAGATAAATTTCAGTACATCAACTCAAGCATAACACCAATATTCATTGGATCCCAACAAACCAAACATGTAGAATTACATAACGGTGATCTCAATCATGTAAGGTAGCTCATGAGATCTAAACATGAAGCACATGGTGGAGAAGACAACCATCTAGCTACTGCTATGGACCCATAGTCCAAGGTAGACTACTCACTCATCGCGCCAGAGGCAAGCATGGCGATGAAGAAGACCTCCGGTGGTGATTTCCCTCTCCGGCAGGGTGCCGAGAAGAGCTTCTGGACCCTCCCGATCTTCGGGTTGACGGCGGCGGCGGATCGCGATGTGTTCTGGAAAAGTGATCGGGTATTTAGGTTTTTCCCGTCGGGGGGTCTTTATAGGCGAAGAGGAATCGTCAGGAGTGGACCGAGGTGCTCTCACACATAGGGGGCATGGCCTACCCCATGGCCGCGCCTCCCTGGTGTGTGGGGCCCTCGTGGCCCCACTCCATCTCCTCTTTGGTTCTCTGGAAGCTTCGGTGAAATTCTGGGCGACTGGCTTTGGTTTTGTCCAATTCCAAGGATATTTCCTGTGTAGCTTTTCTAAAACACAAAAAACAGCAGAAAACAGGGAACTGGCACTGTGGCGACTTGTTAATAGGTTAGTTCCAGAAAATGCATAAAAGTGCCACGAAGTGTAACGAAACACTAAGCAAATGGTGTAAAAACAAGCATGGAGCATCAAAAATTATGGATACGTTGGAGACGTATCAGCATCCCCAAGATTAACTCCTGCTCGTCCTCGAGTAGGTAAGTGATAACAAAAGAAATAATTTTTGAGGTGACATGCACCTACACAATCTTGATCATGTATGTAAGCGTTGTGCGCTGGGATCGAAAGAACTTAAAACATGAGCATGAAAGATATCATCTTGATAGAAGAAACTTAGCAACCATGTTATAACATGAAAATGAACACAAACAAAAGATCATGAAAATGAAACAATGAAAGTCAAATGTGTGTTCAAATCATAAGGAAAAACATACAAATGGTTTTCAGCTTGTCCTTCATGAAGAGCAAAACATAAATGCATATGACACCTTCTAGTTTAAGAGGGCGACTAGATACGAATAATTTGAGAACAAGTGAAACCAACAATTGAATCAATCAATGAAAACTTTGGGACAATGCACATTATACTAAGAATGACAACTATGCTCTCTTAATGGTGCGTAAAGATAGAAGGTGGTGACTCATCATAAAAGTAAAAGAAAGGCCCTTCGCAGAGGGAAGCAGTGATTGCAAGTTTTATAAACCTTCAAAAATTATGGTACTTACCAGCTTTGAGCTCTCATTGCCCCCATCATAAGCATCTTGAATGGTTAAAGTTAATGCGAGAACACTTATGCTGCATATGCTTGACAAATCATAAGTTGAAAACCTCGTGTCCCGTGAATACGAGTACCCAAACCTCATGCTACTTTACTTAGAGTCCCAAGCAAGCTCTTGTCATTGTAAGTATATACGTATCATCGAGAACCGCCAACAGGGTACCTCCGTGCCCGATGACATGGAACAAGCCCACATCAAAATGACAGGACAAGCAGACAATGTACACCTCGACATCTCTTTTATTTACCATTTGTATAGCTTTTTATTTTGAGATACGTCGTCGAATGTCCACTATGGGCATGCTGCAAATTTCCACCATGAATTATGCATGGCTTAGATTGGCGGCCCAGGTGTTTCTCTAACACATATACAAACTCCATGATCCCGCAAGATTCCCAATACATTTCACACCGCGAGTATCCATAAACAAAAGATCACGATATCAAATCAAATAAGAAGTACAATGTTGAAAGCTTGCCCCATGACGGCATGGATGGGCTAATTTCCAACTTACAACTTGCAAGCATAACAACTCAACATAAGATACCACAATGTCAAATTTTTAAGAACAAGAAAAATAAAGTGTGCCATCCGATTCGAGCTTTACTGACCAATTTTCGCATAACACTGGTAAGAGTTTAATTTGAAGAGTAGATAAAAGCAAGTCAAATGTACTTTGGAATAGCAAATTGCTAATAGGTATGTATGGTGGACATGATGGCAAACTTGGTTTTTAGGAGTTAGATGCATGAGTAGAGCTCATACTCGGTACAAAATGAAGGCTAGCAAAAGACTGAGAGCGACCAACTAAGAGAGCAATAACGGCCATAATCATGTAAAGCGACAAAGCGACATTAAAAGAAGCATAAGATGGCATCAAAAGTCAAAAACTAAATGATCATAGAGGCTATTGGCGACTTTGTATGAGTCTAACATGTGTGAGCATGCGCCAAGTCAACCCAAATAAAGCATCAAGGAGAAAACCAAAATAATGCTTCCAAACGATAAAAACAACGCATGATTTTTTCAAAGGCTCATTATGCAATCTCAGTTATTTGAGACAAGTCATGCTACAGCAAAACCACTAAGCATGCTATCAAAAAGACATCAAGCACGACATGCAAAAGCCTAGGCCGCAGTCTACACAAGCTCCTTCTTGTACCACTTTTTGGCATAAAGCTTTTTCTCTTTTCCAACACCATTCAAACTTTTTATAAACACCTCTTTTGATGAAAACCAATAAGGACCAGAGGCAAAAATACACCTTGATGAAAAGATATAACAAGATCTGAACGGAAATCAAGGCGAAAATCAAAAACTAAACGCAGTTCTAGAAAAAGAGAACACTCGTTGAAATGATAAGAATGAAAAACGGAGTGTTCTTGGCAAATGAAAAGCAAGGCAACTTCTCCAAAAGGAATTCGTTGGGGTCCAACCATTTATTGCAGCAAACTAAACTAAACTAAACTGAAAACTAAAAACAACTGACACTCCAAGAAAAACGCATAATGCATGAAGCAATAAAAATATAGTGTCTTGAAAGGTGACCTGATTTTTGCCGATGAAGAAGGGGTGCCTCGGGGGCATCCCCAAGCTTTGACGCTTGTACTTTGTAACACCCCGACCACCCCGTGGCTCAGGCCTGTTACCCCTGGCAGCTCTCTAGGATCTCTAGACTAGCCCCACAGACCAACACTAGTCTTTTCTGCGCACTTTGTCCTCACTCATGCGCACCCAGGAAGGACTTCCTGGTCGGTCACCCATCCCCAAATCGCTCTGGGCCAAGCACGCTTAACCCAGAGTTCCTTTGGAGAGAGTTCCCGGAAAAGAAGTTGCAACTTGTTGATATGAGTATCCTATTAATCCTATTAAGCCCTAGGCCAGGATATCACACACTCACCCCCTTAGAAGACCGACGTCCTCGTCGGTCAGCCCCAGGCCAGGAACTTCCCCTCTTAGACACGTCCATGCGTCCAGTGCCGACCCATGTGCCACGACGGGCCACATATCCACGCACCTGACCCACACACACCCATGTTACCTCGAGGGTCAGCTCTGATACCAAATGTAACACCCCGACCACCCCGTGGCTCGGGTCTGTTACCCCTGGCAGCTCTCTAGGATCTCTAGACTAGCCCCACAGAATAACACTAGTCTTTTCTGCGCACTTTGTCCTCACTCATGCGCACCCAGGAAGGACTTCCCGGTCGGTCACCCATCCCCAAATCGCTCTGGGCCAAGCACGCTTAACCCAGAGTTCCTTTGGAGAGAGTTCCCGGAAAAGAAGTTGCAACTTGTTGATATGAGTATCCTATTAATCCTATTAAGCCCTAGGCCAGGATATCACATACTTCTTGGATATTTCTTGGGGTGATGCATGGGCATCCCCAAGCTTGAGCTTTTGTCCGTTCTTCAACTCATCTTATCACTCTCCGATCCCTACACTTGAAAACTTCCTTCATACAAAACTAAACACAAATCTATTAGCAACATTAGTGTAAGCATAACATGGAATCAACCCTTTTTTGCTTCAGGTTTCAACCTAAAACCACCACATATAAAGCATATACTACTGTAGCAACTTCCCCAAAAGTTTCGTGATCAAAAGAACTAAAAAAGAAAGCGATAAAGCGGCAAACACAAATATTGGCAGAAATCTGTCAAAACAGAACAGCTGACAAAGGTCGAATTTTTAATGGGTTTTCTGTTGCTCAAATCAAAAAGTGTTCTACTAATGAAAGTTTGGATATAACCTGGGGCATATGCATAAGAAATTGCAGGTCCAAAAGATATACAGAGAAGTTTCACGAATTTTTACAGTGCAGCACCGAAAACTGTTTCAGGATAGCAACATCCCCAAATCTTACCTCACTCACATTAGAGGCTTCTCTTGGCACAAAAACGAAATAAAAAGGATAAGGAGAGGTTATTATAGTAGTAATAACTTCCAAGACTCAAATAAAAGAAAAAGAACTGAATGTAAAAACATTGGGTTATCTCCCAAGAGTGCTTTTCTTTAACGCCTTTGAGCTAGGCGCAGAAAATTGCGAATCAAGTAATTATGAAAGAAGCATTAGGATCCACTATAGGAGTCTTTTCAATAATGAAGGAAATTGTGTCCAAATGAGTTTTTGAAGATCCTTTATGATCACACTTTGGTACACTACTTTCATCAAAAGGATTTTCAGGGCAAATCCAACTAGAATTCTTTTCCCAAGCATCATGAATTACTACAAGTTTACAAGGTATTGGTACTCTAAAATCTTCATTGGGTGTACCAACAACTTCAACAGGCGAGCCAAGCTTATTAAACTTCTTAAAAACTTCCCTAGCCTCAATAGCAACATCTCTAAATTCTATGCGCAAAGTTTCCAAGATAAAAGCTTTCTTTTCGGGATCCTCAATATCATGAAGCTTAAGGAACATGTATTGCATAAAAGGATTAAGGCTAGCAAACCTAGCTTCTAACATGTGAACTAAATAAGCAGAAGCAACTTCATAACTAGGAGCAAGCTCAACCAAAGACTTTTCCTCAACTTCTTTATGCATACTAATATGATTAAAGAACTCCTCAATGTTACTTTTTCCAATAATTGAACGACTACCTACTGAGAGGTCCTCCAAAACATACTTAGGGAACAACATAATGAACTAGAGTAAAGAAATAACAACTACCAAGGATTCTAATTTTTTTGGATTTTTTGATAAAACGATGTAAGTAAAAATAAAGTAAAGCAAAACTTAAAACAAAGTAAAGGATGTGCGTGCGAAAACTCCCCTTGCAGAAGTCTTCTTCCTCCCCGGCAATGGCGCCAGAAAATATGCTTGATGCCGAGTAAATGACCGGCCAATTGGGAACCCCAAGAGGAAGGTGTGATGAATATAGCAGCAAGATTTTCCCTCAGTAAGAAACCAAGGTATGTCGATCAGGAGAGGAAAGAGCCAAACGACTGAAGGTGATGCTTGCTAGCTTGCGACAGCTCTGGACAATTTGTAAGGTGCCTCGTCCAAGCTTTGCTTTGCCAGATGCAACGCGGAACCTGCACACAACACAACCAAATACTTTGTTCCCAACTTACGATGAGGTTGTCAATCTCACCGGTTTGCTTGAAACAAAGGGTATGAGCGTATCGAGTGGAAAGTGATAATAGTATGCGAGTAAAGTAAACAGTGCGAATAAAGTAAATAGGTGATAGCAATAATAAGGAAATAGGACCGGGGTCCACAGTTCACTAGTGGTGTCTCTCCATAAGATAAAATAATACATGCTGGGTAAACAAATTATAGTTGGGCAATTGATAGAATAAAGACAACATGCATATGATGAGAGGATCACTATGAGATTTACTCTGGGCATTACAACAAGATACATAGACCGCCATCCAACTGCATCTATGACTAATAATCCACTTGTGGCAAATCAATCCGAGAACTCCACAAGTATTAAGTTGCGAACAACAGATAATTGCATTAAGCAAAGTGTGTAATGTAAACAAAGCATATGCCCTCTAGCATATGAATGTTGTTTTCCCCCTAGTAGCAACAACACATCTACAACCTTAGAGGTTTCTGTCACTCCCCCAGATTAAATAGAGGCATGAACCCACTATCGAGCATAAATACCCCCTCTTGGAGTCACTAGCAACTACTTGGCCAAGATAGCTACTAACAACGGAGAGCATGCAAGATCATAAACAACATAGAGATAACATAAGATAAATTTCAGTACATCAACTCAAGCATAACACCAATATTCATCGGATCCCAACAAACCAAACATGTAGAATTACATAACGGTGATCTCAATCATGTAAGGCAGCTCATGGGATCTAAACATGAAGCACATGGTGGAGAAGACAACCATATAGCTACTGCTATGGACCCATAATCCAAGGTAGACTACTCACTCATCGCGCCAGAGGCAAGCATGGCGATGAAGAAGACCTCCGGTGGCGATTCCTCTCTCTGGCAGGGTGCCGGGAAGAGCTTCTGGACCCTCCCGATCTTCGGGTCGATGGCAGCGGCGGATCACGATGTGTTCTATAAAAGTGATTGGGTATTTAGGTTTTTTCCCGTCGGGGGGTCTTTATAGGCGAAGGGGCATCGTCAGGAGTGGACCGAGGTGCTCTCACACATAGGGGGCGCGGCCTACCCCTGGGCCGCGCCGCCCTAGTGTGTGGGGCCCTCGTGGCCCCACTCCATCTCCTCTTCGGTTCTCTGGAAGCTTCGGTGAAATTCTGGGCGACTGGCTTTGGTTTCGTCCAATTCCGATAATATTTCCTGTGTAACTTTTCTGAAACACAAAAATAGCAGAAAACACGGAACTGGCACTGTGGCGACTTGTTAATAGGTTAGTTCCAGAAAATGCATAAAAGTGCCACAAAGTGTAACGAAACACTAAGCAAATGGTGTAAAAACCAGCATGGAGCATCAAAAATTATGGATACGTTGGAGATGTATCAGCTGCCAAAGTTTCCAAGGCACTCCAATTTTCTCTGATGCACCACAGAGAAACAAGCGGAAGAAAGAAAACAAAATGTCACCAATACAAATCGGAGCAAGGAGCCAGAAAAGACAAACATAACACTTACTGCCAACAAGAACTGAAATCTTGTCGAGCCGCTTGGCTATAGTCTACTCTCGTTGGATTCGCCTTTGATCAGCATCAGAAAGTGCCTTCTCAGCTTTCTTCGCCTTGGTCTCTGCTGACTTAGTAGCCTTCTCAGCAGCAACCTTGGCAGCATTTGCACCTTCCCAAGCTTCTCTAGAAGCATTAAGTTCGGCTTCCAGAGCCGCTATGCGAGCATTGGCCGCGGTCAAAGCAACTACAACCCAAAACAGGAAAAGGAAAGATAGTAAGAAATCAGGGGAAGATACAAAGACAAGTAGGAGCGACAAGCACAAAAACAGAAATACCTTGAGAGGCTTGAGCAGTCTGCTGAAACCCGACACACTCAACACCAAGGGAGAGAAATTTTTGCATCAAAGTTTGCACAACAAAAGTATGTCAGGGAAAATCAAGCAACAAAAAACCAAGTATAGGAAGCATTACTCACGTTTTGCGAAGAAGCCGCGGGTCGAGGAACCTCAAGAGAAGTACTCGCTGCCACCGCCTTCTTCAGACGCTTGGAAGCGCGAACAGGAGTACTCTTCTTTGGGGGGACTTCTGGTGATTTAACCACCACAGCCTCCTCTTGAGAGGGCGCCTTGGTGATAATCAAAGTGTCCAAGAGAGGAGCAGCTGCAACACCCCTCTTTGGATCATCATCGTCAAAAAGAGCAATAACTAAAGATATAAAGATTTGAGTCAGCAAAACTCATGAGTCCAAAGCATCAAAAATTTCAACTTCAGAAGTATTGGGAGCAGAAGGCTCCCCCGGCGCATCCTTTGGAGCAGAGGTACTTGATGAAAGCACTTCATCGAGACACTTCCTTTTCTTGTCCAAGCTCGGCTCTTCAGAATTAGCAGGGGGAGGCGACGAAGTGGAGTCGCATTCTTCTCGAGAAACTTCGGCATCATCTCTGTCCTAGCCTTCGTCAGCCTCGGGGGCTTCAGAAGCAGCAGAGGCAGGATCCGCCTGAATTGGCCCCTCCACTAGAATAGGAGGACGAGAAACCAAAAATTGGTGGCCCTACAAAAGATTCTGTCGCAAAACTATTAGTTAACAAAATCAAAGCACAAGAAGGCGAAGAAATAAGAAGTCGACATAGACAAGTTACAAAGCACATTCCTGGGGTAGCAGATGAGTGGAGTTGAAGAAATCAGCTGTCAAAGCTGGGATCTCGTTCTCCTTTGTGAGAGTAGTCAAAGCTCTCACTCGTTTGTCGAGACCCTTTTTCTCTAGGTCCTCCTCGGACACTTGAGAAGGATCTTCCAAGCCAGAATACGACCACAGTTTGGAGACACGAGCTTGAAGAGGCTGAATGCGCCTCTGCAGGAAAAACGCCATGAGTTGTGTCCCTATTAGTGCGCCTCCAGTTGTGCTCTTCAGACTCTGAATGCGAGTCAGCAAGGGCTTGATGCCCTCGATCTCAGCTTCCATGGGAGGTGAATCCCAAGATGTCAGCTTTGTCAGATTCTTGTTTGCATCAAAGGGGGCAATCCCAAATTTGTCAGAGCAAGAAGTCTTCTGGTCCTTGATGTAGAACCATTTCTTCTTCCAACCTTGAACTGAGGCAGCCATGCTAAATTCGAGATAATGCGCCTTAGCGCGCATAGACACAACAGCCCCGCCTAGCTCAGGGTTCTTAGATAAAGAGACACTGGGGTGGAGGCGGAAAAGGAATTTCCAAAGAATCCAATGGGGCTCGACCCCCAGGAAGGATTCACAGACAGTAATAAAGCAGGCGATGTGCAGAATAGAATTTGGCGTGAGCTGGTGAAGCTGCACGCCGTAAATAAAGAGAAGCCCACGAAGAAATTCGTGGGCAGGAAGAGAAAGACCATGGAGAAGAAAAGCAAGAAACATCACCCAATAACTGCTCGGAGGCTTGGGGATGCGTTCGGTACTGGGGAAGACGACCTGCTCCTCTCCGACGAGGAACCCTTCCCTCTGAGCCTTGGTCAGATCGGATTCTTTGAATTCCAAGGGCACCCAGCGGGTCGCCGCGTTCCCGCTCTTCTTCTTTGCCATCTGTTCCTTGTGCGCAACTCTCTTTATGGGCATTCGGAGGAGGTGCGCTCGGGGGCTGCGAGGAAGCTTGGGAGTGCAAAGAAGATGCAGCAATGGTGGCGGTGGAAGAACAAAGAATTGGTAAACAGTAAAAACCAAAGTCACCCCCTTATAAAGCTTCCTGTGAAAGGAACGTGGGCTGAGACATGGCGCAAGAAGCGGAAGCGGTAAGCCCACTAACGGGCAGAAAACTGCAAAATTACCGCGCTGCCCACGTGCAACGGTCAGCGTCCACTCAAATCACACAGAGAGTGACTATCTCAATGATGTCACAAGCGTTAAGTCGCTGCAAAATAAGAAATCAGAATATGATTCGAAGATCATGACTACCCACAGGAAATTCAGTAATAGCCTAGAGTACTATTCTAATCATCTGTGCTGATCAAAGAACACGATGAATATTCAGCGAGAAATACAAGGTACCAGTGAAGGAAAACTTATCTTTGAGTCTATATACCCGAAAAACTTTTGACTATAGCCTCAGGGGCTACTACCATCGGGAGCGCTGGGCGCGCACCAGACGATACTATTGAGAAAAACAAGCAGCTACGCGAAGGATGCAAAGAAAAAAGTTTACTTGAGCCTATACTCGAAACATTTTCGACTATAGCCTCGGGGGCTACTCCCATCGGGAGCGCTGGTCACGCACCCGACAAAATTTCAGTTTCCAAGAATAATGAAGAAGGCGAAAAAAAACTTGTTTATTGATGTTACTACCATCAGGAGGGAATTTATGTTAGTCAAAAGTTGGACAACCCAAAGATTTTCAGTATTGAAACAGTCAAACAAGGCAAAAACGATTACAAGATATGATTCTCGAGTTGCGTCACCGCGACATAACTCGAATGCCATGATTGAAACAAATCGTGAAGGTAAGACCCCAGGATCCATCCTGTGTGGCCTAGTATACACACCTGGATGCGCTCTGCTAGTAAATTTCCGTGTCTATGACACGAAGAAAATCCTAGTGGACGCACTGGGTACCCTGAGAACTACTGGAACTCTTTCTTTGTAAGTCCTAAATGCGGCAAAAGAATGGGTTAGACTAGGTCCCAGACTCAAGTCCAAGGGGATTGAGTTTGAAGTAGGTGACAAGTATCTGCTCCGGCAGTTAACTGGCCTCTTGATCCGTCAAAGTTGTCAGGCTTGTTAAACAAAAACCCCTTGCGAAATAATATAATGAAAGCCGTTTTATTGAGTACAGGAAGAAGAAGTCGAAGATTGATCAAGTCGAAGATATGAAGACTAGAGATTCAACCCGAATCTACAATTCTGGTAGAATCTCGGGGGCTACTGACAAGGGTATAGCTAATAGAGCATGTTACTTGTGTACCCCTGAGGCCCATTAAGCTAGGCCCAAGAGTAATTGTAGTCGAAGTACGAGTCCATGTTGTATACAGACATTATAATATGTATCGGACCCGACCAGTTCCTTGAGACCTGGCCACCTATATATAGGGGCCAGGAGAGGCCGGTCATGGACAGATTGAGAGTAAGCCAAGTTGACCACCATGTTTATTCTCGATACACGCCTTGTTTGACTGATCTTTACCTTCGAGTTCATCCGATGCCCTATTTCCCTGATCCTAAATCCTTCATCTAGGACATTTGTCGAGTTAACCTCGTCACCCACACTATCACCTTGAGCGCACTAGATGGTTCCAACAAACACCAACAATTCATAGAGACACTAGCCAAAGAGACACACATAATGCGCACACTGTCACCTTCACATCATGGTACAAGGTGTCTCTGGAGATTACAATAATAAAGCACTCGAGTAGCATAATATATGAAGAACAACATCTACCAATTCAACTAGATACAAAGCTCATGATCACATATAGATCACATCATGGGAGAGAGAGGTGAACCACATAGCTACCGGTAGAGCCCTTAGCCCCGGGGGAGAACTACTCCCTCCTCATCATGGAAGACAGCAACGTCGATGGGGATGGCGGTGGAGTCAATGGAGTCGATGGACATGGCTCTGGGGGCAATTCCCTGTCCCGGCAGGGTACCAGAACAGAGACTTCTGTCCCTTGAACTTCGTCTTCGTTGGTGGCAGCCTGCGGAACTTTTCTGGGAGAAACGCCGATCGATTTAGGATTTTCACGTTGGAGGCTTTATATAGGCGGAGGAGCGATGTCAGAGGGCACCAGGGGGGCCCACACCAGGTGGTGGCATAGTCAAGGGTGGACCCGCGCCACCAGGTGGTGTGGCCACCTCCTGGCCCTCCTCCGTCTCTGCTTTGGACTCCGTCTCGTGCAGGGGAAAATAGGAACTTTGGGCTTCGTCTCGTCCAATTCTGAGAATATTTCCTGTGTAACTTTTCTGAAACACAAAAACAGCAGAAAACGGGGAACTGGCACTGTGGCATCTCGTCAATAGGTTAGTTTCGGAAAATGCATAAAAATGCCATGAAGTCTAAACAAAACACAAAGCAATTGGTGTAAAACAAGCATGGAGCATCAAAAATTATAGATATGTTTGAGACGTATCAATCTTCATGTTATATTAGGGATTATTGCAGTGATTCAAGAGCACGCATATGATCATTGCCACGGAATGGTGTCTGGGGCATGTCTACATATATACGAACCCAATGAGTCACACACTTAAGAGTTTCGCGTCTATTGAATATGAGTTCGGTGTTTTGATCGAAGAGAGAGGGAGACTCCAAAAGTGGATTGGGGAAATCTCGGAATAGTTCCACTATATCACGGATGGTTCCAAAAGGGTCTGAAACCCTACCAGTGATATATAGATGGTGTCGGAATGAAATTAGGTCAAACCGGTATATATATGGAAGGTCCGGAATATTCTGGAAGGTCAAACCTCAGAGGTGGACTACCATGTGTTTGGGGCCACATGGGGTCCACCCCTAGGCCAGCGCACCACTAGGTGGTGGAGTCCAAGTCAAAGACTCCACCCCTAGGGTGGTTTGGTAAAGAGGGATGAGTGTTCCTACACGAAGTCGGATTTCCCTCCCCACTAGTTATGGAAGGTGGGGGTGAGTTCGAGTAGGAACCCATGAACCCTCTCCTAGTTGGAGAGAGATAGGCCGGCCGGCCATGTGGGCCTGACCGCCTATATAAGGGGGCGGGGGGAGGCCAAAGGCACTCCAAGCCCTAGCCACCCCGCGCCCTAGCCCTAGCCCTACCCGCCACCGACCACCGCCACCGTGCCGTTGCCCTAGCCGCCGGCCACCACCCTCATTGCCATCGCTTCACCGTCGTTGACATCCTCTCTCTCTCTCTCCCTCTCTCTCTCTTGGAGTGTTGCCCGTCTTTGATACGTCTCAAACGTATCTATAATTTTTGATGCTCCATGCTTGTTTTTACACCATTTGCTTAGTGTTTCGTTACACTTCGTGGCGTTTTTATGCATTTTCCAGAACTAACCTATTAACGAGATGCCACGGTGCCAGTTCCCTGTTTTCTGCTGTTTTTGTGTTTCAGAAAAGTTACACAGGAAATATTCTTGGAATTGGACGAAACAAAAGCCGAACATCCAGATATTAAACGAAGCTTCCAGAACACCGAAGAGGAGACGGAACCGAGCTAGGGGCCAGCCTCACCATAGGGCGGCGCGGCCTGCCCCTGGCCCGCGCCCCCTATGGGTGAGCCCCACCTAGTCCACCTCTGATGCTGCCCCTTCGCCTATAAAGACCCCCCGACGGGAAAAACCTAAGTACCCCGATTAATTTTCCAGAAACACATCGCGATCCGCCACCATCGTTGACCCGAGATCGGGAGGGTCCAGAAGCTCTTCCCGGCACCCTGCCGGAGAGGGGAATCACCACCAGAGGTCTTCTTCATCGCCATGCTTACCTCCAGCGCGATGAGTGAGTAGTCTACCTTGGACTATGGGTCCATAGCAGTAGCTAGATGGTTGTCTTCTCCACCATGTGCTTCATGTTTAGTTCTCGTGAGCTGCCTTACATGATCGAGATCACCGTTATGTAATTCTACATGTTTTGTTTGTTGGGATCCGATGAATATTGGTGTCATGTTGAGTTGATGTGCTGAATCATATATCTTATGTTATCTCTATGTTGTTTATGATCTTGTATGCTCTCCGTTGTTAGTAGCTATCTTGGCCAAGTAGATACTAGTGACTCCAAGAGGGGGTATTTATGCTCGATAGTTGGGTTCATGCCTCTATTTAATCTAGGGGGTGACATAAACCTCTAAGGTTGTAGATGTGTTGTTGCCACTAGGGAGAAAACAACATTCTTATGTCTAAGGGCATATGCTTTGTTTACATTACACACTTTGCTTAATGTAGTTATCTGTTGTTCACAACTTAATACTCATGGGGTGTTCGGACGATATCCCTGTGGGTGGATTATTAGTCATAGATGCAGTTGGATGGCGGTCTATGTATTTTGTTGTAATGCCTAGAGTAAATCTCATAGTGATCCTCGCGACATATGCACGTTATCTTTATTCTATCAATTGCCCAACTGTAATTTGTTTACCCAGCATGTGCTATTTATCTTATGGAGAGACACCACTAGTGAACTGTGGACCCCGGTCCAATTTCCTTTATATTGCTATCACCTGTTTACTTTACTCACATTGTTTACTTTCTCGCATACTACTATTGCTTTCCACTCGATATGCTCATACCTTTGTTTACAGCAAACCGGTGAGATTGACAACCTCATCGTAAGTTGGGAGCAAAGTATTTGGTTGTGTGCAGGTTCCACGTTGCTACTAGTTGAAGACGCGCTAACAAGTATCGTAAACGGCGCCCTTGTTGGAGTGTCACTAGGCTAGCAAGCATCACCTTCTAGAGTTTAGCTTTTTCCTGGATTCGATAAACCTTGGTTTCTTACTGAGGGAAAAACTTGCTGTTGTGCTCATCATACCTTCCTCTTGGGGTTCCCAACTGGACGGTGACTTACATCATCAACACCGTGCCGCATCAAGGACTCTTTCTGGCACCGTTGCCGGGGAAAAAGAAGACTTCTGCAAGGGGAGTTTCGCACGCACATCCTTTACTTTGTTTTAGTTTTGCTTTTACTTTATTTTTACTTGCATCGTTTTATCAAAAACACAAAAAAATTTAGTTTCCTTTATAGTTGTTATTTTCTTTACTTTTAGCTCATTATGTTGTTTCCTAAGTATGTTTTGGAAGACCTCTCAGTAGGTAGTGGCTCTATTATTGGGAAAAGTAACATCGAGGAGTTCTTTAATCACATTGGTATGCATAAAGATGTTGAGGAAAAATCTTTGACTGAGCTTGCTCCTAGTTATGAAGTTGCTTCTGCTTATTAAGTTCACATGTTAGAAGCTAGGTTTGCTAGCCTTAATCCTTTTATGCAACACATGTTTCTTAAGCTTCATGATATTGAAGACCCCGAAAAGAAAGCTTTTATCTTGGAAACTTTGCGTAGAGAATTTAGAGATGTTGCTATTGAAGCTAGGAAAGTTCTTAAGCGTTTTTATAAGCTTGGCTCGCATATAGAGGTTGTTAGTACAAACAATGAAGAAATCCAAGTACCAATACCTAGCAAACTCTTGGGATTGCATGAGGCTTTTGAAAACAATTTTGATTGGATCTGTCCTAAAAATCTTTTTAGTGATTTGAGTGAACCAAAGCGTGAGCACAAGGGGTCTTCAAAAACTTATGTCGATGCAATACAATGCCTTATTGAAAAGACTTCTGCAATTGATCTTAATGCCTTTTTCAAAAATACTTGATTTGCACTTTCTGCGCCTAGCTCAAAGGCGTTAAAGAAAAGGGATTTCTATTTTCGTGCCCCTGGGTCGTTAGTTGTACTCAGTTTTCCCCGGCCGCTTAACTTTTCCTCAGTTTTCCCCTCGCTCTAGTTTGAAGCCCCTCGCAGACGCTCGGACGGGAGGGTTGTCGTTTAGTTGACCGTTATGTGCTGACGTGTGGGGCCGCATCGTGTGGGGCCGCGTCGCGTGGGGCTGGTAGAACGGGACCGCGTTTGGTTGTACGTGAGAGCTCGGTTCTGTCTCTCTCGGCCCAAATTGGCATTTTTCAGAGCGCCTTTTTCCCCTCTCTCTCTCTGTAACAGTTCTCTCTCTTTTCACCAAATTAGTATCAAATCTAGAGAAGCTTCTATTTCTGTCTTTCTTTAATGATTGTTGCCTTTTGGCCCTCGTTTTTTGCCCAATATGTTAACAAATCTAGTAGCAAATCTAGAAGCTAGTAGAGGATAAATTCACAGCAGCATAATAAATCGAGAAAATATAGGATAAGCTGCATACAGCAGCCAACATAGCATATATATATTCAGGACAGATCCAACAGTACTACCGATCCCTAGATCCAACATAAGCTACATTTTACATGGGATTAAGCTTGGAGGCTGCGCAGGTGAATCCCAAGTGCTTTGTATTTGGGCATGAATGCATGCACGTTCACGGTCGTTCCAACTCTAGCGCCGCTAGGGGCTCTGCCAATGGATTCGGCATGGTTCACCAGGCAGTTGAAGTCGGTGGCACGGAGCCTCCTGTTGCAGAAGGGGCACCTGTAAACGCCTCGAGCAAAGTGGCGATCGTAATGGCCGGACTGCAGCCTCCTGAGGACGTGACGAGTCTTGGTGTGGAAGGACTCGTCGTCGCTGTCGACGTCGCTGCTCTGCACCTGTCACATAGCACCAAAGATCGAAAAACACGGAGTCAATTGCAGCGATGATGGAACAGAGAGTGAACAAAAGATCATGCATGATAATATGGGCACCAAAAAAAGAAGCCTCAGTTACATTGGACACACTTATATCCAGGATTTGGGTCAGTGAACCAAAGATCATGCACAACAAATTTGTACACACCAATTGTTCACAGACCAAACCCTGAATCAATTTGTGCCCAAATATTCATCATCATTGGCACAAATTAACCGACTGGGATTGATTACTCACATAAGTTAACCGAATCTTAAACAAAAGCAAATCACAAACACTAATAACGCTAGATCAATCATAATAATGCTAGATCTATCATAAAAGGATTGAACTAGGAACAGACTAACCCTAATAACGCTAGATCTATCATAAAAGGATTGAACTAGGAACAGACGAACCCTAATAACGCTAGATCTAACACAAAAGGATTGAAATGGGATAAGAACAAGGGAACAAAGGGTTACCTCCGGGTAGTCGTCGACGATGCTGGTGTCGTAGGGGTTCACCGGCGCGATGTACGGCACTGGTTCGTATGGGTCTTCGTACAGGTCCCAATCGACGGGGGCCTGGACGGGTGCCTGGACGGGGGCCTGGACAGGGGCCTGGACGGGGGCGGCGGCCAATGCGCCGGCGGACGATGCGCCGGCGGATGATGCGCCGGCAGATGATGCGCCGGCGGCCGATGCGCCGACGGCTACGTCGGCAATGGGCATCTCATTCTTCTCCATCGCTGGGGTTTTTTCTTCGGGGTTTTTTCGACGTGAAGTGGAGAAGATGATGGGACAGGAGAGGCGGTTGTAGTGAGAATGAGAGAGTGGGCGAGCGTCGAGAGAGAGAAAGAGGGGCTCTATAAAGACAAAGGTGGCGTTTGGTGTACCGCAACACGCGTCCGCTATGCACGGCTGCAGCGTGCACTGCGACACAAGGCTAACCCTTCGACGTTTGGTGTACTCAGTTCTACCCTCGGGCCTTATACAGAAATTTTATATGTACTCAGTTTTCCCCTCGAGTACTTAGACTGGCAAGTGCAATATACTCAGTTCTACCCTCAAGTAGCTGGTCAACAGAGAGTCAACAAATGAGATTAACATAGCTAATTGAGTCATTTCATGCGCAAAAAAAATCCAAAAAAATGAAAACATAGTGGCACCTACTCATGGAGTCTTCCTACGCAACCTTCCACCTTAACAAACATAGATAAATCAAGTTGTACCACAAATTGCCACTTCTCAGAATCACTAGTAGCTATGAAGATGCATGGTTTTTCACTCAAACCCCTTTGCAAATCATCTTCCCCAAAACATAGTTTGTCTAAATGAGGCTATAATTGTCACACTCATGTATATTTGAATTGCAAATAATTTGATGTAGCCCAATATGAATTATATTGTACAAAACACACATTTTTCATTTTGTAATTCTTTTGTTTGAATCCCTTAGTCTATTTACTATTTACGTGCCCTTGGTTTCTTAGTACTACTCAGTTTTGCCCTCAAGTACTGTCACAAATGCTCACAGAAGCCCAAACTTATCCTGATTGGTTGAGCCGTTGTCACACGGATCGACTCCACCAACCGTTGATCCACTGATCTAACGGGCAGTATACCCCTCTCTGTCTCTTCGTGGCCACCCCTCTCTCTCTCTTCGTGGCCACCCCTCTCTCTCTCTCTGTCGGTGGAATATAGTTTTGGTAATTTGAAACGGCCCAAAAGTGGTATAATTTTGGTATAAACATGAGGCATACATATTTGAGGGATTTCGGTGAATGGATTATTTATCACCCCTCTAACAATTATCAACTATCTTTAGCATTCCATTTCTTTTAGGGAATATAGTTTTGGTAATTTGAAACGGCCCAAAAGTGATATAATTTTGGTAGAAACATGAGACATACATATTTGGCATATTTGGGGGATTTCGGTGAATGGATTATTTATCACCCCTCTAACAATTATCAACTTTCTTTAGCATTCCTTTTCTTTTAGGGAATATAGTTTGGGATATAGTTTTGGTTATTTGAAACGTCCCAAAAGTGGTATAATTTTGGTAGAAACATGAGACATACATATTTGGCATATTTGTGGGATTTCGGTGAATGCATTATTTGTCACCCCTCTAACAATTATCAACTATCTTTAGCATTCCTATATTCGCTAACACTATTTTTTTTTTGGTAATTTCGGTGAATGCACACACTAACTTTGAAAACAACTACAAATACATGTAACTGAATAATGGATTTGCAACAAGGGATCCCTTGTAACAACTTCTAGCGCCTGATGAGCAATGATAAGAATCCGATCGCAATTATACAACAAATAAAACAACCAGCCATCAGATTAGCTTGCTTCTTCAACTCGATCAGCTGCCTTAACTGCTTGTTCATTTTCTTTAGTTCTCCCTTCACTTCCACCAGTTCTGCATTGGGAGCATTAGGCACAATCAGAACGGCTCCTCTCTCCGACGCATTCTCTACAGCAAGTCCCCCCTCCCAAATTGCGCTCCCCAATAGCGCCAATTGATTCCTGCAATTGAAGCCTCTGAACGTACACATCGATCCACTCAAAATACCTGCATTTCTTCAGGATCTGAAAACAACAACGTGAACCCTAAATCCCAAATTCGAGGGAATAACAAGAAAATCGACAGAAAATAGAGCAATTGGACCGAGATCTAACCTTATCCCCCTCTCTATATGGCAAGGTCTCGCATGCAAGGAACTCACGTCCATGGTTGCCATTGTTGTTCGTCTTACAGATCGACCACTTGAGAGGCTTCTGGCGTGGGCAGTCAGGGCATCTTGTCAAAGGCACGGGTCCATACTGCGGCCATGAAGAACGGGAGGTCAAAGAGAAACTAGACATCACCCGCCTGCCGGAGAAGGGCTGCCGCTGGCGAAGAAGAACAATGGGCCGCGGGGAAAGAAAGGGGAAGCAATGGCACGGGCGCGGGGCTGGCTCGGGATCCCATTTTGCAATGGGCACCTGGGTAAGCTGTGGGTCCGGCGCGCTAACGTGGATAAGTTGTGGGTCCCACGATGATCTGGATAAGTGGAGGCGTGTCCACTGCGGGCCACCAACAGCGGCCCCACTTGGCAGCACCAACCAACGGTCAACTAAACGGAAATCCTCCCGTCCGAGCTCCTTGTGAGGGTTTCAGACAAGGGCTTGGGCAAAACTGAGGAAAAACTAAGCGGCTGGGGAAAACTGAGCACAACTAAGGACCCGAGGCACAAAAATAGAAATCCCTAAAGAAAAGCACTCTTGGGAGATAACCCATTGTTTTACTTTCAGTACTTTTTCTTTTATTTGAGTCTTGGAAGTTATTACTACTGTAATAACCGCTCCTTATCCTTTTTATTTCGTTGTTGTGCCATGAGAAGCCTCTAATTTGAGTGAGGTAAGATTTGGGGATGTTGCTGTCCTGAAACAGATTTCGGTGCTGCACCGTAAAAATTCGTGAAAATTCTCAGAATATCTTTTTGACCTGCGATTTATTTTGCATATGCCCCAGGTTATATCCAAACTTTCACTAGTTATACACTTTTTGATTGGAGCAACAGAAAACCCTCGAAAAATAGACCTTTGTCAGCTGTTCTGTTTTGACAGATTTCAGCTACTATTTGTGTTTGCCTCTTTATCACTTTCTTTTTGAGTTCTTTTGATCACGGAACTTTTGGGGAAGTTGCTACAGTAGTATATGCTTTATATGTGGTGGTTTTGAGTTGAAATCTGAACCAAAAAGGGGTTGATTCATTATTATGCTTACACTAATGTTGCTAATAGAATTGTGTTTAGTTTTGTATGAAGGAAGTTTTCAAGTCTAGGGATTGGAGAATGATGAGATGAGTTGAAGAATGGACAAAAGCTCAAGCTTGGGGATTCCCATGCACCCCAAGAAATATCCAAGAGGTACAAGCATCAAAGCTTGGGGATGCCCCCGATGCACCCCTTCTTCATCGGTAAAAATCAGGTCACCTTTCAACACACTATATTTTTATTGCTTCATGCATTATGTGTTTTTCTTAGAGCGTTAGTTGTCTTTAGTTTTCAGTTTTGTTTAGTTTTGTTTGCTGCAATAAATGGTTGGACCCCAACAAATTCCTTTTGGAGAAGTTGCCTTGCTTTTCATTTGCCAAGAACACTCTGTTTTTCACTCTTATCGTTCAACGAGTGTTCTCTTTTTCTAGAACTGCATTTAGCTTTTGTTTTTTGCCTTGATTTGTGTTCAGATCTTGTTATATATTTTCATCAAGGTGTATTTTGACCTCTGGTCCATGTTGGTTTTCATCAAAAGAGTTGTTTCAAAAAGGTTCAAATGGTGTTGGAAGCGAGAAAAAGTCTTATGCAAAAAAGTGGTACAAAAAGGAGCTTGTTTAGACTGCGGCTTAGACTTTTGCATGTCGTGCTCGATGTCTTTTCGATAGTATGCTTAGTGGTTTTTCTGTAGCATGACTTGTCTCAAATGACTGAGATTGCTTAATGAGCCTTTGAAAAAATTATGCGTTGTTTTTATGATTTGGAAGCATTATTTTGGTTTTCTCCTTTGATGCTTTATTTGGATTGACTTAGCGCATGCTCACACATGTTAGACTCATACAAAGTCGCCATAAGCCTCTATGATCATTTAGGTTTTGACTTTTGATGCCATCTTATGCTTCTTTTAATGTTGCTTTGTCGCTATGCATGATTATGGCCGTTATTGCTCTCTTAGTTGGTCGCTCCCAGTCTTTTGCTAGCCCTCATTTTGTACTGAGTATGAGCTCTACTCGTGCATCCAACTCCTAAAAACCAAGTTGTTCCAATGTGTCCACCATACATACCTATTAGCAATTTGCTGTTCCAAAGTACATTTGACTTGCTTTTATCTATCCTTCAAATTAAACTCTTTTGGTGTTATGCAAAAATTGTTCAGTAAAGCTCTCACGAACCTGATGGCACACTTTACTTTTCTCGTTCTTAAAAATTTAACATTGTGGCTCTCTTATGTTGAGTTGTTATGCTTGCAAGTTGTAAGTTGGAAATTAGCCCAGCCATGCCGTCATGGGGCAAGCTTTCAACATTGCACTTCTTATTTGAGTTGATATCGTGATCTTTTGTTTATGGATACTCGCGATGTGAAATAATTTGGGAATCTTGCGGGATCATGGAGTTTGTATACGTGTTAGAGAAACGTCTGGGCCGCCAATCTAAGCCATGCATAATTCATGGTGGAAATTTACAGCATGCCCATAGTGAACATTCGACGATGCATCTCACAATAAAAAGCTATACCAATGGTAAATAAAAGAGATGTCGGGGTGTTCATTGTCTGTTTGTCCTGTCATTTTGATGTGGGCTTGTTCCATGTCATCTGGCACAGAGGTACCCCGTTGGCGGTTCTCGATGATACGTGTATACTTACAATGACAAGAGCTTGCTTGGGACTCTAAGTCGGGTAGCATGAGGTTTGGGTATTCGTACTTCACGGGACACGAAGTTTTCAACTTATGATTTGTCAAGCATATGCATCATAAGTGTATTCGCATTAACTTTAACCATTCAAGATGCTTATGATGGGGGCAATGAGAGCTCAAAGCTAGTAAGTACCATAATTTTTGAATGTTTATAAAACTTGCAATCACTGCTTACCTCTGCGAAGGGCCTTTCTTTTACTTTTATGTTGAGTCGACACCTTCTATCTTTATGCACCATCTAAGAGAGTATAGTTGTCATTTTGAGTATAATTTGCAATGTCCCAAAGTTTTCATTGATTGATTCATGATGTTGGTTTCACTTGTTCTTAAATTATTTGTATCTAGTCGCCCTCTTAAACTTGAAGGTGTCCTATGCATTTATGTTTTGCTCTCTCATGAAGGACAAGCTGAAAACCATTTGTATGTTTTTCCATATGATTTGAACACACGTTTGACTTTCATTGTTTCATTTTCATGATCTTTTGTTTGTGTTCTTTTTCATGTTATAACATGGTTGCTAAGTTTCTTCTATCAAGATTATATCTTTCATGCCCATATTTTAAGTTCTTTTGATCCCAGCACTCAATGCTTTACATAGATGATCAAGATTGTGTAGGTGCATGTCACCTCAAAAATTATTTCTTTTGTTATCACTTACCTACTCGAGGACGAGCAGGAGTTAAGCTTGGGGATGCTGATACGTCTCAAACGTCTCTCTAATTTTTGATGCTCCATGCTTGTTTTTACACCATTTGCTTAGTGTTTCGTTACACTTCGTGGCGTTTTTATGCATTTTCCAGAACTAACCTATTAACGAGATGCCACAGTGCCAGTTCCCTGTTTTCTGCTGTTTTTGTGTTTCAGAAAAGTTACACAGGAAATATTCTCGGAATTGGAAGAAACAAAAGCCGAACGTCCAGATATTAAACGAAGCTTCCAGAACACCGAAGAGGAGACGGAGCCGAGCCAGGGGCCAGCCTCACCATAGGGCGGCGCGGCCTGCCCCTAGCCCGCGCCCCCTATGGGTGAGCCCCACCTGGTCCACCTCTGACGCTGCCCCTTCGCCTATAAAGACCCCCCAACGGAAAAACCTAAGTACCCCGATCAATTTTCCAGAAACACATCGCGATCCGCCGCCGTCGTCGACCCGAGATCGGGAGGGTCCAGAAGCTCTTCCCGGCACCCTGCCGGAGAGGGTAATCGCCACCGGAGGTCTTCTTCATCGCCATGCTTGCCTCCGGCGCGATGAGTGAGTAGTCTACCTTGGACTATGGGTCCATAGCAGTAGCTAGATGGTTGTCTTCTCCACCATGTGCTTCATGTTTAGTTCTCGTGAGCTGCCTTACATGATCGAGATCACCGTTATGTAATTCTACATGTTGTGTTTGTTGGGATCCGATGAATATTGGTGTTATGTTGAGTTGATGTGCTGAATCATATATCTTATGTTATCTCTATGTTGTTTATGATCTTGTATGCTCTCCGTTGTTAGTAGCTATCTTGGCCAAGTAGACACTAGTAACTCCAAGAGGGGGTATTTAAGCTCGATAGTTGGGTTCATGCCTCTATTTAATCTGGGGGAGTGACAAAAACCTCTAAGGTTGTAGATGTGATGTTGCCACTAGGGAGAAAACAACATTCTTATGTCTAAGGGCATATGCTTTGTTTACATTACACACTTTGCTTAATGCAGTTATCTGTTGTTCACAACTTAATACTCATGGGGTGTTCGGACGATATCCCCGTGGGTGGATTATTAGTCATAGATGCAGTTGGATAGCGGTCTATGTATTTTGTTGTAATGCCCAGAGTAAATCTCATAGTGATCCTCGCGACATATGCACATTATCTTTATTCTATCAATTGCCCAACTGTTATTTGTTTACCCAGCAGGTGCTATTTATCTTATGGAGAGACACCACTAGTGAACTGTGGACCCCGGTCCAATTTCCTTTATATTGCTATCACCTGTTTACTTTACTCACATTGTTTACTTTCTCGCATACTACTATTGCTTTCCACTCGATACGCTCATACCTTTGTTTACAGCAAACCGGTGAGATTGAGAAGCTCATCGTAAGTTGGGAGCAAAGTATTTGGTTGTGTTGTGTGCAGGTTCCATATTGCTACTAGTTGAAGACGCGCTAACAAGTATCGTAAACGGCGCCCTTGTTGGAGTGTCACTAGGCTAGCAAGCATCACCTTCTGGAGTTTGGCTTTTTCACTAGTGGAAAAAAGCTTATAGGTGGCGCACCATTTTATCGTATGCGTGGCGCATATGGGATGCGCCACCAATGCCACGCCACCAATAACAGTTTATTGGTGGCGCATCACGATATGCGCCACGCATATGTTGAATATTGGTGGCGCATATAGCATATGCGCCATTAGAGGCTTATGCGTGGCGCATATTGATATATGCGCCACCAATAGGTAATGCGCCACTAAAGACCTGTAATATGCGCCACTGATATTTCATGCAGGTCCAAAAAAAAACTAATATTTTCTGGTATTTATACACAGCAATGCACAAAAATATATATAGGTATACAATATAACTGCAGAATACACAGCATACAGTACAAAACAAATATATCATCACAAATAATTAGATCCATAATATAGTGACAAAGTTCCCGAATATTATAAGTGTTAGAGCATATATAGCCCAAGTCCATGCATTACACACATTACGCATTACACACACTACACATCTCACCAAAAGACCGAGTAGACTACACCCGCAATGGTGAGCAAGACCGGGAGCACGATCATCAAGGTCTTCATCCGGTTGTTGTTTCTCCGCTCTCCTAGGAGGTGGATCCTCCACCTAGCTTCCGCTAGCTCACTCGTTGGATACCCCTTGTAGGAGTTGCCGCTGAACTTGTTCACTTGCTTCTGGCAATCCTCCCACTCATCGTAGACTCCTGGTACCCATCCTTTGTACACCACGTAGCATCTCGGCATCTCTGTAGACAAAGCCATATATATAGTATTCAAGCTATAAGAAAAGAGTTACATATGTCGACAAAGCCATATATCATATGCAACCGACAGAATGAAGGATTCACATGCATGTCGACAAAGGAAAGTACTTGAGCTAAGCAAAGAGTTATATATAAGTATCCCGCATACAAAAGTAAATAAGTCCAACAACGATGCTTTTGACTAAGGCAAGTTATAAGTTTACACCTCACACACACACACTGGAATGAGTTGCAGACGGTAAAGTTTATGACTCAAGCACACACGATTGACATACACGCTTAAACGACTAGGAAAAATCATGAAGACTTTGGTTGGCATGGCTCCGGGAACGGTTTGTAGCAATCTTTCGTTGTCCATGTCCTAGTGTCACGCTGTTTCTGTAACCGGTCTTCAATCTCGCGCTTAGCCAACGGTCTGGCGTAGGACAAGGTTCCGCCCCTTGTGATGACATTTTCTTGCAAGATAGTCGCAATCTGATTCTGGATGCGGAAGAAGTCGTCCCTAAGTTCAGCGTCCTCGATCCTTGCATGCTCTTCGGCCCATCCTCGGACACTAGCTGGCGTTGTAAGCCTGTGTTCATTCTGGATGATCGCCCGCATGTGATGGAGGGCGTAGAAGGCCTCCTTGACACTGTTAGGCGGCTGCTTGACGCAGGGGAACTTGATTACGTGCTTGAACATGTGTCTGCCGTCCTTGACATTTTCCGCCCCCTTCCTGAAGTCGCCTCCCTTCCTGGCGTATCCCTCGAGAGCATCATCTAGAACACCCTTGATGTAGGCGTAGTTTTTTGTCTTTGCCTCACTCCCCGAGTCTAAGTAGACGGCTAGCGAGTACCTCGGGGCAACGAGGATCAATGTGCAGTATATGTCTCTGCGCAAAACAGTTGAAATGAAAGAATGTTGGAAAAGGAGCTAAGAAATGACAGGTTATTACGGCGGCCGAGTGAGTGTGCACTTACTCGGGAAAGTAAGGAAGAAGTATGTCTTTTTTACTCTTGTTGTCCAGCAGGAACTTTTGGAGGTACTCCTTTGCTCTGGAACGGTTCGCTGGATTCATCAACATGCCTTCACGCATGTAGTAGGGGTCCGCTATCGCGATGCCAGGGTTCTCCTCTCTATTGACCTTCATCGCCCGCTGGAGCGCGTATAGGCGGACCAAGTTATAGTCCAGCCGTTTGGCGTTGAAAAGCTTGAAGACGTCCTCGTACGATATGAAGAAGATATCCGCGGGGTGATCATCGACGAAGCCCACGTCCGCTGGAACCTTCACCATGAAAACTGGGTACGATGGATTTGTTTCCTTAAGAAGGCCCTCCTCCAGATACAGGATACCGTGCATAAGGCTCACCATCGCTCCACTTGCGTGGGCGACCTGCTCCTCAGTCATAATCGGTTTTCCAGCTTCATGAATTATGCCCTGCAAGGTGCCCTTAGCGGGTTGTGACATCGGGTCATCGTGAACCCTGGGCCTCTTCGGACCGATAGGCTGCTGGCTCGCAGACGGCTTATCCTTCTTGGTCCTCTTCCGGTGGTGCTTCTTCTGGATGGGACCACCGGTTTCCAACTGCTCACCACAGTCGGTTGCCAACTGATCACCGCCGCTCACCACCTTATGGAGTGTGTTGGGGCTAAAAATATTTCCCGTATTGACTTTAGGATCAGCGGCGCCAGCATCCGGAGGCGTCTCCTCTAGGGCACCATGGAAGTCCAAACGTGTGCATGCTTTGGTGCGAGCATTTGGATCTTCACAGACACGGTAGGGTTCTTCCATGTTTGGCATGAACAAAGAGTCGGTGGCGCCGGTGTTGAGCCAGTCATCTGGGTTGTCATCATCATCATCGTTGATGTCCTCAACCAGTACTGGGTATGATGCAGCGACGGCCTTGCCATGTGGTGCTGGTGGTGGCTGCGGTAAAGCGGCGGCCAACAACTTCTGGTGATGGGAGGTGTTGGCGGAGACAACTTGTTGTGGCCGCCGAGGCGGTGGCGCCATACGTGGCGGTGGCTCAGTAACTGGTGCCGAACATGGCGGTGGCTCAGTAACTTTTTCCATGCGTGGCGGCTGAGTAACTTGTTGTTCCTTCACAAGCCGAATCTGGGTCTTCGGCCATGTCAAGACCCAGCCGAAGCAACCCGCAAGGGTCTTATGTTCATCGGCGCCTTGAGGTTGGGTTGGGGGGTCAATGTCTTCGCATCCCGGCAACACCCGAGCCATCCGGACCTTGAACACCGCTGATACCATCTCCTTATGATGCATGACTGTGCTATTTGGCTGAATGATTGTGCCCTTAGCAACATCCTTCAGCTCGCCGTCCACGAAATGCAAAAGTGTGCAAGGTGTGTCCTGTGGGAAAACAAGTTTGCATTCATATCATGAGATGTCGCTGGCTATAGCTATATAGTCATCGAAGGCAAAGGAAATGAAATGTGCTGGCCGGAGTCATTACCTTGGAGATGGCGTTGAGCTCGGCTAATGTCGAGACACCGGTATCATTCTCCCGCCGAGATGCCTTACGACGAAGCACAATCGGTTGCGCCTTAGCTATGGCGGGAGGAGGCACCGGTGCGATCGGCTGCTCGGTGTTGGCATTGCCGGGAGGTGGTGTCACCAGAGCGACCTCCGGGTGCGCGTTCATGTTGGTGACGGCGGGAGGGGCACCGGAGCGGCCGCCGGCTGCGCCTCCTCGACGTTGGCGGTATCTGGAGTCACCACATCCGGCGACACGTGCTGGATAGAGTTGCTGCCGGAGATGCTGGGCACCACTAGCGCCCCTCGTCGACCTGCCGCATTCCAAGCAGCAAGCCCCTCCCACAGCTCATCGGGAATGATCTCGCGGAGCTTCTGTTGCACTTGCTGGGCGATCAGGTCTGGCATCTGCTCCCGGAGCTTTTCAACCTCGCGTCTTTCATTTGCGGCGGCGGCCGCAGCCGCCGCCGCCACTGCCGCGGCCTTCCTCTGTTTCTTCGCCTCGGGGTCCTCTTTCTTGAAGTCGCCAACCTTGTCGTACGTACCATAGCCGGCCATGCGGCCAGCTGAAGTCGGCGGCAAGGACTTGGCTCTCCCCTTGATCACGTTTATCGCCCTGTTGAAGGGCGTGTCCCACCGCGGGTCCGCCGTCGACCCCTGGGATGAGCTCGAACTTGAAGCACAAGATCTTTCTTCGATTCTCTGCAGAGAAGGAAAGACATGGCCATTTAGAAATTTAGAACGCATATCGACTCGATCGAGATGCGCGGTAAATTCCTTACCAGCTTTTTCTGGAACTTCCTCACATCATCGTCGTCGGTAACGAATTCCTTGAGTTCGGGGTGGAGATAGTAGCGGGCACGGACAAACTGCATCACCTGCTCATCCGTGAATTTGTGCCACGGGTTCTCTTTACCTAGACGGGCATACTCGGCGTCCTCCTTTGCCCAAATGGCCTTCTTTCCTCGGTAACCGCCGCCTCCGCAGCATTGGTTACCTATGTTGAGGTCCCGCATATGCCTCCCCCACTCGGTCCATTCGATACCTTCCGGAGTGAGGCACGCATCCTTGAACTTGATGAACTCATCTTCGTCGAGCACCGGCTCGGCCTGCTTTATCTCCTCCCAACTTTTGCCGGCGAGAATTCTCTTCTTCACTCGACTTTTCCAGCTGCTCAAGGCAGTGCTCATCCTCGTGAGGGCTAACTTGTTGACCTTGTTCCCTTTGAGCTTCTTGTTATTGAACGGCTCTGGGAACTGGTACCGGTTGTGAAGCTTCTCAATGAGTAGCTCGCGCAACCGCGTATTGCCCTTAGCTCTTATGTTCTTCTGGTTGATGCTCATGCTCTCCCGCACGATGCACCCAAGCTGCAAGCCGTACCCAGCGGCAAGCTTCGCAGGCTCCACGGGTTGGCCACTCGGTTTCACATACGTGAACTCTTCGAGCTTGGTGCCGAGTACCGGCGGCGTCCGATCCTGCCTTTCCTTCTTCTTCTTCTTCTTCTTCTTCTTAGCGGCGGCGTCCGATCCACCGACGTCCATGCGGTCACTGCCACCATGACTACTTAAGTCATCCTCCTCGTCGCCATTGCTGCTTCCGGCGTCGTCGCCATCTTCGGCCTCTTCGGCCTCGAAGTCATATTCGGACTCCGAGTCAACTTCATCGGCTGCACCTCCTTCGGCCTCCTCGCCAACTTCATCGGCCTCCTCGTCGGACCCGCTCAAGTCATCGCCAAGCCGCCAAAACTTTAGGTTGGCTTTTCTTGCTTCTTCTTCGACGCTCATGGGCTGAGAAGGACCAGCCCCAACGTCTTTGTCTCCGCTCGACATGTCGCCACTTCATACAAAATATGTAATAATTTAATTAGTACAATAATTAATTAAGCTAGAGTCGACCGAAAAATTCGGCATGACCTTTGCTGTTTTTTTGACCTAGGAGTGCCCATTTCTCAACCGAAACGGAAGTAAATCGACATTTCGGGAGAAATGGGCAACTCATTTAGAAATAACCTGCATCAATTCACATATATACATATTCCAGGAATTCACTTATTCCAGCAATAAGCAGCAGCAAAGCAGCAACAGCAAAGCAGCATCAAAGCAACAACATCAGCAAAGCCATAGCAAAGCAGTAGCAGCACCAAAGCAGCATCAACAGTGCATATATAAGCATCAGCAGAACATCTCAACAGTGCATATATAAGCAGCAGTGCACATATAAGCAGCAGCAAAGCAGCAACAGCAAAGCAGCATCAAAGCAACAACATCAGCAAAGCCGTAGCAAAGCAGTAGCAGCACCAAAGCAGCATCAACAGTGCATATATAAGCAGCAGCAAGAAGCATCAGCAGAACATCTCAACAGTGCATATATAAGCAGCAGTGCACATATAAGCAGCAGCAAAGCAGCATCAGCAGTGCATAGGCCATCAACAAAAACTTTCACATGAACAGAGACAATGTGAAGTCAGCAGTGCACATACATAACAGCTAAATAGATTTATGCAACATGACACAGTTAAGTTCATCATAGCCATCAACAACACAGTTAAGTTCATAGTTCATCTTTAAATCAATACTCCAAAGTACATGGTGGTTATCTTTTTTATCACAAATGTTATACATTTGAAGATTAAAAGTTAGCCAAAGAATTTTGATAACAAAACATAATATATATAGAATTAGTACTTAATTATTTATCTTCTTTCAGTATGAAATGGTTGCTGTGCTATTGTTATACATTTGAAGATAACCAATGGTGCAGACGTATTTAGATTGCACAAATTTATCTTCTTTCAATCTGCATCCATATTTTTTGGATTCTTTCATTCAGGTTAGAAAATAATAATAGCAGGAAGGGGCAACAATTCTAGCAAAGTTTGGCTTTGATTGAGAAAGGCTCAAAGAGCTTCAGCAGAAACAGGAGATCAGACATTACAGAGAACAAAAGCAGCACTTTGAAAAAAGGAAAGATTTCTCGACTGCAAGACTAATAGAAGGATAAACCACAGCTTACTCGGGTGTATTTGCAGTAAGTTCCTTTATACTAGGTACGACATTCCTAAGAAACATGAGTGTGCAATAAACCACGGCATATTCATAAACCACAGCTACACATCTCACACTATAAACCACAGCTACAAAAAATAGCCCAAAGGCACCACATCTCACACACTATAGCACAAATATTTAACAGATTAATATGTATATAAGCATATATATGTCCCAGCCATCAAAAAACAGTCTACTGAATGTCCCAGCAGTATCTTGTATTATGCGATTCAACTAACTAACCGAACCTAACCGCTATAAAGGCCTCTAGGATTCCCCACATCAACCAACTTAATTTCTATGATGGCATGTGCTTGCTTTTGCTTGCATAGTTTCTCAAAAGGAGTACATCATAGATATATATAAACATGCACTTCTAGTTTAAACAGATTCAGTCAAAAGAAATTAAAGGTATACCCTAAGAGAATTATTCTAATTTTCAATTCTACCATATTTAATCCCTTTGTTGCTCAATTCATCTATAAGCAAACAAATAAAAACATTCTTCCTACATATAAAATGTCTTTCTGTTATGCATTTTGTCTTTCTGTTCTCCTATCAAAATAGTCTTGACAAAAGGCAGGTTTTAAAAGGTTAAAACTTCACAAAGGCAACTAGCTTGTTTGGTCTGAAGCTGAACTACTGAAGACTGAACTAGAACTAGACTTAGCCGGATTGGAAACTGGGACCTCATGGATCGATGCAGATGGTCGGTCAGTTGGGCTAAGAGAGTAGGAAGCATTTTAATTTGACCAAAATCAGAGATCACCTAGATAGTAAGGTCAAACAATTGAAACCTGTACTGTGCAAACCAGGCAGCTTAACTGCACTGAAACAGAAAACTGGGCGTGCACACATTGGCATATGCTTAACAGATTGGGCTTCGGTGTTGGTTCAGGATAGAGTGAAACTACCGAGTGAACAACAAAGATCCTAAGCTAGCTTGCTTTGTAAAATCAACAGTTTGGAATTAGTTCACGTAAGCAAAGCAACCACACAAGCTGATGGATTGATTCCTAGGTGCAAAAAGAGCTATCTGGATGGAATCAAAGACGTGAACAAGCTAGCTGGCTGGGTGTGCGTGTGCTCTGAAATGTGCAAAGCAGAGCTAGACACGGTTCAGGCGACGAGAAGGTTGTTACCTAGGAGGTTGGCGCTTGCTCCAGGCGGCGCTTGCTCCTCCTTGGCGCTTGCTCTCCAGGCGGCGCTTGCTCCTCCTCGGCGGGCGTAGGCAATGACGAAGGGCCGGCGGCGCTTGCTCCTCCTCGGCGGGCGTAGGCGATGACGAAGGGCCGGCGGCGCTTGCTCCTCCTCGGCGGCGCTTGCTCCTCCTCGGCGGGCTTGGAGAGGGGCAGTGGCGTCTCTCTGCGGCGACGATGAGGGCTTGGAGAATGGCAGCGGCAGCGTCTCTCTGGAATCTAGGGTTAGGCGCGCGCGGGGGGAATGAGGGGAAGAAGAGGAGCTCGGCCGGCCGAAGCGGTATTTGACTAAGTGTCAAATATGCGTGGCGCATATTGCACAAAATGCGCCACGCATATTTGACACTTAGTCAAATACCGCAAAGGCTCTCTATTTGACAGAAACACTTATCTGCCTCAGTGGCAGCACACACCCTTTGCATTAGGGGCATCTAGGGTTCGAATCCTGTTTGCCTCACACCATTTTTTACATTTGTTTTCACATATTTTTTCAAATAGTTTGTAATAGTTTTAAATTATTTTTTCATAATTTCTAACAAATACAAGTTACTTCAAAATAATAGTTTGTAATAGTTTTAAATTATTTTTTCATAATTTCTAACAAATACAAGTTACTTCAAAATAATAGTTTGTAATAGTTTTAAATTATTTTTTCATAATTTCTAATAAATACAAGTTACTTCAAAATAATAGTTTGTAATAGTTTTAAATTATTTTTTCATAATTTCTAACAAATACAAGTTACTTCAAAATAATAGTTTGTAATAGTTTTAAATTATTTTTTCATAATTTCTAACAAATACAAGTTACTTCAAAATACTAGTTTGTAATAGTTTTAAATTATTTTTTCATAATTTCTAACAAATACAAGTTACTTCAAAATAATAGTTTGTAATAGTAAAAAAACACAAACATCGTCATGTCACATCTTTTTCTCACTTCATTTGCGAGTATCATAATAGTTAGTTTATTCAAAAAACCACGAATATATATCGTCGTGTTACACGAACATCGATATCCATACACACACGTACGAATATTATGATAGTCTATATAGTTTCGAGTAAACGCATGCATACACAAAAAATGTCATGATCTCGATTCCGCGCTAGCTAGCTAGAGCTAGCGTCGCTTTGCGATCTTCTTGCCCTTCTTCCTCACGTTTGTTGAATACTTTAGGCCGGGAATGTTGAGGTTTCTTCTCGTGAATGGACAACCTTTAGTAGGTAGGGTGGTCTTCCTTCTTCCTGCAGCGGTCGGCTTGTCAAAGTACTTGTCGAATTCCTCTTCGATCTTTGGATCACCATTCTTTTCTAAGTCTTGGTCATTGGCGGGTCCTTCCATTCCGATGATGCTCCTCTTGCCCCTCCTCACGACAACACGGCTTGGCTTTGACGGGTCGGTGATGAAAAAGCATTGGTCAACTTGGCTCGCGAGTACCCATGGCTCGTTTTTTGCGGAGGCGTTCTTCGCGGAGGCATCGGGTATAACCATGGTGGTGAAATACCGGCCCTCTTTCTGGACGCTCTTGGCCCATCTGACACGGAACATCGGCACCTTCTCTCCGGCGTAGTCAAGCTCCCAGATCTCCTCGATCCTTCCGAAGAATCTTTCCTTCACGGTGGCTTCATCATCGCCATAGGATAGCATCGTTACTCCTGAGTTCTGATATTCGCTACTCTTGTCCCTTTCCTCGGTGTAGAATTTGTATCCGTTGATGTCGTAGGCCTGATATGTCCTCATGTTGTGCCCGGGGCCCTGTGATAATGCAAAAATGAGTTTTTCATCCTCCGTAGAAGGCGTTGACTGCAGGCCGTGAACCTTTTCCTTGAACCAAGCCGTGAAGCTGGAGTTGTGCTCTCTTGTTACGTCTCCCTTCTTCCTCGGTCGACCTAGGTCAATGAACTTCTGCTCTACAAAGCTTTTGTGCTCCTCCACCCAAGGGTCAACCAATTCGATGTGCTGTAGCACGACTCTCAAAGGGAAATAATCTTCTGAGTATGCATCCCACGTACGAGGAGGCGTCTCCCACAGCGTGGCTAGCTCTTCTTTCAACAGCCCGAGATACAAATGCATGTCGACACCTGGCTGTTTTGGGCCCTGAATTAGAATACACATGTGTACGTATCTCTGCTTGGTGCACAACCATGGAGGGAGGTTGTACGGCCATACAAACACGGGCCAGGTACTGTGCGTGCTACTCTGGTTGCCAAACGGATTTAGTCCATCAGTGCTCATACCAAGCCTGATGTTCCTTGGATCAGCCCCGAACTCATGGAAGTCGATGTTAAGTGCGTTCCACTGGCTAGCGTCCGAAGGGTGTGTCAGGATCTTGCCCTTATGCGGATCATCTTCGGTCTTCTTCCTATCCACGTGCCATCGCATGAGCTTTGCTTCCTTAGGGTCTACGAAATACCGCTGCAGACGGGGAGTGATAGGGAAGTACCATACCACTTTCCGAGGTACTTTCTTGTTCCCTATCTTGTATCGTCCTTGGCCGCACACCGGACATGTGGTTCTCTCCGCGTACTCATCCCGATAAAGTGCGCAATCATTGATGCAGGCGTGGTACTTAACGTACGGCATGTCCAGAGGGCACACAATTTTCTTGGCCTCCTCGATATTAGTTGGACACGTGTTTCCCTTGGGAAGACGTTTTTGCCAGAATCTCATGTTTTTATTGAAGCTTACGTCGGTCCATTTGCTTTCCGCCTTCATCTCTAGAGCCTTGAGCGTGACGCTCAAGCGTGTATCCTCGGGTCAACACCCAGGAAACAACGGAGTTTTCCCGTCAATCTCCATCTGCTCCAGCTTGGCTTTCTCTCTGGCAGCAGCTTTCGCATTGCTCGTCTCCTTGAGGAGCAGTTCCTGAACATGTGGGTCCTGCAAGGCTGAGGTTAGTCATGTCTGTGTGCCCGTCGACGCCGCGTCTTCTCCATCATCATCATGTCCGTCACCGCCATCTCCTTCGTGATGATCATCATCATGTCCGTCGCCGCCATCTCCTTCGTGATGATCATCATCATGTCCGTTGCCGCCATCTCCTTCGTGATGATCATCATCATGTCCGCCGCCGCCATCTCCTTCGTGATCATCATCATGTACGCCCTCGTCTTCAGAAACACCATTGTTGACGTCCTCGTCATCTTCAGAATCATAGCCGGGCATGAAACCACGCGTGAGCAGGTGACTCTCCAGGTCTGCGGAATCAGGGTCAAGTAAGCTCCCGAGTTTGCATTTTCGACACGGACATCTTATGTGGGTCCTCTTGTTCATCCTCATGTCGGCCACCGCGCGTTCCTTGTATCTAGCCACTTGACTTTCGGTCATGTGTCTGACCATGGTTGCCTGCGCGGTAAAGAGAAAAGAGAGTACCTTATGAATCACACATCATCATGCACACACACACACACACACATATATATGCATGCATGCATGGTCGCCGGAAAAATTTGACATGACCTCTCCTAAAAATAGGACGTATGGGTAGTGCAAAAATTTGCCGAAACGGAAGTTAATCAACATTTCAGCAAACATCCATGCACCACACCGTAGCAAGCAACATGCTCTTGCTTCTTCGTCACCTGTAAACATTCATGCACCACACACAAGCATGCATGCATGCGTGTACACCGCACGCGAGACGTCCACCGGCCACACAAAACATCCACATGCATGTCCTCCAACAACTCACCTAGTTGGTTTAGTAGATCTACAACTTAGAGAGGCATCCCCTCTCAAAACTATGGAGCAAAGTAGGTTTAAAAACCTAGAATGGAGGCAAGAATGGAGAAATTGAGGTGGTGGGGAGGAGGAGGACGACCTAGATCTAGTTTGGTGTTGGATGGAGAAGAATGAAATGGTGGTGGTGGGGCTGCCAACTTATAGATCTGGCCTACCTTATCAGTGGCGCATATTGATCAAAATGCGCCACCAATAAGTCTGCCACCTTTTCAGAGGTGTGGGCCCCACTAGTTATGCGTGGCGCATATGACAATATGCGCCACTGATATTTTATTTATCAGTGGCGCATATTGCTATATGCGCCACGCATAACGCTGGCAGGGGTCAGGCCAGTGGGGCCCAGCTGGGTCCCACAGACTTATTGGTGGCGCATTATTCACTATATGCGCCACTAAAGGCTCAAATATGCGTGGCGCATTTCCAATATGCGCCATTGATAAGGCAAGATATTTTGTCGACGACCCTCCTGGTGGGTCCCACAGACTTATTGGTGGCGCATTCTGAAAGTAATGCGCCACTAGTAATGTTTTTATCAGTGGAGCATATTACCAAATGCGCCACTAGTAAATACTAGTGGAGCATATTGAAAAATATGCTCCACTGATAAAACATCTATCTATAAGCCTTTTCCCACTAGTGTTTCCTGGATTCGATAAACCTTGGTTTCTTACTGAGGGAAAAACTTGCTGATGTGCTCATCATACCTTCCTCTTGGGGTTCCCAACTGGACGGTGACTTACATCATCAACACCGTTCTGCATCAAGGACTTTTTCTGGCGCCGTTGCCGGGGAAAAAGAAGACTTCTGCAAGGGGAGTTTCGCACGCACATCCTTTACTTTGTTTTAGTTTTGCTTTTACTTTATTTTTACTTGCATCATTTTATCAAAAACACAAAAAAAATTAGTTTCCTTTATAGTTGTTATTTTCTTTACTTTTAGTTTATTATGTTGTTTCCTAAGTACGTTTTGGAAGACCTCTCAGTAGGTAGTGGCTCTATTATTGGGAAAAGTAACATCGAGGAGTTCTTTAATCACATTAGTATGCATAAAGATGTTGAGGAAAAATCTTTGGCTGAGCTTGCTCCTAGTTATGAAGTTGCTTCTGCTTATTAAGTTCACATGTTAGAAGCTAGGTTTGCTAGCCTTAATCCTTTTATGCAACACATGTTTCTTAAGCTTCATGATATTGAAGACCCCGAAAAGAAAGCTTTTATCTTGGAAACTTTGCGTAGAGAATTTAGAGATGTTGCTATTGAAGCTAGGAAAGTTCTTAAGCGTTTTTATAAGCTTGGCTCACATATAGAGGTTGTTAGTACAAACAATGAAGAAACCGAAGTACCAATACCTAGCAAACTCTTGGGATTGCATGAGGCTTTTGAAAACAATTTTGATTGGATCTGTCCTGAAAATCTTTTTAGTGATTTGAGTGAACCAAAGCGTGAGCACAAGGGGTCTTCAAAAACTTATATGGATGCAATACAATGCCTTATTGAAAATATTTCTGCAATTGATCTTAATGCCTCTTTCAAAAATACTTGATTTGCACTTTCTGCGCCTAGCTCAAAGGCGTTAAAGAAAAGCACTCTTGGGAGATAACCCATTATTTTACTTCCAGTACTTTTTCTTTTATTTGAGTCTTGGAAGTTATTACTACTGTAATAACCGCTCCTTATCCTTTTTATTTTGTTGTTGTGCCAAGAGAAGCCTCTAATTTGAGTGAGGTAAGATTTGGGGATGTTGCTGTCCTGAAACAGATTTCGGTGCTGCACCGTAAAAATTCGTGAAAATTCTCAGAATATCTTTTTGACCTGCGATTTATTTTACATATGCCCCAGGTTATATCCAAACTTTCATTAGTTATACACTTTTTGATTTGAGCAACATAAAACCCTCGAAAAAATCGACCTTTGTCAGCTGTTCCGTTTTGATAGATTTCTGCCACTATTTGTGTTTGCCTCTTTATCACTTTCTTTTTGAGTTCTTTTGATCACGGAACTTTTGGGGAAGTTGATACAGTAGTATATGCTTTATATGTGGTGGTTTTGAGTTGAAATCTGAACGAAAAAGGGGTTGATTCATTATTATGCTTACACTAATGTTGCTAATAGAATTGTGTTTAGTTTTGTATGAAGGAAGTTTTCAAGTGTAGGGATTGGAGAATGATGAGATGAGTTGAAGAATGGACAAAAGCTCAAGCTTGGGGATGCCCATGCACCCCAAGAAATATCCAAGAGGTACAAGCGTCAAAGCTTGGGGATGCCCCCGAGGCACCCCTTCTTCATCGGCAAAAATCAGGTCACCTTTCAACACACTATATTTTTATTGCTTCATGCATTATGTGTTTTTCTTGGAGCGTCAGTTGTCTTTAGTTTTCAGTTTTGTTTGGTTTAGTTTGCTGCAATAAATGGGTGGACCCCAACAAATTCCTTTTGGAGAAGTTGCCTTGCTTTTCATTTGCCAAGAACACTCCGTTTTTCACTCTTATCGTTCAACGAGTGTTCTCATTTTCTAGAACTGCGTTTAGCTTTTGTTTTTCACCTTGATTTGTGTTCAGATCTTGTTATATCTTTTCATCAAGGTGTATTTTGACCTCTGGTCCATGTTGGTTTTCATCAAAAGAGTTGTTTCAAAAAGGTTCGAATGGTGTTGGAAGCGAGAAAAAGTCTTATGCAAAAAAGTGGTACAAAAAGGAGCCTGTTTAGACTGCGGCTTAGACTTTTGCATGTCGTGCTCGATGTCTTTTTGATAGTATGCTTAGTGGTTTTTCTGTAGCAAGACTTGTCTCAAATGACTGAGATTGCTTAATGAGCCTTTGAAAAAATCATGCGTTGTTTTTTATGATTTGGAAGCATTATTTTGGTTTTCTCCTTTGATGCTTTATTTGGGTTGACTTAGCGCATGCTCACACATGTTAGACTCATACAAAGTCGCCATAATCCTCTATGATCATTTAGTTTTTGACTTTTGATGCCATCTTATGCTTCTTTTAATGTTGCTTTATCGCTATGCATGATTTATGGCTGTTATTGCTCTCTTAGTTGGTCGCTCCCAGTCTTTTGCTAGCCCTCATTTTGTACTGAGTATAAGCTCTACTCGTGCATCCAGCTCCTAAAAACCAAGTTGTTCCAATGTGTCCACCATACATACCTATTAGCAATTTGCTGTTCCAAAGTACATTTGACTTGCTTTTATCTATCCATCAAATTAAACTCTTTTGGTGTTATGCGAAAATTGGTCAGTAAAGCTCTCACGAACCTGATGGCACACTTTACTTTTCTCGTTCTTAAAAATTTGACATTGTGGCTCTCTTATGTTGAGTTATTATGCTTGCAAGTTGTAAGTTGGAAATTAGCCCAGCCATGCCGTCATGGGGCAAGCTTTCAACATTGCACTTCTTATTTGAGTTGATATCGTGATCTTTTGTTTATGGATACTCGCGATGTGAAATAATTTGGGAATCTTGCAAGATCATGGAGTTTGTATACGTGTTAGAGAAACATCTGGGCCGCCAATCTAAGCCATGCATAATTTATGGTGGAAATTTACAGCATGCCCATAGTGAACATTCAACGACGCATCTCACAATAAAAAGCTATACCAATGGTAAATAAAAGAGATGTCGAGGTGTTCATTGTCTGTTTGTCCTATCATTTTGATGTGGGCTTGTTCCATGTCATCGGGCACGGAGGTACCCCGTTGGCGGTTCTCGATGATACGTGTATACTTACAATGACAAGAGCTTGCTTGGGACTCTAAGTCAAGTAGCATGAGGTTTGGGTATTCGTACTTCACGGGACACGAAGTTTTCAACTTATGATTTGTCAAGCATATGCATCATAAGTGTATTCGCATTAACTTTAACCATTCAAGATGCTTATGATGGGGGCAATGAGAGCTCAAAGCTAGTAAGTACCATAATTTTTGAAGGTTTATAAAACTTGCAATCACTGCTTCCCTCTGCGAAGGGCCTTTCTTATACTTTTATGTTGAGTCACCACCTTCTATCTTTATGCACCGTCTAAGAGAGCATAGTTGTCATTTTGAGTATAATGTGCATTGTCCCAAAGTTTTCATTGATTGATTCATGATGTTGGTTTCACTTGTTCTTAAATTATTTGTATCTAGTCGCCCTCTTAAACTTGAAGGTGTCCTATGCATTTATGTTTTGCTCTCTCATGAAGGACAAGCTGGAAACCATTTGTATGTTTTTCCATATGATTTGAACACACGTTTGACTTTCATTGTTTCATTTTCATGATCTTTCGTTTGTGTTCTTTTTCATGTTATAACATGGTTGCTAAGTTTCTTCTATCAACATTATATCTTTCATGCCCATATTTTAAGTTCTTTTGATCCCAGCACTCAATGCTTTACATAGATGATCAAGATTGTGTAGGTGCATGTCACCTCAAAAATTATTTCTTTTGTTATCACTTACCTACTCGAGGACGAGCATGAGTTAAGCTTGGGGATGCTGATACGTCTCAAACGTATCTATAATTTTTGATGCTCCATGCTTGTTTTTACACCATTTGCTTCGTATTTCGTTACACTTCGTGGCGTTTTTATGCATTTTCCGGAACAAACCTATTAACGAGATGCCACAGTGCTAGTTTCCTGTTTTTTGCTGTTTTTGTGTTTCAGAAAATTTACACAGGAAATATTCTCGGAATTGGACAAAACAAAAGCCGAACGTCCAGATATTAAATGAAGCTTCCAGAACACCGAAGAGGAGACAGAGCTGAGCCAAGGGCCAGCCTCACCATAGGGCGGCGCGGCCTGCCCCTGGCCCGCGCCCCCTATGGGTGAGCCCCACCTGGTCCACCTCTGACACTGCCCCTTCGCCTATAAAGACCCCCCGATTGGAAAAACCTAAGTACCCCGATCAATTTTCCAGAAACACATCGCGATCCGCCGCCGTCGTCGACCCGAGATCGGGAGGGTCCAGAAGCTCTTCCCGGCACCCTGTCGGAGAGGGGAATCACCACCGGAGGTCTTCTTCATCGCCATGCTTGCCTCCGGCGCGATGAGTGAGTAGTCTACCTTGGACTATGGGTCCATAGCAGTAGCTAGATGGTTGTCTTCTCCACCACGTGCTTCATGTTTAGATCTCGTGAGCTGCCTTACATGATCGAGATCACCGTTATGTAATTCTACATGTTGTGTTTGTTGGGATCCGATGAATAATGGTGTTATGTTGAGTTGATGTGCTGAATCATATATCTTATGTTATCTCTATGTTGTTTATGATCTTGCGTGCTCTCCGTTGTTAGTAGCTATCTTGGCCAAGTAGATACTAGTGACTCCAAGAGGGGGTATTTATGCTCGATAGTTGGGTTCATGCCTCTATTTAATCTGGGGGAGTGACAGAAACCTCTAAGGTTGTAGATGTGCTGTTGCCACTAGGGAGAAAACAACATTCTTATGTCTAAGGGCATATGCTTTGTTTACATTACACACTTTGCTTAATGCAGTTATCTGTTGTTCGCAACTTAATACTCATGGGGTGTTCGGACGATATCCCCATGGGTGGATTATTAGTCATAGATGCAGTTGGATGGCGGTCTATGTATTTTGTTGTAATGCCCAGAGTAAATCTCATAGTGATCCTCGCGACATATGCACGTTATCTTTATTCTATCAATTGCCCAACTGTAATTTATTTAGTCAGCATGTGCTATTTATCTTATGGAGAGACACCACTAGTGAACTGTGGACCCCGGTCCAATTTCCTTTATATTGCTATCACCTGTTTACTTTACTCGCATTGTTTACTTTCTCGCATACTACTATTGCTTTCCACTCGATACGCTCATACCTTTGTTTACAGCAAACCGGTGAGATTGACAACCTTATCGTAAGTTGGGAGCAAAGTATTTGGTTGTGTTGTGTGCAGGTTCCACGTTGCTACTAGTTGAAGATGCGCTAACAAGTATCGTAAACAGCACCCTTGTTGGAGTGTCACTAGGCTAGCAAGCATCACCTTCTGGAGTTTGGCTTTTTCCTGGATTCAATAAACCTTGGTTTCTTACTGAGGGAAAAACTTGCTGCTGTGCTCATCATACCTTCCTCTTGGGGTTCCCAACTGGGCGGTGACTTACATCATCAACACCGTGCCGCATCAGTCTTCTATCCCGATTCCATCGGTGATGCAGAAGCACTGTCGGATCTTCACCGACATATTCTGCATAGTCCGTGTGCTTGATCGCATGTTCGACACGGTGACGCCAAGCTCGTACATGTGGATACCATCGAAGGTGTTGCACGTGAGCCACTAGATCGTGGGAGCCAAAGGAGGATAATACATCTTCTCGCAACTAACCGAGGTTAGTTGCGGGAATCGACTCGTGCCTACATCAACTTCGTCATCGACAAACTCTTCCGCTAGTTCGATCACACGAGGTACGTGATTCGTTACCTCCTCCTTGCAAGCTTTGATCTTGGTTTAAGCGCTAGAATTTTTTGTTTTGTGTAGGGCAATTCCCAACAAAAAATGCTTTAGATTTTGCCTCTAGAGGAAGTTTTGTGCTATCCTCTCTAGAAGAAAATTCTACAGTCATTAAAAATCTGTTTGGAAATAAGGGAGCAGAAAATGAAGAATTAGAAAACTTGTCTACTTTTCTTGCCTAATTAAAGAAAAGATCTGTGAATTTTGCTAAAAGGTTACCAGATAAAAGGAATTTGGATCACTTAGAATTATTCTCTAAGAATGTCATACTTGAGATGGAGGATAAATTGTCTCTAATATCAGGCCAACTAAGTTGCTGTGTAGAAGAGTTAAAAAGGTAAGATGATAAAATTGTTAGAGCTGAAGAAGAAATCCAATTCCTTGGACAAATCCTAAAACTAGCCGCATCCTTTAAAGACAAACCTAAAGAAAAAGCCAAAAATTATGTGCTCAAAAATCCGGAAAACAAAAAGAACCAAGGAAACAAATATGTTTGGTTGTCAAAGAAAACAATGTGGAAGAAAAAGAAGTAGAGGAAGTAAAAATGCTCTCCGATAATATTAAAGAACCTCTACTTGATCTTGATAAATATAGTTTGAATGAACTCATCAATATATTGCAAAGCTTTGCTAATGATCCTTCTTTTAATGTTCATCAAACCGGTTTTGGATCCTATATAGCCAATCATGTCATAAAAGAAAAGATACAATGCTATAACAATGAGGCTATGATACCACCTAAGCTTGGGGATATTTGGATCCCAAAAATGGTTATTGATGTAGGAAAATAGTCACATCATGCTATCTTAGACTTGGGATCAAGTGTTAACATTCTCTCCAAAGAACTATATGATTTACTTGATCTTGACAAGAAACTAGAAAAATATGACATTGATCTATTACTTGCTGATGCTACCAAACATGCTTTAGGTAGAATAAATAATGTTATGATTGAACTCCATATGACCTTTGTACATGTTGATTTTATTATTATGGACATGAGGACCAATACATCAATTCCTATAATCCTTGGGAGACCTTTCTTGTGAACTACAGGTACAGTTATTGATTTCAAAGAAGTAAATGTGAAGTTTCAATTCCCACATAGGAAGTGTATGAAGAACTTTTCAAGGAAGAAGGTGAATGTTCAGAAGTACAAGTGTCCTTATGACACTTGCCCATCTTGAAATAATAAGTTAAAAATCCTAGCTATATGGCTATAAAGAAAGCGCTTTACGGGAGGCAACCCGGTAGTATTTCCTTTTTTCGGTTTTATTTTCATTGCTCTTGTGAGAGAGTAATTTTATTTGAGTCTTATTTTTGTGTCCTTGTTTTAGCAAGAAATTTTATTTTAGTGTGTCTACTGTAGCAAAAATAAAGTGCCAAGTTTTATCCATCTTCGATGTTAAAAGATTGCAATACTTATTTGGAGATGTTGAAATCTGGACATCACTTTTTAGTGCATGATTTTTCATATATTTTTTGTAAATCCTATGGACCTGTGCTATTTATCTAAACTGAAACTTTTTATCTTCTACCTGAATAAAAATAAGAAAAAAATCGTGACCTGTTTAAGGGGGCGCAAAAATTCGTCAAATTACTGTTGTTTTTTATAGACTTTGTGATTTGTTGTTTTGAGTATTTGTTTGAGTCTCAAGATGATTCTTTTTAAGTCTTTTGATATTTACTGAATGTTGGAAACTTAATACACTATCTGGCCACCTTGCACCAAATTTTATTTGGGGTTTTCTTTGCAGCACTTATTTTATCGTTCTGCCCTCTAATATCAGCCACTCTAGAAAAGAGGTGGGAAATAGTTTTGTGGTGAAGTTTTTTCATAGGGAAGGAATAATCATCGAGCAAGGAGTCATATAAGCAATGGAGAACACCATAATCTTGGGGATTCCCCATGGAAACCCCCTGGACCTATCAACTCCTCGGTTTGCATATTATTGTTGCCTTGTTTTTTGAGCATCCCTTTACCGTTGCATAAACTTGGAGCGTCTGCATCTAGTTTTTAGTTTTTCTTTTCAATCTCCTGTTTTGAATAAATAGAAAACCACCTATAGGTTTACTTCATATTGATTAGAAATCTACTGTAGGAATTGAGAAAAAAAGTTGGGAAGAAAAGGGAGGTAACAATACAAGTAATGCTTATGTTCTATGCTTCATATGCTTTGATTGAATAGTAATTTGCTAGTGCCATATTTAATGATATTTCTTCTTTGAGCAGTGATGGTTAACTTTGAATTACTTAGTTCATCAATAAATGTGTAGCATTGTGGACATTATTCATGCTTGTGACTTTCATACCTTTCCAATGGCCAAGAAAAGAAAAGAAAAATCAAGCAAAAGACTTGTATATCCAACAAACTTGAGCCATAGTTATCCGCAAAATCTCCACCATACCTACCTACATAGAAAAAATTCTATTACAAGTATAGTATTTGTGCCATGTTTTTGCATTCAAAATCATGTTCCTTTTTATTGTGCAATTGGAAGCTCATGGGAAAGTAGCAGTCTATGGTGGAGTTCATTTATGTAAGTTGCATATTTGTCATTTTATTAGTTGGGGTTAAGTTAAACCATGCTGTCATGGAACAAGACTTTCAACTTTAATTATGTTGTTTTCATACACCTTGGGTTATGCATATCTTTCTAGTGTGAAATGAGTGGGAGTTATCATGTTAAAGATTTGAGTGTGCATATTCATTAGAGAACAGTATTGGGCCGCTAACCGAAACCATGCCTAATCATGGTAGAAGTTTCAGCATGGACTTCTTCATTAGCTTAATTTTTTAATTTACTACTCAATTAGTACTTTAAGATGAGTTCATTTGTCTGTTGTCCTGTCATCCCAGTATGTAATGCCTTTGCAAAAAGATAAAAATCTAGAAGGCACTGTGTACAGGTGGCATGGAGGCACCCCTTTGCGAGCACTTGGTTGAAACTATATGCATGCGATGAAAGTCTATGGTAATTCTAGAGTTTAGTAGCATGTGGTGGAGGTACTATTAACAACGGGGTATGAGACTTACAACTAGTAAAATGTTGATCATGTGAACCATATTTGCTCTTCACTACCATTGACTTGAGTTGCACAATTCTAAAATTTACTTTCTCTTTAGCTTCAAAGCTTGGCATATATATTCCCTACTTACTTTCAGTGGCTACTTGTTCAAAAGAAAAGAAAAGAAAAGAAAAGAAAATTCCAAAGCACAAGTACTTGCATGTTTAATGTCCATAGTACTTTCATTTGTTTTTGCACATTGTTATTGATTGTTGGACATCATTGAGTTGAATTAGAAGTACCACTTGATATCTCATTTCCTTGTTGTTGTACATTAAAGAGTGAATCATCTATCATATGCATTACTACTTGTTATTTTCATAGAAGCAATAAACTCCAAAGTTCTAGTTTGATTTTGTCACCTTCATACTCGAGGACGAGTATGGATTAAGCTTGGGGATGTTGATGCATGCAAAATACATGTATAAACTTTGTAGTTTATTGATGCATATTCCTACATATTATAATTTTATTAGTTGTTATAATCATGTTTTATAATGATTAATGGGGATTTTCCATCGATCCTCCTTATTTTGTTTATAACTCTGTAGAACAGGAAAACCCTGTTTTGCGTATTTTTACGTTTCAGGGACCTTGCCGGACTCAAATTGACCTGAGATTTTTTGGGCATTATAATATTTTAACACAAGAAGCACCTGGAGCACAAGAAGTCAACAAGAGAGGCCACAAGGCCCAAAAGAGACCAGGTGGCACGGGCCCTAGCCCAAGCCGCACCACCTAGTCTTGTTTGAGGCTCGGGCCTCCGCTAACGTCCATCTTCGTCTCTAGACGCTTAGCTTGACCTAAAAACACCTATATAAAGACCCCCCTCGACGATCATGAGAGGAGACGGCGGAGAAACATAAAACACAGAAATAGAGGCTGTTCCAACAAAGATTGGAGGGGAAATGCTGCCAGAGTTGCCCCCGGACACTTCTTCACCCTCTCCGACATCAACACCATCATCACCGCCATGAAGAGGGAGTAGTCCACCTCTGGACTATGGGTTTGTGGCAGTAAATTGTTCTATTTCTCTCTTATGTTTCAATGTTTAGACATCATATGAGCTGCCCAACATGATTATGATGCATATTATGTAATTCCTATGTGGTGGATCTTTATTTTATTGGATGATCAATGAGTTGTGATACGTTATTATGTTCTTGATGTATGAGTAGATGCATATTATTACCCCGTTCTTTACTACTTGTTCTGATCCAACATGTATGCGAGAGCGCGAGAGGGGGATGGTGTGTATTAGATGGAGTAACTAGGTAGTAGTGATTGGATAGTGAACTGTATTCTTTGATCTGCTATGGTTTTTACCTTTCCACAGTTACCTCACTAGGGATAAAAAGAATGCATGTACTATAATTTCTAGGTGACAGCTTAGAATTCCAAGAGACATTCATAGACATTGTTCTATTGTAATATGTCCAAGTGGTAGCATATTTTATATTCACCATCATGTCAAAGTACCTAAGGCTATACTCTGTTAGTTCTTAATAGTAGATTGCTTGAAGTGTATTCCTGTCTAGTGGAGTATAAGTAAGATGTGTTGCATCATCTTTTATTTAGGACATGATGCCCATATGAATATTATCAAGTTAACATAATAAAAATATGTCAATGTTTCGGTCATCCGCTTTGCGCTTAATGCCACCACAACTTTATGAGAGAGTAGACAAGTGAATCCATGAACCCCGGTCCAATTTTAATCATAAGAAACACCTTTCCAATGCATTTACACACACTTTTATTTTCAGCATCATTTAAATTCGAAAATACAAAAACACATTTACTTTCTTGCATACAACTATAATACCCAAAAATACCTTTCACGCATCATATTTACTTTATTGCATTGTTATTTACTTTATTTGCATCATCATATTTTATTTTACTTACGTTTACACCTTGTGCTTGACAACAACTCGGTGTAGTTGGGGACACAAGACAAGGAAGTTGTTTTGCAGGTTGCTTGAAGAAGAATGACGAGAGCTTTCTCGACTGTTCCCCGAGAGTTCGATATTAAACCCCGAGTTCCCCCATGGCAAAAATTTACTCTTGCTACAACACTCTACACTTGCAGTCCCGACGAGTTGGCACCTTTGCTTAGTGTCATCACCATGGTGATATGGTGGACCGATTTGGCAGTGAACACTAGATGGTTGTGGTAGCGGTGATCATTTACATGACCCTCTACCTGATCAATACCATCATTGTCATTCCTTGAGGTGGTGATCACACCATCAACGCTTCTTGCTGGGTTGGTAGCATCATGATAGTACCAGACATCCATGTCGGCACGGCTCTGATGGCTGGGTAGATTAGGTTCGTTGACGATGAGGATGTGCTAGTGGTCGGGCACTTGAGCATGTCCTAGGAGTCCATGTATGGTCGGTGCATTGAGGAAAAAGCACTCAAGATGGTTGAAGACATGACCATTTATGGCCTGGATGAATGGAAGTGTCGTGGCATGCTTCTCATAGATGTCGCGGATGCGGGCGTGGCGGTGCTAGGCGCAGCGGCAATGGAGTTGGCTATGTTTCCCTATGGATTGTTGGTGAGCAAAATCTCTACGAGCAAGGAAGGGTGCGGGGAACATGCGAGCAAGGATCTCGATGAGGACATCCTCCTTGTATGGCTTAGGGCAACAACTCTTGTGTGGAAGGGGTACTTTGTTTTTGTGGGAGGGAACATGGGGAAGAGCTGGTATCGGACGGTCACGTATTCTTGTACATTTGATAGGGTGGTCGGTAAAGGTCAAGATCACTCCATGGGGTGAAGATACCAAGACCGTTGCACTGGATCATGTTGTGAACGGAGGTTTGGAGTTTTAAAACAAAATGGGAGGAAAGGCGATGGAAGGAGAAAATAACAATATATAAAATGCATTGGGATTAGGGCTAGACGAAAATGCAAAAAAGGGGATTTATTCAATGAATCTAGGGAATGTGTCCCCTAAAATATTATATGCTTCATGTCCCGGGAGAAGGTAGGACACAACATAATGGTCAAATGGATAATGAGATTGTTATGAACCTTACATATGTGACATGATCTGACAGACAACATGCATTTTCTTTTTTCTCGGTGTGTGTAGCCTATCAAAGGTTCTGAAACACTTTGAGATTTGTTATTGTGTTTTTTTTACATATCCTGGCCATCTCTTTGAATGAATGTGTACTTCACACAAAATATATCTCCTTATTCTCTCTTGGCCATAGCTATGAATTAATGTGTATTTTTCACACAAAAATCTCTCGTTATGGTTTCCTTGTCATATCTATGAATGAATATGCATTTCACACAAAAAATCTTGTTATATCCTCTCTCTCTATCTCATTCTTATCATATCTTGTAGACAGAAATCTCACTCCACCATCAGCAGTTTCCTCTCAAACAGTACCTACCCTAGCCTCCTTGATCCACCACCACCTCCTTCCTCCACTAGTATAAAATGGGCCTTCCGTCCAGAGATTTAGTCCCGGTCGTCTTTGGCCCGAGACTAATGTGAGCATTAGTCCCGGTTTCAACGAGTAGGACAACGGATAGGAGCCGGACAGCTTTAGTCCCGGGTTAAGCGAGATCTTTAGTCCCGGTTGGAGATACCAACCGGGACTAAAGGGGTTGCGGCAGGCCGCGCTTTGTACGAGCATGTTTAGTCCAGGTTGGTGTTTCCAACCGGGACTAAAGATGGACCTTTAGTCCCATTTGTACACACCAACCGGGACTAAAGTGTCCCCTATATATCATCGTCTTCCTCCTGCCCGAGCATTCATAAGCTTTTCTCTGTTTTCCTCCCCCGAGCTCGAGTTCATCCCCATATATTTCCATGATTTGTCAAGATTTTGTGGTGCCCCATCTATACAAGGGTTATAAAAGGTTAGCAACTTCATATTTCATTTGTCATTGCTAATTTAGCTCATTTCATGCTCAAGAAGTAGAGGGATTTGTGGGTTTTTAATTTGGGAGTAATTATGTGAGAGTTTATTTGATTTATATGCAATTTGAGCTCAAATTAACTTCTTAGTTTGCATATGTGTAAATGTGGTTTATTTGTAATTGATCAAAATGAGTATGTAGTAGAGGGATTTGTGGGTTCTTAGTTTGGGAGTAATTATGTGGGAGTTTATTTGATTTATATGCAATTTTAGCTCAAATTAACTTCTTAGTTAGCATATGTGTAAATGTGGTTTACGTAGTAATTGATCAAAATGAGTATGTAGTAGAGGGATTTGTGGGTTTTTAGTTTGGGAGTAATTATGTGGGATTTATTTAATTTATATGCAATTTTATCTCAAATTAACTTCTTAGTTTGCATATGTGTAGATGTGATTTACTTAGTAATTGATCAAAATGAGTATGGAGTTTAATTGTTTTAATCAGTGCATAGTTTTTTATTTTTGTAATAGTAACATTTGGTCACTACTGTATTTTTGTTTTAGTATGATGAACTTGTATCAATTTGGTCACTTCTCCATTCATGATGTTGTTAAATGGTTTTTGATATACTTTTATAATGCATATGAGCCGGCAATGGATGTACGATGACCGCTAACGAGTTTATTAATGGCATGCATTCTTTTATCGGTGTGGCTGAGGCAAACAAGCGGAATGGTTTTATGTCTTGTCCATACGGTGTCTATCAGAATAAGAAGGATTATTCTTCCTCAAAAATCCTTCACAACCACCTGCTTAAGTCCGGTTTCATGTCCGACTATAATTGTTGGACCAAGCACGGAGAAAGAGGGGTTATAATAGAAGACAATGAAGAAGAAAAGCATGATGACAACTATCCCGAGTTCCCTAAATACGGTGGTACTGCAATAGGGGAAGATGAAGAAGAGGCACTAGATGAGCCTGCTGATGATCTTGGATGGACGATTGTTGATACACAGACAGACTGCAAAAGTGAATAGGAGAGGCTGAAGTTCGAGCGCTTTGAAGTGATTAGAAACATTTGATCCAATGCCACATATACTTGTATTGTATGGTTCACGATAGATACATGATGAGTTATAGTAGACATAAACTAGAGCATCTCATACAACATGGTACATATAATATTAATTCTGGTTCCAACATAGGTTCATCATAGTGTTTCGGGTAAAGCCTAAGAACAATCAAGTTGTCCACTTTTTCTCATGAGGTAACAAAAGCAAGGAAGATGCAAACTGAAGGTTTCCGATATATATTTTTATAACCCAGACCCACACGATTTAGCACCTACCATGAGGGTTCATCACCTAAACCTGGACCAGCAGGAGAGAATTGGAGGTGCAAACTGTGTGAGTATAGGTCATGTATGTCAAACAAGTAACCTGCAAAAATAAGAACTAAATAAGTGTCAACTTAATGCTATAACATTGACATATTTCTAATTATGTAATATAGTATGATAGTGAGCCATAGAAAAAGAGATAATACTAACTTCAGAAAGTCTGAAGTTGATCATCTACAGAACAAAGTGCAAGGTAGGACACACTTGTCGCAATATTCAGGTTAAAGCTACCTGATGGGTATCAAATGAATAAACTTACATATGCAATGTTATGTGATACATAAAAAATAAAAAATACATAACCTACTGCATATAAAACATAGCAGCAAACAATAGGACAAATGGATGTATGCGTGCAAATTCTAGCTCAGAACAGAAACTTGTGCGAATAAGCAATAACATGGTCCACAAGTATTGATAGCTACCGGAACTTATGTACGAGACACAACTTATGCAAACGATGACACTGAGGCAAAGAATGTGCAAAACACAGCTCAACAAGAGTTGGTAACGAAGAACATAATGGAATACTTAGAATGTATGCATGCAGACAATGAAGCTAAGGCAACTGATGTGCAAAACACATCTCAGAAAGAATTGGTACCTTAAGTTCTTAATGGAACACTAGAATTTAAGAGACACAACTTGGGATGATAAGGATGGTACTGATACGTCTCCAACGTATCCATAATTTTTGATGCTCCATGCTTGTTTTTACACCATTTGTTTAGTGTTTCGTTACACTTCGTGGCATTTTTACGCATTTTCTGGAACTAACCTATTAACGAGATACCACAGTGCCAGTTCCCTGTTTTCTGCTGTTTTTGTGTTTCAGAAAAGTTACACAAGAAATATTCTCGGAATTGGACGAAACAAAAGACAGATGTCCAGATATTTAACGGAGCTTCCAGAAGACCGAAGAGGAGACGGAGGCGAGCCAGAGGGAGGCCACACCACCAGGGGCGCGGCCCACCCCTAGCCCGCGTCGGCCTGTGGTGTGGGCCCCCTGGCCCACCTCTGACACCGCCCCTTCGCCTATAAAGACCCCCCGATGGGAAAAACCTAAAGACCCGATCACTTTTCTAGAACACATCGCGATCCGCCGCCGCCGTCGACCCGAAGATCGGGAGGGTCCAGAAGCTCTTCCCGGCATCCTTCCGGAGAGGGGAATCGCCACCGGAGGTCTTCTTCATCGCCATGCTTGCCTCCGGCGTGATGAGTGAGTAGTCTACCTTGGACTATGGGTCCATAGCAGTATCTAGATGGTTGTCTTCTCCACCATGTGCTTCATGTTTAGATCTCGTGAGCTGCCTTGCATGATCGAGATCACCGTTATGTAATTCTACATGTTGTGTTTGTTGGGATCCGATGAATATTGGTGTTATGATTGAGTTGATGTGCTGAATATTATCTTATGTTATCTCTATGTTGTTTATGATCTTGCATGCTCTCCGTTGTTAGTAGCTATCTTGGCCGAGTAGTTGCTAGTGACTCCAAGAGGGGGTATTTATGCTCGATAGTGGGTTCATGCCTCTATTTAATCTGGGGGAGTGACAGAAACCTCTAAGGTTGTAGATGTGCTGTTGCTACTAGGGGGAAAACAACATTCATATGCTCAAGGGCATATGCTTTGTTTACATTACACACTTTTCTTAATGCAGTTATCTATTGTTCGCAACTTAATACTTGTGGAGTTCTCGGATTGATTCGCCACAAGTGGATTATTAGTCATAGATGCAGTTGGATGGCGGTCTATGTATGTTGTTGTAATGCCCAGAGTAAATCTTATAGTGATCCTCTCGACATATGCACATTGTCTTTATTTTATCAATTGCCCAACTGTAATTTGTTTACCCAGCATGTGTTATTTTATCTTATGGAGAGACACCGCTAGTGAACTGTGGACCCTGGTGATACGTCTCCAACGTATCTATAATTTTTGATGCTCCATGCTTGTTTTTACACCATTTGCCTAATGTTTCATTACACTTAGTGGCACTTTTATGCATTTTCCGGAACTAACCTATTAACGAGTTGCCACAGTGCCAGTTCCCTATTTTCTGCTGTTTTTGTGTTTCAGAAGTGATACACAGGAAATATTCTCGGAATTGGACGAAACAAGTTCCTGAAGTCTTATTTTACCAGGAAGCTTCCAGAGATCCGAAGGAGAGTAGGAGGGAGGCCACCAGGGCCCCACACGCAGGGCTGGCACAGCCAGGGCCTGGGCCGCGCCACCCTGGTATGAGGATACCTGGCCCCTCCTCTGACATCGCCCCTTCGCCTATAAAGACCCCCCGACGGAAAAAACCTAAGTACCCGATCACTTTTCCAGAACACATCGTGATCCGCCGCCGCCATCGACCCGAAGATCGGGAGGGTCCAAAAGCTCTTCCCGGCACCCTGCCGGAGAGGGGAATCACCACCGGAGGTCTTCTTCATCGCCATGCTTGCCTCCGGAGTGATGAGTGAGTAGTCTACCTTGGACTATGGGTCCATAGCAGTAGCTAGATGGTTATCTTCTCCACCATGTGCTTCATGTTTAGATCTCATGAGCTGCCCTACATGATTGAGATCACCGTTATGTAATTTTACATGTTTGGTTTGTTGGGATCCGATGAATATTGGTGTTTATGATTGAGTTGCTGTACTGAATATTATCTTATGTTATATCTATGTTGTTTATGATCTTGCATGCTCTCCGTTGTTAGTAGCTATCTTGGCCGAGTAGTTGCTAGTGACTCCAAGAGGGGGTATTTATGCTCGATAGTGGGTTCATGCCTCTATTTAACCTGGGGGAGTGACAGAAACCTCTAAGGTTGTAGATGTGCTGTTGCTATTAGGGAGAAAACAACATTCATATGCTCAAGGGCATATGCTTTGTTTACATTACACACTTTGCTTAATGCAATTATCCGTTGTTCGCAACTTAATACTCATGGGGTGTTCGGACGATATCCCCGTGAGTGGATTATTAGTCATAGATGCAGTTGGATGGTGGTCTATGTATTTTGTTGTAATGCCCAGAGTAAATCTCATAGTGATCTTCTTGACATATCACGTTTATCTTTATTCTATCAATTGCCCAACTGTAATTAGTTTACCTAGCATGTGTTATTTATCTTTTGGAGAGACACCACTAGTGAACTGTGGACCCCGGTCCTATTTCCATCATATTGCTATCACATGTTTACTTTACTCGCACTGTTTACTTTATTCGCATACTCTATTGTTTTCCACTCGATACGCTCATAACCTTTGTTTCAAGCAAACCGGTGAGATTGACAACCTCATCGCAAGTTGGGAACGAAGTACTTGGTTGTGTTGTGTGCAGGTTCCGTGTTGCAGCTAGCAAGCAAAGCTTGGACGAGGCGCCATATATAAATTGTCCGAAGCTGTCGCAAGCTAGCAAGCATCACCTTCAGTCGTTTGTCTCTCCTCTCCAAGAACGATTAAACCTTGGTTTCTTAACTGAGGGAAAACTAGCTGCTATACTCATCATACCTTCCTCTTGGGGTTCCCAACGGGCTGGTTATTCACCACGCACAAGGACCGTCTGCTACGCGTCAACTTGGCACCAGCACCTGGTCCTATTTCCTTTATATTGCTATCACCTGTTTACTTTACTTGCACTGTTTACTTTACTCGCATACTATTATCACTTTCCACTCGATACGCTCATACCCTTTGTTTCAAGCAAACTGGTGAGATTGACAACCTCATCGTAAGTTGGGAACAAAGTATTTGGTTGTGTTGTGTGCAGGTTCCACGTTGCCGCTTGCAAAGCAAAGCTTGGACGAGGCGCCCTATAAATTGTCTGAAGCTGTCGCGAAGCTAGCGGGCATCACCTTCAGTCGTATTCATCCTCCTACTGGATTGATAACCTTGGTTTCATAACTGAGGGAAAACTTGCTGCTATATTCATCAAACCTTCTCTTGGGGTTTCCAACTGGCCGGTCATTTACTACATATTCCCACGTCAACTTGGCTCCAGAAGTTTTCTGTCGCCGTTGCCGTGTATTGAAGAAGAAGCTTCCACACCATCATCACCGCGCCATCAACAAGTTTTCTGGCGCCGTTGCCGGGGAGGAAAAAGAAGACTTCTGCAAGGGGAGTTTCGCATGCACATCTTTTACTTTATTTTAAGTTTTGCTTTTACTTTATTTTTACTTGCATCGTTTTATCAAAAACAAAAAAAAATTAGTTTCCTTTATAGTTGTTATTTCTTTACTTCTAGTTCATTATGTTGTTTCCTAAGTACGTTTTGGAGGACCTCTCAGTGGGTAGTGGTTCAATTATTGGAAAAAGTAACATCGAGGAGTTCTTTAATCATATTAGTATGCATAAAGATGTTGAGGAGAAGTCTTTGGCTGAGCTTGCTCCTAGTTATGAAGTTGCTTTTACTTATTTAATTCACATGTTAGAAGCTAGGTTTGCTAGCCTTAATCCTTTTATGCAATATATGTTCCTTAAGCTTCATGATATTGAGGATCCCGAAAAGAAAGCTTTTATCCTTGAAGCTCTACGCATAGAATTTAGAGATGTTGCCATTGAGGCTAGGGAAGTTTTTAAGAAATTTAATAAGCTTGGCTCGCCTGTTGAAGTTGTTGGTACACCCAATGATTTTAGAGTGCCAATACCTTGTAAACTTTTAGGAATTCATGATGCTTTCGAAAAGAATTTTGGGTGGATTTGTCCTAAAAACCTTTTTGATGAAGGTAGTGTACCAAAAAGTGATCATAAGGGATCTTCAAAAACTCATCTGGACACAATTCAATTCATTGTTGAAAAGACTTTTGCAGTTGATCTTAATGACTCTTTTGATATTACTTGATTCGCATTTTCTGCGCCTAGCTCAAAGGCGTTAAAGAAAAGCACTCTTGGGAGATAACCCAATGTTTTTACTTTCAGTACTTTTTCTTTTATTTGAGTCTTGGATGTTATTACTACTGTAATAACCTCTCCTTATCCTTTTTATTTCGTTTTTGTTCCAAGAGAAGCCTCTAATTTGAGTGAGGTAAGATTTGGGGATGTTGCTGTCCTAAAACAGATTTCGGTGCTGCACCGTAAACATTCGTGAAAATTCTTTGTATATCTTTTGGACCTGCGATTTCTTGTGCATATGCCCTAGGTTATATCCAAACTTTAATTAGTTGAACACTTTTTGATTTGAGCAACAGAAAACCCTCTAAAAATTCGACCTTTGTCAGCTGTTCCGTTTTGACAGATTTCTGCCAATATTTGTGTTTGCCGCTTTATCGCTTTCTTTTTGAGTTCTTTTGATCACGGAACTTTTGGGGAAGTTGCTACAGTAGTATATGCTTTATATGTGGTGTTTTGAGTTTAAACCTGAAGCAAAAAGGGGTTGATTCAATGTTATGCTTACACTAATGTTGCTAATAGATTTGTGTTTATTTTTGTATGAAGGAAGTTTTCAAGTGTAGGGAATGGAGAATGATGAGATGAGTTGAAGAATGGACAAAAGCTCAAGCTTGGGGATGCCCATGTCACCCCAAGAAATATCCAAGAAGTACAAGCGTCAAAGCTTGGGGATGCCCCCGAGGCACCCCTTCTTCATCGGCAAAAATCAGGTCACCTTTCAACACACTATATTTTTATTGCTTCATGCATTATGCGTTTTTCTTGGAGCGTCAGTTGTTTCTAGTTTTCAGTTTTGTTTAGTTTTGTTTGCTGCAATAAATGGTTGGACCCCAACAAATTCCTTTTGGAGAAGTTGCCTTGCTTTTCATTTGCCAAGAATACTCGTTGAGCGATAAGAGTGAAAAACAGATTTGAATGAGTGTTCTTCTTTTTCTAGAACTGCATTTAGCTTTTGATTTTCGCCTTGATATGTGTTCAGATCTTATTATATCTTTTCATCAAGGTGTGTTTTGACCTCTGGTCCATGTTGGTTTTCATCAAAAGAGTTGTTTATAAAAAGTTTGAATGGTGTTGGAAAAGAGAAAAAGCTTTATGCAAAAAAGTGGTACAAGAAGGAGCTTGTGTAGACTGCGGCCTAGGCTTTTGCATGTCGTGCTTGATGTCTTTTTGATAGTATGCTTAGTGGTTTTGTTGTAGCATGACTTGTCTCAAATGACTGAGATTGCTTAATGAGCCTTTGAAAAAATCATGCGTTGTTTTAATTATTTAGAAGCATTATTTTGGTTTTCTCCTTTGATGCTTTATTTGGGTTGACTTGGCGCATGCTCACACATGTTTGACTCATACAAAGTCGCCATAGCCTCTATGATCATTTAGTTTTTGACTTTTGATGCCATCTTATGCTTCTTTTAATGTCGCTTTGTCGCTATGCATGATTATGGCCGTTATTGCTCTCTTAGTTGGTCGCTCCCAGTCTTTTGCTAGCCCTCATTTTGTATTGAGTATGAGCTCTACTCGTGCATCCAAATCCTAAAAACCAAGTTTTCCATTGTGTCCACTATAAATTCCTATGCATGGTATTTGTAAGCCATTCCAAGTAAATTTTCATGTGCTACCTTTCAAAACTTTCAACTACTTCTCATTTTGTGCCACTATTTTTTAGCTCATGGGGACGTAGTGGTCAGAATTGCTATCTTCCATATTAAATTAAGTACCCCTCGACTAGGCAGCTTCATCTGCTCGTCATTAATTTTGCATGAGAGCTGGTCGGACCATTGCAATCTAAATTCTAAAAAAGAAAAAAAAGGCAGTCCTCCATGGTATGTGAATGTTGGTGGGCACCCGATGGAATTGGTTAGCCATGGTTTGAGAAAGGAAAAAAGGTGGGGAGGAGTGCCAAAGCTTTATAAAAGAGCACCAATGTGCCAATTTTTCAAAGAACTCGGAACCGCTCTCACTTGTTTATTATGGAAGATAGTAAGACCCCATTGCCAGTCGTTGACATGAAACAACCACCTCTCAAAACCCAATTTTTATCTCTCTGTTTTACAAATAAAAAGCTCTAGCACATGTTTAATCACTGCTTCCCTCCGTGAAGGGCCTATCTTTTACTTTTATGTTGAGTCTCCACCTTCTATCTTTATGCACCATCTAAGAGAGCATAGTTGTCATTCTGAGTATAATGTGCATTGTCCCAAAGTTTTCATTGATTGATTCATTATGTTGGTTTCACTTGTTCTTAAATTACTTGTATCTAGTCGCCCTCTTAAACTTGAAGGTGTCCTATGCATTTATGTTTTGCTCTCTCATGAAGGACAAGCTAAAAACCATTTGTATGTTTTTCCATATGATTTGAACACACGTTTGACTTTCATTGTTTCATTTTCATGATCTTTTGTTTGTGTTCTTTTTCATGTTATAACATGGTTGCTAAGTCTCTTCTATCAAGATTATATCTTTCATGCCCATGTTTTAAGTTCTTTTGATCCCAGCGCACAACGCTTACATATTTGATCAAGATTGTGTAGGTGCATGTCACCTCAAAAATTATTTCTTTTGTTATCACTTACCTACTCGAAGACGAGCAGGAGTTAAGCTTGGGGATGCTGATACGTCTCCAACGTATCCATAATTTTTGATGCTCCATGCTTGTTTTTACACCATTTGTTTAGTGTTTTGTTACACTTCGTGGCATTTTTATGCATTTTCCGGAACTAACCTATTAACGAGATGCCACAGTGTCAGTTCCCTATTTTCTGCTGTTTTTGTGTTTCAGAAAAGTTACACAGGAAATATTCTCGGAATTGGACGAAACCAAAGCCAGACGTCCAGATATTTAACAGAGCTTCCAGAAGACCGAAGAGGAGACGGAGGCGAGCCAGAGGGCGGCCACACCACCAGGGGGCGCGGCCCACCCCTGTCCCGCGCCGACCTGTGGTGTGGGCCCCCTGGCCCACCTCTGACGCCGCCCCTTTGCCTATAAAGACCCCCCGACGGGAAAAACCTAAAGACCTGATCACTTTTCCAGAACACATCGCGATCCGCCGCCACCGTCGACCCGAAGATCGGGAGGGTCCAGAAGCTCTTCTCGGCACCCTGCCGGAGAGGGGAATCGCCACCGGAGGTCTTCTTCATCACCATGCTTGCCTCCGGCGCGATGAGTGAGTAGTCTACCTTGGACTATGGGTCCATAGTAGTAGCTAGATGGTTGTCTTCTCCACCATGTGCTTCATGTTTAGATCTCGTGAGCTGCCTTACATGATCGAGATCACCGTTATGTAATTCTACATGTTGTGTTTGTTGGGATCCGATGAATATTGGTGTTATGATTGAGTTGATGTGCTGAATATTATCTTATGTTATCTCTATGTTGTTTATGATCTTGCATGCTCTCCGTTGTTAGTAGCTATCTTGGCCGAGTAGTTGCTAGTGACTCCAAGAGGGGGTATTTATGCTCGATAGTGGGTTCATGCCTCTATTTAATCTGGGGGAGTGACAGAAACCTCTAAGGTTGTAGATGTGCTATTGCTACTAGGGGAAAACAACATTCATATGCTCAAGGGCATATGCTTTGTTTACATTACACACTTTGCTTAATGCAGTTATATGTTGTTCGCAACTTAATACTTGTGGAGTTCTCGGATTGATTCGCCACAAGTGGATTATTAGTCATAGATGCAGTTGGATGGCGGTCTATGTATGTTGTTGTAATGCCCAGAGTAAATCTCATAGTGATCCTCTCGACATATGCACGTTGTCTTTATTCTATCAATTGTCCAACTATAATTTGTTTACCCAGCATGTGTTATTTTATCTTATGGAGAGACACCGCTAGTGAACTGTGGACCCTGGTCCTATTTCCTTTATATTGCTATCACCTATTTCTTTACTCGCACTGTTTAGTTTACTCGCACTGTTTACTTTACTCGCATACTATTATTACTTTCCACTCGATACGCTCATACCCTTTGTTTCAAGCAAACCGGTGAGATTGACAACCTCATCGTAAGTTGGGAACAAAGTATTTGGTTGTGTTGTGTGCAGGTTTCACGTTGCCGCTTGCAAAGCAAAGCTTGGACGAGGCGCCTTATAAATTGTCCAAAGCTGTCGCGAAGCTAGCGGGCATCACCTTCAGTCGTATTCATCCTCCTACTGGATTGATAACCTTGGTTTCATAACTGAGGGAAAATTTGCTGCTATATTCATCAAACCTTCTCTTGGGGTTTCCAACTGGCCGGTCATTTACTACATATTCCCACGTCAACTTGGCTCCAGAAGTTTTCTGTCGCCGTTGCCGTGTATTGAAGAAGAAGCTTCCACACCATCATCACCGCGCCATCAGGTACATTCACCTTGAAGAAACTCCATGGCAGAAAAGGCTTAGACATGAGTGTTAAACTCAACCATGAGTGTTAAACTCAACCAGAGCAATTACATGTGTATTATCAAACCCTCCACTCATGAGCCTTACTTCATGAAACCCGGTACAAGGGCAAAATAAATCTAGAGAAGCAGTAGTCAAGGATCTGAAGCCTAAATGATGGAAGCAAAATCACACCAGATATATAGATTGGTAAAGATCATAAGCATAAATATAGTTCACTTATGAAAAAATAATAAATAAACTCAAATATAGTAGAAAGAGAATCATGTGCATAAAACGATACGTGTAAGTTCCCTTCTTGTGCAGTTCGACGGGAGACCTTCAATATATAGGGTGTTGGAGGCATTTGACGGAAGAGAACGATCATAAAAATAAATAGAAGGCCCCTGTAAAGATGCACCAGGTCAAGTTAAATAATGAGTACTTCACATTTACTGATAAAACTGCTGGTCTTAATGAGGAACAAATAATTATTATGTTACCTCATTGTGTATGTAAGGCCCATAAGGCAGTTCTATCGATTCATTAAATCCAGCCATTTCCTGCTCACAACCAGTCACCTGCTATCCACAACGCATGTCTGCAATAAGAATGTAAACACTAAATGACTAAATTATTACACACGTGTTACTTGGCATAGAGTTCCAAAAGACACAGCGGAACGTAATGTACCATTGAAATCATTATTTTTGCATGTTCAGTTTTAAAACCTGTATAAAAGGAAATAGGATAACAAAACTAACATGTTGAGCTAACATATATCAAGAAAATAACATCTGGAGGGGGAAAAGGAAATCCAGTTGTACCCATTGTGAAACAGGTTAACGTGATTCAAAAAATGGCAAGCATATCCATGTTTTGGTATATATAGTTTGTAAGGATGACCTATGAGGTTGAAATAGAGATATGCACGTTAATTTCTCGTAGCACTCATTAAAACCTATTTATACATACTGATAAATGTAAGGGCCTTCTTTGGTTAAGAAAATTAAAGGCATAGTTTTAAAAACCAAACCGGTTCGGTGGTCCGACCAGAAAAAACCTGAACCGAAGCCCTCACCGATTTTTTAAGAGTCACTGGTCCAACGTAGAAAAAACCAGAAAAACTGCATAAAAATAATGTGTTTTCGCGAGGAGATGATCCTAAAACCTAAAACCTTGCTTCAAATACTTTGCATAAGGCCTAATACCACCTTTACGATACTTAGTTTGTGATCTACTATGAAAGCAAACACAAAATATATGATTCGATGCTAAATTTTTCCAAAATTAACGTAATTATTTATTAAATTTAATGGTTTTTTATCACTATTAAACCAGCTGAGCCACCGGTTGGACCAGTGAACCAGTAAGCCAGTCACCTCACCGGTTCACTCACCGGTCCAGTTTTTGAAACTATGATTAAAGGTAGTCAACTAAGGAGATGTTGGGTTATTAAACCTATCATGTAGCTCAATGACTACAACAAATATCAAGCTGATGCCCAAGTGGCAATCACACATGCTCTCAATAAAATATTGGGAGTCTACTAAAAGGAAACAGGAATCGGCTTTATTCAACTGCTAATTGCTGCATGAGATTTAGGGGCGCCATACAACGTAGAAGCATGCAAACCCTAAGCTAGATCAACAGGATTCACGTAAACACTCAAGACCAGTTCTAGTTTTTATAATTTACAAATTATTTGGTCACGACACATCCATTTCAAAGATCTTTAGAACAACAATTGAAATCTGTGCCGAGGGATAACATCTATGTGCTAATGGTTTTAACAAAGCAAAGCTAGGCAACACTAGACCCAAAGGTCAACATGCTATATGCCAACACCGTAAGAAATCACAGAACTCCATCCTATAACTACTACTTTCCCTAGGATTACTTCACTTATTCAACTGGAAAATTTAGTCTAAGGACACCATAACCTGCTATGCATGTAGCTTCTGTTCTAGATTCCCATTAACAAATCCAAACATGTAGTATACCAACCTGATATAGTAATGCTTTACAACAACAAGAATCTAACAAGTAACAATCACCTATATCTCGAATATCTCCATGTTAAACTAGAAACAACCACATGGTTGAATATTATGCTTCCCAGACATACATTGGGGGGCAAACCAAAGATATGGGTACTACATCCCTACTTTTACTTGACCAAAAGCATAAATCTATACAACCAAACAAACAACTGCATAAGCTACAACCTACAACTATAAGCATGAATACCTGTTGTATAACTTACAACCACAAAAATCATCAAAACTTGATACAATTCCATTCATCCATGCTAAGACTACTGCATCTACTAGACTACTATTGTTATCCCTTAAACTATCATATGAGACTGCGGGAACAAAGAAAAGACGAGAAAATAATAATCTAATTAAGCATCTAATAGAGATGAATTGAGCACAAACCATAGACGGGATACTGACGCTCGACCGGAGGGGGAACAATGGGAAAAGGCAGCTGTGCAATCATCTCAACAGCTTGTAGGAGCTGTGTCGCCGTCATGGGTGGCCACATCATGGCTTCGGCCTCTTGGGGATGAAGCGTGCCATGCGGTTGCTGGACCATTTTCATCGTAGGCGTTCCTTGCGGTGGTGTCTGCGCCATCAAAGCCTCTTCATGGGTTGGCAGCACCCCAGCAGCTCCGGACATCCCCACCGATGCAGCCACGATGGCCTGGTAGATCTGGTCAGCGGTGGCCTGGTGGATCTGATCGGCCGTGAACGTGACAGGGTTGGTTCCGGCCATCTCTGTCGGGTGGTGGAGGTGGGTGGACGACCTACAGCGAGCACGATCAAGAAAGGTGCTACAACTTGAGGAAGTCAGGACCATCATCATCTAGCTCCAGTGGAATGGGCAAGGCAAATGTATGATCTTGATAGGGTTTCTTTCTTACCGGTCTCATAGTGTTTGCGAGACCGGGTTTTAGGATCGATAGCCATACTATCAATAGGAGCTCTTGAGTGAGTAACCTAACTAGATCGGTTGGAGAGCACTAGTAGAGATTTGCTTATAGCTAGGATCACTATCGCCGGCGCATAATAATTCTATTCGCCGGTGGTAATAATACCCCTGGCGCATCGTTCATATTCGCCAGTGCAAATGACTTACCGCCGGCGAATAGCTGCCTGGTGCGCGGGTGATATGCCGGTTACCGCTGGCAAATACAGTCTATGTATGCCAGGAGTAAAATATATCAGGACTACCGAATAGGGTTGGGCGATACCGCTGACGAATTACGTTTGGTTCGCCGGGCATATTTTAATTACCGCCTGCGCACCTGCGCACATGCGCCGGTGACCCACCCACCCACTCCTGCTTCACACGGATCCCCTTTCTCCCACGCCTGCGGCACATCTATCCGCCGCCGGTCGACGCACTCGCCGGCACTCCCAAGCCTCACCCACACACCAGCTCCCGCCTGCACCCACACATCAGATCCCGCCGCCCAACCTCCTCCCTAGCTCTCACTCCCGGTCCCCCATCTCCCCCATCTCCCCAGATCCCGCTTGCTCGCCGCCGCCCCGGATCGATCACCACCGCGTCGCGCCCCGGATCGATCGCCACCGCGTCGCGCCCCGGATCGACCGCCACCGCGTCGCGCCCCGGATCGACTACCACCACGTCGCGACTCGGATCCGTCCCGGCCGACGTGCTCGCCGGATGCAGGTGCTTCTCTCCTCCTCCTGCCTATCTCCCCGCTAGGGTTTTCCAGGTCCTGCACATGAGCTAGAATCTGGCCGATTGTACAAAAACCATGCCATGTGTTTAATATTCTGTAGCTTGCTTGTTCTGAACTTGCTTGGTGATCTAGAAAACATACATATTGTTGTTGTAGTATTAACCATTCACTTGCAAATTGTTAGCATTCCTGAACAGATCAAATGAGAACATTAAGATAAACTTATCTACAGGAACTGTAAGATTGTCCCAGCCTTCCGATGTTTCATGTGCATCTAATTATTCTATTTGGGAGTAATATTAACATATGCTTCCATAGGTTCTGATGTTCATTACATTTTTTTAGAATATATATCATCATGATGTACACATATGTGTTTCATATCTTTTAAAATATATGTGGTGATGTTTTAGTACTTGCCAGAGAATCACGTGTATTTTATTTCTCTCTGTGCTTTTAGGTACGCCTCCGCCGCCATGGTGCGCCGCAAGATCACCACGTACGCCATGATGAGCCGACGCCCACCACCACCCCCTCTCCCTCCGACGCCGCCTCCAACGCCGCCACCTCCAGCGTCCAACGGTGAGGAGGAAGAAGTCCCCGAGGTGGACTACCCGGAGGACGAAGAAGAGAACGACCGCCTGGAGGCGGAAGTCCAGGCAGAGATCAACGACATGGAGTGGGCCATCTCGGACCCCGAGGATGAAGAACAGGCGGCAATCCACGCCTCGTGGCGTTCTCTGCGGATGGAGAACAAGGAGGCGGCGCTCGACGACGAGCTCGACGAACGACTTTTTGAGTCGGGGCTCAAGAAGTCACGCGACCGCCACACGACGGAGGAGGGAGCACGCGGCTTCATGGAGTTGGAGCAGCGGCGCCTCTTGGAGCTGCTCGCGGAGGACACCGGTCGCCTCCACAAGATTGTGGATGATGACTTCCTCCCCGCCCCCGCCGCCGCACGAGATGCTTGATCGGGCCTAGCGGCGCCGAAGAAGGGGGCCAACGACGACGAGGCGGGCCGCTCCAGGCGCTAGAACTTTTTTTTTGTATTATGAATTTCTTAGTGCTGGCGCATAGGTCATAGCAAAATTCGCCGGCGATAACAGCTGCTGCCGGCGCATAGCAGTATTCGCCAGGGGTAACACATTACCCCTGGCGAATGCTGCTATGCGCCGGTAGTAGGTACAGTTTTCGCCGGCAAATATGCAATGCGCCAGGGATAATGCATTATCGCCGGCATTGGTGTCGCTGGCGAGTTGTAATTCGCCGGCGGTAAGTAAATTTGGTGCGCCGGCGGTAGACTTTTCCCTACTAGTGGAGAGCTCAAAAATTTGCATACTTGGCATCATCTTTGTTGGTTGTTACTTGGCTTTTATCCTTGTGAGGTTCGAGAGCTTGTGGTTATTCTCATGACAAGATCTAGTACATCGAAAATGGATTTCCTATGGAAAACTTGTTGTGTTTTCATTGTTGGAGAATTTACCGGTTCCTCATGTAGAGAGGTTTCATATCTCTAAATTTATAGTAAATTCTCCCTTGCTGGTTCTTAAGATTTCCAACAAAATTGGTTTCACCTCATTTGGAGTTTCCTTGCAAAAGTTATTATTGTTTTTCTACCTACCCCGGTAGTACCGCCAGAGGAGCCGGTAATACCGCCCCTGGTGTTTTTCGCCCATATTGAGGCGGACCGCTAGTTTTGCAGTGGCAATACCGCTCCCTCTACAGGAGTGGTATTACCGCTCCAAAGTACTGGTCCACTACCGCTTAAGGTTTTTCACTTGCAGAAATGCATTTTTGGTAAGCGGTACTTTTAAGCGGTAGTACACCGATAGTACCACCGGAGTTGTTTTGTTGCTGCTCGTCTTCTTGGACCGGTAATACCGCTGTCCTAGCCGGTAGTACCGCCCGGTGCGGCAGCCTGTTTTGCGTGCAGTGCTTTTCTAGAGAGCGGTACTACCATTGGGAGTTGCGATACTACCGTCGTGGGTGTAACGGTCATATTTTGGAGAGGACTATAAAATGTCCCCTTCTTCCCCTTGGGTTGTTTCTTCTTCACACACTCTATCTCCTCCATTGTTTACTTTGAAGAAGCTTTTCGTACTCTCTTTCCCTCCCATTCTTGTTGAATCTTTTTGAGGGAACAGAGTGAGTAGATCTAGATCCACATCTCCACCAAACAATATCTCCTGTAAGTGAGGAAATCCTTTGGATCTAGATCTTGGAGTTCTTTGTGATTCTCCTCCTTTGTTCTTCCTCTCATACCCCCCATAGCATTAGTTGCTTTGGTAGGATTTGAGTGTGAAGACTTGAGCACTTGTGTTCTTGCCATTGCATCATTTTGAGTTCTCATCGGAGATTTGGTGGTAAAAGTAAGGAGTTTATTTCCTCTTGGGTTCCTTGAACCCTAGACAACTCAGTGCATGTGTGGTGCCTCAGTGGCTATTATTGGGAGCCTTCAATTAAGTTGTGGAGTGTGCCCCAATCTCAGTGGATTTCTTGGGAGCCTCCAATTAAGTTGTGGAGATTGCCCCAAGCTTTGTACAGGTCCGGTGATCGCTCTCAAGGGTCCCATAGTTGTCGGGTCTTCCATCTTGGTGGGAGGGCTTGAGAAGATTACAGTGAGCCTCCGTGGCATTTGGGGAGCCTTGTGCCTCCACACCGCTCCAACAGAGATTATCACCCATAAGGGTATGAAATTGGGATACATCATTATCTCCGCATGCCTCGATTATTTCTATACCCGAGGTCCTTTACTTATGCAATTTACTTTCTGATAGCCACCGTGCTTGAAGTTATATATATCTTTCTATCACATAGTTGCTTATCTTATTTAACATTAGTTATTGGTGCACATAGGTGAGCCTAGTTTATTCAGGCAAACTAATCATTAATTTTATTTCGCATTTGTCAAGCCTAACGTAAAATTTTTTAATCGCCTATTCACCCCCCGTAGGCGACATTCGTGTCCTTTCAGAGGTGGTATCAGGCAGTCATGTCTTCTCGTGGATTTCATAGAGTGATGATGTCAAGGTCAGAGTCGTGCCACGGGGTGATGATAGAGAGACAGTCTCCCTGGCTCATGTTATGAAATGGAGGTTGGAGTTTTGAAACAGAAAGGGGGGAAAGGTGATGGAGGGAGAAAACAACAATATATACCAATGCATTGGGATTTGGCTACACAAAATGCAAAAAAGAAGATTTGTCCAATGAATCTAGGTAATTTATCCTCTAAAACATTCTAGGGTTTATGTCTAGGAAAAGATAAGACATGATGGTCGAATGGGTAATGAGATCATCACTAAACTTACATATGTGATAAGATCTGACACACAACATGCATTTTCCTTTTTATCGGCGTATATGGCCTATCAAATGTTCCAAAACACTCTGAGATTTGTTATTGTGTTTTTTACATCCAGGACATCTCTTTGAATGAATGTGTACTTCACACAAAAATATCTCTTCTTATCCTCTCTTGGAAATAGCTATGAATAAATGTGTATTTCACACAAAAAAAATATCCTTATGCTCTCCTTGTCATATCTATTTTAGAATGTGTACTTCACACAAAAATATATCTATTTATCTTCTCTCTCCTCTTATCATATTTCGCAAAAACCTCACTTCACCATTAGTAGTTTCCTCTCAAACCGTACCTCCCCTATCCTCCTTGCTCCAGCACCACCCCCTCCCTCCTTATGACTATGGTATTTCTTTCCCGGTGACGGGTGTTCCATGTCCAGTGAGTCATGCCCCAGTTGGTCTTTCTTTCCCGGTGGTGTTGTCGTGCGCTCACAATGGATTCTATGGAAGGAAGTTGTAGCATGCAGGCCTCGAGAGTAAAGGGCTAGATGATATTTCTGTGGCATGATGACCCACAAGAATCGATATTTAGAGACTCGTGCCCATAGGTTCACGGAGACACATGGGGACATGTTTATTTTTGTGAGTGTTGTAAAAAAAACCATAGGATTATATCATAAAGACATACTAACTTTGCACAAACCTACAATATAATCTTATTTCTTGTCCACTCGTGCGGGCCGTAAAAAGATACTTTAACTCACGGCCTTATGTGCATCAATTTTTGGTAAGGATTGCCTCATATGCTTACCAACACCACCCTGAATCTCATCAATTGTACTCATTTCGCATACCACAACTCCGCTGGTGATGTATGTGTAGTTCAGATTATATAGCAGGAAGGCCATGATGCAGCGGTCATCAGAGATGGATGAGGAGATCGGGTCCGATTGTGATGAGTACACATTAGTGGGGCGGGGGGACAGTCGAGCACAACACGCCATGGTATAAGTGGACCTTGAGGGATAATTTCTTGGGATGGTTGTGATCTGGAGCGTTGAGGCTGGGACGAACCAAAGTATCATGGCGTACTTCTCATAGATGATAAGGATAGGGGTGCGGCGATGGTAGTCACAGAGGCGGTGGAGGTGGTGAGGTGGCCCTACATCTTGCAAGCGAGTGAGGTGTGTTGGAGCGAGGAAGGATGAGGGTGCATGCATGCGAGGATCTCGGTGAGGACGTCCTCATCATCCAACGGTAGCGAAAAAACAAGGAGGTGTCCCTCGTGTGTAGCCAAAACTTGATTTATGTGGAGTGGACTTGAGGAAGAGCTAATATCAAGTTTTCATGTCATCCGGCAGCTTTGACACAGTGGCGCGGTGGAGGGAAGGTTCAAGCCAGTAGGTGACGCTACCAAGAACACCTTGTCGTCGTCACTCATATCGGGAAATGGAGCTTTGGAGTTTTTTGAAATGGAAACAAGCCAGGAAAGGTGATGGAAGGTGAAAAGATCAATATATACATATGCATCAGGGTATGAGCTAGAAGTAGACGAAAAGGAAGATTTAGCCCTAGGGTTTTATACCTGGAAACTAGGATTTCGTTCAAACAAAAGATAAGACACTGACAATTGGACATGTAATGAGCTCCTTGCCAAGATTACATGTGTAACGAAGGGAGGAATAGCTAATTCATTGACTAATGTGATCTCATAACACAACACACATTTACCCGTATGTGGACGTGCCTCGTGTATCGAACGGTCCAAAAAATGTGTGATTGTGTTTTCTACACATGTTCAATTCTCCTTATCCTATCTTGCTGGCAGAAATCTCGCTCGTACTGTCAGTGTCAGCAACTCCCCCCCAAACCCTGCCACGCCACCAGCAGCCCCGAGAGGAGAAGCCAGCAAGCGGTGAACAATTAAGGTACTCCTAGAAGGCGACAGTCTGAAAAAGTTGTCACGACATTACATTCTGATCTGCTTTTGTCAAACTCTGAGCGCAAGCAATTTAGAGGAGTGATAGCGTGTATAACTCAACAAAACTTTGTACAAAATACAACAAAACTTGTACAAAATAAGTTCCCGAGCAGTCTTGCGCCGTGCATGAGACCAACTAATTTTTTTAAGTGGAAATGGTATTTCATTACCCAGAGTGCACAACAATAACGCTAACAAATTCAGATACAAAGTTCGGGGCTACATCTGCCCACCCGACACAATCATCGTTGGCCTGAGAGCCATCTCAGCTAAGGAGTGAGCTACTTTATTACAGACTCGGCTAGAATGACTGAATTTAAACGATTCGAAAGAAGCAATACAAATGCTTCTGGTCTCACGAAGCAAAACTCCAATCTCAGATAGCTCATGGCTGGACGATTTCAGAAGGTTCGCCAGGGTAAGTTATCTCCACTAATATAAAACAACCCAGATTGTCAGATCCGGAGGATCTGAACCGTCCACACTACCAGATTGAACGTTTGAGATTGCTTCAATGTTGTATGATGTAAACGCTAATCCTTCGCTAATCCCCGCCCCAACGCCCGTTCAAAAAAAAAACAGCCCCCACGCCCACGACCTAAAGCGAAACCACCAACGCGCTGTCTCTGCGCAGCAGGGGTCGCCGCCCACCAATCAGCAGGCGAGTGCGTCGCCCACGACGCGAGCAGGCGACGGCGCTGCCCACCACGCGAGGCCGCCGCCCAGCTCCGAGGGAATGGGAGCATCGCCGACCAGACGCGAGCAGGCGAGGCCGCCGCCTGGCAAGTGGCAACCAATGCCCACGCGCGCTCGCCGCCACCTGGCAACCGCTGCCCACATGCGCTCGCCGCCGCCTAGCAACCGCTGCCGACGCCGCCGCCCCGCGCTCGACGCCGTCGCCCACTGCCTTCCCACGCTCTACTCCGTCGTCCGCCACCGCCGTCCCACGCTCGACGCCGTCGTCCGCCATCGCCGTCCCGCGCTCGACGCCGTCGTGCGCCACTGCCGTGCCGCGCTCGACGCCTCCCACTCTCGCTCACCGCTGCCGACACGCGCTCGCATCCGTCGACGCTGAACACCGCCAGAGTAACTGACGCTCAAGGTAGACTCTCCTGTTGCATTGTTGAGTTCATGCCAACTTGTGCATTGTTCTGTTCATTCATTGATCGATTTCACTTCTGTAGTGGTCCATATCCAAATAGTGCAGTGCCGTAGCATGTATTTGTTCAGATTAGTTGTATTGTGTACGTCTATTCTTTGTGTACTTGCTGTATGAGAAACTACGGAAGCTGGGGTATGGATTTGATGAGTTTTTACTACCAACTTCAATTGAAAAGTAGCATATGCTTGACAATCTTTCGGCCTAGATTCTGGGAAATGTAATTCGTGCAACTAGAAGCAAAATAATGTGGTTGACATCCCATTATTTTTGTCTGTATAAGGGAGTGCGAGTCTAATTTGTTTGTGTGCAAATGTGGGAAGAATAAGAGTTCAGTTGATGCGGAAGTGGATGCGGCGGCAGCTGCGCTCACGAGCAAGGAGCGATACGTCCCGGAAACTATCAGGTCACATCTGGTTTCGTTCAAAGTTTTCACTGCCCATGGTGATTTTTTTGGGGAAAACCTGATGCGTTATTGACTCATGCTCGATGGCACTGTTCGGCGTGGCTATGCAGGTGATCCGAACTGGCCTGGTCAAACTCATGAGCTTATCCAATAACTATGAAAAGAGCCGATAAATGCTACTTTCTGGATACCGTGTTCTGACCAAAGGGATTGGGAAGCTTCAGGTAGTATCAAGGTAAGCATCAGTGTTCTTGTTTTGCGCTTACACACAAACCAGTATCGACTTTCTAGATTTTAGTTCCTTCTTACTAACAGATGAATTGTGAAACCATGTTGCAATAAGAAAAGAACACGAATGAGCAAAAGGTAATTAATGCAAGTTTTTCCTTTTGAGGAGCTGATTTACTTTGTCATGTCGATATTGTAGTATTTATTGAGTACTCCTTCTGTTACTGATTGTTTCCTGCACTGCTTACTCCATTCTGCTAGCAGTGTTACATAATTTGATTCGATATTTATTGGATGATCACATGTACATTTTTCAGTGTGAAATTAAATAAGATGATTTATCAGACTATTTGCTAGCGTTGTCTTTACTTGGCCAGAACAAGCATCTTTGTCTGTCCCTGGAAGCACATCAAATGACAAAGGGGAAATTTGATGCATGAGTGCGCACTTGCTGTATAAGAATCTAAGGAAGCTGGGGTCGACCAGTTTTTACAACCAACATGAATTGAGTGTGCATAAGTTTGTCATTCATTCTGAACCGCTTCTGGGACCTATAAGTTGTCCAACTAGAAGCTGAAAATCATGTGGTATTAATTGATTGTCTTGTTATGCCATTACTTTTTCAGAAAGCTACTACCTTAATAATTAACCTCTGCCATTATTTTTCACAAAGCTGCTACACTTAAAACTAAAAATGTGCCCATCATTCCTTTATAATTGCAATTTTCCATGCTACATCGCCAATACCTAAAATAATTTCCAATACCTATTTGGCTGAATGCAATTAGCATGCTTCTGTACTGGTGTATGGATGAGTTGAATTGAAAGTGACATATGCTTGACAATCTTTCAGGCTAGCTTCTGGGAAAGAATGATTTTGTATTTTGCTTGCAGATTCTACTGAAGGCACTACGGTACCATCATGTGTGAACGCCAAATGTACTAGGTACAAGATTCATCCCAACATTGGTTTCAGCTGGACAAAGCTATGTGGAGGAGATCAATGGACTGCATTTTCGAAGAAATGACAATGATGCTTGTTTACTCAGTTTGGGTACGCATGTTTATGTGCAAATTTTGGCGATAATAATGCTTCAGTTGATGTTTGATTTTGACTCGGTGCTTGATCATTCAGCTATCTGGTTGATATTTCTTTACTCAGTGAATTTCTATAAGAGTATTAGATGATTTCTAAGCTGACATGATTTCAAATTTCTGTACTTCAGTTTGACCTGAATTGCTACAGCTCGGGTCTGGTAATTGAATATAGATGTCATGACTCATGAAGATGTTCTGATATCCTGGTATAGCATCTCCGGTCGGAAGATATACATATAGACCGACTAATTTTCAAGTAGTTTTTATTTGTGTGTTGCTTTGAAGTTTGAACTGAAGAAGGACTGACATTAGCACATTCTTTGGATAGATTATGAAAAAATAGGCATCATGATACCCAGAATGTATATTTTGACCTGATAGGTTGTCTTGCTATTTGATTTAATATTTAAAGTATTACAATCAGCAATATAATGATTTTTGAATTTGTCACATGTTGCACCTCATAAATCAATTTTCTTATGCTCGGCACTCCAAGGTAAAATACTTCATCTACGCGCAGATCATAGGAACCTTGAAAGCATTGCATGATTTTGTATCACTGAAATACTATTTATACATATCATCGTTATTACTTTGAAAAATGAAGAGATTATTTGAATCTAACATGTACAATACTTTTGTGCGTTAGTTACTACGTGCATGTGCACGTACACGATTACTAGTTCTGTTTGAAAGACCACACGATGCAACCCAAGTGCCACAGCACCTTCCACAGCGGCGACGCACGCCTCTGTCTCAGCCTGTAAAGCAAAACGCAGGTGCTGCTGCTGCTGCTGCTGCTGCGAGAACGCAACCAACTTAAGCCAGAATAACAGAGAAGCATTACCTCGTTGCAGTGCATGTACCCTTGTCACGGGCAATGGCCACCACTGCAAATCTACAACTTATAGGTATGGGATTTTCATCACCTAAAACGAAAAAATCACGAAAGAGTAAACATTAACCGAGTTCTCACGTCACATGAGCAAAAAACTTTCAGATAACTCATCAGCTTTCTCCGAGAAGTAAAACCTCGACAGTCATGTAGTTTCTACTCTTTCAATAGATAATTGTGATTCATATATACCAAGATGCACATGGCAGTGTGACCAATATAATAACATTTTCTGCGAACCAACCTGAGGTTGGATGGTTAGGAGGGTGGTTGTACCTCCAACAGAGTTCAAACCCTAGGTTTGACATCTATGTGTCTCATAAGGCAGAATATTCTTTCAGTGGGAGGCGACGTTTCCGTCAATAGCGAAGTGCCTGTAGTGACTTCGTCAATTTCAAGACTCAATCCGCTGGCTCAGAGTAGGGATAGGGTGTGCGTGCGTGCGTTCATAGGGTTGAGTGTATGCGCGTGTATGTGAGCGCTTGAGTTTGTACTATGTTTCTAAAAAAAAACACCATTTTCTTGAACGGCAAAATGACATAGTAGAACTAACAATAGAGAGCCCAATAAGGAAACAAAAGATCCTAGTATAGCCAAATCAAACAAAGAAAGACAAAACAAAACTTAAGCTAAAAATTCAGATGCCTGAGAGCCTTCGTGCCAGTAATCAAACAGAGACAAAGTTTCGCACAAGATTGGTCCAACAAGTTCAGCAACTCAAGTTTGAACCAACACCTAGAGATTCTGGTCCGAATTTCCAACAACAGTGATTTTGTCCCATCAACTATTCATGGACATCTATTTCATCTCATCATCTCTTGCCCTTTCTCTAGCTAGTTTTCCTTCTAATTTCCCTTCAAAACAAAGCCATGAGCACCAACATTTACACATTAGCTTCATGTATTATTCTTCATGCATATAATAAAAAAGAAATCAACTTTCAGGCAATGCCAGATAAATAGACAAGCTACCAAATACTCTGGATGAATGAAAAACAACACAAAAACAAGCAGACTGAAATGCAGGACGAGATGCACCTACCTCAGCAAAACAGAAGGGCCTTGCAGCATCTTGTCCCTGATTGACTTCACTAAGCAGCCGAGTACTCCTCACGAGAAAATTGGTGAGTTGACACAAAACACACATGAGATGAGATCATATCAGACATAAGTTCAACTCACAATCTCACATAAATCAAAATATGAGCACAGTGTTTATTATCAAATATGTGTCATCATTATTTCAAATGTTTTTAATAATAGAAACACTGCACGTAAATACGAGGTGATTCCACTCTTATGGACAAGCATCGTACACAAAGTCGTCCCAGTAATTCCTTCGACGACATTATTAGATGATATGGGGCACGGAGTTCAGAGCGAGTGAGATACCTTTTTAAACAAGGAACGAAACCCGCATCAGCTTTTCCTCTGCAAGACCCAAGTGTAAACAGCCAAATCAAAAACCCTTTCGGACCATCACGGATATAGAAAGTTCAAGATCCAATATATACATTATTCTTTAATGTCTTAAAAGATGAGTGATAGAATCCATGGTAGTATATTCTACCATGTAAACTTATAAAGTTAATGCCAGATCAAGCTATCATTTAAATTTAAATTTAATAAAGATAAAAGAGCATCTCGACACTGGTCTAGTTAGCCATGCCCAACTCTTCAGCCAGAAATTTAATAACTGTGTTTCGCATGTCGATTTGCGATTATATGCAGGCTAAACATGGTAATCATTGAGCTAGCAGAACTACAGGTCCTTAAAACGGAACGTTTGTTTAATCTGATCCTGAAATTCAATACATAAAGGGTCCTAGTCTATGTAATCAAAATTTGAATCGCAAAAGAAGCAACACTTTAGTGGCTGTATACACTGAGAAGATAGCATACCAGTACTAATGAGGGTCATATTGTTTATCACCACAAATTAAAAGATGCAGAGTTCAGTGATACTAAAAATCTACTATGTTTGATTGTGGGTAGTCATTAATCATTATACATACAAACTCATGCATGCTGTCTTGTACTTTTGTTAAAAAAAGATTACCAAACAATCTTCACGTTATATCGAAATAAGCTCATGGCATGGCCAAAGCCCAAAGCAGAGGATTAGAGAGATCCAGACATGGCGTGCATGATGGGAGAAGTAGTTTGTTGCAGAAAGAATCCAATAGCTAGAATTAAACTGTCCAATATAATAATGCACTATGTCATGTTGGAATAAGCATATCGTTGCACAAAGAATCCAGGATCCAAAAACCTACAGTGCAATTAAGTTACTATTTCAACTATTAAAGTAATATATGACTGGTTGAGCACTAAGGATTCCCAAGAATAGGTTTAAAGCATAAGGACAAGACATATAATGGAAATATCCTTTATATTTTACATTACTCATGGCCTATGGTTGTTTCTTATTTGGTTGGCCAAAGTGTGGGGGACACAATTATGGAAATTTTAGCTAAAAGAGCATGGCGAGTGGGCTAGGTGTCTAAGCGAGTATGAGCCGAACACAATCGTTCTTGCCTGACTAACACAACAGCTCTGGACAAATAGAACTTCAGTTATCTTCAAGATAACCACCTTAAAGAGCACCAGCACATGCCATGTCATGGCTTTTGGGTAATCAACAAAAAAACAAAATGATGTAGTACAACACAAAATAGGAACCTCTTACTTTTGCTTAACATTGGTCATAAGAAACCTCCAGGTGATCACAAAAGTTTAATCCACTATTGCATATTTGTATTGTATGGGTCGGGCAGACAGTATATGAAAAGTAAAAGCACGACATTACAACTAGTTAACTATAGCATCACATAATGTATGTAACAAAAAATGCCGGTTCTAGTTCTAACATAGCCTTATCACAGAAGCAATCAAGCTGTCTATTCTCACTCATGAAGTAGCTGCAGCAATGAAGTTGCAGATTGAAGGTTTCAGATTGATATAGAATAAACAGACCCACACGACTTAACGCCTGCCACGAGTTCCATCACCTGACCTCGGTCCAGGAGCAGAGAATTGGAGGTGCATTTTGACTGAGTATGGGTCATATATGTCAAACATGTAACCTGCAAAAAGAAGCATCATAGCTTGTTTCAGACCCACAACCGAACAAGTGTTAACTTCATGCTATAACACTGAAAATATGAACTATAGTACGATAGTGAGACATTAGAAAATAAGGGATTAGGCCAACTATAGAAGGCCTGAATCTGATCATCTATGGAACAAATTTTTTATGTACTGAAATACCTAAGAAAGGGAAAAAGTGGTAGTGATACAAGACACTTGTGACAACATTCAGGCTAAAGCTATCTGGCAGATGCTGGATTTCAAATTAATGAACTTATGTGAGGAAAAATGTGTGACAGACATACAAGAGAAGAAGTAAATTCCTAGCCTTTTGGAAGTGAAACATGGGCAAGTGGATGTATTCTGCGTGCAAATTCTAGCACATAAACTCTAGCTCGGTAAGAACAGGAAGTTGTGCAAACATACGATGAAACAGTAAACAAGGATTGACAATTACCAGTAAGAGTACTTATGTAAGAGATTCAACTTAGGCAGGCAATGGAATTGATGCAAAGGAAGTTTAAAACACAACTCAACAAAAACTGGTACTCCATAACATAAGTATTAAGTAGAATACTACAATGTAAGAGGCGCAACTTAGGCTGACAGTGATATTAGATTCACCTTGCAGAGACTCCATGGCAGAAAAGGCTTGGGCAGGAGTGTCAAAGTCAACAAAAGCTATTACATGTCTATTATTAAATCCTCTGTTGACCAGCCTTAAATCACAGAATCCGGTAAAACGGCGAAATATATCTAGAGAAGCAAGAGTCAAGGAGCTGAAGCATTAAATGGTGAAAGCTAAAATCCAACAGAAAAGATTGACAAATAGATTGATGAGAACATAAACATTAATGAGTCCTATGCAAAAAAAAGGATACGTGTAAGTTCCCGTCTAGTACAGTTGGTAGGGAGACCATCCACATATATGGTGTTTGATGCATTTGAAGGAAGAGAGCGCTTATAAGAACCGCCACAAGACATCTGCAAAGATGTACCAGGTCAAGATAATAATCCAGAGTACTTCACACTGACTGAAGAAGCTGCTAGTCTTACTGACAAACAAGTAAATATTATGTTACCTCATTGTGTACGTAAGACCCGTAAGGGACTCCCACTGATTTATCACTTCCAGCCATTTCCTGTTCATAACAAGTCATCTGTGGACCAAAAGGCATGTCTGCAAAAAGAGTGTACAAAAACTAAATTATTTACACTGCCATTTGGTTAACAATTCTAAAAGATACTGAACGTAAGGGCCTTTTTGAGCTGAGAAAATTGCAAGTCATCACGGAGATTATGAGTTATTAACCTATCTTGTAGCTCAATGACTACAACAAATATCCAATTAATGCCCAAATGGCAACCAGTCATGCTCTCAACAAAATACTGGAAGGGTACTAAAAGGAAACAGGAACCAGCTTATTAAACTATTAAGCGGAGTACTTAGATGCTTTCCTGAAGTTTTGTTTTTTGAACAAAACGTAAAGTATCTGATACGAGTAGTACTTAATAACGTTAAGGGCATAGTAAGGAAAAATAATCAGAGAGGGCCCATGCAGCCCATATGGGAAGTTGGACGATGAGCCTGTGCATCATCCAATTTCTAACTTCTCGACTCTTCACTCTTCCATGGCCAAGGAGCCGGGCTAGCCGAGGCTTGGGGCGTGAGGAACGTAGCCAGGGTGGGTCAACGCCGCCGGCCTAGACTACTACGTATACTCGTCAACCAGCGGTCGTCCCAGAAATCTATGTTTTCAGGCTCCTGCCGGCCATCGCTAGTGGACCGCCACGCAAAGAATAGAATCGTCATTCTGACAACGAGAATACAATTGCAGTCCGCATTTCCTACTTGTGTTCAACCAGAATGGCTTTTTTTTGCCCACCAGGGAATGGCAAATCTGTTGCCATACACGGGGTCCAATCTGTCCTCTCTCAGCGTCCAATACAAGAACATGATGTTATTCCATACTCATGTCACCCATCCCCTAACAAGGACCTAATTTTTCTTCTTCGCGAGCGAAATAGCAAGCGACCCCATGCCATAACAGGCCTCACAGATGGGCTGAGAGAGATGTAGATGGTTGGAAAGGGGGTTGACCTAGGTTCATGATTTGGGCGCCAACGAGCTCAAAGTGTGGCGTATGATCAGATCAGAGGACTGACCAAAGAAACTGAATGGGGACGTGGAGATTTCAAGCCTTGGAATGGCAAAGGACGCAACTTCGGCAGCATACTCAATTGGTGGTTCTCAAACAATTGCTTCAGACCTGTCTCGTGGACATGAGTTGCCCATTGTTGCTGTTTCGACCTAGATAAACATTACTTCCTCCGTTCCATAATTCTTGACGTGAATTTACTTCAAATATGTTCATAACTGAAACAATCACGTCAATAACTATAGAGCGGAGGGAGTACTAGCTACGCTTTCAGTAGACAAAGCAGGGAGGTTAGTTTTTCAAATCACAGCCATATTAGTTTGCTTTACATTTTGTGCAAAATACCTGACAGAAAGCATATAAGCACTACTGAACTGTTCACTGATACATGAAAAGTAAGCGCAGCATACCAAAGCACCATTGTTTTTTTGTCGTGAACATCCATTTCAAAGCTCTTTAAAGCTAATAATAGGAATCTGTGCTGACAGCTATGCTAATTTTTTACAAAGCAATAGGTAACACTAAACCAAATGGTGAAAATGCTACATTCCAACGCCAAAAAAAATCACAGAACTCCGTCCTATAACTACTACTTTTCCTAGGATTACTGAAGCTTTAACAGGAAAATTTAGGCTAAGGAAACAGTAATCTGCTATGCTGATCACTTCTGTTCTGGATTCTCATTACCAGATCTGAATGCAGTGATGTTTAAAGAGCTGTGTATAACAATCAACAATATCTAAAATATCTCCATGTTAAACTAGAGATAACTGATGGGTTGAATGTTAAGCTTCCCAGTAAGGAGAATCACAGATATGGCTACACTGCTGGCTGAAGTCACTTCTTATAGACATAACTGAAATCCTAAGCCCACATATAATCACCAAATAGACAATTGTATAATATAATCTACAACCATAAGCATCAACAAAATCTGTTGTATAAAAGACAGACATAGTCATCAACGAAATCTGATACAGTTCCATGTCTCTATGCTAAGGTACCACATCTACTATTTCTGCAAAAACTATAAAACACTAATCTAACAGAAGCAGAGCGCTGAGCAGTGAGCACGAACCAGAGAAGCCGGGATGCTGACGCGTGGGCGCAGAGAGAGCAGCAGGCAAAGGCGGCCGCGTCATCATGTCTACGGCCTGCAGGAGCTGCATCGCCATCATGGTTCCGGTCAGTGGGATCACATCGTACGAAGACGGAGGCGCCATCATGGGTGGAGGACCTGCAGGGAAAGGCGGAGGCGCCATCACAGGTCCGCCTTGCGGCGGCACGGTCATGGCCGGCTCCTGCTGCTGGTGCATCGGCGCCACCGTGGTCGCCCCTCGCATCCCCGGGTGCATCATGGGGTTTTCTTGAAGTGTCTGCGGCGCCATCAGAGCGACTTGACGGGTTGGGGGCGGCCCAGGAGGACCGGACATCCCCGCCGCCGACGAGGGCTGGTGGACCGGGTCGGCAGCGAACACGGACGAGTTGGGGGCGGGCGCGGCGGTGCGGTGGATCGGGTCGGCGGTGAACAGGTACGAGTTGGGGGCGGCCATGTCCGGCGGGTGGTGGCGGTGGGCGGACGGCCTGCCGGATGTGCTCGCCGGAATGGGCTAGGGTTTCGGGGGACGGCGGCTGGGGGTGGGAGGAGGGGGAGGCGCGGTCTAGGGGTGCGGGGCATTCTTATAGGACGGCGCGCGCTCCGGGTAGCCGGTTTTGGTATCCGATCGCCGATGAGGAAGGAAACAGGGAGGGGAGGAGCGGCGAGGCAGTGGAGAGTGTGGGCTCGCTGAGGCGACAGTGCGAACGCGCGCGGGATGCCGCGCGGCGCCTGTCTAAACTGGTCCGACCGGACCGGTGGGGGAGGTGATATACCTCGCTCTTTGCGGGACGAAATCGCTCCCGTGTGGGAGCGATCTTCGAATGGGCCGAGTCAATTCGGCCCAATATATACGCTTCTTTTACTTTTTTTATTTAAATAAGTTTTAGACGTGCAGAAATATATTTGAAACCAAAAATTCGTATAAATTTTAAATTGTACAAAATTCGAATTTGTTACAAATTTCGAATTTGGAACAAAATTCGAATTTAGAACAAATTTCGAATTTAGAACAAATTTCGAATTTGGAACAAAATTTAAATTTGGAACAGATTCTGAAAACTAAACACAAATTTCAAATTGGAACAAATTTCTAATCTGCACAAAATTTGAATCCGAACAAATTTTGATTTTTTACAAAATCATAAGGTGAACCAATTTTAAATATGAACGAAATTCAAAAATCAAAATAGTGCTAGAACAAACAAATGGGCCGGGCCCATATGTCAAACCGTGTTAGCGGAGCGCTTTCGCTCCCGCTACGAGCGGGAGTTAGGAAACCCGGACCGGTGGTCTGGTGCGCCCTCTCAGCAGCCTGATGTAATCGGGCCAACGTGTCCAGCCTGACGTACGATGTAACATGGACGCGGGCAGACGACACACGTATACTCCCGCGTATACCGCGGGCTCGCATGGCAGCGATTCTAGATGTGACTAGATGCCTGACGTCATGCACTGGCCGGAAGCGGCAGCATGCAAGTGCATCAATTCCGGCGCAAAAGCTTAGGCGCTGGTCACTGACTAACACGACGACGCCTGAGCTTCTGCATTGACATTGATGGCGAAGGCGCTAGGCCCTGCGTGGGCGGTGGCGGCCAGGCCTTTATAAGCTGGCATGCACGACCGTCAGTGCCACACACACCGATGCAAATCCCCATAGCCCGCGCCATGAAGAGGTGAAGCGTTGTCAGGGCAAGCTCCAGGAAGGCACAGAGAGGAAAAGAGGAGAGGAAGAACTTACTCGACGCCCAGGAGGTACCACCGTGGCATGGCGAGGCAGTGCCCGCGCGGCCACGACGGCACCAAGCCAGGGGAAGGCGCCAACGACACATCGGCGAGTCACCTAACTCGCCAAGCACCAGATCTCGCTGAGGAGATGCACTTTTATCAACAACAAATGGCACGACATCTCCCTGACAATCCCCAATTCTGAAAAAAAAAATCAAATTTATAGAACGAGTAAGAAAACAAAAATAATCATAATAATAAATAATGTAAAAACACCTAGGTTTTTTACTTTTTAGTAACAAAACTTAGTCTTGTGCAGGTGACTCGCTTGTTGCAAAGCTCCAGAGTTGAGCTATTCCTGCAAGAAATGTGCATGGCGGAAAATCGAGCGGTGGACGTTTCAGCCTCCAACCCGGTGAAGTCCCCGTCCACCATCGTCATCGGGTTTCAGTTCAGTGCCATCGTTATCTTGAATGGTGGCACCTGGCACGGGGTTTTAGGTTAGGTGCGGACCGGAGTTGGTCTGTTGGTGGCCCGTCCCCGCGCCGCGACCCCCGTTGGTGCCACAGACGGCCCTCGCCACCACGCCACATTCGTTACCTACGTGAACGTGATTCGGTCGGGGGCCTTTTTTTTCGCCTCTGGTCTGGTGCGTGGTCTACATCATTTTGTTTGTTTTTCCCATTTGCCCGAGCCGGGAAGCGACTCGAGCCCAACGGCCGAACCTAAACCGGAGATGGGTGGCCTCGCGCTGCTCCGTGTGACAGCGACATTCTTTACCTCGCCCTTCCCCAGCCTCGTCGCCGCGAATATACCTCCCCCCTCCGCCTCCATCATCACCTCGTCTCCCCTTATATACATACACTGCAGCTCACTCCATTCGCGAGGAGAAGCCACGCCGCCGCAGGCCGCACCGACGCGAGCGGTGGTAGTGGACCGGAGGAGTGTGCCGCTGTCGCTGTTTGGGGGTCTCGGCGGCGGCGATGGGGCTGCTGTCCAACCGGGTGGAGCGGTCGGAGATCAGGCCCGGCGACCACATCTACACCTGGAGGGCCGTCTACGCATACTCCCACCACGGTACCCACCAACCCCCATATCCCCTTCCATCTTCCCCATCCTCCGCTCGCGCCGTCTCTCTGAATAATTCCAATCTCTGAATTTCCGCCAATGGCGCTTCTCCTGCCCGACTGCTCTGACCTGCGAGCGGTGTGCGATCGGGAACCGCTGGCTTGACCGGGAATTCCGGCCCGTGCCTGGCGAATGCGGGGCGTCGGCGCACCGAAATTTCACTGACGGTTGTGTTTTGCGTCGTTCGTTCGGTCGGTGATTAATTTCACTGACGGTGCGGCTGCGTGTTTCATCTCTGCTGGGGACGTTCTGGGTGTATCTGCAGGGCGTACTTCCCCTGCTTGAAGCAGGGATCGGGTCGCTTGATTGGTACGAGATGCGCGACAACCATCAAGTCTCTCCCTGGTCGTGTTGCTTCCAAGGGCAAGCAACCGGATGAGAAGAAACTTCACAACTGGTTAACTGTAGAACCCCAATTCCGCACAGTAGCTACTCTCTTCCACTAGTTCAGCATTCTGTAAACAACGTTAGTTTCAGTTGAAGATTGTAACCGCATGAAAAAAAATGTTACTTTAGATGGTATGGATTCATGCCACGTTTCTACTCCATCTCTTCTCAGTTGCTTAGGCGTTGAATTGAGGGGCTCGAGCTAAGCTCGATCTCCCCAACTGTACCCCTAAATCCTTCCAGATGGCTGGGAGCCCGTGAGGCCACATGCCGTGTCTCTTGCTCTACATGTACAACAAATGGCACTTGTTGTTGTTCACCTACTACCAACTAACTTGTTTGTATCTGCTCTTTTATGGTCTTCGTGGAGCAGCCTTCCTATTGTTAATTCCAGGTTGCTCTCAAGAGATAAGCACTTCCAAGCCTCCTTATTTGTTAACTTGTTCTGGAGCAACTGTAAACAAATGCATATCACCCAAGTAGCAATCATCAAAGTTAACCTTTTTTTAGAAGTAAATCACAATTACCTCGTTTTATCTTTGATCCTCACCTCCAGCTGTGTTTACGGCAATTCTCTTACTCTGTTTCCATGTACCTAAATCAGATATCTTTGACACCCATTTAGAAAATGCAAAGGGCGCTTCTACATCGCGTCAGTGTGTGCGATCTGAGCTCGGTGTCTTAATACCAGTGCATTTTGTCTTTGATCCTCAACCCCAGCTGTATTTACAGCAGTTCTCTTGCTTTGCTTCTCAGTACAGCTGTATCTACATCTTGTCAATGTGTGCTATACGAGCTGGGTGTCTAAATACTAGTGCCTTTTGTCTTTGATCCTCAATACCAGCTTTTTTTTTATAAAAGGGAATATATTAATATCAAGATGATATCATCCCAGCTGTATTTACAGCAATTCTCTTACTTTGCTTCTCAGTACTTCAGTAAGTAAGACACCTTTGATATCCCATTTAGGAAGCTTAAAGGACGTTTCTACATCGTGTCACTGCACTATAGGGGGCGGGTGTCTAAAGCATCAGACATCAGTGCTTTTTATTGGCCGATGCAGTGTTGTATCTGTTGAGGTGGTCCTTTTTGTGCATTCAGTCAGGGCCATAGTCCATATGTAGGGAGGACATGCTGTAGGTTTTGCACATGATGCCATGGCGACCTGCATGGAAAAGCTGCATTATTTGTCAAAACTGTCGTATCCCCTCGGCCCACACCAACCTACTCACACACCAATCTGTCTGTTTTTCCTGCATCTATTTCTCCCTTTATCTACACTGTTTATGGAGAAATTGTTCTAGTGTTGGTCATTTCTTATTCAGTTGCCACTAATTTCGTGTTCAGGTATTTATGTTGGAGGAAGCAAAGTGGTCCATTTTACGCGAAAGAAGGAAGTCGAATCTTCAGATTCGTCCAACTCCCTGTCCGACCTGATCTCATTCTCAGAGGCTTCATCAGAGTGCCCAACATTCCCAGACTGTGGTTTTCAGCTGGCGGATAGTGGTGTCGTCCTCACCTGCTTGGATTGCTTTCTTCGGAATGGCTCACTCTACTGCTTCGAGTACGGAGTTCCATCTGCAATTTTCCTTGCAAAACTGCGTGGAGGGACATGCACCATTGCCCAATCAGACCCATCAGAGGTCGTGATCCAGAGAGCTATGCACTTGCTTCAGAATGGGTTTGGCAACTACGACATATTCGAGAAGAATTGCGAGGACTTTGCACTCTACTGCAAGACTGGACTTGTACCTGTCGATGAGCCAGGCATCGGAGCGAGTGGACAAGCATCTTCCGCCATTGGGGTGCCATTGGCAGCTCTTCTGTCCACTCCGTTCAAGATTTTCGCTGCCGGTCCACTCGGGATGGCCACTGTCACTGCTGGGATGTACTGTGCTGGTAGATACATCACTGACCTAGGAGTAAGGAAGGATGTCACCAAGGTTGAAGTGGAGAACCTATCGTCACACCTTGGTTTCCGCCGTACTGAAGATGCAGAATCGGTCAACAATAGCTCAGGTGAAGTGAAGAAGACCTTGCTGCCAATGAAGCGAAAACGCGAGAGGTGACTCCCGCGTTACGGTGTGGGAGCATAGACTTCTCTGCCCTTCGTTGATAATTGGTGCAGAACTGTGGATAATATCAAGCCTATGCCTCAATATAATAAGCTCGATATATAGTCATAGATATAATGTATCTGTGAAGTGTGCACACTTCACACCATCAGTTGAACAACTCTCCAAACTGGATTATGATGGAAATTTGACAGTTTGGTCGCTTCATCAGATGCATTTTTTACCATTCAGTCTATCAATATGATAGCCTCTCATTCAAGGAGTTTCACTCCCTGTTCTTCCACTTCTGCTGCAAATTGAGAGCAAATATTTTCAGAAGGTTCTGAATCACGCTTAAGACCTAAATTGTGTTGATTGTTTTCATTATGAACTTGAAAGCTGATCACCCTGGAGACTGAAACTCTAGTGCCAGAAACCCTCCTTTGGCCATTTCTGAGTCACTTGACTCAACATGGCAAGCTGTCGGCAGAGCCATTTTTCAGCAGGTACAATGTAATAATGTACCAACTCAAGGTATGAATATGATCACTCAAGATGGCAAACTGTCGGCAGAGTGAGTTTCTACTTTTCACCCCTCTCGTCAGGCAAGAGACTGTCGAGCATAATGTATCACTGAATGAGCTCATCTTTCGTCCAGGCTCCATGATTGTAAAATGAGGACAACTTGCCCGGATTCTACCAGATGCAGATGCAGCCTCAGAGGAGCCAGGAAACTTCACTGCCTTTTCTGCATGTGGAAGAAGATCTTGGGCAGGCAAAGACGCTGCTGCCGCTGTGCCTGTTTCCTTGGAAATTACTCCACTACTCGCATCACCTCATCTCTTTTTTGAGGAATGACTGGGGGATTGCTCCCCACCGCTTATTACTTCATTACTCAGAAGGCCTGGCAGCCAGTTCAATACAACAGATCAAAGAGGAGGAGGAGGGGGGGGGGGGGGGGGGGGGGGTCGGGGAGATCGCAAAGAGAATAAAATTACAACAAGGAGAGATCAGATTACAGCATACGTGAAATCACAAAGGAACGGAGGGAGTCTACGGCAGCGCGGTCACCAACTTTGAACCGCCACCGCCATATCGCGAGATCATCACAGCATCGAGCAAGAACGTCACGGGGGACCGAGGTGATGTTGTTGAACACCAAGTTGTTGCGAGCCTTCCAGAGAGACCACAGGGTGGCGGCAACGCCAGCCCGCCAAACATGGACGGGGATAGCTACAGGGGGGGGGGGGGGGGGGGGGGGCAGGCACCAGATGGAGAAGGGCCCGTCGGGAATGGGAACGCCCAGATGCGCCCAGACCGCCGCGGCAAGGCTTGTCTTGTACCTCATCTCTTTTCAGCTCTCTCTGTCTTGTACCTTTAATCATTGATCTCGCGGCTTGACCCCTTGCTCGAATCATTTCTCTTTTGTTTCCAACTGATCATGTCATGTCCTGGATCTAAAGGCGCTGCCAGGTTGTGCATGGATTTGGCCGGAGAAAGTAAGGAAATATCATCGACGGTACCACTGTCACGGAGGGGTTAACCAGGATATATTATCTCGTCCTGTGTTGCACATGAAATTAATATTCTGTCAGTAGTGGATCTGGTTGACTTGGACTGTACTGTACTGGCTCTACTCTGTAGTCTGTACGTATGCATACGTGCTTCCGGAGTGCACGTGAAGTGTGTATAAAATGATCGAGCATGTGATTGGTAAAATGATTTTTGGTACTAATACTCTTCTGCTGTGACACATGTGAGTGTGACGTAGTAGATATAAACAGTTTTTTGTATGTTATGGGCCGTTTTGGTGGCATAGTTCTGCTTACTTGCCACCCTGCGGATGCCAAGTGTGGCCCGTTTAATTCATACGGCAAGCCTTCGTCTCTACCGTGTAGCCCGGAGAATCCTATGCTCCGCCCGCGGGCGCGCCTTAGCAGGCTCCGCCCGCGAGCGGAGCGATATGGGCTGCGGCCCGTTAGCGCTGGATCCTTCGGTTTTCGTTTTTTTTTCGTTATTCTGAGCGGTTTTCTTTTCCCTTGGTTCACTGGTTTGGTGGTTTTTTCTGTTCTAAACAATTTCGAATTTGAACAAATTCAAAATCTGAACAATTTTCGAAATTTACATATTTTTCGGATTTGAATACATTTCAATTTTTAACAAAATTCGGACATGAACAAATTTGAATTTTGAATAAATTTCGGATTTGAACAAATTCGAATTTTGAACAAATTTCGGATTTCAACAAATTTGTATTTGAACAAATTCGAATTTTCGGATTCGAACAAATTTTGGATTTGAACAATTTTTGGATTTGAACAATTTTCGGATTTGTTTTTTTTCAGATTTGAACAAATTCAGAAAATTAAATTTTTCGAATTTAATTTTTTTTCTAATTTTTCCAAGATCTGATTTATTTTCTAAAATAATACAGAAAAAAAATAAAAACAAAAAAAGAGACTACACCCATATTAGCTGGGCCGGCCCAAGACAGACGCGCTTGGGCGGAGCTTCCCTCGCTCCGCTAATGAGCAGAGCGTAGGAGCCCCCGTGTAGCCCAGGTACACATAATATGGAGGCGGTGCTAGGTACCGTACCGACTAAAGTAACTACAACAATGAATGATGATCTTTTGAAGCCGTTTGAGGAGAAAGAAGTAAAGGAAGCATTATTTCAAAAGTTTTTGACAAAGGCTCTAGACGGTTTTCCTGCACATTTCTTCCAGCGGCATTGGGAGGTGTGTGGTTCAGAGGTTACCTCTGTGGTATTGTGTATATTGCGAGGGGAGGATGATCATGTTGGCGGTAGGGTTTTTGGTATATTTGGGAAGCAAGAAGTGACACCACGACGAGGGCACCAAACCCGACCCTGAGTAAACTTGTGGCAAGGTTCTGGTTTACGTTGATCTGAACGGGTTGCACCTCTTCAAGCAATCCCTGGCTTTGTGTGAGTCTATTTCTCCGGCACCTAGATGGACTCCACCGCCACCAGGATCGGTAATGGCCAGCTCTGATGTTGCTCTCTTTGAGGACTCCAAGCGGATGTGGGTGGGTGTCTGCATTGGCGTGTATCGCCAGTAGCTCCAGGGTTTCTCGTCCGCCCGAGTACGCTAATGCCTAGCTCTCCATCGAGTGGTATCTTTTGCTCACCAAAATCAATCGAAAATTCGTTATATTTTAGGTTCATCGAAAATGATATTGTTGCGTAGATAAGGGTGCAATGACAATGTACACTTTAACATGTCGAGTTTTCTTGTTGTATGGTTTTTGATCTGGTTTTCCTATAAACCGGATCATTTTCCCTCTTCTTAATGAATAGCCAGAGCTCCTGGCGTTTGCGCTAAAAAAAAAAACTTTAACAATTTGGAAATATGTCAGATTTTTCTTTTTTGTGTACCCTAAAAATACTGTGATTTTTAAATTGAGACTTCCACACTAGTAAAGTTCAACGTAATCTACATCTAGAATTTGTATTTCAATTTTTAGAAATTTAGAAATGTTGTTGATTTTTTTTTTCAAAAAACGGCCTCTATGAAGCTCAAGCTCCATTTGAGGTTTCCATATTTTCTGTCAACATTCGGAAGAGTTTCCTCGGCTTTGCAAGCTACTCTAGAACTGACACGCCGTATTGGCCTCTCTGTCCCGCACTGTTATCTCCTTGGAAATTGGAATAGCTGCCTACAACCTTCGTTCATATCCATCCAAGCAAAGAAGGTATACATGCACGATACATTCATATCGGCCACCACCATGGATGACAGACACGAACGCCATGCCGAGCAGTTAAAGCGAAGCGGTTGTCGTTCCCCACACTCCCCGCAGGAATCAAACCGTGAAAGTGGCGTCCGGAGCACCAGAACTCACGATTATTTTGCAAGACGCGAACGAAAAATACCACGTTCCCCTTGCTATGTTCAGAACTTCAGACGCTGATCGCGCCGATTTCCGTGCGCACGAACCGTTTTCGACTGGCCGATGGAAATTCCCAGGATTGTAGGGGGATGAGACGGATGGGGACGTTGGTGATCGGACGGGCGCCGAGAGGATTTGCCCTTCCGATGCCGAGGGCGACGCGTTGGCCCAGGGCCTCGTGAGTTTCACGGATCGCACGGGTGGTCTGTTAAGCCACGCCCACATGATCCGAGAGGGGTTGCGGTGACGGCGGCGCTTGCCAACTTCAAGATGGGAGCCTTCAATTCGAGAGCTGGAAATGGAAGGTGATCGGCGGCGGTAGCGACGGAATCTCAAGATCAGAACAAATATTACGTACGCCGCTGTGCGCTCCAACTGTGCGCTCGCGTCGCCCGGCACGGCACGTATCTTTCTCCTCCGGTATATATCTGCCACGGGCCAGGCGGTCTGGCCGTACGTGAGTACGCGCAGCAAAAACCCCACGACTAGGACCCATTGACAGACAGCGAGAGGATAGGAGGAGATGGCGATCGGCGGCGCTGGCGACGGGGCCGGGAGCGGCGAGGGGAGGAGCGTGCTGGTGACGGGCGGCGCCGGGTTCATCGGCACGCACACGGTGCTGCAGCTCCTGGCCAAGGGCTACGCCATCACCGTCGTCGACAACTTCCACAACTCCGTCCCCGAGGCGCTCGACCGCGTCCGCCACATCGCCGGCCCCGCCCTCTCCGCCCGCCTCCACTTCGTCTTCGTAAGCAACGCCCTCCTGCCACGGTTTCTCCGTCCGTCTGTTTCTTCGTGCCGTATCTCGCGGCCGGATTGATTTGGTTTGTTCGGGTTTAGGGGGATTTGACGATCAAGGATGACATCGAGAAGGTGTTCGCCGCCAAGAGGTAATCTCCAACTTCCAATCCATCAATTTCCCACTAGCCGGTGATGAGATCATGGGTTTTGCGACGTGTCTGTCCGATCACCAGGTACGACGCCGTGATACACTTCGCCGGGCTGAAGGCGGTGGCGGAGAGCGTGGCGCACCCTGAGATGTACAACCGCAACAACATCGTCGGCACCGTCAACCTCTACGACGTCATGAAGGAACACGGATGCAACAAGGTAGGTGCTCGCTAGATCGATCGCCGTAAAACCCCGCGCTCTTCAGAGATGAGCACTGCTCTCTGACACCCGCAACTCTGAACGTACCAGCTGGTGTTCTCGTCGTCGGCGACCGTCTACGGCCAGCCGGAGAAGGTGCCCTGCGTCGAGGACTCCCCGCTCAAGGCCCTCAACCCCTACGGCAGGACCAAGGTAATTAAACCATCTATCTACAGTCTGTCAGATATAGTCTCATCAGCCATCGGTATGATCGGAAATAATCTTAACATTTCCACTGCAACTTCCATCGATCCTTCTTGGTGTGCAGCTGTACCTGGAGGAGATGCTGCGCGACTACCAGCGCGCGAACCCGGCGTGGAGGACGATCCTGCTGCGGTACTTCAACCCGATCGGCGCCCACGAGAGCGGCGACATCGGGGAGGACCCCAAGGGCATCCCCAACAACCTGCTCCCCTACATCCAGCAGGTCGCCGTCGGCAGGCTCCCCGTGCTCAACGTCTACGGCCACGACTACCGCACCAGGGACGGCACCGCCGTCAGGGACTACATCCACGTCGTCGACCTCGCCGACGGCCACATCGCCGCGCTCGAGAAGCTCTTCGCCACCCCTGACATCGGCTGCGTGGCGTACAACCTGGGGACGGGCCGCGGGACGACGGTGCTGGAGATGGTGCGCGCCTTCGAGAAGGCGTACGGCAAGGTTTGGTCGTAGGATATTTCCGTTGGTATTTTCCCTGTCAGTTTCCGATGAGAACGGCCGGGCTTGAGACTGACGTTACTGGTTGCAGGAAATCCCGGTGAAGATGTGCCCCAGGAGGCCGGGCGACTCGGAGGAGGTGTACGCGTCCACCGCCAAGGCCGAGAAGGAGCTCGGCTGGAGGTATGTATTCGATCGCCATGAATACTAACTGAAAAATTTCTAGTTTGTCGAGAGGGATTAAAACACGTACGTACACTCGTCTGCCGCTTCGCATTGCAGAGCGAAGTACGGGATCGAGGAGATGTGCAGGGACCAGTGGAACTGGGCAAGGAAGAACCCCTATGGGTACTGCGGCGGCAACGCCGAGAAGAAAGACTGATGTGGTCGTGCTGCAGCTTCTGATCAATCAAGCTCGTCGTGACCGTCAAACCTTGTAACTTGGAAGATGTTGTCAATAAGCACAGGGCATTCAAGTGTGCCGCCCCATAAATGTTTCATGTTATCCTAATCCTAACTTGAACTCGAGCTGGGTTACACACAAGAGTGTCGCCGGGTTAGCCTTTGGAGCTAAGACAGCCACCACTGACATTGCAACTCTAACGTAAAAGAGCCTATCCTATGCTAAGCAATAGAGTCGTGTCTTGACCGACGCCGATCACCTCCGAAGAACAACAGCTCCACAACTCCCATTGTCAATATAATCTGGATCAAAGTTTATCTTGACCTGATCGTGGGCTAGCTTATAAGGCCAACGGGAAACTTGCTCCCGAGTTACCTCATTTGCTGCATTAGGTTGCACGACAGCAGACTGAAAGTCCAGTAGGTACTTCTGAATAACATGGCAATCTTCCTCAGCCGGTCTCTCTATTTTCACTTATGTCTACTTTGTTTCACATCAACCACAAGTCAAAGAGCAGGACAATGGATAAGAGTTGTTTCTTATTCGGCACAGACCAGAGTAGATCAAATACTGCCATGGGGTTTGGAGCTTATACAAGTGGAAGACACTTTTGTACATTTCAAGAATAGATGGCCGCCATCCTCATCGACCCGATTACAAATCGGGCACCTCGTCCCAATTGTGAGTTGATGTATCACGAGGCATCGGTTCCATCAAGCACCGTCAATAAGCTGTCGTTGTGTCAGCATAGCACCCCTCACTGAAGAAGGAACAGACGCTGATGCAGAGGAGACAAGCCAAGCAGGCCAAGAATGGGAGACCAAGGCCCAAAGACCAGCCTAGGCGTGAACCCAACCCTAAAAAGTGCTACGCCGGTGATAGCTTGACGACCTGAAGCATTGAAAAATCTTGAAGTGCAAGGAGAGATCATCCAGTGGATCACGACAAAGACAATTGGCTGGCGAAACCCCTCCTTCTTTCCTGGATCTGAATTTCCCTTTCCCGATGTTTTCATTTGGCATACATGTGCTTGAATCGGAGTGAATCTATACCAGTGAGTAAATCTGGAATCAAGGTGCTATCTGTTGGTATCAGATCCATCCCACCTCCCTCCCCTGTCGGTCTGGCTTCGATCATCAAAACCCACCACCAAAAACAAATCCGTGAGACGAGCGACCAAAACATTAATCTAGCCACCAAGGAATTCCTTGAGACTATACAGTGCACCCTCCTCACCAACCAGACCACCATCGACTCCAAATTGACCACCAAAATCACGGAGTTACAAATCTCCATCCAGGAGATCACCGACTGAAAGCCGAAGATGGAGGATGGTTCTCAGATCTAGAGAAGACTGTGGAGGTGTTGCAAGTGGTAGTGTCTTCGAGCCCTACGGAGGCAAAAGACACGCTGCACGAGGAGAATCAGCCACAACCGATCTCCCTGAATCCCTGAAGCCGATGTTCGACGCAGATGTCGACGGGATGATCAACTGGTTCGATGGCCACGTTGTTCTAAAACAACTCCTAGGGCTGATCATTGGTTTCTCGGACCCAGCCTCACTTCCGGTCAGAGGTGCGATTGATTTCACTTCGCCTATGCACACATAGCTGCCTTGTTGGCAGCATAAGTTTTTCTGAGTCTAGGCCAAACAACACCCACTCGTTAGTTTCCATAATTTGGGATAAATCCAAAGAGCTAATTACACTTTTGGTATCACATCTTGCACCCGGGTTGCATTTTGGTACCACATCTTGCAAATCAAACTTCCGTGGTACCATAACTTGCACACCTGAAACTGATTTGTTCCTGGCCAATAGCAAACTGCCACGTGGAGCCGGAGCTGGAGACAGAATGTTTTGCAATTAAGTCCTCATCAATTATTATTATCACGAAAACCTCCTCACGTGGCCCTTTCATAACCCTACTTGTCTGGACACGCCGCTTTGTCCACACACTGCCTCGTCCCGACGCACCGCTTCTTCCCACATGTCACGCCGGCGAGCGAAATCCATGTCTGATGGCGACGGCGGTGGCACAAGATGGCGGGCTCCCACGAGGAGGGTTCCCTCGAGAGCATGGGCAGGTCGTCGCCTACAACTCGTCGCAGAGGGGCACGGCTGAGAGAAGGAAGGACCTCGCCTGGAACTCGATGGGGACGAGGCGGAGCCATCTGGCGCAGATCGGCACCGAGGTGCGAGGGAGGTGCCAGAGGCGGCGAGGCCGTCACCTACCCGAGTAGCCCCGACGGATTCGTTGGAGGCGGGGAGACAGGACAAGCTGTACCACAAGGTAATGTTCATGTACTATCCGCTAGCATCACCGGAGGAGCAAATTCAAATAGCCGAGCCGATTGGGTGGCGACCCGAGCTGCCGAAGAACATAAGCTTGGAGGAGCAACATCGCATCCTAGAGGGACGGCTCGCTACGGGTCTGCCGCCATCTCCAGTGCCAGGGACCCAAGAATCTAGCAAAGAGGGGGACAGATGGGCAAGGTTAACAGGGGAGGTGCACTGGAATGGACCAAAATCTTGCACTAGAGGTCATGGAAGATAGGTATTCTGGTTATCGGAATGTGTTCATGCTTTTGCACTTGGTGTTTCTGAATTTCTAATTGTAATTATGTTGACAATGCAGAACTTGGAGCATGCAGAACTTGTTGGAAATTTAGCAGAATTTGAGCTAGAGCCGATGAAAATAAAAGAGGAGAAGAAGATGATGGTGAAGAAGATGAAAATGAGAGAAGAAGATGTCAGGAAGAAGATGTTTCTAGAATTTTTAGAAGCTTGATTAACTCAGTTAAACTGCTCAAAAATGGAATGGAACTTCCTTGTTGTCTGCAAAATCATGTAAAGTTCATAAAGTAGTTAAGTAACAACAAAATGTCATGCAATGTCACAATATTTTCTGGCTATTTTCACAGGTACTCTATAAGGTGACCATATAATCCATACAAACCCCAAAATGCAGTACAAACCATAAAAATTACATAAATTATTCACAACTCATTGCAAACATAGGTAGTAATATTCTTCCAAGTACTAATGCTAGTCCTAGTACTAAAACCAGAAATCATCAAGATTAGGTGCATTTTGACTAACAGGGGCCTCTTCCACATTAATATTTGGCACTTCTTCATTCAAATCTGGTATCATCCTTTGTGTAGCACTTGTAGGGACTACTGTACCTTCAAGGGTGGCTTCAGTTGTTGTCCTCATTTTTCATGTACCTCTCTTGCTGGTACTGCCCCTTCCTGCATTGCTCCTGCCTATGCTTGCATTGCTTCTTCCTCTTCCTCTACCTCTCAGGTTACCTCTAGTTGATGCTGTGGTCAATCTTTCTCTTGCTGCAGGAATGGTATCTCTTGCAGCAGCAACAAATGCATTTTATGGTAGTGGCCCAAGTAATCAGATCATTGGTAAGTTCTCTCTCTCCTGCTCTAATTTGTTTCAGTACAAGTAAATTTCACTTCCTATCATACACCAAACAATTTGCACAACATGACAAGAATCATAAATATTACCTCTATTTGCATCCTATACACCATGGTATCTTGTTGTTGAGTAGGATCCATGCTAGGGTTTATTGTGTGTGTTCTAATATGCTACATAACATGATTACAATGAGCATACTAAATTATATGATTTCCAAATCATAAATGTAAGACACTAGTACCTGAACAATAGATGGCATGTCTATGTCATCATCCTCCCCGATGATATTGTTCTCTCTTAGCTCTGTCAATGTTTGTAAATATTTGCCATGCCCCTTTTTTTGTGATTTGCTTTTCCACATACAGAGCAGTGAATTGTGACTCCGGATTTTGTGAAGGTTTTGACTCCTTGCTTCATTTTCTCCTTAGGTGCCTTCCTTCTATTTTTCTTAGTCCTGCCCATCACTTTAGTGAACAAAGGTGGATAAATGTGTTGTCCATTCATTCTTTTCCATAATGGTCTGCCTCTAAGTGGAGCCAAGGTAAATGCATATGCTTTGTTGAATGTATCTACTATGTAACAACTGTGCACTAAATTCTCTGGATTGATGTTGTCCTTACTACAGCAAGCTATGGCATGGTGGCAAGGAATTCCAGTGAGCTGTCACCTCTTGCAATCACAGGTTCTCATCTTGAAATCCATACTATATTCTTTCTCTGGTTCATGACTAGATATAGAGTACAAGTAGTTACCTCTAGGAGTGACAACACATTTCCTGCTCCACTCTAAGTACTTGTCCATCTTCTTTTTAATTTTAGGGAAAATTCTTCCTGTCCACTTCTTGCTCCCTCTGTTTGCTTTCAGTCCTTTGTATTATATTGTAGAACAGGGTTTCAAGCATAGATAGAAAAGGCATTTCTCTAGCTTCCAGTATATTACTGTTGAACACCTCTGAGTGATTGTTCAGAATCATGTCACACATTGGAAAATCATTGAAAAAAGCCTTTATACATGTGTTAGGAACTAGTTGTTCAGCCCAATCATAGGCTTGTTGACTGTCACTCTTCAACTTCTCCATATTTCTCTGCCACTTAAGAATGCATGTAGACCTAGAAATAACCCAAATATCATTTTTTAGAGTCTCACCTTTGTGTCCTGCCCTTTGGAAGTTTTGGATGAGATGCCTGACACAAAATTTATGTTCAACATCTGGAAAAACCTTCTCAATAGCATTAATCAAACCCTTCTGTCTGTCACTCATGATAGTCCATGGAGATGTGTTAGTAACTTTTAGGTCATCCTTCAGAGTTGTTAGAAACCACTCCTAGGCACTTGTGCATTCTACCTCACAAACTGCATATGCAATTGGGTACATGCAGTCATTAGGATCTATTCCTACAACTGTCAGTAGCACTCCTTTGCACCTGGTTTTAATGTGGCAGCCATCTAGACAGATGAAAGGCCTACAACCTGCAAGAAATCCTCTTTTGCAAGCATCATAGCTCCAGTAGAGAGTGGCCAAATGCTTCCTATGCTTAGGACTGTTCACATCATTCACAATAGTTGTCAGAAGAAATGTGGAACCAGGGTTACTTCTGTTTAGTTCATTTCCATAGTCCATTAGGAGGTTGAATTGTTGTTCCTCATCACCATGAATCTGTAGTAATGTTGTAGCCCTAGCTCTGCTCAATTTCCATCTAGGAGGACACATCTTGAATTCCCTTATAACCTTGGCAGCAAAAATTTGGAGACCTAGCTTTGGATTGTCTCTGAATTCATGCATCAACTTGTCCTTTAGAATTTTTGTTGTGATTGCTTTAATTGGCCAGCTTCCCTCACAAGTGTGTTTATCTTCAATGGAAGTGATGATGAACCCTCCTATCCTTTTGGTATCATTGGATGCTTTCAAAAACCATGTACATCTAGGAGCACACTGAGCTTCTAACCTTCTTTTGTCATTGTTTGTCTTCTTTATTTTCTTCCTATTTCTAATGCTATAGGTTGTCAAAGCTGTCCTTAGTTCTTCTACTCCACTGAACTTCATGCCAAGCTTGAATATGGGGTTGTCCATGTCAACCTCTGCATTAAAAGGCTTGATCCTAGCCTTGAGCACCTCTTTGTCTCCTTCTCCAATATTTACGTCAACATCTTCTAATGCTTCTTCATCTTCATTTTCCTCACATAGCTCCTTCTCATTGTAGTCCATCACTGATTTGTCTATGTTTTCAGCAAACAGATCATCATCATCCTCAATAGCCATGAAATCACTGTCATACAACTCACTGTCCATACTACTATCATCACTGTCAGTATGTGCATTGTCTTCTTCTTCCACAACTACAACAACAGAAGAGATAGATGCAGTGTCTCCTTCACATGGACCTGCACCACTGTCTCCTTCTTCCACTACTACCTCCTGAGGTTTTCTAACCAGCACATCTTCTCTCAAACCATTCAAGAAATTTGATTGATCAATATATATTATTAGTGTCTTCTCTATAATGCTTGCATTGATCATTTCTCTAATGTGAGCTTGAGATTCAATGCAGATCAATCCATCCATGATGCACTTCCCTGACAGTAGCCAGTAACCTGTAGTTTACCATTTCTTTCATAGTCCAGCAGCCAAAGAATTTCATTCAAAGTTGTAGAGACCATGTCTCCCTACTGCAGTTGTCAAAGTAATCAACTAAACAACATTCATTCAATAGTCTGCCTCTGGAGCCTCTAGTACCATAGAAAGATCCATTGTAAACTACTTCAACTGTGAACAAATCAGATTCTTCCCTAGGAAACTCAACTGCATCACAATTATCAAAGCACAAAAGTCAGTACTACAACCCTAAAGTTAACTGAACATCAATATTCAGATGAATTTTATTGACAGTCAAGTGGAAATTCAGATTCCAAGTCCAAAATCTAATTTTTGTTTGTTTTACGACATTTAGCAGTCAACAATCATGCATTCTTCAAAGACACACGCTTGCACATAAATTTGCAACCTTTTTTACCTCAAATCATCGGAATCAAAGTATCCAGCGACTTATTTTCCAATTGGTGGACAAGGAATCAAGGAACTGGATGAAAATAAGTGTTTTTTTTTGCAAAATTACTGCTACGATGCGCCTATCCAATTTATATTACTTCCCATTGATTTCCACTCCTAAAAACTCACTACTAATGCTTGATCACACGCCCATCTGTAGGTTACGTTCGGCATAGCGACAAACATACGAAGAACATGAGTGGAAGGTGGATGATACGTCTCAAACGTATCCATAATTTTTGATGCTCCATGCTTGTTTTTACACCATTTGCTTAGTGTTTCCTTACACTTCGTGGCATTTTTTATGTATTTTACAGAACTAACCTATTAACGAGATGCCACAGTGCCAGTTCCCTGTTTTTTGCTGTTTTTGTGTTTCAGAAAAGTTACACAGAAAATATTCTCAGAATTGGACGAAACAAAAGCCGAACATCTAGAAATTTACCGAAGCTTCCAGAGAACCGAAGAGGAGACGGAAAGGAGCCAGGAGGCGGCCTCACCACCAGGGGGCGCGGCCTAGGGCCTGGCCGCGCCGCCCTATGGTGAGGGCCACCTGTTCCACTTCTGACGCTGCCCCTTCGCCTATAAAGACCCCCCGACGGGAAAAACCTAAATACCGAATCACTTTTCCAGAATACATCGCGATCCGACACCGCCGTCGACCCGAGATCGGGAGGGTCCAGAAGCTCTTCCCGGCACCATACCGGAGAGGGGAATCGCCACCGGAGGTCTTCTTCATCGCCATGCTTGCCTCCAGCGCGATGAGTGAGTAGTCTAACTTGGACTATGGGTCCATAGCAGTAGCTAGTTGGTTATCTTTGTTGTGGCGGTGTGTGATAGTGTAAATCACCGTCCAGTTGGGAACCCCAAGAGGAAGGTTTGATGAGTACAGCAGCGAGTTTTTCCTCAGTAAGAAACCAAGGTTTAATCATATCCAGGAAAAAGCCAAACTCCAGAAGGTGATGCCTGCTAGCTTTGCGACAGCTCCGGACAATTTATATGGCGCCTCGTCCAAGCTTTGCTTTGCGAGCAGCAACGTGGAACCTGCACACAACACAACCAAATAATTTGCTGCCAACTTACGATGAGGTTGTCAATCTCACCAATTTGCTTGAAACAAAGGGTATGAGTGTATCGAGTGGAAAGTGATAATAGTATGCGAGTAAAGTAAACAGTGCGAGTAAAGTAAACAGGTGATAGCAATATAGAGGAAATAGGACCGGGGTCCATAGTTCACTAGTGGTGTCTCTCCATAAGATAAAATAACACATGCTGGGTAAACAAATTACAGTTGGGCAATTGATAGAATAAAGACAACGTGCATATGTCGAGAGGATCACTATGAGATTTACTCTAGGCATTACAACAAAATACAGAGACCGTCATCCAACTGCATCTATGACTAATAATCCACTTGTGGCAAATCAATCCGAGAACTCCACAAGTATTAAGTTGCGAACAACAGATAACTGCATTAAGCAAAGTGTGTAATGTAAACAAAGCATATGCCCTTGAGCATATGAATGTTGTTTTCTCCCTAATGGCAACATCACATCTACAACCTTAGAGGTTTCTGTCACTCCCCCAGATTAAATAGAGGCATGAACCCACTATCGAGCATAAATACCCCCTCTTGGAGTCACTAGCAACTACTCGGCCAGGATAGCTACTAACAACGGAGAGCATGCAAGATCATAAACAACATAGAGATAACATAAGATAAAATTTAGTACATCAACTCAATCATAACACCAATATTCATCGGATCCCAACAAACACAACATGTAAATTTACATAAAGGTAGTCTCGATCATGTAGGGCAGCTCACGAGATCTAAACATGAAGCACATGGTGGAGAAGACAACCAACTAGCTACTGCTATGGACCCATAGTCCAAGGTAGACTACTCACTCATCGCGTCGGAGGCAAGCATGGCGATGAAGAAGACCTCCGGTGGTGATTCCCCTCTCCAGCAGGGTGCCAGGAAGAGCTTCTGGACCCTCCCGATCTCGGGTCGACGGCGGCGGCGGATCGCGATGTATTCTGGAAAAGTGATCGGGTGTTTAGGTTTTTCCCATCGGGGGGTCCTTATAGGCAAAGGGGCAGCGTTAGAAGTGGACCTGGGGGCCCACACCACAGGCCGTCGCGGGCCAGGGGCAGGCCGCGCCCCCTTGTGGTGTGGCCGCCCTGTGGCTCCTTTCCGTCTCCTCTTCGGCTCTCTGGAAGCTTCGGTAAATATCTGGACGTCTGGCTTTTGTTTCGTCCAATTCCGAGAATATTTCCTGTGTAACTTTTCTGAAACACAAAAACAGCAGAAAACAGGGAACTGGCACTGTGGCATCTCGTTAATAGGTTAGTTCTGGAAAATGCATAAAAATGCCACGAAGTGTAACAAAACACTAAGCAAATGGTGTAAAAACAAGCATGGAGCATCAAAAATTATAGATACGTTAGAGACGTATCAGCATCCCCAAGCTTAACTCCTACTCGTCCTCGAGTAGGTAAGTGATAACAAAAGAAATAGTTTTTGAGGTGACATGCACCTACACAATCTTGATCATCTATGTAAACGTTGTGCGCTGGGATCAAAAGAACTTAAAACATGGGCATGAAAGATATAATCTTGATAGAAGCAACTTAGCAACCATGTTATAACATGAAAATGAACACAAATGAAAGATCATGAAAATGAAACAATGAAAGTCAAACGTGTGTTCTAATCATATGGAAAAACATACAAATGGTTTTCAGCACGTCCTTCATGAGAGAGCAAAACATAAATGCATAGGACACCTTCAAGTTTAAGAGGGCTACTAGATACAAATAATTTAAGAATAAGTGAAACCAACATCATGAATCAATCAATGAAAACTTTGGGACAATGCACATTATACTCAGAATGACTACTATGCTCTCTTAGACGGTGCATAAAGGTAGAAGGTGGTGACTCAACATAAAAAGTAAAAGAAAGGCCCTTCGCGGAGGGAAGCAGTGATTAAACATGTGCTAGAGCTTTTCATTTGTAAAACAGAGATAAAAATTGGGTTTTGAGAGGTAGTTGTTTCATGTCAACGACTGGCAATGGGGTCTTACTATCTTCCATAATAAACAAGTGAGAGCGGTTCCGAGTTCTTTGAAAATTTGGCACATTAGTGCTCTTTTATAAAGCTTTGGCACTCCTCCCCACCTTTTTTCCTTTCTCAAACCAAGGCTAACCGATTCCATCTGGTGCCCACCAACATTCACATACCATGGAGGAGTGCCCTTTTTATAAGAATTAGATTGCAATGGTCTGACCAGCTCTCATGCAAAATTAATGACGAGCAGATGAAGCTGCCTAGTCGCGGCGTACTTAATTTAATATGGAAGATAGCAATTCCGACCACTACGTCCCCATGAGCTAGAAATAGTGGCACAAAACGAGAAGTAGTTGAAAGTTTTGAAAGGTAGCACATGAAAATTTACTTGGAATGGCTTAGAAATACCATGCATAGGAATTTATAGTGGACACAATGGCGAACTTGGTTTTTAGGAGTTGGATGCACGAGTAGAGCTCATACTCAGTACAAGATGAGGGCTAGCAAAAGACTGGGAGCGACCAACTAAGAGAGCAATAACAACCATAATCATGCATAGCGACAAAGCAACATTAAAAGAAGCATAAGATAGCATCAAAAGTCAAAAACTAAATGATCATAGAGGCAATGGCGACTTTGTATGAGTCAAACATATGTGAGCATGCGCCAAGTCAACCCAAATAAAGCATCAAAGGAGAAAACCAAAATAATGCTTCCAAATAATTAAAACAACGCATGATTTTTTCAAAGGCTCATTAAGCAATCTCAGTCATTTGAGACAAGTCATGCTACAGCAAAACCACTAAGCGTACTATCAAAAATACATTAAGCACGACATGCAAAAGCCTAGGCCGCAGTCTACACAAGCTCCTTCTTGTACCACTTTTTTGCATAAAACTTTTTCTCTTTTCCAACACCATTCGAACTTTTTTGAAACAACTCTTTTGATGAAAACCAACATGTACCAGAGGTCAAAATACACCTTGATGCAAAGATATAACAAGATCTGAACACAAATCAAGGCGAAAATCGAAAGCTAAATGCAGTTCTAGAAAAAGAGAACACTCGTTGAAACAATAAGAGTGAAAAATGGAATGTTCTTTGCAAATGAAAAGCAAGGCAACTTCTCCAAAATAAATTTGTTGGGGTCCAACCATTTATTGCAGCAAACAAAACTAAACTAAACTGAAAACTAAAAACAACTGACGCTCCAAGAAAAACGCATAATGCATGAAGCAATAAAAATATAGTGTGTTGAAAGGTGACCTGATTTTTGCCGATGAAGACGGGGTGCCTCAGGGGCATCCCCAAGCTTTGACGCTTGTACCTCTTGGATATTTTTTGGAGTGACATGGACATCCCCAAGCTTGAGCTTTTGTCCATTCTTCAACTCATCTCATCATTCTCCAATCCCTACACTTGAAAACTTCCTTCATACAAAACTAAACACAAATCTATTAGCAACATTAGTGTAAGCATAACAATGAATCAACCCTTTTTGCTTCAGGTTTCAACTCAAAACCACCACATATAAAGCATATACTACTGTAGCAACTTCCCCAAAAGTTCTGTGATCAAAAGAACTCAAAAAGAAAGCGATAGAGCGGCAAACACAAATATTGGCAGAAATCTGTCAAAACAGAACAGCTGACAAAGGTCAAATTTTTAGAGGGTTTTCTGTTGCTCAAATAAAAAAGTGTTCAACTAATGAAAGTTTGGATATAACCTGGGGCATATGCACAAAAAATCGCAGGTCCAAAAGATATAGAGAGAATTTTCACGAATGTTTACGGTGCAGCACCGAAAACTGTTTCAGGACAGCAACATCCCCAAATCTTACCTCACTCAAATTAGAGGCTTCTCTTGGCACAACAACGAAATAAAAATGATAAGGAGAGGTTATTACAGTAGTAATAACTTCCAAGACTCAAATAAAAGAAAAAGAACTGAAAGTAAAAACATTGGGTTATCTCCCAAGAGTGCTTTTCTTTAACCTCTTTGAGCTAGGCGCAGAAAGTGCGAATCAAGTAATATCAAGTGATGAAGCATCAAGCTCATAATTTGCTCTAAGAATAGAGTCAAAAAGTAATTTCTTCCTCTTTCTAGGGAAGTGTTCCATACCTTTCTTGAGTGGGAATTGATATTTGATGGTGCCTTCCCTCATATCAATGATGGCACCTACAGTTCGAAGAAAGGGTCTTCCCAAAATAATAGGACATGAAGCATTGCATTCAACATCCATGACAAGAAAATCAACGGGAACAAGGTTATTGTTAACCATAATAAGAACATCATTAATCCTTCCCAAAGGTTTCTTCTTAGCAACATCAGCAATAGGAACATCATAATAACACTTTTCAAGCGGTGGTAAATCAAGCATGTCATAAATTTTTCTAGGCATAATAGAAATACTAGCACCTAGATCACATAAAGCATGGCAATCAAAACCATTAACATGCATATCAATGATGGGTTCCCAACCATCTTTTAACTTCTTGGGAATAGAAGCTTTTTGCTTCAACTTTTCATCCCTAATTTTCATGAGAGCATTGGTAATATGCTTAGTAAAAGCAACATTTAAAGAACTAGCATTGGGAGTCAAAGCAAGCTTTTGCAAGAACAAAATAACTTCAGATATATTGCATCCATCAACATCAAAATCATTAAAGGAAATAGAGCTATCATCTCCTACACTCCGAAAAATTTCAGCACTCTTTTGAGAAAAAGTTTTTGCTGTTTTAGGCTTTTTGACACTAGGAGTAGGAGTTTTCTCTACACCAATCAAAGTAAGAGGATTGATAGCATTTGGAATAACATCATTAGAGGTAGTAATGGTACATACCTTCATATTTCTAGCCATCTCATCTTCTCTTTCCCACCTAGCATGCAATTCTGCTAGCATCCTAACATTTTCATCAATTCTAACTTGGATAGCATTAGCAGTAGCAAAAGGATTGTTCTCTTTCACCTCATTAGGCAACACTTTTAATTTCATAAGTTCAACATCATGAGCAAGGCTATCAACTTTAGAATCAAGAATATCAATTTTGCCTAACTTTTCCTCAACAGACTTGTTAAAAGCACTTTGCTTACCGATGAAGTCCTTGAGCATTACCTCAAGCTCGGAGGGCGCAGCCCTAGTGTTGTTGGAGGAATTACCATAAGAGTTACCATAACCATTACCATTGATAGAAGGATACGGCCTATAATTGTTACTAGCAAAATTGTTCCTATAAGCATTGTTGTTAAAATTATTATTTCTAATGAAGTTTACATCAACATGCTCTTCTTGAGCAACCAAAGCGGCCAAAGGAACATTATTAGGATCTACATGAGTCCTATCATTAGAAAGCATAAGAATAATAGCATCAATCTTATCACTCAAGGAAGAGGTTTCCTCAACAGAATTTACCTTCTTACCTTGTGGAGCTCTCTCGGTGTGCCATTCAGAGTAATTTACCATCATATTGTCGAGAAGCTTTGTTGCGGCGCCCAAGGTAAGGGACATAAAAGTGCCTCCAGCAGCTGAATCCAATAGGTTCCTTGAAGAAAAATTCAGTCCTGCATAAAAAGTTTGAACAATCATCCAAGTAGTCAGTCCATGAGTGGGACAATTCTTTATCATAGATTTCATTCTTTCCCAAGCTTGAGCAACATGTTCATTATCAAACTGACCAAACTTCATAATATTGCTACGCAAAGCTATAATATTAGTAGGAGGATAGTATCTACCAATAAAAGCATCCTTACACTTCGCCCATGAATCAATACTATTTTTAGGCAAAGACAGCAACCAATCCTTAGCTTTTCCTCTCAAAGAAAAAGGTAACAACTTAAGCTTAATAATATCACCATCAACATTCTCATACTTTTGCATCTCACATAGCTCAACAAAATTGTTGAGATGAGCTGCAGCATCATCAGCACTAGCACCAGAAAATTGCTCTTTCATAACAAGGTTCAACAAAGCAGGCTTAATCTCATAAAAATTTGCAGCAGGAGGAGGTGGCGCAATAGGAGTGTAGATAAAATCACTATTATTCGTGCTAGTGAAGTCACACAACTTGGTGTTTTCAGGAGTAGCCATTCTAGCAAAACTAAAAGCAGACAAGTAAAAACAACTATAAAGGAAACTAATTTTTTTGTGTTTTTGATAAACTGATGCAAGTAAAAATAAAGTAAAGCAAAACTTAAAACAAAGTAAAGGATGTGCGTGCGAAACTCCCCTTGCAGAAGTCTTCTTTTTCCATGGCAACGGCGCCAGAAAAATCTTTGCTGTGGCGGTGTGTGATAGTGTAAATCACCGTCCAGTTGGGAACCCCAAGAAGAAGGTTTGATGAGTACAGCAGCGAGTTTTCCCTCAGTAAGAAACCAAGGTTTAATCGTATCCAGGAAAAAGCCAAACTCCAGAAGGTGATGCCCGCTAGCTTCGCGACAGCTCCGGACAATTTATATGGCGCCTCGTCCAAGCTTTAATTTGCGAGCGGTGATGGCTGGCTTGTAGTTGATGATGATTATAGCCAGGCAGTTGGGAACCCCAAGAGGAAGGCGTGATGAGCACAGCAGCAAGTTTTTCCCTCAGTTAGAAACCAAGGTTTATCGATCAGGAGAGGAGAGACAAACGACTGAAGGTGATGCTTGCAAGCTTCGCGACAGCTCCGGACAATTTATAGGGCGCCTCGTCCAAGCTTTGCTTTGCGAGCAGCAACGTGGAACCTGCACACAACACAACCAAGTACTTTGTTCCCAACTTGCGATGAGGTTGTCAATCTCACCGGTTTGCTTGAAACAAAGGGTATGAGCGTATCGAGTGGAAAACAGTAGAAGTATGCGAGTAAAGTAAATAGTGTGAGTAAAGTAAACAGGTGATAGCAATAGGACCGGGGTCCACAGTTCACTAGTGGTCTCTCCATAAGATAAATAGCACATGCTGGGTAAACAAATTACAGTTGGGCAATTGATAGAATAAAGATAACGTGATATGTCAAGAAGATCACTATGCGATTTACTCTGGGCATTACAACAAAATACATAGACCGCCATCCAACTGCATCTATGACTAATAATCCACTCTCAGGGATATCATCCGAACACCCCATGAGTATTAAGTTGCGAACAACAGATAATTGCATTAAGCAAAGTGTGTAATGTAAACAAAGCATATGCCCTCGAGCATATGAATGTTGTTTTCTCCCTAGTGGCAACAACACATCTACAACCTTAGAGGTTTATGTCACTCCCCCAGATTAAATAGAGGCATGAACCCAACTATCGAGCATAAATACCCCCTCTTGGAGTTACTAGCAACTACTCGGTCAAGATAGCTACTAACAACGGAGAGCATGCAAGATCATAAACAACATAGAGATAACATAAGATATATTTTAGTATAGCAACTCAATCATAACACCAATATTCATCGGATCCCAACAAACCAAACATGTAGAATTACATAACGGTGATCTCAATCATGTAGGGCAGCTCATGAGATCTAAACATGAAGCACATGGTGGAGGAGACAACCATCTAGCTACTGCTATGGACCCATAGTCCAAGGTAGACTACTCACTCATCGCTCCGGAGGCAAGCATGACGATGAAGAAGACCTCCGGTGGCGATTCCCCTCTCCTGCAGGGTGCCGGGAAGAGCTTCTGGACCCTCCCGATCTCAGGTCGACGACGGCGGCGGATCGCGATGTGTTTCTAGAAAATTGACCGGGTCCTTAGGTTTTTCCCATCGGGGGGTCTTTATAGGCGAAGGGGCATTGTCAGAAGTGGACCCAGGCATCCTCACACATAGGGGGCATGGCTAGGGGCTGGGCCGCGCCGCCCTGGTGTGTGGGGCCCTCGTGGCCCCACTCCGTGTCCTCTTCGGTTCTCTGGAAGCTCCGGTGGATTTCTGGATGTTTGGCCTTTATTTCATCCAATTCCGAGAATATTTCCGGTGTAGCTTTTCTGAAACACAAAAACAGCATAAAACAGGGAACTGGCACTGTGGCGACTTGTTAATAGGTTAGTTCCGGAAAATGCATAAAAGTGCCACGAAGTGTAATGAAACATTAGGCAAATGGTGTAAAAATAAGCATGGAGCATCAAAAATTATAGATACGTTGGAGACGTATCAAGCATCCCCAAGCTTAACTCCTGCTCATCCTCGAGTAGGTAAGTGATAACAAAAGAAATAATTTTTGAGGTGACATGCACCTACACAATCTTGATCACATATGTAAGCGTTGTGAGCTGGGATCATAAGAACTTAAAACATGGGCATGAAAGATATAGTCTTGACAATATAAACTTAGCAACCATGTTATAAACATGCAAATGAACACAAACAAAAGATCATGAAAATGAAACAATGAAAGTCAAACGTGTGTTCAAATCATAAGGAAAAACAAACAAATGGTTTTCAGCTTGTCCTTTATAGAGAGCAAAACATAAATGCATAGGACACCTTCAAGTTTAAAAGGGCGACTAGATACAAATAATTTGAGAACAAGTGAAACCAACAATATGAATCAATCAATGAAAACTTTGGGACAATGCACATTATACTAAGAATGACAACTATGCTCTCTTAGTGGTGCATAAAGATAGAAGGTGATGACTCAACATAAAAGTAAAAGAAAGGCCCTTCGCGGAGGGAAGCAGTGATTGCAAGTTTTATAACCTTCAAAAATTATGGTACTTACCGGCTTTGAGCTCTCATTGCCCCCATCATAAGCATCTTGAATGGTTAAAGTTAATGCGAGAACAATTATAATGCATATGCTTGACAAATCATAAGTTGAAAACCTTGTGTCCCGTGAATACGAGTACCCAAACCTCATGCTACTCTACTTAGAGTCCCAAGCAAGGCTCTTGTCATTGTAAGTATATATGTATCATCGAGAACCGCCAACGGGGTACCTCCGTGCCTGATGACATGGAACAAGCCCACATCAAAATGACAGGACAAGCAGACAATGAACACCTCGACATCTCTTTTATTTACCATTTGTTTAGCTTTTTATTTTGAGATGCATCGTTGAATGTCCACTATGGGTATGCTGCAAATTTTCACCATGAATTATGCATAGCTTAGATTGGCGGCCCAGGCGTTTTCCTAACACATATACAAACTCCATGACCCCTACAAGATTCCCAATTCATTTCACACCGCGGGCATCCATAAACAAAAGATCACAATATCAACTCAAATAAGAAGTGTAACGTTGAAAGCTTGCCCCATGACAGCATGGTTGGGCTAGTATCCAACTTACAACTTGCAAGCATAAGAACTCAACATAAGAGACCACAATGTCAAATTTTAAGAACAAGAAAAAGTAAAGTGTGCCTTCCGGTTTGTGAGAGCTTTACTGACCAATTTTCGCATAACACTGGTAAGAGTTTAATTTGAAGAGTAAATAAAAGTAAGTCAAATTTACTTGGAATAACAAATTGCTAATAGGTATGTATGGTGGAAACTTTGGCAAACTTGGTTTTTAGGAGTTGGATGCACGAGTAGAGCTCATACTCAGTACAAGGCGAGGGCTAGCAAAAGACTGGGAGCGACCAACTAAGAGAGCAATAATGGCCATAATCATGCAAAGCGACAAAGCGACATTAAAAGAAGCATAATATGGCATCAAAAGTCAAAAAATAAATGATCATAGAGGCTATTGGTGACTTTGTAAGAGTCTAACATGTGTGAGCATGCGCCAAGTCAACCTAAATAAAGCATCAAGGAGAAAACCAAAATAATGCTTCCAAACGATAAAAACAACGCATGATTTTTTCAAAGGCTCATTAAGCAATCTCAGTTATTTGAGACAAGTCATGCTACAGCAAAACCACTAAGCATACTATCAAAAAGACATCAAGCATGACATGAAAAAGCCTAAGCCGCAGTCCACACAAGCTCCTTCTTGTACCACTCTTTTGCATAAAGCTTTTTCTCTTTTCCAACACCATTCAACTTTTTTAATCCAACTCTTTTGAGGAAAACCAACATGGTCCAGAGGCAAAAATACACCTTGATAAGTAAATATAATAAGATCTGAATGCAAATCAAGGCAAAAACGAAAACCAAAAGCAGTAGCAGAAAAAGAAGAACACTCGGTTTTTGATAAGAGTGAAAACTAGAGCGTTCTTGGCAAATGAAAAGCAAGGCAACTTCTCCAAAAGAAATTTGTTGGCGTCCAACCATTTATTACAGCAAACAAAACTAAACTAATAATGAAAACTAAAACAACTGACGCTCCAAGAAAAATGCATAGTGCATGAAGCAATAAAAATATAGTGTCTTGAAAGGTGACCTGATTTTTGCCGATGAAGAAGGGGTGCCTCGGGGGCATCCCCAAGCTTTGACGCTTGTACTTCTTGGATATTTCTTGGGGTGATGCATGGGAATCCCCAAGCTTGATCTTTTGTCCATTCTTCAACTCATCTCATCATTCTCCAATCCCTACACTTGAAAACTTCCTTCATACAAAACTAAACACAAATCAACCTTTTTTGCTTCAGGTTTCAACCCAAAACCACCACATATAAAGTATATACTACTGTATCAACTTCCCCAAAAGTTCCGTGATCAAAAGAACTCAAAAAGAAAGCGATAAAGCGGCAAACACAAATATTGGCAGAAATCTGTCAAAACAGAACAGCTGACAAAGGTCGAATTTTTAAGGGGTTTTCTGTTGCTCAAATCAAAAAGTGTTCAACTAATGAAAGTTTGAATATAACCTGGGGCATATGAACAAGAAATCTCAGGTCCAAAAGATATACAGATAATTTTTACAAATTTTCACGGTGCAGCACCGAAAACAGTTTCAGGACAGCAACATCCCCAAATCTTTACCTCACTTAAATTAGAGGCTTCTCTTGGCACAACAATGAAATAAAAATGATAAGAAGAGGTCATTACAGTAGTAATAACTTCCAAGACTCAAATAAAAGAAAAAGTACTGAAAAGAAAACATTGGGTTATCTCCCAAGAGTGCTTTTCTTTAACGCCTTTGAGCTAGGCGCAGAAAATTGCGAATCAAGTATTTTTAGAAGAAGCATTAAGATCAACTGCAGAGGTCTTGTCAATAAGGCATTGTATTTCATCCACATAAGTTTTTGAAGACCCTTTGTGATCACGCTTTGGTTCACTCAAATCACTAAAAAGATTTTTGGGACAGATCCAATCAAAATTATTTTCAAAAGCTTCATACAATCCCAAGAGTTTGCTAGGTATAGGTATCTCGGTTCCCTCATTGTTTGTACTAATAACCTTTATAGGTGAACCCAGCTTATTAAAGTGCTTAAGAACTTTCCTAGCTTCAATGGCAACATCTTTAAATTCTAAGCGCAAAGTTTCCAAAATAAAAGCTTTCTTTTCAGGATCTTCAATTTCATGAAGCTTTATGAACATGTGTTGCATAAAAGGATTAAGGCTAGCAAACCTAGCTTCCAACATGTGAATTAAATAAGCAGAAGCAACTTTAATACTAGGAGCTAGCTCAACCAAAGACTTTTCCTCAACTTCCTTATGCATACTAATGTGATTAAAGAACTCCTCAATGTTATCTTTCCCAATAATTGAACCACTACCTACTGAGAGGTCCTCCAAAACATACTTAGGGAACAACATAATGACTAGAAATAAAGAAATAACAACTACCAAGGATTCTAATTTTTTTGGGTTTTTGATATAACGATGCAAGTAAAACTAAATAAAGTAAAGCAAAACTTAAAACAAAGTAAAGGATGTGCGTGCGAAAAACTCCCCTTGCAGAGGTCTTCTACTTCCTCCCCGGCAACGGCGCCAGAAAAAGGCTTGATGGCTGGCTTGTAGTTGATGATGATTATAGCCAGGTAGTTGGGAACCCCAAGTGGAAGGCGTGATGAGCATAGCAGCAAGTTTTTCCCTCAGTTAGAAACCAAGGTTTATCGATCAGGAGAGGAGAGACAAACGACTGAAGGTGATGCTTGCAAGCTTCGCGATAGCTCTGGACAATTTATAGGGCGCCTCATCCAAGCTTTGCTTTGTGAGCAGCAACGTGGAACCTGCGCACAACACAACCAAGTACTTTGTTCCCAACTTGCGATGAGGTTGTCAATCTCACCGGTTTGCTTGAAACAAAGGGTATGAGCGTATCGAGTGGAAAACAGTAGAAGTATGCGAGTAAAGTAAACAGTGTGAGTAAAGTAAACAGGTGATAGCAATATGATGGAAATAGGACCGGGGTCCACAGTTCACTAGTGGTGTCTCTCCATAAGATAAATAGCACATGCTGGGTAAACAAATTACAGTTGGGCAATTGATAGAATAAAGATAACGTGATATGTCAAGAAGATCACTATGCGATTTACTCTGGGCATTACAACAAAATACATAGACCGCCATCCAACTGCATCTATGACTAATAATCCACTCTCGGGGATATCATCCGAACACCCCATGAGTATTAAGTTGCGAACAACAGATAATTGCATTAAGCAAAGTGTGTAATGTAAACAAAGCATATGCCCTCGAGCATATGAATGTTGTTTTCTCCCTAGTGGCAACAACACATCTACAACCTTAGAGGTTTCTGTCACTCCCCCAGATTAAATAGAGGCATGAACCCAACTATCGAGCATAAATACCCCCTCTTGGAGTTACTAGCAACTACTCGGCCAAGATAGCTACTAACAACGGAGAGCATGCAAGATCATAAACAACATAGAGATAACATAAGATATATTTCAGTATAGCAACTCAATCATAACACCAATATTCATCGGATCCCAACAAACCAAATATGTAGAATTACATAACGGTGATCTCAATCATGTAGGGCAGCTCATGAGATCTAAACATGAAGCACATGGTGGAGGAGACAACCATCTAGCTACTGATATGGCCCCATAGTCCAAGGTAGACTACTCATTCATCGCTCCGGAGGCAAGCATGGCGATGAAGAAGACCTTCGGTGGCGATTCCCCTCTCCGGCAGGGTGCCGGGAAGAGCTTCTGGACCCTCCCGATCTCGGGTCGACGATGGCGGCGGATCGCGATGTGTTTATGGAAAATTGATTGGGTCCTTAGGTTTTTCCTGTCGGGGGGTCTTTATAGGCGAAGGGGCATCGTCAGAAGTGGACCAAGGCGTCCTCACACATAGGGGGCACGGCCAGGGGCTGGGGCGCACCGCCCTGGTGTGTGAGGCCCTCGTGGCCCCACTCCGTCTCCTCTTCGGTTCTCTGGATGCTCCGGTTGATTTCTGGATGTTTGGCCTTTGTTTCGTCCAATTCCGAGAATATTTCCTGTGTAGCTTTTCTGAAACACAAAAACAGCATAAAACAGGGAACTGGCACTGTGGCGACTTGTTAATAGGTTGGTTCTGGAAAATGCATAAAAGTGCCACGAAGTGTAACGAAACATTAGGCAAATGGTGTAAAAACAAGCATGGAGCATCAAAAATTATAGATACGTTGGAGACGTATCAAGCGGCAATGTGGAACCTGCACACAACACAACCAAATACTTTGCTCCCAACTTATGATGAGGTTGTCAATCTCACCGGTTTGCTTGAAACAAAGGGTATGAGTGTATCGAGTGGAAAGTGATAATAGTATGCGAGTAAAGTAAACAGTGCGAGTAAAGTAAATAGGTGATAGCAATATAGAGGAAATAGGACCAGGGTCCACAGTTCACTAGTGGTGTCTCTCCATAAGATAAAATAACACATGCTGGGTAAACAAATTACAGTTGGGCAATTGATAGAATAAAGACAACGTGCATATGTCGAGAGGATCACTATGAGATTTACTCTGGGCATTACAACAAAATACATAGACCGTCATCCAAATGCATCTATGACTAATAATCCACTTGTGGCGAATCAATCCGAGAACTCCACAAGTATTAAGTTGCGAACAACAGATAACTGCATTAAGCAAAGTGTGTAATATAAACAAAGCATATGCCCTTGAGCATATGAATGTTGTTTTCTCCCTAATGGCAACAGCACATTTACAACCTTAGAGGTTTCTGTCACACCCCCAGATTAAATAGAGGCATGAACCCACTATCGAGCATAAATACCCCCTCTTGGAGTCACTAGAAACTACTCGGCCAAGATAGCTACTAACAACGGAGAGCATGCAAGATCATAAACAACATAGAGATAACATAAGATAAAATTTAGTACATCAACTCAATCATAACACCAATATTCATCGGATCCCAACAAACACAACATGTAGATTTACATAAAGGAAGTCTCGATCATGTAGGACAGCTCACGAGATCTAAACATGAAGCACATGGTGGAGAAGACAACCAACTAGCTACTGCTATGGACCCATAGTTCAAGGTAGACTACTCACTCATCACGCCGGAGGCAAGCATGGCGATGAAGAAGACCTCCGGTGGCGATTCCCCTCTCCGGCAGGGTGCCGGGAAGAGCTTCTGGACCCTCCCGATCTTGGGTCGACGGCGGCGGCGGATCGCGGTGTATTCTGGAAAAGTGATCGGGTGTTTAGGTTTTTCCCGTCGGGGGGTCCTTATAGGCGAAGGGGCAGCGTCAGAAGTGGACCAGGGGGCCCACACCACAGGCCAGCGCGGGCCAGGGGTAGGCCATGCCCCCTGGTGGTGTGGCTGCCCTGTGGCTCCTTTCCGTCTCCTCTTTGGCTCTCTGGAAGCTTCGATAAATATCTGGACGTCTGGCTTTTGTTTCGTCCAATTCTGAGAATATTTCCTGTGTAATTTTTCTGAAACACAAAAACAGCAAAAAATAGGGAACTGGCACTGTGGCATCTCGTTAATAGGTTAGTTCCGGAAAATGCATAAAAATGCCACGAAGTGTAACGAAACACTAAGCAAATCGTGTAAAAACAAGCATGGAGCATCAAAAATTATAGATACGTTAGAGACGTATCAGTCTTCTCCATCATGTGCTTCATGTTTAGATCTCGTGAGCTGCCTTACATGATCGAGATCACCGTTATGTAATTCTACATGTTGTGTTTGTTGGGATCCGATGAATATTGGTATTATGATTGAGTTGATGTGCTGAATATTATCTTATGTTATCTCTATGTTGTTTATGATCTTGCATGCTCTCCGTTGTTAGTAGCTATCTTGGCCGAGTAGTTGCTAGTGACTCCAAGAGGGGGTATTTATGCTCGATAGTTGGGTTCATGCCTCTATTTAATCTGGGGGAGTGACAGAAACCTCTAAGGTTGTAGATGTGTTGTTGCCACTAGGGAGAAAACAACATTCATGTGCTCAAGGGTATATGCTTTGTTTACATTACACACTTTGCTTAATGCAGTTATCTGTTGTTCGCAACTTAATACTTGTGGAGTTCTCCGATTGATTCGCCACAAGTGGATTATTAGTCATATATGCAGTTGGATGACGGTCTATGTATCTTGTTGTAATGCCCAGAGTAAATCTCATAGTGATCCTCTCGACATATGCACGTTGTCTTTATTCTATCAATTGCCCAACTGTAATTTGTTTACCCAGCATGTGTTATTTTATCTTATGGAGATACACCACTAGTGAACTGTGGACCCCGGTCCTGTTTTCATTATATTGCTATCACCTGTTTACTTTACTCGCACTATTTACTTTACTTGCATACTACTATCACTTTCCACTCGATACGCTTATACCCTTTGTTTCAAGCAAACCGGTGAGATTAACAACCTCATCGTAAGTTGGGAGCAAAGTATTTGGTTATGTTGTGTACAGGTTCCACGTTGTAGCTGGCAAAACAAAGCTTGGACGAGGCGCCCTATAAATTGTCCAGAGCTGTCGCGAAGCTAGCAAGCATCACCTTCAGGAGTATTGGATTTTTTCTACTGGATCGACAAACCTTGGTTTCTTACTGAGGAAAAAACTTGCTGCTATATTCATCATACCTTCCTCTTGGGGTTTCCCAACTGGCCGGTTATTTACTTCATCACCACCGCACCATCTATAGCCATCAGTGGACAAGATCCTTACTGTATGCAGGCGGCTCTTAATCATGCTGCCGAAAGTGCATGGTCGCCGGAATCAACAGGGTAACAAGGTCAACCTCGATGGCGCTATCATCGTCGCAAACTGCTCCGCGCCTCCCTCGCCGAAACTGGCGCTGCTTTCCTTCAGGCACGAACATGTATGTGCTTGAGCAATTTCACAGGCCCGCGCGACTGAGGACCTCATTGCGATTTCATTTCCCTCGAGGACTTAATTGCCCAATTTGTGTCTCTAGCTCCGGCTCCACGTGGCAACACATGGCAGTTTCCTATTGGCCAGGACCAAATTCGTTTTAGGTGTGCAAGTTGTGGTACCACCGGAGTTTTATTTGCAAGTTGTGGTACCAAAATGCAACCCGGATACAAGATGTGATACCAAAAGTGTAATTAGCTCTAATCCGAAACTATGGAGAATGTTGCATGAGCAGTACTTCACCATGTACTTGATTCATGAGAGTTACTCGGTTCCCATGGGTTTTTGAATTTCATAGGAGCAGACGAATTTTGGCTGCAATCCGTTCACCGATGTCTATGATCTATACCAAAACGAGTACAAAGTAGAACACAAAATTCTTTCTAGTTGAGACCAAAAAAATTCTTCCCATTAATTCATCTGTTTTACACAATTTGACAGGACAACACAAAAGGAGAATATATAGAGATATTTGAAAATTTGATGAGCAATTTAAAGTCATATTCTGACGCAATCCATCCTCTCTATTTTTTGACACAATACATTGATGGCCTGCATCATGACATCCGAGCAGCGGTCATGGTGCAACGACCAGCTGATTTGGATGGTGCTTGTGCTCAGGTGGCATTACATGAAGACGCCACTGAAGAACTCCCTTGTGAGCGTGTTAGATATTATCAGTCTAGATCGGTGGGGAGGAATAGCGTCGTCTATCCTAGCAAGCGGCTGCTCCTCCCCCCCCCCCGGGTCGCTCGCGCGAGCGGCTCCGGAGGCCCCCTAGAAAAAACCCTAGAGAACCTAGATCCGTGGCCGCCCTGGCCACTGCCGCCGCCGGCGACGGCGGTGGTGGCGGCGCCCGGTCACCAAAGGCAGAGGGCTAGAAGGCAGACCCCCTCATTGGCCTCTACGCGCGGAGAGGCGATGCTTCGGCGGGTCGCGGGGAGTGGTGGAGTCCTCGCCGGCTAGCGCGGTGGCGCTGCTGGGTAGGTGCTGCGGTGACCCAGGGTGGCTGGAGGTCCGGCTGCCGGGCGCCCACGCGTGCGGGCCAGATCTGGGCCCCCCAGGCCCTGTCGGGTCGCGCGGTGCGGCCATGCTTGGCCAGGCGGAGGGAAGGTGGTGCGGTCGAGCGGCAGAGCGGCGGGGCCATGCTGGCGGTTGGTCAAGGCGGTCGGTGCGAGCGCCGGCTGGCGGTGGCCCGCCCTTGGGCTCGATTGGGCTCGATCTGGGCTAGGGTGGCTGCAGCCGATGCGCTCCTCGTTGCGACGCTGTCGAGCGTGGTTCTGCGGCGGTTCCCAGGGTGGGTCTTGGGCGGCCGCCGCGTGCGCTGGCAGGGGGCCGCGAGCACGTCTTGCTGTTGCCGTCAGTTCTATGCTCGTGCCGTGCAGAGTGCGGCAGCTAGGCTGGCAGTGTGCATCGGGCTGCCGGGTGATGCTTAAGGTCGTATCTGTCTCCCGTCCAAGTTGCTGTCAGGTACCAACCTCTCCTCGGTGGTGTGCCTATCTATGGCTCTGGTCTGCGTTGTTCCGATGGACCGTGGGGTCGATGTTAGGGCTGGGAGAAATCCTGTGCAGATGCAGACAACGGCGACGCCTATGGGCGCCGTCACCTTCTTGAAGGCGTCGTTGAAGCCCTATCTGTTTACCTCCTCCCGAGATCGGGGGAAACCCTAGATCCGGTTGCCGGATCAAGCAGTGGCGGCGTTTCGGTGTCGTCCCCTCCTTCGAGGTATTGCTTAGACTCTCGTGGAGTCCTAAAACGACAGCTAGAGCTTGTGCTGGCCGCTACTCGGAGCTTGGGCCTAAAGGGCGCAATGTACTTTGGTGCCGGTCTTGATGCTTCCTTCAGGTCCTGCAATCCATCCGCCGACTTCTTCTGGCACTATGATGGGCTGCACGTCGATGCGTTCATCCTGGAGTTAGGGTCATGTGCACCCGTTGTGACGCGGTCTTTAGGCTTTGTGTCCCGATCCCGCGCCTTCTTGGTTGGCGGTTTGGGTGAGGTGTGTGTGCTTGCCGTGTGTGTTTGTGTGGGAGTGCGTTGTACGTCTAAAGGCATCATGTGTATGATTTTCGGGTCCGGTTTCCCTCATAAACTGGATCACATTTTCTCCTTAATACAATGACGCGCAGCTCTCCTGCGTGTTCTAAAAAAAAAGATCGGTGGGGAGCTATGGAGTAGATTTAGCAATACAACCAGCTGCAGTTTAGAGACACATGTTGCCTGTTCCTCTTTTCGAAGACAAATGTGGCACTGAATCTGCTCGAGTGTCATCGGACAACAAAGTGTTCAGGATAGGGTCCTAGGCTATTCAAGTAGACTGATTCTTCAAGAGATTTCCAACAAATTATTGCAGAAATTAATCTTGAGTAGGATTGAGCATACACAACATGTTTTGTATTTTTTTCTTGAAGATCTGACCCCCTATAGTTGTTCATATTTGACTCAAGTCTATAAAAAGACACTGCATTCTTCAACCTTGTCTATTGAGTCATAAAGCACAAGTTGGACCAGTTTATTTTTTCAAGCCGTGCGTCCTTATCTTTGTTCTTCTACATGTACTTTCTTCAACTATTTTGTACTCGAACATGGTGAAACTAACCTATGGACTTTCTTCCTTTCAAAAGCATATAAACCTATTAGTCATTTAATTGTATTGTCATCAATAATCCAAAACCCACTAAGAGGAAATTAAACGCACTTTTAAAAAGAATTACAATGATTATTCATGAAAAACATTTTGCCACAATTAAATAAACTTTCAGTTATTTTTTCCAATTGTGTTTTACAGGAATTCATAAACATCTCATGGCGCTACTATAGACAAAGTCTGTCAAAGACTTTAGAAGAGGTGGAAGGTCTCGAATGTTTGGGCTGGGCACTAACTAATTGACCAATGATCGTTGCAGTTGTATTCACAGGAGCCATATTACTTATTAGTATCATTGCACTATGAAGTTATTTTTATTAAGGGGAGATATGTCAAGGGCAAGTGGAGGTCGGCGTCTGATGCCCCCATTCACCTACGCTGCCGGATGTCAGCTGATCCACTATGCATGTGCCCTATGTGGCTTGCGCCTCCTGCTCGTGCGTTTATATTTTCATGTCTTCACCAGGCACCGTGGTTAGGGTCCTTTATATCGTAATCGTCAAAAAGTGTATGGTTCTATGTTATCTGTTTACTATTAACTATGTAGAATCCCTGTCGACCTTGCTGTCTGATCACACTCCCTTCCTCCAAGGTCGGTACAAACATATTTTTTTTATCTGGGGCAAAAAAAAAATTATACTAAAATTGTATACCTTCCTAGTAACATACATAATTCATATCGATTTAGTTATGCTTTACATCCGTGAAGTAGAGTAACAAATAATTGATTTTTTTCGATAAAGAGCGCTTTATTACTTAAAAGTTATTAAGCTTACACCCGGTCTCTGCATAACTAGGATGCACACAGCCCACAACCAAGATGTATCATAAAATACAAAGGCAAAATTACATATCATGGTGAGTAATTGTAATATCGCCTAGCTAGAAGCAGCAATCCGTAAGCTATGCGGTCATCCATGTTGGAAAAAAGTATCCCTCGCCGTAGCTTTCAATCGTGTACAGACCTCCGTATAAAGACCGCGATCCTGCGGATGTTGCAGAGACGACCACAAACGAAGAGTACCAATAGCTCTGTAGATAACCTGCAAAATGGAAGAGTTTTTATCGTTAAACATTTTATCATTTCTATATAGCCATAGTGACCAAATAAAGGCAATCGCTCCCACCCTAATATGCTTTTTAAACCTATTGTCGATTCCATTAAGCCAGTTCCCAAATATAACAAATAATTGATGATATCTTTTAACATTATTACAAATCATGTATTTCACCTCAAACTCAACTTCTAGATCACTTTTAGTGAGAGCATTGTTTACCCCTAGACCACTCTTAGTGAGAGTACTTTTTCAAACGTTGTACTTCCTCTATCCCACAATATAAGACAACTACACTAACAACAAAATACGGAAACCAACTTGTTTTGGGACAAGTACTTCGGGGATAGAAAATTTTGAAATACTTGATAGTTCTATAACTACACAATTGTTACAGCATAGGAGAAAATAAATATGAGAAGCTTTATATATTAATATATTACATAAATAAACTGTACACTTTTGTATATAGCAAGTGGCGGAAGTATGCAGAAGCTTCGAATACTAGGCTGAAGAATACAGAAGCTTCGAATAGTAGTAGGCTGACAAAAAAACACAAATACCAAGTCCCAGCGTATAAACCCAGGCCCCCTACGATACAAAAAATCTTATCCGAATCGCCGGCCAGATGGTCGACACGTGCTCCTATCCAGCCTGGCGCGAGCCCGCGCCTACCCGAAACTTCCAGACCGCCCGGCCGCGACAAGCCCTCCGAAACTTCTCGCTGTTTCCTAAAGCCTCGGCCCCACCGCACCCATCCCGCGGGCCATCCCGCACACAAACCAAATCCACCCCCGACGGGCAATCCCAGCCGTCGCTCCCCCACCAGATCCCCATCCAACGGTCGCCCGTCCCCGCCGGGAGATATCTTTTGCCTGCCGGGTCCACGCGCCGCGGCTTTCTCGGTACGAGTGGTCTGCGTCGTGTCGCAGTCCAGAAATTGATTTATCAAACAGTGCGTTTTCTTTTGTCCAGACCAAATTTTCCCCAGCCCATCTCTTCCTTTTCTCCGGCTTTCTTTCTCCTCCTCCCGTTCGCGTATAAATTTCCTAATCCGTGGACGAAGCTTCCAGAAGGCTTCATCCGTACGTTCCTTTCCCCCAGTGAGGTGGCCTCTCCCGCATCCAGAACCTACTACTACGGCTTTCCCCGGGTCAGATCCGGCCGCCAGGAAGGCTCACCGGCCCGGCCAGATGGCCGCCGACCATGGCGCCGCGGCGGACGGGGCTGGGGCGGAGCCTCCCCCGGCGCCTATGCCGGGGCTGGCGTCCCCCGGGGACGCGGCGGGGCAGAGGTCGCTGCCCACGCCGTTCCTCACCAAGACGTACCAGCTCGTCGACGACCCGGCGGTGGACGACGTGATCTCGTGGGGCGACGACGGGTCCACCTTCGTGGTGTGGCGCCCGGCGGAGTTCGCGCGGGACCTCCTCCCCAAATACTTCAAGCACAACAACTTCTCCAGCTTCGTGCGGCAGCTCAACACCTACGTACGTGCGTTTTGCTTGATGTGCCTTCGTTGGTTTGATTCCTCGGGCTCGGGTCGGGATATGGCTCGGTTTGCCCTTTTTTGGCATGCCCATGTCGCTGATATATTGGATTTTGCTTGGCTGTGACGTGTAGGGATTTAGGAAAATCGTGCCGGACCGGTGGGAGTTCGCCAACGATTGCTTCCGGCGAGGGGAGAAGCGCCTGCTATGCGACATACACCGCCGGAAAGTGGTGCAGTCGGCGGCGGGGCTGGCAGCAGCGGCGGCGGCGGCTGCCGGAGCGGTGACGGTTGCCACGGCGGCGATCCCGATGGCGGTGCCGGTGACGCGGTCGGGGTCTCCGGAGATTGAGCCGCAGCACTCCTCCGAGGAGCAGGTCCTGTCGTCCAACTCCGGGTCCGCGGAGGAGCTCCCGCTGGCGCCGGCCGGATCCGGCTCCGGCCACGGCGGGTCCTCGTCCGGCGACGTGGGCGACGAGAACGAGCGGCTGCGGCGGGACAACGCCCGGCTGAACCGCGAGCTTGGGCAGATGAAGAAGCTCTGCAACAACATCGTGAGCCTCATGTCAAAGTTCGCCTCCAGCCAGCAGCTGGACGGCTCCGCGTCGCTGTCCTCCGTGGTGAACTGCTCGGGCGAGTCCGCGCTGGCGCCCCCGCCGCAGCTCCCCACGGCGATACTGGACCTAATGCCCTCGTGCTCGGCGCTGGCCACCGCGGCCGGCCTCGCCGTCGACGGCGAGCACGAGCACGACCCGAACGCGCGGCTGTTCGGCGTCTCCATCGGGCTCAAAAGACCTCGTGACGACGAGGACGAGGACGCCGGCCGCGAGGATCATCCGATGGAGGACGGGGAGGCCGACGGCGGGGACGTGAAATCGGAGGCGGCGGATCGGCGCCCCAACGGCGGCAGCACGGAGCCGTCGCCGGACCAGCACTCGTGGCCGATATACCGGCCCAAGCCCATGTACCGGGCCTGCAACGGGCAGGCCGGGTCCGGGTCCGGGTCGGACCATGACAGGTCCAACTCAAGGTGAGCTGCCCACAGTGCAGAAGCTTCGAGGCTTCCAGCGCCAACTAATTATTAATTAATCAAATCAATCAAGCACCAAAATAATAGTACAAGCATCAGAGACAAGATAGAGTCTTGAACTGCTTTACTAGCTAGCTCGCCGGGAACTTCTCCCCTCTATATGTAATTGTGATGTAATCTACCTATTTCATTTTCCTGTAAGATGTGGGTGTACCTTTAAGATTACCATTGTTGTAGAGTGCGCCTTGGAAATGAGAAATGCATTTCCAGGATCTGTACATACCTTTCCGGAAAGAGGAGATAGTATTAGCAGCAAAAACACGATACGCTAGTACAAATCTGCAGTTGTTAGTCTTGGAATTGCGTGTTTACCTGAAAATCCACCCGTGTGAAACGTGCACGACATATGCAAGCAGCTGCGCTCGCGTAGCCGTGTTCAGACGGGTCAATTCAGATGGTGGTAGACTGTTCCAAAGAAGAAGGTCTAGATGGTGCATGGAGCATTTGGTTTGGCGCCGGGGGCACGTAATCCAGTGTAGACGTCACATTGGGCGGTACTCGCTAGAAGGATCGCGAGGAATGCGCTTTGTTCGGTCTGGGCATGGGGCATTGGGGGCAAGATGGGGACGCGTCGTCCAATAGCTGCGAGTCAGGTGAAGGAACGTGCGCTGCCTTTTGGCGGTCTTGTTCTCTTTTGTTTATTGCCGTCTTCTCCAGTTTTCTCAAGGTGTAGATCTCCACGTCGGGGGAACAGCTGGTGCGTCGCTACTCGCGGTGGAGTCCGCTCGGGATCTCTAGAGAAATATCTCCCATGCTTTGGGCCCCACGGCACCTCGCCGTTTTTGACTTCTTCGTTCCATAGTGGGGCACAAGGTTCTTCTGGGCTATATGGCGGCATCCGCACGGGAACTTACTAGAAACACTGTTTTTTTTTTTTTGAAACCAGAAAACTGTTATCAATGTCAAACACATCAGGATTACAGGCCGGTCTCGCTACAATATACAGTATTCTAAAGCTGTTTGCCAAAATTCTATCTAACAGGTTACAAGCAAAATTTAAACAGCTAGTGGATCTCATGCAGTCCAGGTTCATTGAAGGGAGATCCATCATTGAGAATTTTGGGATGGCTATGCAAATGGTGCAATGCGCCCACACGACTAAAAGGCCAGTAATGGTGCTAAAATTAGATTTTTAGAAAGCTTTGAACACGGTATATTGGAAGGCCTTGCTACATACTCTGCAGACAAGAGGCTTCCCCATAAGATGGATACAGTGGGTCCGCAAGCACATCTAATAATCAACGGCATCATTGGAGAAAAATTCACAATTCAAGAGGGGAGAGGGGTGCGACAAGGTGATCCACTCTCACCGTACCTCTTTGACCTTATGGCCGCTGTGCTTCAGAGAATGATTACCCAAGCTTATAACAACAACCTTCTACTTTGCCCTTTGCAACAAGGGGCGCCGATCTTGGCACTACAATATGATGACAACACGTTACTAATGTTGCAAGGAACAAGACAACAAGCTATATACATTAAGGTACTGCTCGAAACTTTCACAAAATTTAGTGGACTGAAAATTAGTTTTTAGAGAAGTACATTTGTGCCTATGAATATGAACAACTAAAATCTCCACTGTACTTGGATACCCAATTAGTGATCTGCCATGCACATATCTCGGTTTGCCACTATCTATGAATAAGGTCTGAAGAACATTGCTGCAGCCTGTCCCGTTGAGGATTGACCGACGTATGTCGGGTTGGGTGCACAGATGATGTCCTTGTCCTCGGCAGGGAGAGCGACACTAATAAACTCTGTTTTAGCGGCGATTCCAAGTTTTTCATGACTTGCATCCAATGGGATAGGGGGAGTTTAGAAGCAGTGAACAAAACACCTTAGAGCTTTCTTGTGAAAAAACAAAGATGAAGTGTCGGGAGGAAGTTGTCTCATGGCTGGGAGGTGGTCACGATGCCAAAATCTCATGGGGGAAGCCTATGCACAAAAAACTTAGCGAAACACAACAGAGCACTGATAGCAGGACTGGTCACTAAGTTGCTTTCAGGAGCCAGCTGCCCTTGTTTCTCCTGGCTCGCAAATTGGTACCTTGACAATAAAATGCCGGTGATAGCGAGAGCGAGGACACTCAATTTGGACATTCTTTGTTGGTTCTGATACCAATAGTATAGGCGGCAACTAAATGCTAAATTTAGTTCGGGAAATGCATAGACTTCTCGCATGACACTTGGGCATAAACAAGAAAATTTGTTGACGTGTATCCAATTCTATTCACTTTTGCCATCGATCATCACTGCACCGCATAATCGCAATACAACTTAGGGTAGTGGGAAATACAACCAAACCAGCCCCTATCTCAGACAACCCAACTCCAGTATGAGCAGATGATGCACACGCTAAAAATAGATGAACACCACTTGACTGACCAAGCAAATGAGATAACAATGGTGATCCCGGCCAAAGCCTCAACAACTAGAGATTTCTATACCTTTTTCACCATGCGTGGGAGCCTTCAGAAATCATTTGACTAGGTTCAGAGAAAAATAAATGTCACCAAGCCATTTTTTCCTTTTGCTGGCTTATAGAGGGAGACTGAACACCAAAGACAATATGACTCGCAAGAATTAGATATCTTACATGGGCTGCGATCGATGCCCAACCAATATGCTCAATGGGTCTGGGAGATGAGGCATCACGAGCGCAACTAATCTCTAATTTTGTGGGACAAATTCAGCTAGCAACACATGCGCTGCATTGGCCTGTTTGCTATGCTGCATGCTGTTTGGCTATGTGGACAGCAAGAAATGATCATGTGTTCCATGCAAGAAATAGGAGAACGCTAAGCATGTTCTGGGTCATCTCTGATGAGCTTTAGGTATGTGCAGCAAGGGCTATAAAGGAGGCAAAAGCATTGCAACGTTGGGCAAACAAGTTAAAATAGTGGTTCTGCCTTCCTCTCTTCTTCTTCTCTTTCTTCTTCTTCTCTTTCTTCTTCTTATTTTTCTTTCTAACTTTATTTTTTCCTTTACTTTTTTCTATTTTGTAATGCTTGTAACTATACCCATACGGCCGAAAGGCTGAACAAAACTATAAGGTAAGAATCCACTACCTTTTTCCTTCAAAAATAGGGTCAATAAACTAGTTACAAATTGCATGGGCTGTTTCCTAACCAAAAAGCTATCCCGCGAATTCCATTATAAGTGTCGTTGAGTTAATAGAACGCTGTACAAAATTCTACTAAGTTAGGAACACTTCTAAGGATCGGAGGGAGTTGCGTTTTGTTATCCTCTATGGCGGTGTAAATTATGTCAAGGTTTCATCAGGTGTGTGTGGGCGGACATGATTGGGTTCTCAAGATGCTTGCTAGATAATCTCGCTCCACTTCTCTCGGGGTTGTGATGCTTTAGGGTTTCAATGGTGGAAAAGGCTAAATCGAGTGGGTCGTGGAGCAGGAAGGAAGATGTTGTGCATGATCTCTCTCGGTAGATTACATCTAGAGGGGAACACGGTGGAGGACTTATTGTGGGAGGATGAAGCAGAATAATCAAAGCTAAAACCCAAGTGGTTGGCCATTTTGAAAGTTCTAGATTAGTCGGAGTGCACTTTTCGTTGACATGAGATCAAAGAGGTAAACTGGAGACGGGTTGAAAAAAACCAATTTTCAATCCAACACATTTGTTTAGCAAATAGGAATAGGCAATGTTGCAAGGGCCATGTCTCTTTATAGATCAAGCTCTCATAATCAAAGAATACAATGTATTCACTAACAACATGTTGGTAAAGTTGGACAGATTTGTTGTGCGCCTGGATTCATAAGTTGCATGGCATTTACCTAAAGGAAAACGTGATTTGAGGCTTGGCCCATGGGATGGGTAAGATATAGAAAGTGCAAATTAATCTTTTTGTTGGTTTTCTTGGAGCCTTTGTTTGGTTGAAATCCAAGCTTGATGTAAACAAGAAACTAAGTCAATTTGTCTCCATCACAAGAGATGAAGAAGGATTATAACCATATTAAATATGAAATCATGCATGATTTTTGTGCTAACTGTGGTATGATTGGTCATTGCAATGAGGAACGTGGTACAACAGAACATGACCTTGCAACCATTGAGTAGGGAGACTATGTTAATGATGGATTGGTTGGGGATGAGACTAATATTAATCAATTTTCTGATATTGATCTTGAAGGATGCATAAATGGTTGGCACTTGAATCCACACAAGGAAATGGGATAGTAGAGGAACAACACGTCGCAGTTTGAGATTTGGCAGGAATGCAAGTGTTGCAAACATTGTCGAACAATTTCAAGTGGGGAAGATTGGAAGCAATGCTTCTGAGACATTGCATAAGAATACAATGGGAAGAAACTGAGGGAATGATGGAGAAGATATAAGGAATGATAACAATAATGCTGGATCAACGACCTTCTTCGAGGGGGACCCCAAGTACAATGAAAATCTAAAGTCTATACTTTGCTGACGTAGTTGTGGCTGCAACTGTAAGTGCACTTCTGAATACTCAAAAGCAAATATGCGCATACATGATATTCTTATTGGAGACCCATCTTGATGAATTGACAGCAAAGTACTTGCATCGCCATAGACCATAAGTTTTATGCGTAATAATGGCCAAAGTCAAGGAATGGTTCTAATATGGAAGAAAGGGATAGGAGTTGATCTCTAGTAAAAATGTATACATTACATTCATGTTGTTGTAGGGAGAGGTTTGGAGAATATCTGGTGGCTCATTGGTATGTATGCAGAGGTTGATGGATCTTCATGCTAAATGTGACATGGCGGTGGTTTGCGACAGGTGATTTAAATGAAATTCTATACCCATTTGTAATAGAATGTTAAACTCTAAGACCTCATAATTTCATGCAAGATTTTTTGATACATTGCTACCCTATAATCTTGGTTAAACTAGTGATAAGTTCACACGACATAATGGATGGATTAGAGAGAGACTAGATCGTGCTATGTGCACTGATACGTGGAGAAATAAGTTCCTCCGCTGATATTCTAGAAAATTACCTCATAACTAATATGCCCACACACCGCTACTTCTTATCCTGGAAGAAGAAGTGGCCCAAGATACTAATGGGCCGTCAGTGCTGAGTTTTGAGCCCCGTTGGATAAAAGAACCTCACTTCTGAATGTCAAAGGCGTAGGATCGGTTAGGCCAAAATAAAAATGGAACATGTTTGGAGAGAAGATTAGCGGAGGTACATGGCCACTAGCACAGATGGGAACACACAGTTCTTAAACCATAAGCAAAAAAATAAAGAGCATCTCGAGCCAACCTCGCAATAATTCGATCGATAACTGTGTCAGATTGGTGCTATTGGGAGCGTCGACACATCATGTCGGAGTATTTGGAGTGCACAAAGACGTGCCCCAATAAGTTTTCTAAAAATAATATAATTCTTGGATTTCAAAAAACCGACAAAATTTCATTCAAAATTTAAGGAAATTCACAGATTTCAAAAAAAATTAAATAAAACAAAATTTAACCTTAAATCTAGTTGCGCCAATTGTTGAAGGTATTCAAGTCAAGCTCGTTGCCACTGTCTTTCACGTTGTCTTGGACATCGTGGTCACCACCCTTGTCTTTGTCGACAAGGTTGATGTAATTGCATGTCTTGTACGCCGACCACGCCTCATGAAATTCTTTGAGGCCGGTTAAACAATGCTCACCAAGTAGCACAATGCGGCATTGTACCCCACCCACTACTCCGGGTCATCGGGTGCACAGGGTCGTCGTCTGCTCAGGGTAATATGCTAGCCAAGAGGATGTCTGATCGTCCTCAACCTTCTTTAGCAGCCGGTTCTTTGGCATATATCCTTGTCGGAAGGGAGGTGGTACCATGGTAGTGAGGTCGTCTCCACCTTCACCTCTAGCTTGACATCATGGATGAAAATATAGGAATTGGTGCTGACATGTTTCTTTGATGTGGAGGAGCGTGATTATTCCCCCTTCACCTCCGCGTTAGCGATAAGTAAAGGTGCGGAAAGCTCTAACATCGAGCATGACGATAACTGAGACTTCATCCTCGGCTCCTATCGCGCTGGTAGCTGATGTCTACGCACGCGTCTGTTTTTGTCGACAATGTTGGGCCTCCAAGTGCAGAGGTTTGTAGAACAGCAGCAAGTTTCCCTTAAGTGGATCAACCAAGGTTTATCAAACTCAGGGAGGAAGAGGTCAAAGGTATCCCTCTTAAGCAATCTTGTAATTACGATACAAGAAGTCTCTTGTGTCCCCAACACACCCAATACACTTGTCAGATGTATAGGTGCACTAGTTCGGCGAAGAGATAGTGAAATATAAGTAATATGGATGATTGTAAATGCAATCTGAAATAAATATTGCTGCAAGCAAACATGTAACATAACTGAATGTAAACGGTGTTTTAATGCTTAGAAACAAGGCCTACGGATCATACTTTCACTAGTGGACACTCTCAACAAAGATAACATAATTGAAAACATAAATATCTATCTTTATTATGCTATTCTAAACTATTCTCCGATGGATAACGAACACTAATCATGCGTAGGGCTACGAAGCACTCCTCAAATTTCGCATTTCCCCAAACTAGATTGCCCCACACTATCACCTTGAGTGCACTAGATGGTTCCATAAAACACCAACAATTCATAGAGACACTAGCCAAAGAGACACATATAATGCGCACACTATCACCTTCACATCATGGTACAAGGTGTCTCCGGAGATTACAATAATAAAGCAATGGAGTAGCATAGTATATGAAGAACAACATCTACCAATTCAACTAGATACAAAGCTCATGATCATATGTAGATCACATCATGGGAGAGAGAGGTGAACCACATAGCTACCGGTAGAGCCCTCAGCCCCGGGGGAGAACTACTCCCTCCTCATCATGGGAGACAACAACATCGATGGAGATGGCGGTGAAGATGATGGAGATGGCGGTGGAGTCGATGAAGTCGATGGAGATGGCGCCAGGGGCAATTCCCCGTCTCGGCAGGATGCTGGAACAGAGACTTCTGTCCCCCAAAATTGGTCTTCGACGGCAGCGGCGCTGCGGAACCTTATCTGGGAAAACGCCGATTCTTTGGGGTTTTCGCATCGGAGGCTTTATATAGGCGAAGGGGCGATGTCAGAGGGCACCCAAGGGCCCCACACCCTAGGGTGGCGCGCCCAGGGGTCCACCAGCGCCACCACCAGGTGTGGTTGCCCCCTGGCCCCCCTCTGACTCTTCTTTGGACTCTGTCTCGTGTCGGGGGAAAATAAGAACTTCAGGCTTCATTTCGTCCAATTCCGAGAATATTTCCTGTGTAACTTTTCTGAAACACAAAAACAGCAGAAAACAGGGAACTGGCACTGTGGCATCGCGTGAATAAGTTAGTTCCACAAAACGCATAAAAACGCCACGAAGTGTAAACAAAACACAAAGCAATTGGTGTAAAACAAGCCTGGAGCATAAAAAATTATAGATACATTTGCCACGTATCAAGCATCCCCAAGCTTAACTCCTGCTCGTCCTCGAGTAGGTAAGTGATAATAAAACAATAATTTTTGAGGTGATATGCACCAACACAATCTTGATCAAAACGATGTAAAGCATTGAGTGCTGAGATCAAAGTACTCTAAACATGGGCATAAGAGATATAATCTTGATAATAGAACTTAACAACCATGTTATAACATGAAAAGTAACACAAACAAAAGATCATGTGTAATAATGCATTGAAAGTCATTGTTTGTTTCAAGCATATAGAAAAACATTGCAAAGTGGTATTCAGCTTGTCCCTCATGGAGTAGCAAAACATAAATGCATAGGACACCATCAAAGTTCAAGAGGGTGACTAGATACAAATAATTTGAGAACAAGCAATACCATAATCATGAATCAATCAATAATAAATTTTGGGACCATGCACATTATACTCAGAATGACAACTATGCTCTCTTAGACGGTGCATAAAGGTAGAAGGTGAAGACTCAACATAAAAGTAAAAGAAAGGCCCTTCGCAGAGGGAAGTAGTGATTGCAAGTTTTTATAAACCTTCTAAAAATTATGGTACTTACTAGCTTTGAGCTCTCATTGCCCCCATCATAGGCATCTTAAGTGGTTAAGGTTAATGCGAGTACAAATATGAGGCATATGCTTGACAAATCATAAGTTGAAAATCTCATGTCCCATGAATACGAGTACTTAAACAATGCTAATCGACTTAGGTCCCAAGCAAATTTTTGTCATTGTAAGCATACGTGTATCATTGAGAATGCCAATGGGGTACCTCTTACCTGATGACATGTGCTGGCGCGTGGTTGACGTGGGAGAATGTAATTGATGTAGGAGCTTCTTATTCTTCAAGTCCTTGTCAAAAGCACCAGAAGATTCCTTGTGCGTGGTGAATGACCAGCCAGTTGGGAACCCCAAGAGAAAGGTATGATGAGTATAGCAGCTAGTTTTCCCTCAGTTAAGAAACCAAGGATTATCGATCAGGAGAAAAGCAGACAATAACAACTGAAGGTGATGCTTGCTAGTTTGCGACAGCTTCGGACAATTTATATATGGCGCCTCATCCAAGCTTTGCTTGCTAGCTGCAACGTGGAACCTGCACACAACACAACCAAATACTTTGTTCCCAACTTGCGATGAGGTTGTCAATCTCACCGGTTTGCTTGAAACAAAGGTTATGAGCGTATCGAGTGGAAAACAGTAGAAGTATGCGAGTAAAGTAAACAGTGCGAGTAAAGTAAACATGTGATAGCAATATGATGGAAATAGGACCAAGGTCCACAGTTCACTAGTGGTGTCTCTCCATAAGATAAATAACACATGCTGGGTAAACAAATTACAGTTGGGCAATTGATAGAATAAAGATAAACGTGATATGTCAAGAAGATCACTATGAGATTTACTCTGGGCATTACAACAAAATACATAGACCGCCATCCAACTGCATCTATGACTAATAATCCACTTGTGGCGAATCAATCCGAGAACTCCACAAGTATTAAGTTGCGAACAACAGATAATTGCATTAAGCAAAGTGTGTAATGTAAACAAAGCATATGCCCTTGAGCATATGAATGTTGTTTTCTCCCTAGTAGCAACAGCACATCTACAACCTTAGAGGTTTCTGTCACTCCCCCAGGTTAAATAGAGGCATGAACCCACTATCGAGCATAAATACCCCCTCTTGGAGTCACTAGCAACTACTCGCTCATCGCTCCGGAGGCAAGCATGGCGATGAAGAAGACCTCCGGTGGCGATTCCCCTCTCCGGCAGGGTGCCGGGAAGAGCTTCTGGACCCTCCCGATCTTCAGGTCGATGGCGGCGGCGGATCGCGATGTGTTCTGGAAAAGTGATCGGGTACTTAGGTTTTTTCCGTCGGGGGGTCTTTATAGGCGAATGGGCGATGTTAGAGGTGGCCCCAGGCCTCCTCACACCATGGCGGCGCGGCCAGGGCCTGGGCCGCGCCAGCCAGGTGTGAGCCTGGCCTGTGGCCCCTCTCCTACTCCTCTTCGGATCTCTGGAAGCTTCCGGGGAAAATAAGACTTCAGGAACTTGTTTCGTCCAATTCCGAGAATATTTCCTGTGTATCACTTCTGAAACACAAAAACAGCAGAAAACAGGGAACTGGCACTGTGGCAACTTGTTAGTAGGTTAGTTCCGGAAAATGCATAAAAGTGCCATAAAGTGTAACGAAACATTAGGCAAATGGTGTAAAAACAAGCATGGAGCATCAAAAATTATAGATACGTTGGAGACGTATCAAGCATCCCCAAGCTTAACTCTTGCTCGTCCTCGAGTAGGTAAGTGATAACATGCACCTACACAATCTTGATCATATATGTAAGCATTTGTGAGCTGGGATCATAAGAACTTAAAACATGGGCATGAAAGATATAATCTTGACAATAAGAACTTAGCAACCATGTTGTAAACATGCAAATGAATACAAACAAAAGATCATGAAAATGAAACAATGAAAGTCAAACGTGCGTTCAAATCATAAGGAAAAACATACAAATGGTTTTCAGCTTGTCCTTCAAAGAGAGCAAAACATAAATGCATAGGACACCTTCAAGTTTAAAAGGGCGACTAGATACAAATAATTTGAGAACAAGTGAAACCAACAATATGAATCAATCAATGAAAACTTTGGGACAATGCACATTATACTAAGAATGACAACTATGCTCTCTTAATGGTGCATAAAGATAGAAGGTGGTGACTCAACATAAAAGTAAAAGAAAGGCCCTTCGCAGAGGGAAGCAGTGATTGCAAGTTTTATAACCTTCAAAAATTATGGTACTTACCGGCTTTGAGCTCTCATTGCCCCCATCATAAGCATCTTGAATGGTTAAAGTTAATGCGAGAATAATTATGATGCATATGCTTGACAAATCATAAGTTGAAAACCTCGTGTCCCATGAATACGAGTACCCAAACCTCATGCTACTTTACTTAGAGTCCCAAGCAAGGCTCTTGTCATTGTAAATATATGCATATCATTGAGAACCGCCAATGGGGTACCTCTGTGCCCGATGACATGGAACAAGCCCACATCAAAATGACAGGACAAGCAGACAATGAACACCTCGACATCTCTTTTATTTGCCATTTGTTTAGCTTTTTATTGTGAGATGCGTCGTCGAATGTTCACCATGGGTATGCTGCAAATTTCCACCATGAATTATGCATGGCTTAGATTAGCGGCCCGGCGTTTCCCTAACACATATACAAACTCCATGATCCCCACAAGATTCCCAATTCATTTCACACTGCGGGCATCCATAAACAAAAGATCACGATATCAACTCAAATAAGAAGTGCAATGTTGAAAGCTTGCCCATGACTGCATGGCTGGGCTAGTCTCCAACTTACAACTTGCAAGCATAACAAATCAACATAAGAGACCACAATGTCAAATTTTTAAGAACAGGAAAAAGTAAAGTGTGTCTTCCGGTTCGTGAGAGCTTTACTGACCGAATTTCGCATAACACTGGTAAGAGTTTAATTTGAAGAGAAAATAAAAGCAAGTCAAATTTACTTGGAATGGCAAATTGCTAGTAAGTATGTATGGTGGACACTTTGGAAAACTTTGGCTTTTAGGAGTTGGATGCACGAGTAGAGCTCATACTCAGTATAAGGCGAGGGCTAGCAAAAGACTGGGAGCGACCAACTAAGAGAGAAATAATGGCCATAATCATGCAAAGTGACAAAGCGACATTAAAAGAAGCATAATATGGCATCAAAAGTCAAAAACTAAATGATCATAGTGGCTATTGGCGACTTTGTAAGAGTCTAACATGTGTGAGCATGCGCCAAGTCAACCCAAATAAAGCATCAAGGAGAAAACCAAAATAATGCTTCCAAATAATTAAAAACAACGCATGATTTTTTCAAAGGCTCATTAAGCAATCTCAGTTATTTGAGACAAATCATGCTACAGCAAAACCACTAAGCATACCATCAAAAAGACATCAAGCATGACATGAAAAAGCCTAAGCCGCAGTCTACACAAGCTCCTTCTTGTACCACTATTTTGCATAATGCTTTTTCTCTTTTTCAACACCATTTGAAATTTTTAAAGACACCTCTTTTGATGAAAACCAATAAAGATCAGAGGCAAAAATACACCTTGATGAAAAGATATGACAAGGTCTGAATGCAAATCAAGGCAAAAACGAAAACCAAAAGCAGTAGCGGAAAAAGAAGAACACCCGGTGAAATTGTAAGAATGAAAAACGGAGTGTTCTTTGCAAATGAAAACGAGTACATCTCCTCCAAAGGAAATTTGTTGGGGTCCAACCATTTATTGCAGCAAACAAAACTAAGCTAACTAATAAAACTAAAACAACTGACGCTCCAAGAAAAACACATAGTGCATGAAGCAATAAAAATATAGTGTTTTGAAAGGTGACCTGATTTTTGCCGATGAAGAAGGGGTGCCTCGGGGGCATCCCCAAGCTTTGACACTTGTACTTCTTGGATATTTCTTGGGGTGATGCATGGGCATCCCCAAGCTTGAGCTTTTGTCCATTCTTCAACTCATCTCATCATTCTCCAATCCCTACACTTGAAAACTTCCTTCATACAAAACTAAACACAAATCTATTAGCAACATTAGTGTAGCATAAGATATAATCAACCTCTTTTTGCTTCAGGTTTCAACTCAAAACCACCACATATATAGAAAATACTACTGTAGCAACTTCCCCAAAAGTTCCGTGATCAAAAGAACTCAAAAGAAAGCGATAAAGCGGCAAACACAAATATTGGCAGAAATCTGTCAAAACAGAACAGCTGACAAAGGACGAATTTTTGAGGGGTTTTCTGTTGCTCAAATCAAAAAGTGTCCAACTAATAAAAGTTTGGATATAAGCTGGGTCATATGCACAAGAAATTTCAGGTCCAAAAGATATACATAGAATTTATACGAATTTTTACGGTGCAGCACCGAAAACAGTTTCAGGACAGCAACATCCCCAAATCTTTACCTCACTCAAATTAGAGGCTTCTCTTGGCACAAAAACGAAATAAACAAGATAAGGAGCGGTCATTACAGTAGTAATGACTTCCATGACTCAAATAAAAGAAAAAATATTGGAAATAAAATATTGGGTTATCTCCCAAGAGTGCTTTTCTTTAACGCCTTTGAGCTAGGCGCAGAAAATTGCGAATCAAGTAACATCAAGTGATGAAGCATCAAGCTCATAATTTGCTCTAAGAATAGAGTCAAAGAGTAATTTCTTCCTTTTCCTAGGGAAGTGTTCCATACCTTTCTTGAGTGGGAATTGATATTTGATGGTACCTTCTCTCATATCAATGATAGCACCTACAGTTCGAAGAAAGGATCTTCCCAAAATAATAGGACATGAAGCATGGCATTCAACGTCCATAATGAGAAAATCAACGGGAACAAGGTTATTGTTAACCACAATATGAACATCATTAATTCTTCCCAAAGGTTTCTTCTTAGCAACATCAGCAATAGGAACATCAAAATAACATTTTTCAAGCGGTGGTAAATCAAGCATGTCATAAATCTTTCTAGGCATGATAGAAATACTAGCACCTAGATCACATAAAGCATGGCAATCAAAACCATTAACACGCATATCAATGATGGGTTCCCAACCATATTCTAACTTCTTGGGAATAGAAGCTTTTTGCTTCAACTTTTCATCCCTAATTTTTATGAGAGCATTGGTAATATGCTTAGTAAAAGCAATATTTAAAGAACTAGCATTGGGAGTCAAAGCAAGCTTTTGCAAGAACAAAATAACTTCAGATATATTGCAGCCATTAACATCAAAATCATTAAAATAAGTAGAGCTATCATCTCCCACACTCCGAAAATTTTTAGCACTCTTTTGAGAAAAAGTTTTGGCAGTTTTAGGCTTTTTAACACAAGGAGTGGGAGTTTTCTCTACCCCAATCAAAGTAAGAGGATTGCTAGCATTACGAGCAACATCATTAGAGGTAGTAATGGTACATACCTTCATTTCTCTAGCCATCTCATCTTCTCTTTCCCACCTGGCATGCAATTCCGCTAACAATCTAATATTTTCATCAATTCCAACTTGAATAGCGTTAGCAGTAGCAAAAACATTGTTCTCTTTCACATCATTAGGCAACACTTTTAATTTCAGAATTTCAACATCATGAGCAAGGCTATCAACTTTAGAAGCAAGAATATCAATTTTGCCTAACTTTTCCTCAACAGACTTGTTAAAAGCAGTTTGCTTACCGATGAAGTTCTTGAGCATTACCTCAAGCTCGGAGGGCGCGGCCCTAGTGTTGTTGTAGGAATTACATAAGATTACCATAACCATTACCATTGGTAGAAGGATACGGCCTATAATTGTTACTAGCAAAATTGTTCCTATAAGCATTGTTGTTAAAATTATTATTTCTAATGAAATTCACATCAACATGCTCTTATTGAGCAACCAAAGAGACTAAAGGAACATTATTAGGATCAACACGAGTCCTATCATTAGCAAGCATAGCCATAATGGTATCAATCTTATCATTCAAGGAAGAGGTTTCCTCAACAGAATTTACCTTCTTACCTTGTGGAGCTCTCTCGGTGTGCCATTCAAAATAAATTACCATCATGTTGTTGAGTAGCTTTGTTGCGGCGCCCAAGGTAAGGGACATAAAAGTGCCTCTAGCAGCTGAATCCAATTGGTTCCTCGAAGAAAAATTCAGTCCTGCATAAAAAGTTTGGACAATCATCCAAGTAGTCAGTCCATGAGTGGGGCAATTCTTTATCATAGATTTCATTCTTTCCCAAGCTTGAGCAACATGTTCATTATCAAACTGAGTAAATTTCATAATATTGCTACGCAGAGATATAATCTTAGCAGGAGGATAGTATCTACCAATAAAAGCATCCTTACACTTAGCCCATGAATCAATACTATTCTTAGTCAAAGACAGCAACCAATCTTTAGATTTTCCTCTCAAAGAAAAAGGAAACAACTTGAGCTTAATAATATCACTTTCTACATCCTTATATTTCTGCATCTCACATAGCTCAACAAAATTGTTGAGATGAGCTGCAGCATCTTCAGTACTAGCACCAGAGAATTGCTCTTTCATAACAAGGTTCAACAAAGCAGGCTTAATCTCATAAAAGTTTGCAGCAGGAGCAGGTGGTGCAATAGGAGTGCAAATAAAATCACTATTGTTCGTGCTAGTAAAGTCACACAACTTGGTGTTTTTAGGATTGGCCATTTCAGCAAAACGAAAGTAAACAAGTAAAAAAAACTACCAAGGATTCTAATTTTTTTGGGTTTTTGATATAAAACGATGCAGGTAAAATAAATAAAGTAAAGCAAAACAATAACAAAGTAAAGGATGTGTGTGCGAAAACTCCCCTCGCAGAAGTCTTCCACTCTTCCCCGGCAACGGCGCCAGAAAATTAGCTGCTGGCGCGTGGTTGACGTGGGAGAATGTAATTGATGTAGGAGCTTCTTATTCTTCAAGTCCTTGTCAACAGCACCAGAAGATTCCTTGTGCGTGGTGAATGACCAGCCAGTTGGGAACCCCAAGAGGAAGGTATGATGAGTATAGCAGCTAGTTTTCCCTCAGTTAAGAAACCAAGGTTTATCGATCAGGAGAAAAGCAGACAATAACGACTGAAGGTGATGCTTGCTAGTTTGCGACAGCTTCGGACAATTTATATATGGCGCCTCGTCCAAGCTTTGCTTGCTAGCTACAACGCGGAACCTGCACACAACACAACCAAATACTTTGTTCCCAACTTGCGATGAGGTTGTCAATCTCACCGGTTTGCTTGAAACAAAGGTTATGAGCGTATTGACTGGAAAACAGTAGAAGTATGCGAGTAAAGTAAACAGTGCGAGTAAAGTAAACAGTGCGAGTAAAGTAAACAGGTGATAGCAATATGATGGAAATAGGACCGGGGTCCACAGTTCACTAGTGGTGTCTCTCTATAAGATAAATAACACATGCTGGGTAAACAAATTACAGTTGGGCAATTGATAGAATAAAGATAAATGTGATATGTCAAGAAGATCACTATGAGATTTACTCTGGGCATTACAACAAAATACATAGACCACCATCCAACTGCATCTATGACTAATAATCCACTTGTGGCGAATCAATCCGAGAACTCCACAAGTATTAAGTTGCGAACAACAGATAATTGCATTAAGCAAAGTGTGTAATGTAAACAAAGCATATGCCCTTGAGCATATGAATGTTGTTTTCTCCCTAGTAGCAATAACACATCTACAACCTTAGAGGTTTCTGTCACTCCCCCAGGTTAAATAGAGGCATGAACCCACTATCGAGCATAAATACCCCCTCTTGGAGTCACTAGCAACTACTCGCTCATTGCTCCGGAGGCAAGCATGGCGATGAAGAAGACCTCCGGTGGTGATTCCCCTCTCCGGCAGGGTGCCGGGAAGAGCTTCTGGACCCTCCCGATCTTCGGGTCGACAGCGGCGGCGGATCGCGATGTGTTCTGGAAAAGTGATCGGGTACTTAGGTTTTTTCGGTCGAGGGGTCTTTATATGCGAAGGGGCGATGTCAGAGGTGGCCCCAGGCCTCGTCACACCATGGCGGCGCGGCCAGGGCCTGGGCCGCGCCAGCCAGGTGTGAGCCTGGCCTGTGGCCCCTCTCCTACTCCTCTTCGGATCTCTGGAAGCTTCCGGGAAAAATAAGACTTCAGGAACTTGTTTCGTCCAATTCTGAGAATATTTCCTGTGTATCACTTCTGAAACACAAAAACAGCAGAAAACAAGGAACTGGCACTGTGGCAACTTGTTAGTAGGTTAGTTCCGGAAAATGCATAAAAGTGTCACGAAGTGTAACGAAACATTAGGCAAATGGTGTAAAAACAAGCATGGAGCATCAAAAATTATAGATACGTTGGAGACGTATCAACATGGAAACTAGCCCACATCAAAATGACAAGACAAACAGACAATGGACACCTCGGCATCTCTTTTATTTACCATTGGGTATAGCTTTTTATTTTGAGATGCGTCGTCGAATGACCACTATGGGTATGTTGTAAATTTCTACCATGAATGATGCATGGCTTAGATTAGCGGCCCAGGCGTTTCTCTAACACATATAAAAACTTCATGAACTCCACAAGTTTCCAACTCCTTTCACACAGATAAGCATCCATAAACAAAAGATCATAATATCAACTTAAATAGAAATAAGTGCAATGTTGAAAGCGTGCCCCATGACAGCATGACTGAGCTAACTCCCAACTTACAACTTGCAAGCATATAATCAAGATAAGAGAGCCACAATGGTCAAGTTTATTAAGTGCAAGAAAGTAAATGTACCGTCAGGTTCGTGAGAGCTTTACTAACTAATTTTCACATAACAAAAAGTTTAATTTGGAAGATAGATAAAAGCAAGACTAATTTACTTGGAATAGCAAATTACTAATAGGTAGATATGGTGGACACATTGAAAAACTTTGGTTTTTTGGGAGTTGGATGCACGAGAAGTATTCCCTCTCAGTACAGATGAAGGCTAGCAAAAGACTGGGAGCGACCAACTAAGAGGGCAATAACGGCCATAATCATGCATAGCGACAAAACATTATTAACCAAAGCATAAAGTGGTATCACAAGTCAAAAACCAAATGATCATAGAGGCTTGAGGCGACTGGTTAAAGTCAAACATGGTGTAAGCATCCGCCAAGTCAACCCAAATAAAGTATCAAAGGAGAATACCACAATAATATGCTCCCATATAATAAAAACAACGCATGATTCTTTCAAAGCCACATTAAGCAATCTCAGTAATTTGAGACAAGTCATGCTACAGCAAAAACTACTAAGTATATAATCAAAATAACATCAAGCATGACATGCAAAAGTCTAAGCCACAGTCCAAACAAGCTCTCATTTGTACCACTATAGGCATGAAACTTTTTTCTCTTTTCCAACACCAATCAACCTTTTTGAAACAACTCTTAAGGATGAAAACCAACATAGACCAGAGGTCTAAACAAACCTAGCTACAAAGAACTAACAAGTTATGAACAAAAATCAAGGCGAACAATAAAAGCTAAACGCAGTACTAGAAAAAGGGAACACTCGCAGAACAAAAAGAGTGAAAACTAGAGTGTTCTACGCAATGAAAACAGAGCATGTGTCTCTCCAAAACAAACATGATGTGATCCAACCATTTATTACAGAAAACAAAACAAAAGAAAACTGAAAGCAAAAATAAAGACGCTCCAAGAACAACACATAGTATATGAAGCAATAAAAATATAGTGTCTTGAAAGATGACCTGATATTTTTATTGATGAAGAAGAGGGTGCCTTGGGGCATCCCCAAGCTTTGACGCCTGTACTTCTTGGATATTTCTTGGGGTGACATGGGCATCCCAAGCTTGAGCTTTTGTCCATACTTCATCTCATCTCATCATTCTCCTTTCCCTACACTTGAAAACTTCCTCCATACAAAACTTCACACAATTCTTATTAGCAACCTTAGTGTATGCAAGATAGTAAATCCACACTTTGGTTGAGTTTCAACTCAAGTATAACACCCACTAAAGCATAAGATACTGTAGCAACTTCCTCAAAAGTTCCATGATCAAAAGAACTAAAAAAGAAAGAGATCAAGAGGCAAACACAAATAGTGGCAGAAATCTGTCAAAACAGAACAGCTGGTAAAGATCGATTTTTTTTGAAAATCTTCTGCTGCTCAAATCGAAAAGTGTAAAACTAATGAAAGTTAGACAATAACCTGGGGCATGTGCACAAGAAATCGCAGATCAAAAAGATGTTCTGAGAATTTTCACGAATTTTCACGGTACAGCGCAGAAATCTGTTTTAGGACAGCAACTTCCCCAAATCTTACCTTCCTCCAATTAGAGGTTCTTCTTGGCACAAAAATGAAATAAAAAATGATAAGGAGAGGTCATTACAGTAGTAACAACTTCCAAGACTCAACAAAAATAAAAAGTACTGAAAATAAAACACTGGGTTATCTCCCAAGAGTGCTTTTCTTTAACGCCTTTCAGCTAGGCGCAGTAATTTGAGAAGATGCTCACATAAGTATCGAAAAGAACTTGAAGCAAGAGAGAGAGCATCAAAAGCAAATATGAAACAAATTTAAATATAAACCACTTCCTATAAAAAATAATCTTGTAAAGAAATAAGTCATGAAAGCACAAAACAACAAGCATAGGAAAGCAAAACAAGTGCAACTTCGCGAATTTCAACATAGAGAGGGGAAACTTAATATTATTGACATGCATAAAACCATGTTTCCCTCTCTCATAATAACTTTCAGTAGCATCATGAATAGAATTAACAATATAACTATCACATAAAACATTCTTATCATGAGCCACATGCATAAAAGAATTAATACTCCCCACATAAACATAGTCATTCTTAGTAATCGTAGTAGGAGCAAATTCAACAAAATAGCCATCTTCCAAAGTGTGTTCATTTGTAAACATATCATCATTGGAAGGAACATGGATAGCACTAATAGTACAACAATTATTAACATCATCATTTTCAGAATTGGTAGCAAAGAGATTTTCAATATCAAAAGTAGTGTGCTTATCCCAATCATGATCACTACTATAGGTAATAGGCATAGGAACATCATCGAGTTCAGACTCATCAGCAAAAATCATAATAGGAGCAACATGCTTAAGGGAAAATACCGTTTCCTCTCTCCTTTTACTCCTCCTCCTCCTCTTCTTCTTCTTCTTCTTCTTCTTCTTCTTCTTCTTCCCCTCTTTAAGAGGGAGAGGCTTGAAAGGAAGCTTCTCCACATACCCTGGTTTATTGACAGAAATGATAGAAGAAACTTTGGAGGATTCCTCCTTTTCATTAATAAGAACAAAACACATATTAGTCCTGTCATATTTTGGTAAAGCATCATCTTTTATAACATTTTGTATGTAAGTATTTGCGTGGCAATTATCAACACAATAAAGATGACAAACATGCATGATGCTATTTATATTAAAAGCACTCATATCTACCAAAGAAGTTTTTCTTGATAACTCTTCACACCCTAAAAATAAAGTAAGCTCATCATGCTGATTAAGAGTGATCATGTCATCACAATACAAACTTGCAGTACTCATTGGATTAGAAAGGCTACTATCATAGCTTGAACATTGGAAATTGAAATGACCCACTTTATAGCAATGTTCACAAATAAAAGGATAGAGGGCACAAACCTTTTCAGCGAGCTCATTTAGAGCCTTGTCCCACATTCTAGTGTTTTCATTCCTGTGGTGGATACAATGATCTTCCTTGATTTGATTCTTTTCACAAGGTCTAAGTGCTCCACAAAAATTAACATGGTTATAAGAAATAGTACTTTCAGAAGTTTGAGCATGTTTATTGCAATCATCAATAACAATATCTCTTTCCATGAAAGTGTCTTTAAAAGGTTCATGATACATGTCCCAATTTCCTTTAGGAACATTAATATGAGAAGTAAAGGCTCTATGGCAATCAACCATAATTTGAGGATCAAGACCATATTTAGCACTAAGCTCTTGAAAATCAGCAGTTTCAGCGAAAGACTTAATGCAATCATACTCATAGTTTATACCTGATTCTTTACCTTTGTCACAATCCCAATCTTCGGTATTTTGTTGAATTGTTTCAAGCAGATCCCACTTGGCTTCAACCTCCTTGCTTGTGAGAGACCCCTCAAAACAGGCATCTAGATAGTCCTTGTAATGTCCTGAAAGCCTTGCATAAAAATTATCGATAAAAATATTACAGGGGAGCTCATGAATGGGACATTTGAGCATTAGTGACTTCAATCTTCCCCATTCTTGGGCAATGCTTTCTCCATCATGAGGATGAAAATTTTAAATATAATTCCTATCTTTACGAATCTCACTAGAAGGATAGAATTTAGAATAAAAGAGAGGTACAATTTCCTCCCAGCCAATAGGTCAGCCATTCTTCAAAATCTTATACCATTCCGCAGCTCTGCCCTTTAGTGACAATGAGAATAGTTTCCTCTTAACCTGGCTTGTTGAAATACCTGCACACTTGAACAACTCGCATAATTCATGTATAAATAGCAAATGATCACCAGGATGGACAGTTCCATCTCCTAAATAGCAGTTATTCATAGCACGTTCAACAATTTTCATAAGTATTTTAAAAGAGATACTTTCAGTATGAGGATCACAAGCATCATTAGAATTATCACATATGAGAGATAAAGTATCATCAGAGCAAATTTTCTCCTCTAAAGCTAGGAAACTAAAAATATCATGCTCATCAAAACTAGCTTCCCCAAGCTTAGACTTTTCTATAGCATTAGCAATAACGGTGTTCAAAGAATTCATACTAACAACATTGCTATTAGCATGCAAATAAAGTTCCATAGGTTTTTCAGTTTTCTCTTCAAACACTTCATGTCCTAACTCAGGAAAAATACTATAAAGCTCTTTGTTTTCCATTAAGCCTAACTAGTGAAAATATAAACAAGAAACAAAAAGATATAATTGCAGAATCTAAAGGAAATAACTACGAGCACCCACGCACCAGCAACAATACTAGAAGATGGATGTGAGTACCTTTTACCTTACCTCCCCAGCAATGGCGCCAGAAAAGAGCTTGATATCTACGCACGCGTCTGTTCTTGTAGACAGTGTTGGGCCTCCAAGTGCAGAGGTTTGTAGAACAGCATCAAGTTTTCCTTAAGTGGATCACCCAAGGTTTATGGAACTCAGGGAGGAAGAGGTCAAAGGTATCCCTCTCAAGCAATCCTACAATTACGATACAAGAAGTCTCTTGTGTCCCCAACACACCCAATACACTTGTCAGATGTATAGGTGCACTAGTTCGGCGAAGAGATAGTGAAATACAAGTAATATGGATGATTATAAGTAGTAAATGCAATCTGAAATAAATATCGCTGCGAGAAAACATGTAACAAAACTGAATGTAAACGGTGTTTCAATGCTTAGAAACAAGGCCTAGGGATCATACTTTCACTAGTGGACACTCTCAACAAAGATAAAATAATTGAACACATAAATATCTATCTTCACTATGCTATTCTAAACTATTCTCCGATGGATAACGAACACTAATCATGTGTAGGGCTACGAAGCACTTCTCAAAGTTCGCATTTCACCAAACTAGATTGCCCCACACTATCACCTTGAGCGCACTAGATGGTTCCAAAAAACACCAACAATTCATAGACAGTAGCCAAAGAGACACACATAATGCGCACACTATCACCTTCACATCATGGTACAAGGTGTCTCCGAAGATTACAATAATAACGCAATAGAGTAGCATAGTATATGAATAACAACATCTACCAATTCAACTAGATACAAAGCTCATGATCACATATAGATCACATCATGGGAGAGAGAGGTGAACCATATAGCTACCGGTAGAGCCCTCAGCCCCGGGGGAGAACTACTCCCTCCTCATCATGGGAGACAGCAACATCGATGGAGATGGCGGTGAAGACGATGGAGATGGCGGTGGAGTCGATGGAGATGGCTCCGGGGGCAATTCCCCGTACCAGCAGGGTGCCAGAACAGAGACTTCTGTCCCCCGAAATTGGTCTTCGACGGCGGCGGCGCTGCGGAACTTTATCTAGGAAAACACCGATTATTTAGGGTTTTCGCGTCAGAGGCTTTATATAGGCGAAGGGGCGATGTCAGAGGGCACCCAAGGGCCCCACACCCTAGGGTGGCGCACCCAGGGGTCCACCCACGCCACCACTAGGTGCCGTTGCCCCTGGCCCCCTCCGACTCTTCTTTGGACTCCATCTCGTGTCGGGGGAAAATAGGAACTTCGGGCTTCGTTTCGTCCAATTCTGAGAATATTTCCTGTATAACTTTTCTGAAACACAAAACAGCAAAAAATAGGGAACTGGCACTGTGGCATCTCGTTAATAGGTTAGTTACAGAAAATGCATAAAAATGCCACGAAGTGTAAATAAAACACAAAGCAATTGGTGTAAAACAAGCATGGAGCATCAAAAATTATAGATACGTTTGAGACTTATCAGTAGCCCATGGAGCGATGAGGGAGAGGCGTCCATACTGCTTCGAAGTGGGCCATGATGGCATGGAGTGCATGGTCTGGCACACCCCACCACTCCTCACGCCTAACCATGTTCTTGTTCCTCAATGCTGGCCCACTATCGTTGTAGCGCATGAGCTCTCTTCGCATCGGCGATGGAAGAAATTTTCCTTGTGGTCCTTTTTGTTTAGGTCAAAGGCGGGTTGGCACATTGATTGTTCCGTCAGTCCCTCCCAGTAGTGGCGGCGGATTTTCACCGTGCGCTGTGTGCCAGTTGGCATCAGTGGTATGGGGATACCATCACCGATCAGATGCTAACCATGTGGACTCCGCAAGTCTAGCAACACCAAGTACCCTTTGGAGCCGTCGCGAGGTTGCGCGATCCAAACCCGTTGGCAGCCGCACTGCACCTATGGCTGGAGCTATCGCTATTGCCAGCTACATGGTTGTGCGACATTATTGCTCAGGGGGTGCGTAGTGTGATTTGCGAAGGAGAGAGTGAGAAGCAGTGAGAGTGTGACAGGATCTTGTGGGACAGGCTATATACCCAAGGTAGGAGGAAGGGCTAGTTGCAAGCATTAGTGTAGCTGCGCGGGGAGGAGTGTAGTCGCCGCCACGTGGAGTAGCGGTAGAGTTGACAAGATGTCTCCTTATGCCTGCTTGGAGAAACTTTGACGCATTAATTAAAACTGATCGACAAGTTGTGTCAATAATTATTAAGATGAACATTGGCTTGTGTCGCTGCCATGGATGGCCCACCTATCCGTATCCAATGTGGCGGCCTTTACTAGATGAGTCCGGTAATCCTAGGCGAATCCTATGGGATGGAGCCGGCATAAGAGTGTCGAATGTTGCATTGGGCCGCATCGGAGAGATGGGCGCTACTGGGCACCGATTTCTTGTTTGGCGCCGCAATAACCCGCTAAAGGTCGATTGGGAGGTCGGCTGGTGATTCTCTAAGGATGCTCAGAGATAGTTGGAGCAATCAACTTATTTATTAGATTCTATTATAGCTTAATAGAAGAAGATAGCATTTGAAATTGAGAAGTTATTGGAAGTAATACATTGGGCGCAAAGGAGTTGTATTAATTGATTGTCATTAGGAGATAAAAGCACTTGGTACTTCCCACAATTTTGTTAATGCTAACCCAATAAAGAGACTAAAAGACGAGAATGGAAATTGTCTCAAGAGAACTACCTACCCAAACCCAAGGATTTTGGATTATTTGTAGCTTGTTCACCATGGAGGTGTATGATACTAACCCGACTTTACTCAGTGAAGTGATGTTCCAAATAACATCGGACATGAATGAGGCATAATAAAAACCATATACCACAGAACATGTGAACAATAAAGCTCTCTTTTTCTATTGAAGATACGAAAGCGCCAATACTGATGAATTGAATGGAATTTTTTGCATGCAGTGAAGCCCCTAAAGTGTTTTTTTAATAATTAGAACCCAAATCTGCCTTTATGGGGACTTAAACCTGGATGGCTGGATTGTATATCCACCTCCCTAACCAAGTGAGCTAGGCTCACTTCTTATTAGAGAAGGTTATAATGATATAGTTATTGTAATTATACCCAAGGTGGAGAGCCCGGAGGTGATCTCTCAATATAGACCCACTAGACTATGTTACGTTCAATATAAGGTGATGTCCAAGATGATAGTGTTAGAGCTATATTTGTATATTGTAGTTTCCCTAATAGTTAGGGTGTTTCCTGCATATTTCACACCTGTACATGTACTATATATTGTGGCCTTTGGCCCCTCTGGAATACAAGTTGCTATTCCTAACATGGTATCAGAGCTATAGTTTTTTTTCGCACGCACAACTCGTGCTGTCTCCGATCCCCAATCTCTCTAGTCGTCGTTGCCTCGACGTAGCCCGTCTCCTGGCCGTGGCTCATCTCCTCCATCTTGGAGGCCGCCCGTCGCTGTGCCAAAATCGGCCGCCTCCTCGATCCTGTCCCCGTCGTTGCTGTTTGGCCTGGATCAGCTCGCCCCGTCGCTGCAGTTCTCGTCTAGAACGGCCCGTCCCCGTCCCTGCCCGATCTCGGGGCATCAGGAAGATCGGCCGCTCCGCCCCCATCAACGCCCGGCTGAAGATTGGCCACCTCTGCCTCATGTCCTCCGTCGGCCTCCTCTGGCCGGTTCGTTCTCGTGGCCTCCGCTTCCCGATCGGGATCGGCCGCCTCGGCCCCCGACTGGATCGGCCTGCTGCAGTTCGGCCAGTCGCTGACTACATCAATCGGTCGCTGTTTCTCTGCTCCTGTGGTCGCGTGACCGCTCAGGTGCCTGGGCGTTGACCCGGCTGTGAGATCTGAGATCTAAATTGAGTGCAAAAAAAATGTCTCTGTCGTTGGGCGTTTCTTGCTCTTGTCCCCCGATGACTTCTTCCGCTGCCTCCGTCTTGTACTCGGGCCTTCCTTCGATCCTTGGTGCTTGTCTGTCAACTTCATGCATGTTGGCGCGCCGCTCTTCGTTGTTGGCGCGCCACTCTTCGTCGACCTTTGCGACCTCTTCACGCGGTTATGACCGCCCTTCGCTGACTCCGTCTACATCGGCTCATCCCTCCTCGTCGACCTCCGCGGCCTCTTCACGCGGTTATGGCTGCCCTTCGCCGCCTTCGTCTACATCGGCTCGCCGCTCTACACCGACTTTCACGGCCTCTTCATGCGGTTATGGCCGCCCTTCGCCGACTCCGTCGGCTTGCCGCTCTACACCGACTTTCGCGGCCTCTTCACACGGTTATGGCCGCCCTTCACCGACTACGTCTACGTCGGCTCGCCGCTCTACATCGCCTTTCGCGGCCTCTTTCCGTGGTTATGGTCGCCCTTCGCCGACTCCGTCTACGTCGGCTCGCCGCTCTACATCGACTCTTGCGGCTTCTTCAGGCGGTTGTGACCGCCTTTTGCCGCCTCTGTCTTCATCAGCGCATTGCTCTCTCTCGCCTTCTTTGGCGGCCTCGGTGTGTGTTGATGACCGCTCTTTGTCGGCTCGTGATTCTACCTCAACCTCTTCAGCCGTGTCCCTCTCTGCGCATGAGATAGCGCAGCTTCGATGCCTGCTTGATGCTTGGGATTCTTCACCGACAGGTTCTGCTGGTTCTGTGACTGAATTTTCTGGCATTGAGAGACCACCTCCTCCTTCTCCAGGTACATCCCCATGGCTTCTTGATACTGGAGCTTCTTTTCATATGACTCATGATTCTTCCTTGTTGAATTCTGTTCGACCTGTCGACCCTCCTGTTCGTGTTCTCACTGCCGATGGTACCCCCTCCCAGTCATTAGTCGAGGCATTCTTAGTACCTTCTCGTTTCATGTCCCTTCTGTTGCGCATGTTCCTCAGCTTAACATGCAGCTCTTTTCAGACAGTCAGATTGTCGACTCTCATTGTAGCATCACTCTCGACTTTGATTCCTGTTCTGTTCAGGATTGTCGCACTGGCGCTTTGCTTCATGCTGGCCCCCGACGCCATGATGGCCTCTGGGAGCTTTACTGGCTTTGTCTCCCTTCTGATGCCACCACCGCCAGTTCCTCGGCATTTGTAGCTGCAGCTACTAGCTCTTTTCAGCAGTGGCATCATCGTCTTGGACATTTATGTGGTTCTCGTCTCTCGTCTCTAGTTCATCGTGGTGTTCTGGGGTCTGTCGCCAAAAACGCTTCTTTGGACTGTCTGGGTTGTCGACTTGGTAAGTAGATTCAGCTACCGTATCCTCATAGTGAGTCTGTGTCTGAGCGTCCTTTTGATCTTGTTCACTCCGATGTTTGGGGTCTGGCTCCCTTCGCGTCGAAAGGGGGTCATCGCTACTATGTTCTCTTTATAGATGATTTTTCTCACCACACTTGGATATATTTCATGTCTTCTCATAGTGGGGTCTTGTCTATCTATCAGAAATTTGCTGCCATGGTTCGTACCCAGTTCTCCACTCCCATTCGTGTGTTTCATGCAGATTCTGCTGGCGAGTATATCTCCCATTCACTGCGCGCGTTTCTTGCTGAGGAGGGTACCCTTGCTCAGTTCTCTTGTCCTGGTGCTCATGCTCAGAATGGCGCAGCTGAGCCCAATCATCGTCACCTTCTTGAGACGACCCGTGCATTGATGATTGCCGCTTCTCTTCCGTCTCACTTTTGGGCTGAGGCTGTTTCCACTGCCACCTATCTCGTCAATATTCAACCCTCTGCTGCTCTGCAGGGTGGTATTCCTCTCGCGCGCCTTTCTGGTTGTGCTCCTGATTACTCAGTGCTTCGTTTGTTTGGTTGTGTTTGCTATGTTCTTCTTGCCCCTCGTGAACGCACCAAACTGACCGCTCAGTCTGTTGAGTGTGTTTTTCTTGGATACAGTGATGAGCATAAGGGCTATTGGTGTTGGGACCCTGTTGGCCATCGGATGCGCATTTCTCGTGATGTCACTTTTGATGAGTCGCATCCCTTCTATCCTCGCCCCTCCTCCCCGGCCTTCTCGGTGGAGGATATATCCTTTCTCATGTTTCCTGAGACACCACCCTCTGTTCCTATTGATCCTCCACCACGCCCCATTCTTGCCGATGTTTCCCCTTCCACACCGCCACCCTCCTCATCACCTAGTCATTCTCCTTCCTCTTCTCACCCTCCACCCATCTCACCGTTGTCTCCTTTTCCCTTCCATTATTCTCGTCGCTCTCATGTTCCGGATGCTTCTTCCGATGCTTCCTCTTCTGATGCGTCTTCTTCCTCTGATGAGATTCCCTCTCCTCTTCCTGCTCGTCAGCGGCGTCCACCTGATCGTTACTCTCCTAGTCAGTATGGTCTTTCTGTTGCCCTTGAGCCGACTTCTTATCGGGATGCTGAGCGTCATCCCGAATGGCAGCTTGCCATGGCTGAGGAGATTGCTGCGCTTGAGCGCACTGGCACTTGGGATCTTGTTTCTCCTCCTCCCGGTGTTCGTCCCATCACATGCAAGTGGGTCTACAAGATTAAGACTCGCTCTGATGGATCTCTTGAGCGCTACAAAGAGCGTCTTGTGGCTCAATGCTTCCAGCAGGAGCAGGGCCGTGACTATGATGAGACCTTTGCCCCAGTGGCCCATATGACCACTGTGCGCACTCTTCTTGCTGTGACCTCTGTTCGCCACTGGTCTGTGTCTCAGCTTGATGTTCAGAACGCATTTCTCAATGGTGAGTTGTGTGAGGAGGTTTACATGCAGCCTCCTCCAGGGTACTCTGTTCCTGATGGCATGGTTTGCCGTCTTCGGCGCTCTCTTTATGGCCTGAAACAGGCCCCTCGCGCCTGGTTTGAGCGCTTCGCATTTGTGGTGACTGCTACTGGCTTCTCCCCTAGCGCTCACGATCCTGCACTGTTTGTTCACATTTCTCCTCGTGGACGCACTCTTCTTCTCCTCTATGTTGACGATATGATCATCACTGGTGATGATTCTGAGTATATTGCCTTTGTTAAGGCCCGTCTTCGTGATCAGTTTCTTATGACTGATCTTGGTCCTCTTTTCTACTTTCTTGGGATCGAGGTTTCCTCCACTTCTGATGGTTTTTCTATCTCCCAGGAAAAGTATATCTAGGATCTTCTTGCTCGTGCTGCTCTTGGGGATGAGCGTACTATTGAGACTCCCATGGAGCTCAATGTCCAGCTTCGTGCTAGTGATGGTGATCCTCTTCCTGACCCGACACGTTATCGTCATCTTGTTGGGAGTCTTGTCTATCTTGCTGTCACTCGTCCTCACATCTCTTATCATGTTCATATTCTGAGTCAGTTTGTCTCAGCTCCTACCACTGTTCACTATAGTCATCTCCTCCGTGTTCTGCGCTACCTTCGTGGCACGATCACTCGTCGTCTTTTCTTCCCTCGTTCCAGCTCTCTCCAGCTCCAGGCCTACTCGGATGCTACGTGGGCGAGCGATCCTATGGATCGACGTTCGCTTTCTGCTTACTGTGTGTTTCTTGGTGGTTCACTCATTGCCTGGAAGATGAAGAAACAGACCGCAGTTTCCCGTTCAAGTGTAGAGGCTGAGTTGCGAGCTATGGCCTTGTTGACTACTGAGGTGACCTGGTTGCGGTGGTTACTTGCTGACTTTGGGGTCTCTGTTATGACACCCACTCCACTTTTGTCTAACAGTACAGGTGCTATCAGTATTGCACGTGATCCGGTAAAGCATGAGCTCACCAAGCATATTGGTGTTGATGCCTTTTATACACGTGCTAATGTGCAGGATCAGGTGATTGCGCTCCACTATGTGCCTTCAGAGTTGCAGTTAGCGGATTTCTTTACAAAGACACAGACTAGAGCGCAACATAGTTTCTTTCTCTCCAAACTCAGTGTTGTGGATCCACCATGAGTTTGAGGGGGGGGGGGGGGGGTGTTAGAGCTATATTTGTATATTGTAGTTTTCCTAATAGTTAGGGTGTTTCCTGCATATTTCATACCTGTACATGTACTATATATTGTGGCCTTTGGCCCCTCTGGAATACAAGTTGCTATTCCTAACAGATAGCACAACGAGGTAAGCACATTCTCAATGAAGTTATTTCTCATGTGCAAAGTGCTTTTGTTCCTAGAAGGATGATCACAAATAATATGTTTGTGGCCATGAGTGCATGTACGTGATGAAAAATAAGAAGGAAAGGTTGCGTATTGTGAGGTGAAATTAGATATGCATAAGGCATATGGTCATGTTGGAGTGTAATTTTCTTGAAAACATGATTCAGTTTGGGACTCCAGACTGACTTTGTTGAATTTCTTATGGCCCATGTGAAACAATTTAATAGCAAAACACAGAAGTTGCTTACTCTAATCTAGTTATTATGAAATAATAGGACATGGTCAGAATAAATATGAAATAATATCAAGATGCCCATGTTGTGTTTGTGAACCACAGGAACAAGAAACTTATGGTAGGTTAGATGAGTTTGGTAGTAGTCACCAATGTGATTACGGAGGTGATTGGACGAGGTTGAGTGACAAAAGGAAGGGGGATTCTGGAGTCCATTGGTGCCGTATTTGCATGGTCCCACATGTACGAGTCGAGGGGATAAAAACCAAGGGATGAGTGAACGAACAATCTGGTTCAATTTTGTAAGTACGAAGACCGCAAATTTCTACTCACTGAGTATCTCAAATGTTATGAAGCAAACACAAATTGTGAGTCAATTTGATTATCTCTGGTCCTATGAAGTAAACCCAAACTGCGAGTCAATGGATTATTAATTCTAGGAATGAACTAGGAAGTTGCGGATTAATGGCATAATTCCCACACTTTTGATCGAGGCAAGTGCGTTGATTTGCATCAGATTAGCAATGCGCGTTCCATGCATCCAAATTCTACCAAATATATTGTACTACTACCTATTTTGAGCAGATCAGCCCATCAGGGTCGTCCATGGTTCAACTCCTCAAGTCGCCGTGCCCTTTATGCTGTACGTTCACGCGTATGCGTGACATGACTGACATGACGTTGCGGGTGCGCCCTGAGCTTCCACGAACATGTCGCCATCTCTGTTCCGAAACAAATCGCAGAGTCCGTCTCCGATCCAGGTTACGTACAAGTTATTGAAGAACCTGAAACGGAAAGAGTGAAATCGCACCCTAAAACCCTAGATCGAAACTGACACGGATCTCCGACTTGACCAATGCCTCATCCCGCTGCACGCGTTTTTCCGTCCGCCATATAATCTACCCAGCGCCCCCGTCTCCACGATCCGCACGAACCGATCGCCAAGCAACCAACCAGCAATGGCGCTCAAGGGCACGACCAAGTTCGCCGCGGAGTGCTGCTCCTCCTCCTCGTCGCTGCCGTTCGCGAAGCAGCAGGCTCCGCCATCGTCGTCGCTGACGACCCTGGAGGTGACCGTGATGTCCGCGGAGGAGGTCGTTCTCGGGGGCACCGCCCGGCGCAAGCCGCTGGACCGCGGCGCGTACGCCGTGGTGCACACGGACACGGCGGCGGCGCGCACCAGCGCCAACGACGAGGACGGCAACTGCAACGGGTACCCCTACTGGGGCGAGGCGCTGAGCGTGACGGTCTCCGACCGGGCGGCCGCGATCGACGTCGAGATCTACCGCCGGAGGAGCGACGGCCGCGCCGAGTCCGTGGCGTCCTCGCGCGTGCCCGTCGCCGACTTCAGCGTCGGCCCGCCGGGCCACCTGCATTGCCTCAGCTACCGCCTCTTCGACAGCGGGTCCAGGATGAAGACCCGCAACGGCATCGTCAACATCAGAGTCAAGAGGCTCAACGGCGCGGGCGCGCCGCCACCGAAGGAGTTGGGGAAAGGCGGCAAGACCGTGGGTGATGATGCTCCGAGTGGAAGTGATGGTTCCTGCTGTGGTGGTGGTGTCGCCAAGGAGGGGAAGGTGCCTTCTACTTCCGCACCAGCTGGCGCGGTGATGGGGTACCCCGTCGGGTTCAATGATGCTGCCAACGGCAAGGCATCCGCATAGAGTAGTTGAAAGGATTTCTTTGATCATGCAATGCAATGCAATGTGCACAAATTAAGATATAGTATTTCGCTACTATTTGTCTGGTTATTAACTATCATATATTTCGCTACTATTTGTCAGGTTATTTCGATATGTTGCAAAACTGAAAAACACCTAGCCGCAAGTTAGCAAAGGTGAGGTGCAAATCAAAATTGGAGATACACAATATTGTGAAACTTAGCTAAATTTTGTATAGCATGACCCAAATTTTCGCCTCACTGCAACAAGAGGCATAGTTCTATGTTTTGTCAGAAAAAACATTTTGCCTTATCATATTGGATAAGTCTAACATATAGACTTGACCGAAGGAGGACCTAGGCATGCCTCGCTCTGGCGACCCCGGAGGCGACGCGAGCCCCCCTACCGCGCCGGCGGCCGCTCCGGCCACCGGCGGCCACCCACTCAACCCTCAAACCCCTCAACCCACTCCGGCGCCCCCTCTCCACTCGCCCCCGTGCCTTCCAGAGCTACCCCGAGCTCCTTCGGTCGAGAACCAAGGTTTCCTCTGCCAGTCGAAACCTTGGATCCTTGACCTCGACCCCAAGCAGCTGCCGCCACCATTCTCGACCCCAGGAGAAGCTTTCCTGCAGCTCGTCCTCAAAAACTTCAACTCGCTGGTATGTACTCCGGTGGCTCCTGGCTCGAAGCTCTTCAAGCCATCGCCGGTGAGAATTGCGGTTGAGTCCAGCTCCCAAGCCACCGTCCCCGTCTCCTCCGTTTGCAGCATGCTTAAGTTTTGGCTTGGTTCTCCTTTTGAGCGTCTGGCGGTTTTTGATCTTGGTTGCAACTCGTGCTGTCTGGTTGTTTCTTCTCCACGGCTAGCTTCCTTCCTCGTCTCGCTGGGCGGCCTCCGCCATGGCCACCTGCGAGCTCTCTTCTCTCTTCCTTCCCCACGTTCTGTTCTTGCTGGGCTTGATCGGGTTGTCTCCGGTCTTCCTGGGCTGCGTGGCCCACCCAGCCTGCCCCGCGATGCCACGAGCCCCTCTGCGTCGGCTGGCAGTGACGTGCTGACCTCCCCTTTTCACGAGCCATCTGTCCAGCCCTTGTCCTCAACCGCCCGTATCCTATTCCCTTCCGCGAATCCTGCTGCTTCGGCCGGTCATCGCCCGAGGAAACGTCGCTCTCCTCCCTGCATCTCCTTACTCTCTCTGGGGCTCCTGCCTGTGCCCTGCGGTCCGGTGCCGTGGCTTGTTCAGTGTGCCCGTGACTCCTGCCAAGCTTCCCTTCCTAGCCACGCTCCCCTCCCTCTCTCCTCCCCGCTCCTCTGCTCCTTTCCGTTTTCCCCTTCCTCCGTCTCTCCGGGTCAACTTTCCTGTTTCGGCCACCTTGGTGCTTGCGCCGCCGCCGATGGCTCGCCTGCCCGTTCCTATTCTTAGGTTGCAGCCACCCCCTCAAAACCCTTGCCCCCCCGCCCTCGCCCCACTCCACCTCCACTCTCCCCAGTTCCTCGCTGTCACCGCTGCTTGGCCTCTGACCACCTGGTGGCCGTTTGCCGGGACCCGATCCGGTGCCGCCGTTGCCGCCACTTCAATCACATCGAGCGCCAGTGTAAGCTTCCTCCTCCTGCGGCGAACCCTGTTCCCTCCTCTTCTCCATCTCACTCCACTTCTTTCTTGCGACCCAGCGCTACCATGGCCAACAATGACGTCCCTGCGGCGGGTCTCGGCGTTGAGGACGGCTTGGTTCTGGAACCGGAGGGGCTCTTCTGCTCCCTTTGCTTCGCCAACGACCACCGCCGCTCCTACTGCCGCCTTGTCAACCCGGAGGACGTCGATGGGGAAGAAGAAGATGACCCCAACGAGCTCATCTTTGGGGGCTCCAGTGATGAGGACGATGCGCCGGTTCCCCCTGCAGTCGGCGCTGCGGAGGGAGATGGTTTCATCCCCGTGCCTGACCCAAGTTCCACCCCTCCTTCCTCTGATGCCCTCTCCGATCTCCCTGACTCAGAGGACCTTGAGGTTCCCGTTCGACCTGACTATGTCGATGTCTACATGCCTTTCGTCTCCATGACACACTTTGACAACCTTGCCTTCGCTTACCTTAACCCTCCTCTTGCCACTCCTGCTCCTTACATCCACCAAGCTGCTGCTCTCGGCTGTGGTCCTGGACGTGTCTCTCTCCTCTCGTCCTCCCACGGTGCCAAGCTTGTTGTTTTCTCCTCGCCCTATGACAGGGAGAACGCGGTCAACAATGGGCCCTTCATTGGCAGGGAGGTCACCGTCAGCTTTGAGCGGCATGATGAAAGCGACAACCGCTTCTTGTTCTCTCATGAGGTACTTGCTGCCCTCTCGATTTCTGACTTCCCTCTGGAACATTGGAACCGACATGGCATTATTGATTCTTCCATCCCTTTTGCCAACCCTCACACTATTGATCCGATTTGTCTTACTAGGATGGACTATTTGGCTGTGCTGATCACTGTCAAGGCTGAGTCGCTGTCAGATATCCCTGACCACCTCACTGTCAAGAACCATGGTAGCACTGGTGCCATTGCCAAAGTTGAAATCTTGGAATTCGATGACATCTCTTCCTGTATGGGCTGCAGCCAAATGATTAAGCTTACTTTTGCCTCTTGGAACGTTCGCGGCCTGGGCGCTCGCCGTAAACGTGATGATGTGCGGGCTGCGATCGATACCTTCCTTCCCACTATTCTCTGCCTTCAAGAATCCAAACTCCAGACTCTCTCTACCTTCTTCGCCTCCTCCTTCCTCCCCCCTACTCTCCGCTCGTTTGTGTTTAAACCTTCCGATGGGGCTTCCGGTGGAATAATCACCGCTTGGAACTCCAATGTTGTTGAATTGATTCGCCACTCTATCAATGATTTTTCCATCTCCACCACCTTTTCCTTTCTCTCGGACAACCTTACTTTCACCGTCATCAATGTTTACGGTCCTTGCCTCCATACCTTAAAGCCCGCCTTCCTCACCTCTCTCGAGCATGTTTTTGCTGCTAGTCCCTCTCCTACAGCCTTCTTGGGAGACTTCAACCTCCTCCGATCGCCTAGGGAAAAATCTAATGGTAATTTTAATGCGACGGAGGCCGGGTTTTTCAATGACTTCATCAATAAACTCGGCCTTATGGAGATCCCGCTCCTTGACCGGCAATTCACTTGGTCTAACCAACAAACTCCACCCATTCTCGCTCGCCTCGACCGTGTCCTTGTCAACTGCGAATGGAGTGTTGCACTTCCTGACACCACTCTAACGTCCTCCTCTCGACCAACCTCTGACCACATCTCTTTGCACCTTGAAGCTTCCTCCAAAGCCCCTAAGAGTACGATTTTTAGGTTGGAGAACCCCTGGCTTTCCCACTCGTCTTTCCCTCCTATCGTTACCTCTAACTGGTGCAGCGTGGGACATGCTCACACGCATCTTTCCAACGTTGCTCGCCTATGCCTTCGCCTCAAACGGGTTCGCTCCGCCGCCCGTTCTTGGGCTCGGGCTCGGAAGCTCCCTTCGGTCTACTTGACTAACTGCAGAACTATTATCTCCCTCTTCGATCGCCTTGAAGAGTCCCGTCTCCTTTCCACCTTAGAAATCCAGCTCCGGCACCTGGCTAAGCTCTCTCTAAGTGCGAAGAACGCCGAAAATGCTTCCTACTGGCGGCAGCGGGCAAAAATCCGTCACTGTGTCCTCGGCGACGAGAACACCCGCTACTTCCTCCTCTGCGCATCCGGGCGCCTTCGGAAAAATCAAATTAAAGTTCTCCAAGATGACACCGGTAACCCTTGTTTCTCTCATGACGCTAAAGCCCAAATTCTTCATCGCTTTTACAAAGACCTCCTAGGCATGCCGAGGGTCTCTTCGGATATCCTTCAACTTCACTCCCTTGTCTCTTCTACCTCTCTCGACACCTTCCAGGCTGCCTCCCTGGTGCGCCCCTTCACCTTGGATGAGCTCCGGGCTGCGGTTGTTTCTATGAAAGACAACTCTAGCCCTGGCCCTGATGGTTTTGGACCTGCTTTTTTCAAAAAACACTGGGATCTTGTCAAAGAAAACCTCCTGGCTTCCCTCCACGACTTCCACGCCCTCAACACTGACCTTCGCCCTATTAATAAATCCTACATTGTTCTCCTTCTGAAAAAAGCTGGAGCCAATCAAGCTGAAAACTTCCGTCCCATTTCCCTTCAAAATTGCTGTCTCAAAATCCACACTAAATGTCTTACCTTACGGCTCCGGGACCTAATACCTTCTCTTGTTCACCCTGACCAAACGGGATTCATCTCGGGGCGCTCTATTGCGGAAAATTTTGTCTACGCCGCTGACATCGTTCAAACTTGCCACACACGCTCCGCTCCCGCTGCTGTGTTCAAACTTGATTTCCGTAAAGCCTTCGACTCTATCATCTGGGAGGCTCTGGAGCACATTCTCCTCGCCAAAAGGTTCCCTGACCGGTGGGTGAGTTGGATTCGTCTCATTAATTCTTCAAGTCAATCGGCTATTCTTCTAAATGGTATCCCCGGGAGATGGATTCAATGTCGTAGAGGACTCCGTCAGGGCGATCCCCTCTCCCCTTTCCTTTTTAATATTGTGGCCGATGTCTTACAGCAGCTTATCATGCACGCCTCCCGAGATGACCTCCTCCTTCACCCTCTTGTCGATGATCTGCCTTGCCCTGTCCTGCAGTACGCTGATGATACCCTGATTATTATTCGGGCTATCCCTGAACATGTCGCCTTCCTTAAATCACTCTTACACAACTTTTTGTCCGCCACTGGCCTTGATATCAACTTTCATAAAAGCACCTTTGTTCCTATTAAAGTTGATCCCCACTCCGCCTCCGCCATGGCTTCTTCCTTCGGCTGTGCGGTCTCGACGTTCCCTCAAACTTACCTCGGGCTCCCTCTCTCTACCCATAAGCTTAAAAAAGACGACTTCGCCCCCATCATAGCCAAGAGCGATATGCGCCTCTCCGGTTGGCGAGGCCGCTTCCTTCTCATTGGCGGGCGTCTTCTTCTGGTCAACTCGGTTCTCACGGCCATGATCGCCCATGCCATGTGCGCGGGGCTTCTCCCGCCTGGGGTTATTGAAGCCATTGATAAACGGCGCCGTGCCTTCTTTTGGACGGAGAGGAAACCTGCTCTGGTGGTGACTGCAAAGTTGCATGGACTGAGGTTTGCTCTCCTAAACATTTGGGGGGACTTGGCGTCCTTTCCATTCCTCACCAAAACTCTGCTCTGCTTTCTAAATTTCTCTCAAAACTCCATTCGGACTCCAGCGCCCCCTGGGCTTGCTGGTTTCGTCGTCGCTATGGCTGGACTCTCTCTAGAGACCTTGGCGACTCCCATGCGCTTGACACGCCGGTCTGGAAAGGGATCGCAGCCAATCTCTCCACCTTCCGGTCCCTCACCTGCATCTCCATTGGGGACGGTCAGCTCACTGCTTTCTGGTCTGACACCTGGCTTGGCACCTCCACGCTTCAAGATCGCTTTCCCGCTCTCTTCTCTCATGTCACGAAACGCCCCCACTCCAATGTTGCTTCTTTCCTTTCGTCCGGTGCTACTTCCTTCCTGGCCCCTCGCCTCTCGAACGTGGCAGCCAGCGAACTTGCCTCCCTACATTCTGCCCTTGCCACGGTTCACCTACAACCACACTCTCACGACACACGGGTTGCTAAAAGTTCTAACCAAAAGCTCTCGAACAAGGATTTCTATGTCAACTCTTTCAGGCACCTGCTTCCGGACGACAAGGCAAAGACTACCTGGCTGAGTGGAGCTCCGCTGAATTGCAAGATCTTCACCTGGCTCATGCGCCGGCGCCGGCTCCCCACCAACGAACGACGACACCGCCACCAGCTTGCTCTCTCCGCGGCTTGCCCCTCATGCCCTTGCGATGAAGATACTGCTCACCTAATTGTTGGATGTCACCGTGCTCGCGAAGTCTGGAATCACTTCTTCCCTGGACTCGTCGCAACCTTCTCCGGCGACGTCGAGGATATCTGGTCGCCCCTCCCTCAATGTAAGGCAACGACCACAATCAAGACTGCCATTGCTTGGAACATCTGGAAGAGACGAAACTCCCTGGTGTTCAATGCTCGTGATGACAGCCTTATCCAGGTCCTGCACCGCTGCGTCGACGATCTCCGCCTTTGGGCCAATCGCTGCCGCGACCCCTCTGAAGCTGCTACCCTTAATACTTGGTGTTTAAGTTTTGATCCGCCTTGAACTTCTTCTTCTTTGCTCCTTCGCTGTCCTCTTAAATTGTAACTCCGGACCCTGTATGTTCTTCCCTTGTTGGTAATAAAGGTTCAGGCCGGCGTAAGCCCGCCGTAGTCACGGTCAAAAAAAAGACTTGACCGAAGTCTTTGCTTTGGGAGATGGCCTTAGACTGAAGTCAATGCTAGACTTAAAAATTTGTCAATGATAGACATCAGAGTAAAACAAGAATTTTGACAGCATTCTGTGCACTGAAATCCATTGCTTTGAAAAAAGAGCGTATTGTTAATTTATTCGTAAGTTCAGATCAAGAAAACACTGCTGAGTTTTCTGCTACGTATTCAAGTATGAATTACAAACATGTTGAACACCAATGAACTCATACACAGCTCTTACCTGTTAGATTAAGAGCGTTGCAGGTGCAGTGGCGTAGCCTTGCACATCATCTCCGTATATGCAACACTATACCTTACAAATTACGATATAGTATTTCGCTACTATTTGTCTGGTTATTAACTACTCCCTCCGTTTCAAAATATAAGATGTTTTAGCTTTGTGAAGCAAATGTATTTAGACATCTTTTAGTGTGTAGGTTCACTCGAATATACACACTAAAACATATCTAGATACATTCGCTTCACAAACCTAAAATATCTTATATTTTGAAACAGAGGGAGTATGATATATTTCGCTACTATTTGTCAGGTTATTTCGATATGTTGCAAAACTGAAAAACACCTAGCCGCAAGTTAGCAAAGGTGAGGTGCAAATCAAAATTGGAGATACACAATATTGTGAAACTTAGCTAAATTTTGTACAGCATGACCCAAATTTTCGCCTCACTGCAACAAGAGGCATAGTTCTATGTTTTGTCAGAAAAAATTATTTTGCCTTATCGTATTGGATATGTCTAACATGTAGACTTGACCGAACTCTTTACTTTGGGAGATGGCCTTAGACTGAAGACAATGCTAAAGAGTTGTCAATTATAGACATCAGAGTAATTCTATGCACTGAAATCCATCGCTTTGACAAAAGGGCGCATCGTTAATTTACTACTGCTGATTTTTCTGCTACATATTCAAGTATGAATTACAAACATGTTGCACACCAATGAACTCATACAGAGCTCTTACCTGGTAGATTAAGAGTGTTGCAGGTGCAGTGGCGTAGCCTTGCAGATCATCTCCGAATATGCAACACTATACCTTATCCAGCTCTTCCTGTTAAACTGACATTTGCAATTTCAGTATCAAACTCTTAGTTTGGAGTAGGGATGCAAAACGACACCTGATCCACCCCCTTCGTAATCATAATCAGTTAGTCTAGTTGTAAAAAAATTAGCGAATTATTATAGTTTGAACTACAATCTGTTTTCGCGGGCTTATGCGGGATGTCTGCTTGCCACTCTAGTTGGGAGGATGGAGATTTATCGGTTGCTCCTTCCAGATGGAAAACGTGTTTACAACACACACACAAAAACAACTCTGAAGAATTAATGGTGTTTCGACGATGTACTCTCTTGGATCATGCAATGCAATTCAATCAGGATACATTTTGCTACTACTATTTATCATGAAGTTAATTAAGCGGCAAGCAAAATTGTGATTCCAAGTTGAAACAGGGTATTTTGCCACATGGTCATGCCACACGAGCACAAACAAAAAGAGGGTACATCCCACTGGATGCAAAATGAAAATTAGCTACTGCAAGTTTAGCAAAGGACAAAACAAAAATATGGGGCAAATAGAATCAGAGCTACAAATACTGTGCAAATTGGCCCAGCTTCTAAAATACGATGCAGATTATCAGCTTTTCTAAAATAGTTGGTCCAACTGGAATTAACTATATTTTTCCTTGTCTGGTTGATTAGCTATCACTGCAACAGGAGTCAAGAAGCATAGCTTCTGTGTTTTGTCGAGAAATATCTTATTTGATAAGACAACCCACATTAGTTACTACTTTATCATCGTCGACGTTTGTTCCGATGTTGGCTCAAGTTCTCCACTATGAAAAATCAGAGTAAACCAAAAGGCTGGTCCGACTTGAACTTACACAGAGCGCTTAACAGGCAGATCCATAACGCTGCAGGTGCAGTAGCGTTTCCTAATTTGCAGTTCATCTCTGAAGCTGCAACCATCTGAACTTGATCCAACTCATCATGTTAAGCTGGCATCTGCGGTTTCAGTGTCGTGCGCTTAGTTTGGATGACGGCGGTTGCATTCGGTCAGCAGTTGCAATGGAGAACATGTTCAAGAGTTCATCGCGGAATCAACTCTGAAGTCTAATCATCCAAGCAGTTTTTTTTTTTGACAATAATCATCCAAGCAGTTCAACAGATCCTGAAACCTAAGAAAGGAAAAAAGTTCTTTCCTCGGCTCTAAGCAATGCAGAACACCAGAACTGAAACATCAAAGCAATTTGTGCATTTTGCCTGCTTGGAGATATGCATATTGTTCAGTCTATGGCTTTTGTGCCGATGTTTGTCATTTCAATCTTAAATTAGCAGAAGTTAAGATGGCACGAGATTGCTTTGATTTGAAAGCTCTCTCCGAGTTTCTTCTTAAACATGGAAAGTTCAAGTAGTCAAGGATATTCATAGCCTGCCCAAATGGTGTACGCGTAATAATAATTATTATCTAGAAACAGATCATACTAATGACGCCGATCTGGTAATAATTGGATACGTGATGTGGAAGGATGTGTATGGCTGTGACACGTAGCCGATTAATTTTTTCCATTCTTAGGGGAAGATATGGGGAGATTATAACACCGTATTTTCCGTTTCTACCTCTATTCTCTCTATATATATTCGGTTCGATACGGTGTGTAGGCAGAACAATCGTCAGGTAGCCAGGGTTGATCCAAAGATATCTTCCAATGTGTAGGACTATCAGCATAGCCTCCATGGACAAACACAAGACCATTCTCAGCACATCCGCCGTTCTCCTGGCGATTCTTCTCGGGTGCTTCGCTACCCGTGCACAGTGTAAACCAAGAAAAGATATTAGATCTACTGCTTTCGCCTCCCTCTAGATCTATTTTTTGTTTGACGGACGACCACTAATGCTATCTTTTTTCTGTTTACATAGGCTTGTTAATCCTGGAAGACGTAAATCAGGAGAAGGTAAACTTACCGAACGGGCTATGCGTCGAGAGAGGAAGTGCTAAAGACTGCAGCAGGGGTTTCTGCTACTGCTGCTTAGTATCGGGTATGTGCTACAAAAGCATGGACTTCTGCAAGGAGGACTGCAAAAAATCTTCTTCTTCAGATGTAGCAGTGACGAAGACCGACCATGTAAAGGTATATCCGTTTAATTTTGCTTCTGATAGACAACAGATTTAGGGTCAGTTAGACCCTTTTTAGATGGAAATTTTCTGAATCTTGCAGCAGAAGCAGCAGTACACGTCCCAAATCTTGCTGCATCGGCAACCGCCCATCCAGACGGCGGATCCGGTCGTCGTCTTCGATGACGACGAGCAGGTGACGGACAGCCGGCCACAAGCTCCAGCAGGCGCATCATCCAACGGAGCACTGGCCGTCAAGACGCACACCGAGTGGTCGGCAGTCGCCAGGAACTCGTCCAGCGACAACTTCGCCGTGCTCGTGCACGTCAAGGCTCCCGGGATTACCGCCGAGGCCGGAGCGGCCGACGACGCGCGACCACGCGCGCCGCTGGACCTCGTGACGGTGCTCGACGTGAGCGGCAGCATGCGCGGGCAGAAGCTGGCGCATCTGAAGCAGGCGATGCGGTTCGTCATTGACAACCTAGGCCCCGACGACCGCCTCTCCATCGTGTCCTTCTCCTCCCAGGCGCGTCGCGTCACAAGGCTCGTGCGCATGACGGATGATGGGAAGGCCCTGTCGTTGAACGCCTTGGAGTCCCTCGCCGCACGTGGCGGCACCAACATCGCCAAGGGGCTCTGCACGGCCGCGAAGGTGCTCGACGAGCGCCGGCACAGGAACGCCGTCTCCAGCGTCGTGCTCCTGTCCGACGGCCAGGACACCTACAACATTTTCAGACTTTGGGGCGGCGACGCCAACTACGAGGCGCTCGTTCCGCCCTCCTTTCTGCGCGCGGGCTCTGAGGGAGACCGGTCGGCGCCGATCCACACGTTTGGCTTCGGCAACGACCACGACGCAGCCGCCATGAACGTGATCGCCGAATCGACGGGCGGCACGTTCTCGTTCATCGAGAACGAGGCGGTGATCCAGGACGCGTTCGCGCAGTGCATCGGCGGGCTGCTTTCCGTCGTGGTCCAGGAGGCGCGAATCGCCGTCGCGTCCTTGCATCCGGGTGTTCGTGTCATCTCTGTCAACTCCGGCCGTTACGAGAGCCGCGTCGACGAGGACGGAAGCGCCGCCTCGGTCCTGGTCGGAGAACTGTACGCCGATGAGGAGAGGCGTTTTCTTCTCTTCCTTGCCGTGCCAAGAGCTGAAGAATCAGACGGCGACAGCGCTCTGGTGAAGGTGGTCTGCAGCTACAGAGACGCGGCGACCGGCAGGAACGTCAGCGTGACAGCGGAGGACGTGGTGGTGGCGAGGCCGGAGCACGCCGGGGAGGCCGAGCGGTCTGCCGAGGTGCAGCGGGAGCGCATGCGGGTGGAGGCGGCAAAGGACATCGCGTTGGCGAGGGCCGCGGCGGAGCGGGGCGCGTACCAGGAGGCGGTGGAGATACTGGAGAGCCGGCAGCGCGTGGTGGCGCAGTCGGGCGATGGCGACGCGGCGATTGTGGCGCTGAGTGCGGAGCTGCGGGAGATGCGCGGGCGGGTGTCGGACCATCAGAGCTACGCGCGGTCGGGGCGGGCGTACATCCTCGCCGGCATGAGCGCGCACGCGCAGCAGCGCGCCAATTCGAAGCCGTCGCAGCAGAGTCCTTCATCTGGGGAGTGGGAGGGTATCACCATGGAGTCACTTCAGGCGGACGGAGCGGCGCTGTCATACGCGACGCCGGCCATGCGCGCCATGGTTCTGCGCTCCCGGAGGTCCTCGGCTGGAGACGACGTGCAGAGCTCTGATCCAGAAGCCCATAAGACGTCACCTGCAGGCAACAGCCACGTTTAGGACTTATTATTTCAAAATGGACATCGCATTTTCTTTTTAATGGATGATATTTGGAGTTTGTTTCCCTTGTGTAGATGGCCGCGATCAGTATGCTGCTTTGTCTATCTATGAATAAAAACGAAGTTTGTGTCTGTTCTGAAAATAGTTTGATGTTATCCTAAATTCATTCTGAACCAAAGGAGACGACAATATGGGATCTATTGAACCTCTCTCCTCAAGAAACACTAGCCGTCACAACTCCACCTCCTCCGACGGACCTTGCTGCGGTTGAAAGGTGTGGGAAACCTAGTCTCGAAGTGAAATTTTAGTAAAAATTAGTACTCCCTCGGTCGCAAAATTTAAGGTGTCCTTAAATTTTGTTGGTCAATAATTTATAACTTTAATTATGATCAGTACTTATAATATATCTACAAAATTTCTGTAAATGTATATGAAACGAACGAAATTTGCAAGACAAATGCAACGATATCATTTATATAGTCTGAATCTATATAATTTGGTATGTATTACTTGTCAAAATTGTGCATCAAAGACCGAGCAAAATTTGTGCCTTAGTTTTGGGAAGGAGGGAGTATTGGCCATGAGCCCATGACTAGTTTGGGATTTTGATAGTTATCCTTATTTTGTTCATCATTGTTGATGGGGATGGAAACATAATCATAAGTGCTCTTGACGATGGTTTGTTCTTAAATGTCAATTGTACTGTTTAAATATTAAATTTCTCAAACATGGTCACTAGTAGGAAAACCATATACATGGGTGTTTGGGCGAAATATCAATGGCATGTCCAAAGTGGTACATGCCACTATTAGTTTGGGATTCGATGTCCAAACGTTAATCGTTTCTTGGATAGGGTTGTCGATGCTATCTTTTTTTGATAAAGGGAATATATTAATATCAAGAAGATACCAATCACACCCAGCCTCTGCAACAACGTAGTGTCCTAATGGCTATACGGATGCACACAGCCAGAAAAAGAGAAATTGCAGAAATAAAAGGTCTCGCTACAGTGATCTATTTATTGTAGCAGCACTACAAACAACACCAAGAAAGCACCACAAGTCCAAACCGATGCTATCTAGGGCGCAAGCCGGGGATGGAGCCGCAAGGAACTCCGCGGTGCCGTCCGCCGTAGACCCAGCGGCAACTCACATCGCCGCCCTCCACCGACAAGCCACAGGGCCGCCGCCCCATATCCTCCACCCTAGGCCTCTGTCGCCCCACACAAAGAGACCTTCGACATGCAAAGATCATCCTCCTTATGGCACCCACACCCAATGGGTGCGGGTAGAGGCTAACCAAACCCTTACCCATGTCTCAAAATCTTATCCGCACCCGCACCCACACCCGCACTTGGGTATATATTTTATCCCATACCCACACCCGTCTGGGTAAAAAAAACCGCGGGTAATACCCACTCTTGAATAACACAACAAGAAAATATAATATCACAATATATAACTAAAATATCAGCATATATATTTGTCATTCATTCAATAAAATAGCACACATATTTGAAATGATCAAGAAATCAAACACAAAACAAGTTGCATATGTGATGTGAAAAAAACAGCATTACATTCCCATATAATATTAATAATAAAATATTAATATTTAATTCAGATTTCAGTCGTAACAAGAGTGCAAACCAGCCACACGGCATCACACAATCTGCCACACGGCATTACAATAAAGGTTCAAATGACAATAACTTAATACTTATATAAGGTCATCACAATAAAGTTTGAAATGACAATCTGCGTCTCAAAGTCTCAAAGTCTCCAGAACCAGAAAGGCTCTCCAAGTCTCCAGCAACACATATTATTCCAAGTCTGAAAGTCTCCAGAACCAGAAAGCCTCTCCAAGTCTCCATCCACGTTCTTCCATGTCAAAGAGCCAGATCCTAGTTTAAAAATTAAATTGTTAAATGTGAGAACAAGGTAGTCTGTATGCTTGAACAAATAGCTAGACGGGCTGAATTAAAAAAGAGAAAAAAAATTCGCGTCTTACTAGTGTGTTGCTGCTCTTACAGAGTAATTCAGAGCCAAAAGATTTTTAAAAAATTCATCTAATCGCTAGCTAAGAAGTTGGAAAAGAAAAAAGTACAACCAACTAGTGTGTTGCTGCATGCTGCCCTTGCAACGCTGTGATGCAAGCTATGCCGCTGCTGCTCGTATACAATCAACTAGTGTAGCTGTTGGGATTGGGGCATTGGGCAGCTAATTCTGCTATTATTATTGAGGTATAGGCTTTAGCTGTCAGGCTTTTAGCTATGCCGCTGCTGCTTGTATCAGTCTATGGTCCGGTTTTGTTGAAAGTAATAAAAATATGTGTTGATAAATAACAAGATCTACCTCCATGCCCTCTTGGATGTCTTGTAGGCATGTCCAAAAGCTAGCTTCTCCTTTATGAGCATCTGCAACAAATAGACAAGCATGAGCAGCGGAAATAATAAAGGAGAATGTAAAGAAAATGCATTATTTGCAAACCTTTGAACTTGTTTCTAAGCCAATCTTGTGAGCAAATTAAGACCTCCAACATATGAGATGTTAGACGACTCCTATGCTCATTAACTATTCGACCACTTGTACTAAATGCTGATTCAGAGGCAACCGTTGTCACAGGAATAGCAAATATGTCTCTAGCTACCTTCCTTAAGGTTGGATATCTTGTTCCAGCTACCTTCCACAAATCCAACACATTGAACTTCTCAACATAAGGCAATAACGCATCAGACAAGTACTGCTCAATTTCACCTTGAAGTTTAGCTGTTGTAGGCCTTTGTTGAGCAACAATATCATGGAAGATATTCATTATTGCAGTAGGTCGATGCTGTCCTCCTCCATATTCTCGAGCTCGTCGCCCCCGCAGTAGTCCCCCTCGCCACCATCTTCCATGCCGAATCGGGTGGTCGAGCTGGTCGCCCAGGCCAGGCGGCTGCGGCTACAGGTGATGGGCGCCGGCGGAGGTAGGGCAATGGAGGAGGGCGGGCGGGCGGTGAGGCTCAGCCTCTCAGGCCGTCAGGCGGTGGCGGTGGTTACCGAAGGAGTCGGTCAAGGAGATGAATAGGTGACCTGGAGGAGAGGAAAAGAAGAAAATTAATTGCCTCGGGAGGGGAAAAGGTTTGGTGTTTAATTCGGATCTTTAATTCGGGAGCAAAAAATTAGGGGAGTCTAAAAGATAAGTTAGATTAGATTTTAGAGGTATTTTTATTAGAAAATTCTATTATTAAGAAGGTCCCACATGTCATAGACGGGCAGGTGGGTATGTGGGTGTGGGTTATGCAGTATCATACCCGCGCCCTCTATACCCATTGGGTAGACATATTTTGCCATTTACATACCCATGGGTTCAGATTTTCTACCATACCCTCATTCTAATGGTTAAAAACCCGCAGGGTAAGCGGGTAATGGGTACCCATTGCCATCAGGAGATCATCCCACTACCCCTCGATGGGCCCGCCGCCACCACCACTTAGGCCCGTGACGACAGGGAAGGGGTGAGGCGATGGCGTCAGTGTTTAGCGATGATGAGTAAGTTTTGCCTCATTTGTCCTTGCATTATGATGCATGGCTCCACGATTAAAAAAGGAGTCAATATTTTTGGATATCAAATGGCGTGCTGATGCACAAAATGAATCTACGGGAGAAATAAAAATAAAAATGCTTGAGCACAGTGATGTTGGGTACTCAGGCTTGCAAAAAAAATGAACCGCCTTAGAAAAGTTTCAGCCACTTGAGGTAACCAACATGGTTTTCCACTGCACGACGCCGTGCTATACTGATGCACGACGACAAGATTCATTGGCACCAAAATCGTTAAACCTGGTTCAGTGGTTCCCCTTACTTCACATAAAACTGCACACTTTGCCTTTCTGACTACACTCTTCTTTTAGAGAACTAGATAATAATAAAATACAATAATAAATCTAGAGCATAACAGAGCAGCAACTTTTTGCTTTTTTCACTTCACCAGATCCAACGTGGTCCTCCTCGTACTCGGAATAACTCAAAATAATAACCAAGTTTTATCAGATAAATGGAAAAGCGGATTGGAGCACACCAGGAAAACCCGCTGACCATAGTCTACGGGGCAAAAAACCTGGCACACTACTATCCTATTACAAGCCAAATAACAACAACCAGTTCAAAGAAAGATTACAACAAATGGTAGCAGTTTTCTCTGCGATCACTAAGCAATTTCAGTTGACAAATCACACGAGCTTTGCATAATTCAGGGCTGGGCATTGCGGTTCTCGTCATCTGCCTGATCCATCTCCTGAAGCGCCACATTGGTTCGAAGAAGTGGAAGTTGTCCCGCAGTCGAGGCAAGCAAAGCGAAAGCATGCCCACTGCCTCCACGTCCGCCGCGCGGGCACTTGAGGTTGAGAATCAGCGGCCTCACTGCCTTCTGCGATACTAGAGACTGGACTGTAGGAGTGAACTTCAACTGAGCGCCGGCCCTCGGATGCAGTCTCCTCTGCTGACCCGTCCTCGGCTTGGTGTTCCTTGTCCGGCTGGAAATTGGTGAGACGGGTAACTATAAGTAGTATTGCAGTACAGCAGGAAATATTGTGATCTAGTGGTAAGCATATACTACCTGTTCCTGTTGGTCTGCCTGCGATCCTTCTTCCTCGCCATCACCGCTGATCACCTGAGCACACGTTCCGGCACCCGTAGTTGTCGTGCGCGCTGGTGATCGAGCAGATGTGCCGCTGAGACTGAGCTGAACTTCAACTGAAGCAGCTGCAGCATTCTCTGCCGAGCTGTCCCCATCTTCGCGTTCGTCGGCCGGATGAAATAGATTGAAGATATCATCACCAAAATCGAATACCGGTTGGTCTGCCGGTCCGGACTCCGACGGTCCAGTTGCTTCTGCTTCCTCGTCGTCGTGGGGCTATGGAAAAGAGGTCCAGTAAATGGAATGAAGAGGATTGATCATAGAAATTCTGAAACTGCAGCAGTGTGGTGTCCCGACCTAGATTGATCAGATACACGCACAAAAGCAGCAAGCAATCAAGGAGAGACGATAGAATCGGGATGAGAGGACGAACGAGATGAGATAGCAGACGAAGGTTTAGGATAGGATTCAGAATTCTGATACAACATGTCTCTCACGCTGGGCACGCAGACCCCTTTTAACACCACACGCACGACTTACAGCTGGGCCCTTAGGTCCACAGCACATGGTCCACGCAGGGCACCTTTTCACCCACTTGTGTCTTCCACTGACGGTGGGCCGCCTTCCGTGCTCGTTCCTCCTGGCTCCGCCCGGGTGGGCGACTCGCTGTCCACTGCGCTATCTGAAGGAGACGCAGGTGTGACACTTTCCCCCCTTGAGAGCGATCTTGGTCCCAGAGTGGAGCTTGTGGAAACCTGAGCTTGAGTAGGTCGTAGTCCTCCCAAGTGGCGTGATTCGCATCCAGGCCACGCCATTTGATGAGAATCTGAGTAGCCGCCACGTTTCCAGAGTGAACCATTCGTCGTTCCAGAATCTCATCAGGTTCGATTGCAGCTGCCGCGAGGTCCGGAATCGCCGGCAGTTCTCTGAAAACCGGAGTGTACTTGGAGACAAATGGTTTCAGTTGAGATACGTGAAAGACAGGGTGCACCTGAGCTGTAGCTGGAAGCTGCAATTTGTACGCCACCGCGCCGATACGCTCCAGAATTGTATACGGCCCAAAGAACTTGTATGACAGTTTGGGAAATGGTCGATTAACGACGGTTTGTTGTGCATATGGCTGCAATTTCAGAAGAACTGCCTCACCAACCATGAAGTGACGTTCACTCCGTTGTTTATCAGCATAAGCTTTCATCCTGCGTTGAGCCTGCAGTAATCTGTCTCGGAGAGCTGCAATGTGTGACTGATAGGCTTCGGCGTCCATAGCTGCTGGAGACCCGTCCGCCACTGTTATGTTAGGAAAAGCTCCAAAGTTGGGTTCCTTGTTGTACAAAGCCTGAAATGGTGTGGTGCCAATCGCTGTGTGGAAGCTGGTGTTATACCAAAACTCAGCCATTGCAAGCATCCGACGCCAGAGCTTGGGATTGTCTTGGACAGCACAACGGAGATACCGCTCCAAACATTGATTGACTCTTTCGCTCTGACCATCCGTCTGTGGATGATAAGCAGTGCTGTAATGTAACTTGGTACCCACTGCTTTAATCAGTTCTCTCCAAAACGCACAGGTGAAAATTTTATCTCTGTCTGAAATTATGGACAGAGGAACCCCATGAAGCTTCACAATGTTGTCCAGGTAGAGTTTGGCAACTGTAGCAGCAGTATAAGGATGTTTAAGAGGCAGGAAATGTGCATACTTGGTGAGGCGATCCACGACTACCAGAATGACATTGGCATTGTCAGATAAGGGCAATCCTTCAATAAAGTCCATAGTGATTGCTTCCCAGGGTCCAGATGGGGGTGGCAAGGGTTGCAGTAAACCTGCTGGTCTGGTGTTAGAGTGCTTTGCCTGTTGACAAACAGGACACTGCCTGACATACAGTTCAACAGACAGTTTCATGCCCGGCCAATAGTAAAGTTTCTTTGCCCGTTGATAAGTAGCTTGAATGCCAGAATGGCCTCCCAGTGGTGTATCATGGAGCTGAGCCACCAGCTTTGTCTGTAAAGCCAGATTGGAGCCAATCACCATTCTGCCCTGAAATTTAATAATGCCATGTTCTAGAGAATATCCTTGTCCATTAGGGGAAATAATTGTCAGTTGTTGAAGTAGCTCAGTCATATCCTTGTCAGTAGTGTAAGAGTTCACAACCTCTTGGAGCCAGTCAGGTGTGCACACAGAAGTTTCCATGAGGTGACCCACTCTGGATAATGAATCAGCTGCGCAATTTTCCACTCCCTTTTTGTACTTGAACTGGAATTGGAGGCCTACCAATTTGGCCATGGCTTTGCGTTGGAGGTCGGTGGTGAGGTGTTGATCACTAAGATTGCACAAACTCTTGTGATCAGTGAGTATCAAGAAGGGCCCACGTTGAAGATATTGGCGCCACTTGTCCACTACCAACATCACAGCTAAGAACTCTTTCTCATAGACTGACAATTTTCTGTTCATGACACCCAATGCTTTACTCAGATATGCAATGGGATGTCCAGATTGCATTAGAACGGCGCCCACACCAGTGTCACACGCATCAGTCTCGATGACAAACGGCTGAGAAAAATCAGGCAATGCCAGGACCGGAGTACTCACCATTGCCTCTTTCAACAAGTGAAACGCCTCAGCAGCTTGGGTTGTCCACTCAAAACCCTTCTTTGTCAGTAATTGTGTGAGAGGCTTGGAAATCACTCCATAATTGCGAACAAACTTGCGATAATATCCAGTGAGGCCGAGAAACCCACGCAGTTCAGTTTGATTCAGTGGAATGGGCCAGTGCTGCATAACTTGTGTCTTTTCAGGATCTGTGCTAACACCTGAATCAGAAATGATATGCCCAAGATAATGAATGCTTGTTTTGCCAAAGTCACATTTGGAAAGCTTAGCAAACAACTGAGCATTTTGCAGTGTCACAAGGACTTGACGCAAATGGTGCAAGTGCTCTGTCCAGGATGCACTATAAACCAGAATATCATCTAGAAACACAATCACAAACTTGCGCAGATAAGGGGCGAATATCGAGTTCATGACGCACTGAAATGTGGCAGGCGCGTTCGACAGACCGAAAGGCATGACGCGGAATTGAAAATGACCATGGTGCGTTTTGAACGCGGTCTTATGTTCATCCTCTGGGCGCATACGAATTTGATGATAGCCGGCGCGCAAATCCAACTTGGAGAAAAATTTGGTGCCGGCGAGCTCGTCGAGCAATTCGTCGACGATCGGCAAGGGAAACTTGTTCTTTATGGTCAGGGAATTGAGCTTGCGATAATCTACACAGAAACGCCACGAGCCGTATTTCTTCTTGACCAGCAGAACCGGGGAAGCAAATGGGCTCATGCTCGGCGTCACCACGCCGGCACGAATCATCTCCGCCACCTGCCGCTCAATCTCGTCTTTCTGTAATGGAGAGTAACGGTAGGGGCACGAGTTCACCGGCTGTGAGGTACTGTCCAACGTGATGGCGTGATCAAGCGCACGCCGGGGCGGCAGAGTTGTAGGTTCAGAGAATACAGACTCAAATTCAGTTAACAGTGTCTGAAGATCAGGAGCGACGGCACTGTCTGCTGACTGGGGAACTTTGTCCAAAACAGCCATTGCCCACACTTCATTTGTTGCCAACATAGACTGGAGCTGATTAACTGATATTTCTTCCAAGTTCTGTTGCTCTGGAATATCCTGACCCTTCAAAGTGACCTGCTCACCATTGTGTTCAAATTGCAATATCTTCTGTTTCCAGTTACAGAGCATAGTCCCGCAGCGATCCAACCAATCTTTTCCCAAAATGGCATCATACGCCCCAATGTCTAGAATGCGCATTGCATCAGTAAAAGTATGCCCCTCATAAGACCAGTTCAGTTCTGCCACTTGAGAATTAGATAACATGAGTTGCCCATTAGCCACTTTGACAGACACAGGAGGGGCTGGTGTGATCAGGCACCCAGCTCGCTCGGCAAACTGTCGAGTGACAAAAGTATTTGAGCTGCCAGAATTAATCAAAAGTATCATGGTTTGATCACCAACAGATGCTCGAATACGAACGGTGTTCATAGTGTCAGTACCGGCAACTGCATCCACTGAGAGATGGCAACATGTGTCAGCAACAGGTGTTTCCTGGAGCAGACTAAGAGCATACACTGCTTCGTCAGATAACACTTCCCCAAATTCCCCCACCTCAATTGTCAACAACTGGCTTGAGCGTTTGCATTGATGCTCCTTTGAGAACTTGTCGCCACATTTGAAACACAAATTATTTGCACGCCGAAAATCTCGCAACTGACGTTCCCTGTTAAAATCATCAGTGCCTTGTTTCTTAGGCCAATCAGTGCGAGGAACTGGAACTGATGTGACGGTGGTGGTAGGGTGTTTAGTGGGAGCTAGCGGACGTGCACGCGGGCGATGGTGCTCTGCCTCTTCTTCCTGAATGCGTGCCAAGGACGCGGCTCGAGCAATACTCGAGGGAGCCTGAAGACGAACTGCAGCTCGTATATCATCACGCAAGCCAAACATAAACTGGGAAACAAACCACCTAGTGCTCAGTGACTCATCCACCGCTAACAGATGATACATACAGTCTTCAAATTGCTGACGGTATTCCCCCACTGTTCCAGTTTGCCTCAACTGCATGAGCTTACTCATTTGTCCATCATACTCATCCTGCCCAAATTCTGCAAGGAGTGCCGCCATGAATCTGTCCCAACCCAAAGTACCATGCCTACGTTTGTATGCCTGATACCACAGGGCGGCGTTCCCTTCCATATACAACGAAGCCATGCTCACCCATTGAATGTGTGGTATGCGAAACATCTCAAAATATGTAAGACACTGATCCACCCAGAGCAATGGTGTCGCCCCGGAAAACTTGGGAAAATCATGGCGCGGGGCACGCACACGTACCTCCTCATGCTCGATGGGTGAAGTAGGCGCAGTGTGAAAGGCAGCTGCTGCGCCTGCGAGCGCCGCCCCAGCTGCTGCTCCTGCGAGCGCCGCCCCAGCTGCTGCCCCTGCCGCAGAGGTCTGCGGTGTGTCGAGGAGGGGCGCACCGTTGTTGGTGAGCACGCCGTGTGTTTCCCTCACGTCGAGGCGGGGTAGGACGGGAGCGCGAGCAACGTCGGTGAGTTTCCGCTTGATGCCGTCCAGATCGGAACCATAATCCTCCATTTGCTTGCGAAAACTCTGCATCTCATCTGACACCGTGTTCATCCGATCCAAAATCGCAGTGAGCTTGGTGTTAGTCTCGTCCATCTTCTCGAGAACAAAATTGGTCTGCGCCGTCGGAGCGACCGGCCTAGACGGCGCCGTTGCGGCTCGCCCTGAATCACACCCAACCCTGCGCAGGATTTCGAGCCGATCCACCGAAGCGAATCAGCACCTTTTGCAGTGGAATTTGACAGGCGTGATTTCGGGAATTTTGAGCGCAGACGGAGCAGATCTAAGGCTCTGATACCAAATTGTGGTGTCCCGACCTAGATTGATCAGATACACGCACAAAAGCAGCAAGCAATCAAGGAGAGAGGATAGAATCGGGATGAGAGGACGAACGAGATGAGATAGCAGACGAAGGTTTAGGATAGGATTCAGAATTCTGATACAACATGTCTCTCACGCTGGGCACGCAGACCCCTTTTAACACCACACGCACGACTTACAGCTGGGCCCTTAGGTCCACAGCACATGGTCCACGCAGGGCACCTTTTCACCCACTTGTGTCTTCCACTGACGGTGGGCCGCCTTCCGTGCTCGTTCCTCCTGGCTCCGCCCGGGTGGGCGACTCGCTGTCCACTGCGCTATCTGAAGGAGACGCAGGTGTGACAAGCAGGGTAATAAACTAATAATAGATGCATGGGTAGTGCAAGTGCAACACGCGTGGAATACCTGATCTTGGTTCTGGCTGCTCTGCTCGGACTCTGATCCGTCTGTGGCATCATCGTATGACTGCAAAACAAGAAGGGAATTGAAATTCGGAGGTTCGATTACAGGGAATTGAAAAAGAAGCTAGCTAGCTACGAATGAAGTAAAGTAGTACACCTCTTGTTCTGTCCACTCCGATGTGCCAAATCTATCGATGTTAAGGGTTGGACGTAAGGCTGGACATCGGTCACGGGCTTTTGGCTCGGCCCGGTCTAGAGCTGGCTCGGCCCGAGATAGTGAAGGACCGAGTCGAGCCCAAAATTTTGGACCGTTGCGGGCCAAAAGCTCGCCCGGCTCGGCTCGGTCCGGCCCGCTGGCTCGCGATATTTTTTTTTGCCAGCTGGACATGGCTCTAGTGAAATTTCAGCCCGTTAGTGCAGATCCATTGGAGTAGTAGAGTTTTGCTTCTTCCAACACGACCATGCCCCAGATCCCACACGCCGCCACTGCCTTTACGACCACGCCATGTCGCCGCCACCGCCGGATCTCGCCGCCGCCTCCCCTAGCCACTAGGCCCTGCCTCCTCCTAGTCCCCTCCGTCCTTACACCTCCCTGTGGCTGCCCAGCATCACCATTTAGTGGATCCAAGAAAACATTTACAGAAGGCCACGATATGTACTGTGTAAAACTGAGAAATTTTGAGGTTCTTAAATGTTGATTATTTTCATTGAAATAGATTCACACATAGTTGAATTGTTATACTGTGAAGTTTCATAAAAATAATTCAATGTTTGCTTGCTCAATTTTGTTGGACAAGAGTTCTTCTGAATAGCTACAGAGTTCATGGCGAGCCAGCTCGAGTTGGACCGAGCTTTAGCAAAGCTCGGGTCGAGCCCAATTTACTGGACGGAAGCCTCAACGAGCCAGCCCGAGCCGAGCCGTTTTTTCTCGGGCTAAAAGCCAGCTCGCACCGAGCCCAGCCCGAGCTGGCTCGTGTCCAGCCTTGGACGGTTGGGGTGGGTGTCGATTGCTCGCCTGAACGCTGCCTCTATCTCCTCCACATCACCTGCACCGGCAAGCCGGCAATCGATAGAAGCTTCGACTACCCGAAGGGAAGGGAGGTTCCCCCAACTACCAATATAATCAAAATCAGTGTTTCCATGACTCTTGACGTGCACGTCGATGTCTATCCAGTCAAGGTTCTGCATACTTCCTGGGAAAAACCTGAAAGGTGCATCTATATTGCACCTCCTCAAGTTGGGGAACGCACCACAAGAGAATTCCATGCCCCCCGGAATCGTGCTTCCCGCATAACGAAGCTCTGGCAAACTCCCAAGGATCAGCCAATCCTGCTCCTTCAAATCCACCTCCAAATTTAGGTGGGAAAGGTTCGGAAGAAGCGAGGAATTAATCCACGCCGGCAGACTGCTGAATCTGGTCCACCTATCGTCCAGTACACGGAGTTGCCGAGGGGGCTCATAGCCTTGCCAGTCGGTATCTGCCATCCAGTTATTCGGCGGCCCACAGCAACGACCAATTTCTAGGACTTGAATTTTTTGCAGATTGCATATAGACTCCATGACGAGGTTTATCCCCGGCAATGCCCATGTCGAAGGGCTTTCGATCTAGGAAGCGTATTGGGAACCTGGCGAACTCGACGGCGATCAGACGAAAGCAGAAGGACACGAGGATTTACCCAGGTTCAGCCCCCTCGAAAGGTAAAAGGTCTACGTCCTGCTTGTCTGACTTTTGTATTGAGGTGGTGGCGACGTTGATGGTGTTACAATGGCGGCGCAGATTGGATCTGGCCAAAAGCAGAGAGCTCTAAGTTGTCGAGCGCTCCGGCGTGAGGTGGGTGGAAGTGATTCTAGGCTTTCAAAACCTCCCTCCCAGCCTTTTATAAGATAAGGCTAGGTCTCAGGAGTGTTTCTCAAGCCAAGTACAGATCGGATCAACCGAGACCTAATCTAGCTTGGACTCTTCGAAATTTCGCTTGTACACCAAGTAATATTCCTGGGCCGCATCGAGACACTGCCTTGACGGGCCTCGAAAGCCTTTCCTGAGACACCCCACCTGGACCGAAAACCAGGTAGGCGAATGTCGGGGGCCCATCTGTCATTCCTTCGTCAGTAGCCCCCGAGTGCCTGGGATAGCCGAAGACTATGGCAGGGACTCCTCCCGAAAGTCTTCCCAGCCGCACCCGACATGAGCACTTGGCCTGCAAAGCTGCAAATGTACAGGGGTCATTCGAATAATATGCTCGTTTCGATACGTGATTTTCAAGCCGCTCTCGTGTAGAGCCTCGAAAGCGTTAAGTTGGGTTTGCAGAGGGATGCGCATAACCGGCCTGAGACTCACGCCGGGTCTCAGTTAATTGCATTGCTGCAAAGACATTCGGTTAGCTTACTCAGATTCGAGTCCCCCGACTCGAACCCGCGTGGGCTGGCGCTACCTCGACCTGAGCCACGTTGGACTTACCAAGTCGAAGCCCAGTTCATTTGTGAGGCACCCGATGCGTCCATCGGTGCAAGCTTCATACCGTAGGTATGAAAAATTTCCGGCAGAGCGCGTTTGATACGAATACCGGGCCATCCGATGTTGCAAATCGTGGTCTTACCTTCGTATTTGACATACGGCATCCGAACAGGTATATGGCGACCAAAATTCGGGTATGTTGATTGAGGAGCGTTGATAGCCCGAAAGACAGATTAGAACAAGATGATTCAAAGGTCCGAAACTCGAACCCGAATCTCTAAAAGTGTTATTGGGTAGAAAGAAACAGCTCGAAAGATCGAAGCCCTGCCTCGAATATTTCGATAGCACTGCTGGCCTGATAGAAGTAGCTCGAGGGGCCGAAGTCCAGCCTCGAATATGTCGAAGGCGCCGCTGGCCCAAAAGAGATAATTCGAGAGACCGGAGCCCTGACTCGAATATGTCAAAGGCGCTACTGGCCCGAAAGAAGTAATTCGAGGGACCGGAGCCCTGACTCGAATATGTCGAAGGCGCTGCTGGCCCGAAAGAAATAGCTCGAGGGGCCGAAGTCCAGCCTCGAATATGTCGAAGGCGCTGCTGGCCCGAAAGAGATAATTCGAGGGACCGGAGCCCTGACTCGAATATGTCGAAGGCGCTGCTGGCCCGAAAGAGATAATTCGAGGGACCGGAAAATTCCCCCAAAAGAACGAAAGACAGAGTCGTCGAGAAACTCAATGCTCATTCGAATGGCACAAAAGATAAAAGCACAGAAGACCTCAAAAGAAACCCGATCGAGAGATCATCTGAGTGCAAGGGGTACATACCTTTGGGACTCGAAAGAGCCTTTGCCAGTTTTCACCCCTTGAGTCGAAAAGACAGCATTTTACCCTAGGGAACGCGTCAGCGCTGACGACACACTGCGTCGAGTCGTCACCTCATCTTCTGCAGGACGGGCCTGAGCCTGCCAGGACAAGACGTGTGGTGGGCCCTCAAGCCGTGCATCGCGGCCGTTGACAGAGTTTGACCGCACGTCCCGCGCGTGGGTGAGAAATAACCGGCGCGGTTTCCTTGACTACCGTGCGTAGCGGACGCCGCGGTGCTCGCGTGCTGACACGTGGACGGTCGGATCAACCCGGCCGTTTCCACTTCGCCATGGACGGTTGAGATCTGACGTAGATCTCTAGAGCTAGAATAAATAACGGTGGCAGGGTAACAGTCTATCTCACTCCGCCGCCATCGTCTTCTTCCTCGCGCAGCATCCTTGTAGCTCTTCCTTTCCATCTCCATTTCCGCGATCTTTGCTGCGCCCTGACCATGGGCAAGAGGAGCTCCACAGCCGCAGGCGCCACTGCCGCCGTCAAGAAGGCCAAGACGGCCGATGCTGAAGGCTCCGGCGTTGGCCGCTGGGTCCAATCCAAGGTTGGCAACAAGGAGCTGACCCAGGCCGAGAAGATGGGCCTGCTGAAGAATGCGCCGGCGGAATCGCTCGCCGCCGGCCCGGAGATCGTTCCCCGGCCACCCCTCGGTTTCTGGGTAATCTTCATTGCCTTTTTGCTGCGGGGTCTGTCTTTCCCCCCGCATCCTTTTCTCCGTGGCCTTCTCTTTGCTTACGGGATTCAGCTCCATGACCTGAATCCCAACTCTGTTCTTCACATTGCGTGTTTTATCACGCTTTGTGAGTGCTTCCTGGGGATCGAACCCCACTGGGTACTGTGGCGCCGAATCTTCGTGATTCGGCACCCTCTGCCCTATCAGACCGGCGGTTTCGGCGTCCAAGTGCGCCCAGACGTCGAGTATTTCAACCTCCAAACACCCGAAAACAACCCCGGGTGGAGGACGAAGTGGTATTACGCCAAGGACAAATCCTCCGACGGCGAAAACTTCGGACTTGAGGAATTCCATCCCACCGGCATTCTTCGACCTCGCGTCTCCTGGAGGCACGACCTTTCGGACGAGGAGTTGAAGATTACAGAGCCGCTGATGGAGAAGATCCAACAGCTTCGAGCTACTCCGAAGAAGGAACTTTCGGGAGTCCAACTCATCCGAACCTTCATCGAGCGCCGAATCCAGCCGCTCGCTGCTCGAGCCCACTGCATGTGGGATTACAGCGATCGCCGGGACTCGACTCGCATCTCTCAGGATGAGCTGCACGAAGCCGAAATCGACGAGTGCGTACGCGCCGTCACCAACATCAAGAAGAAGGATCCTGTGCCGAAGGTCTTCGGTGCAGTGGCCTTCAGCAAAGCCTTTCCCCGCATCGAGGTATGATTATGCTTTTATTCGAATGCCTTCTTCGTTTCTTAGCCGGATCGTCCAGTGTCGAATGCAGTCTTTCTCATTATGTAGGTGATAAACATAGCCCGATGCTATCCGCCCCAGCCAGAGATGGGCGAATATCCGGGGCGTGACTTCGCCGAGGTGCCTGAAGGGTCGGCCTCCGCTGCTCCATCGCCACCGAGGGCTCCGAAGAGACAACGAGTCGCGGACGTTGTCGAGGATTCGGAAGACCTTGACGACACTCACTTTTCTTCAGGGGATGACGACAACAGCGCCATCCCTGCCTCGCCTTTGAACCGCCGTCCTCCTCCTCGAACAGAGAAAAAGGTCCTTCCGAAGTTCGGGATCGACGCATCGTAAGTTCTTCTTTCGTGTAACTTGTGGTCTTGTTTTGATTTGGTTGTCCGATTCTAACGCTGATGATTGCTTCAGATCTTCCACCGAGGAAACGTCGACTGGTCCGGGGGATCAAGATCGATACCAGGTTCGACCTCATGACGACGCCCTTGAGCAAACGGCAGACTCACAGGAGAAGGTCGCTGATATTGTCGCCCCCGAGGTTGCCCCGACGAAGCCTTCGACCTCTTCCAAGAAGAAGGCGACGGAACAAGAATTCGTGCTTGTCTCCTCGTCCGGCGGGCCTTCCGGTCCTAGCAACCATGTAAGTCCAAAGACTTTCGACTTGCACTTCGCGTATTTGACCATTAGTAGCCCCCGAGGGTGAGTCGAAGTGTTCACACTTGGGCTTGCCCTCCGAAACATGATTCGAAGGTTAATTTGTCGCCCGACTTTCTTTAGCCCGTTGTTAGGGACCTGTCGACGGTTTGCAGGAGCTTCTTCGCCTTAGAGGAAGAGAATCGTAGGCTGTCTGAGAAGCTCGACGAAACTCGAAGTGAGTAATGCCACCTTCCTTGTACAGTTCGCCTTTACGTATGACATGATGCTTTTGTTGTTGAACATCTTCTTCTATTGACTAGGGATTGGGGCCCAAGCTGCTACTGATAAGACTTCCCTGAAAACTCAGCTGGACAATCTTACCACTGAGAATTCGGGTTTGAAGGATAAGGTCGCCGAGCTGAACGACGAAATCGCCCGACTGAAGGGCGAATCGTCCGAAGCTAAGGAGCGCGCGGATAAAAGCCGCCTGGACGCCGAGGCCCGCGAAGGAGAGCTGACCCAGCGCCTACAATCTTCACTTGATGCCTTGCGTGGTAAGTTCTCAAAGCTTTTTCCGAAATAACTTTCGGGGCGAAAAGTCGCGTTGTGACTTAGCTGTCTGCTTGCTTGTGTAGCTGCTGCCGAATTAGACGCCGGAGCGATGAAAGGGCCTGCTGGAATCGAGTCCAGTATCGGATTTGTCGAACGCCTGAGCCGAGAGGTTGTCAACCTCTTAGCGCGGGTGCGGTCGACGCTGGTTCGCGTTCGGGATACTTCTGTACCCGACTCGACTAGCGACACCATGGCGGGAATCCTCGACGCTGTGGCGGTGAAGGCGGGTGGCGAATATCCGTTATTTGCCGCAGTACGCCGTCAGGTAACCATCGGCACCGAGTCTGTCTTCTCCATGATGATGATGCATGGCGTGGAGTTCGATGCTGACAAGGTCACGAGCACATACCCAAAGGATAAGGACGGACGCGACAAGTCCGCCAAGACTTACGTCGCGCGTGCTCGTGAAATGGCTGCTCGAATGACGGGCTTCCTGGCCGATAGGAACGAGAAGCGTGCGGCAGCGAGGGCTCGGAAGCGTGGCGCATCCGCCGCGCCGTCTAGCAAGGCTGGTAGTTCGGCGTAGTGCAAGCAGTGCTTCTGGTGCCCAATTGTAATTAGTTTCGCTGGTGCACATCGAGGGCTGTGACCCCGATTAGTACTCTTTCGGTTGTAAAACTTGTGCTGCTGTTATGTTAATCTTCACGCCATTTGGTTGCCATTGCTTGTGTGTGATGTTCGGCTCCTCATGCAGGATCCTTCGCTGACCTCTGGTGCTTGGCCTGTTTCGTACGAAACAACTGGCAGTACTGCTGGTGCCATTGAGCGAAGAGCGCCCTCCACGAGCGAGTTGTCACTAATTCGATCGTTGCGCGATCAGCTCCAGAACGCGCAGCGCCAACTAAAGGTTGTTACTGCCAAGGTCGATGTTGCTCTTTCGAAGGCGTCGTATGCTGCGGACTGCGAGAAATTCCTTCTAGATGAGATCGAAAATCTTGGCAAATCACTGAAGTGTAAGTCTTCGAACTTCTTTCGCTGCACGTTGGCTTGGATCTGCAGGACTGAGTCTTTGTTCTCTTGTTCGCAGATGCGTGTCTTGACAGTGCAGCTGAGGCCCGGCGCGTAAACGCGCATATTATTGCTGCCCAGAATCATGCCAACTCCGTTGCTGATAACTTCTGGGCTGATCGATCGAAGGCAATGAAGCTGACACTCCTTCAGGATAGGATTGCTCAAGCTGGTGCGTTGGCTGAGACGAGCCGAAGTGCCCTTGCGCTGGTGCACCAGGCGATGTTTCCTCTAAATGATCAGCCCGAAGGTTTGCCGGCGCTGCTCGATCGATTCGAGAACGGCCATGCTATACATTCCTTTGTCCGGGCACATCTGCGCAGCGGGGCTGTGGTCGCACTTGCTTTCGTGCATGCGCACTACCCTGAAGTCGACCTAGAGCTTCTGAAGACGCCTCCGCCGTCGCCCAGCGGTCGCTACGACATGGAACGGCATTATGCTGCTTGTAGAAGTACCGGCGATTGTATCGCTCGACAAATTATCGTCGAAAGCGATCGTCAGAGGGCAAGTCGAGATGCTGCGGCACCATGAACTAGCTTTGTTGTTGTGTCTGTATCTTCACTCTGTACATATATTGTATACCTATGTTTATATTCGACTGTGTTGAAAAGGCAGAGACTTCGAGCATCGATTAGGAAGGCGAAAGTTCTCCAGCGTAGGTCGAGCACAGCGCAGCACCCTCAGCTCTGTCAGCTTTCCGAGCTCTTTCATGAAGATAGTGGCCCGGCCAAGAAATTTCAATTCTAGCTCTTCGAGGGATGTAAGGTTCCCTATGCAGTTCGGTACACAAACAAGATAGTTAGCACGCAGGCGCTTGAGTTTCCTTAGCAAGCCAATACTATGTGGCAAATCTCGTATCTCGCTGTTCTTCAAGTCTAATGTCTGCAGAAACCTTAGATCTCCTATATCTTCTGGGAGCTTCTTAATAGGTGTGTACTCTAGACTCAAGTATCTCAAGTGAAGTAGCTTCCCAAGATGCTTAGGATAATAGGTTCTCGAAGATTGACAGCCTTTCATGTCTAGTACACGTAACACTTGAAAGCTAGAAAGTGATGGCATCACATCAATATGACACATGTTGGCATAATAAGACCTCAATTTTGGCATACACGTGTCAGCTAGAGGGTTGTTCCACTTTAAATATTTTGTATGGACAGCTAACCTACGAGGATTGCTTTGAGAACATAAGTATTTCTCACTATTATCTTGTATGGTAACAAAATTTTGTTCATTTGATAAGAAGCAAATCATATCAAGCACCATATCATGGACACGGCAACAATCTATGTCATAGCTACGATTGTTCATGATAGGTAAGATCATGCTTCTGTTAATAAGTTCGTTGAAGTATCTCTCTCCAATCTCAAATAGCCCTACCTCATGCTCCTCAGCCACAAACCCTTCGGCTATCCACTTCCATATCAATGTGTCTTTCATGATCTCAGAATCTTCTGGATATATGCTCAAATGCAATAGACAAGGCCTTAGATGGTATGGTAGATCATAATAGCTAAATGACAGTATCTTCATCGTATTATCTCCGTGCCCAAAACCAATAGAGGTGTATACCTTAGACCAATCCTCCATTGGTTTACCAGCCAACAAACTAGCTATTGTGATTATAGCCAACAGCATACCACGACATTTCTTTATAATTTTTTCAGTTACCTCAGCAGGTTGATCCTTAGGGCATTTTTCTTTTCCACCAATCAATCTTGTATAGAACAATTCATAAGAGAGATCATCAGAAAGCGGTTTATGCTCATAAACATCACCAGTCTCTTTGGCAACGTCGAGAATACGAGTAGTTATGATTAGTCGACTTCCAAGATTGTTGTCCAACAAAGCACATTTGATTATTTCCCACGCTTTCAAATCCCACATGTCATCGATGATGATGAAGTACCTATCCACATGAGAGCCCAAAAGCCATGCATTAGCAAGTAAAGCTATCGAGAAAGAAAATATGTTTAGAAAAAGCAAGATGCATGATAACTACCTCAGTCAGGAATATAAATACACATTGAATCATTCAATCGACGGCAAGTGTAGTAAATGAAAGAAGGAAGAGAAGGCACTCAGAGCCAATACAATAAGGTCAAGTCAGTATAAGAATTAAAATTACTATGTTTTGATGAGTTAGTGGAAAGAGAAGAGGAGAGATGAGAGATACATGCTCTAGATTAAGAGTCGCCTGGAACGTGCTCCTAGGCACTTTGTGTGAGTGTCAAGTTGCCATGTATCAACAAACTAATACTCCCTCCGTTTTCAAAATATAAAATGTTTTAGGTTTATGAAGCAAATGTATCTAGACACGTTTTAGTGTGTATATTCGAGTAAACCTACACACTAAAAGATGACTAAATACATTTGCTTCAAAAACCTAAAACATCTTATATTTTGAAACGGAGGGAGTACATATTTATAACTAACTATTATGCTTCTTGGCTGTAGAGTTGGCTATATGTGACATAACAATTACTTTTTCGATAAAGGAAATACATTAATATAAAGTTATCAATTACACCCAGTCTCTGCAACACACAACAGTGCCATAATAGCATTACGGATGCACAAAACAAAACAAAAATACAGGAAAAAAAGACCCGCTACAATGATTTATTTCTCGTAGCAGCAGTACAAATACCACCAAGACAGCACCAGAAGTCCAGCTTCTCCAATAGCGACACCTCCAAGAGGGAAACAATGCATAAGCGTCGTCGTCGCCCGATCATAGATCATACGTTTTCACCTTATGAAAAGTCTGCACTCACAAAATAATGCCTTCTACAAAGCCATTGCCAGGCACAACCAATTAAGCTCGGACCTTGGATTTTCATCCTAAAAGGTATAACTTTGAACATTTCGTGCTGTCACCTCCACTTGCCGATGCTGCTGCTACGAGTCACGGATCACCAAGAAAATTCCTCATCGCCACATAGACTCTAAACGTCCATTGGTAGACCTCAGATCTTGACTTTCATGACATTCTCTGCCTATACCATCATGAAACATGAAGGACGTGTCCATGAAACGGTCAGAAAAAATACGGATTCTGATCTAGCAATCTCCAAAAATGAGGCGCCCATTGGAGTTCGCCGAAGGAGCGTTCCGAAACCCGACACTCGGTTAGATCAATGAGGGCAGACATCAAGTAGATCATCATCTTGGCAAGAGCGGAACCCTAGGGATGCCACATTATTCGAGATCTCAGACGAGACTGGATGGTGGTGTATCTAGCCCACCGCCGCCTGTCCGACCACCAACACCACCACGATGTCAAACAGTCGGCACTGTCATGCACCACCGCGCCTCCCTAACGCCACAGCTACAGAACCATCTGCCTGTGCAAAACGAGTGAGATCATTGCAAGGGAACGCCTCCACCATGCGAGGCAGTGTCTCTAGAAACGGCGCCAGCCGCGCTCATCAGCGGGACACCGCATCCCCATGCCACCACATCACCATCGACCCGCGTGCCGCGGTCGAGAAGAGGACGCCTCCAGCCGGGTGATACGTCTCCAACGTATCTATAATTTTTGATGCTCCATGCCTGTTTATGCACCATTTGCTTTGTGTTTTGTTACACTTTGTGGCATTTTTATGCATTTTCTGAAACTAACCTATTAACAAGATGCCACAGTGCTAGTTCCCTGTTTTCTGCTATTTTTGAGTTTCAGGAAAGTTACACAGGAAATATTCTCGGAATTGGACGAAACAAAAGCTGAAGTTCCTATTTTTCCCAATACGAGACGGAGTCCAAAGTAGAGACGGAGGGGGGGGGGGCAGGAGGCGGCCATGCCACCCCCAGGCCACGCCAGGGCATGGTGTGGGCCCCTGGTCCACCTCCTGACATCGCCCCTCCGCCTATATATTCTCCTCGGAGAGAAAACCCTAAGGCCCTGATCAATTTTCCAGAAACATACTGCAAGCCACCGCGTCGTCGACGCGAGATCGGAAGGGTCCAGAAGCTCTTCTCGGCACCCTGCCGGAGCGGGGGAATCACCACCGGAGGCCTTCTTCATCACCATGCCTGCCTCTGGAGTGATGTGTGAGTAGTCTACCCTGGAATACGGGTCCATAGCAGTAGCTAGATGGATGTCTTCTCCTCCATGTGCTTCATGTTTTGATCTTGTGAGCTGCCTATCATGATCAAGATCATTGTTATGTAATTCTACATGTTGTGTTTGTTGGAATTCGATGAATATTTAGTACTATGTCAAGTTGATTTATAATTTATCATCTCTATGTTGTTTATAATCTTGCATGCTCTCCATTGCTAGTAGATATCTTGGCCGAGTAGATGCTAGTGACTCCAAGAGGGAGTATTTATGCTCGATAGTGGGTTCATGCCTCCGGTAACTTGGGGGAGTGACAACAACCTCTAAAGTTGTAGATGTACTATTGCTACTAGGGAGAAAACAACAATCTTGTGTTCAAGGACATTTGTATTATTTACATTACATACTTTGCTTAAGGCAATAATCTGTTGCTTGCAACTTAATACCCAACGGTTGTTCGGAGGATGCCCGCGGGTGGATTATTAGTCATAGATGCAGTTGGATTACGGTCTATGTATTATATTGTAATGCCCAAGTGAATCTCATAGTGATCCTCATGACATGTACATGCATTTGTTTGCATTCTTTATTCTGTCAATTGCCCAACTGTAATTTGTTTACCCAGCATGTTATTTATCTTATGGAGAGACACCTCTAGTGAACTGTGGACCCCGGTCCATTCTTTTACATTCATATTACCGTTTACTATTGACTTGCATTATTTTACTTTCTCGCAAACTATTATCTTTTACCACATGATACGTTTAATCCTTTGTTTACAGCAAACCGGTGAGATTGATAACCTCACTGTAAGTTGGGGCAAAGTACTTTGGTTGTGTTGTGTCCAGGTTCTAAGTTGCTACTGGTGCAGAGCTACGCCCCAGATAAGGCGCCATATATAAATTGTCTGGAGCTACCGCCAAGCCAGCGAGCATCAACCTTCGGAAGTTGGTTCTTTCTCCTACTGGTTCAATAAACATCGGTTTCATACTGAGGGAAGACTTGCTGTTGTGCTCATCATACCTTCCTCTTGGGGTTTCCAACTGGGTGCCTAACAAGCACTATCACCGGGCGATGGAGAAACCCCCACCACCGTCGTTAGCCCCACGATGGGAGGAGGGAGGATGACCGCGCACCGCCGGGTGGGGGGCTGCCACCCGAGCCGCCTAGGGTTAGGCGGCATGGGGGCCTTAGTTCTTAACTAATTTGGACCACATGGCAATTGCTTATAGCCGACAATTTTCTATACTTTAAACTTTCTCCGAAGAAGTGCATGCATCAATTAGATTGATCTAGTTTCATTTCATGACAACAATAGTTCTTATTAATATCATGCCTCAGATCAATATGGTTTTATATATTAGAGTTGGTTACTTACTATTGGCTTGAACTTAGGTTTATATTCCAAACAGTTCTAAACTGAAAGTTTGAAAATGTATGGTAGTTGTTTAGGACCCAAAAGATAGCAAAGTAGGTAAACATGGTAAAATAATTAACATGAATAAGCTCTCCAAATACAAATCCAGACCATATGCCTAGACGAAATAAACAACAGTTTTGTAACATCATTGGACTCGATGCTCTAATGACGTTCAGATGCGCCACCTAGTTGATACGAGTCAGAACGTATTGTATTTATACATTTGCCAGTTCCACATAGAATGCATGGCATCCATCTTATATTACATATAATTCCACATTGTTTCACTACATCTAAGTTAATACGATCTAACGTCTTAGATTCTAGTATATATTTTTCAATAAAGGGGACAACCCAGCCTCTGCATCAATCGATGCATAAGGCTTCCTTTACACGTCATGCATCTTCATATGGGATGTCATTTTTGACTTGAGAGGTGCATCGGAGTAGATATTTTAGGTGCAGTATTTAGTAGATCCTACAGCTAACATTGTTTGGGCCAAACTAGGCCCAAGGGCAACTTGGTATTTTTCTTCCCGACAAAAATATCTTTTATGAGGTATTAATCGTAATTAATTTGCTACTTAATCCTGTCCATCGAGAAACCCACCATCCACCTCACATTCATTCTTATTCATCTTCTTCCCTGACGCATCTTTCTTTTCTCTCTCTGCGTCTTCTTCCTCACACGGGGGCTCTACATGTCGGCCAAGTAATGCTCCTTCTCACAAATTAGCGCCACCAGCGCGTTCTATTCGTCGTCGGGTTTCTGTTTTTGTGCTTAATTGGTCCTTTCCAAACCTTTCTTTGATTTGATTTTGGGCCGCCACGGCTAGCCCGCAGCAGACTGATGAGAACAACGCCAGCGTAGAAGTGTAGTCTAGGATCTCTGAAACTGAAACTCAAGAACCAGACAAGAGCATTTTGGCGCAGTGTAAACCGTACTGCTTTTCTCGGGGTTTCTTCTATTTATTCAGAGATTACAACGAGAGTGAGAGAGGTGGAGATAGTGCCCTCCGACTAGGTCGCGCCATCCCGCGATCTGGGGCATGCCCACACACTCCTAAACTACAGGATCGGAAGGAAACAGACTCGTTCTGATCCTCTATCTGATCCACTAAAATAGCTAACCGCTAAATTGAAATACTGAATTAACTGAAAGTAAAACACACCTACGGCTAGATTATTCCAACAATCTCCTCCTAAACTAGCCGTGAACTTTTACTTGACATTCACCATGCCAATCTTTGCGTGAAGTTCTGTAAACCTGGTGCACCCAAGTGGTTTGGTGAGAATGTCAAGTCAGTGCAGCGGCGTGAGAACCACTAGCAACGTATATGCCGGAGAAGGCGCGTTGGTAGCCGGCGGCGGGGACCAAAGGCGGCGACGCTAGGGCCCGAAGGGGCGACGTAGCGGCAGCCCGATGCTCGAACGGTGGTAGGCGCGTGCTTGGTGACGTACTTGGCGGAGACGTGCGTCAGATCGGTTGATCAGACCGACGGTGGCGTTGTACGCGCCAAGTCTTAGACGACGGCACACAGATCGAAACCTGTGGCGTCGTTGTCGGTGAAGTACCTGGCGATGACGGCAAAGACGGACCGGCGATGAAGACCGCGCATGCGTGGAGTCGGCAGTGACGTATCGAGGCGTCCCTCGGACAACGCGTCCGGCGTTGCCGCGCGGTTGGTGAAGGCGAGCCGGCCGGTGCGGAGTCGGCGCCGGTGAGACGACCGCGGCAGCCTATGGAGGTAGGCGCAGCAGCCGACCGAGGGACCGCGACAGCCGGCAAGAGCCGACCGAAGCGGCGACGACGCCAGCGCGTCGGCCGCGATAGCCGACGTATGGGTGGCCGCCGGTGCGAGGTCGACGCCGAGGTTAGAGTAGAGGCGCGTGGTGACGGCGACGGTGGGCGACGCAATCCGATCTAAGATCGGTAAACCAAAAAGAAAATGCCGATCAAGCGACCGGCGATAAAAAGACTGTAGGGCTGCTGATCAACGGATCGGTAGACGAACCCTAGGTCGGGTCGCGCGGCCCCTGGCGGAGATCAGGGAGGTCGACCTCCCCGGGGGCGGCGCGGTGCGGAAGCGTGGGCGGCAGCGGTTAGGGTTTGGACCGGTTTAGGCTGATACCACGTAGAAGGATAGGGGGAGAGAGATTGATGGAATATAGTGGATGTATTATTGAGCCTCGGAGACGAGTATATATAGACGTACAGGGAGTAGACTTGGAGTAGGAGTCAAGAAACCTCTCTACCTAACCTATCCTATACATAACCTAATAATATGTCTAATAAGAGTTAACATTAATCTTGCCTTCCTCGATGCACTGACTGATGTAATGAAACGCATCTCGATGTGCTTGCTTCGGTCGTGAAAGACCGGATTCTTGCATATATAGCTGTATCGCTGACTTGTATCGCTGACTGGATCAAAATGGTGATGATGCCAGGGTGCTTGTCGAGCAGATCTTTAGTCAAGCGCTGCAGCCACACGCCTTGGCATGTTGCTGTGGTTGCAGCTACATATTCTGCTTCACACGTTGACAGTGCTACGATCTTGTGCTTCGATGACTGCCAACTCACTGGGTTACCTCCAAGCATGAAGAGGACAGCGGAGGTACTCTTCTGGTCATCTAAGTCTCTGGCCATGTCTGAGTCACTGAAGCCAGTCAACTTCTCATCACCATTGCTTGTGTACCTGCAGCCAAGGTCGACAGTGCCTGCTATAAAGCGAAGCAAGTGCTTGACTATGGCGAGATGCTCAGCCGTCGGCTCCTCCATGAATCAACTTACATAGCCGACGGCGAAGGATATATCTGGGCGGGTGTGCACAAAGTAGCGCAAGCACCCAAGCACACTCCGATAGAACGTGGAATCCGTCGCCGGAGCCTTGCTGTCCTTGCTCATCTTCAGTCGAGGCTCCATAGGCATGTGGACAGGGTTGCAGTCTGCCATGCCTACTCGCTCCAAGAGCTTGGACGTGTACACGCCCTGTGACATTGTGATGCCACTGGCATCCTGCTGGAACTCGATACCGAGATAGAACTTGAGGAGGCCCAGGTCGCTCATGTGAAACTTGTCCTGCATCTCCTGCTTGAATCGCATGATCTCCTCTGTGTCAGCCCTAGTGACGATCAGGTCATCGACGTAGACCCCAAGTCGGAGACACGAGTGTCCTTGTCCGCGTGCATACATGGCGTGCTCTGATGGACTGCTGACGAAGCCCAGCTGCTTCATTGTCTTGTTGAGCTTTGTGTTCCACGCTTGCGGCGCCTGACAGAGTCCATACAACGCTTTGTGCAGGCGATATAATTTGTGTTCTTCACCGTCGCGGACAAAACCTGGTGGCTGGCTGACAAAGACCACATCCTCCAAATCACCATTCAGGAAACCTGACTTGACGTCAAGGTGATGGATCTGCCACTTCTTTCTAGTTGCAACCGTTGCCATCACACGCACCGAGTCGAAGCGCGTAACCAGGGTGAAAACCTCGTCAAAATCGACGCCCTCGCGCTGCACGTAGCCCTTAGCCACCAGCCATGCCTTGTGCCTCACAACAGCTCCAGCAACATCCCTCTTCATCTTGTGCACCCACTTGAGTCCAATGGGATGATAACCTTGAGGCAGGTCAACAAGCGTCTAGGTTTTATTTTCTTCAATGGGACTCAACTCCTCCAGCATTGCCTGATGCCAACAGTCATGTGGTTCAGCGCCAGTGAAGCTGTTCAGTTCGTCGATGAAGAAGAGACGTTCAGCTCATCCAAGTATTGCAGCATTCTTGCCCGCCAGGTCTGCGACAAGCCAAAACCGGTGGGGGTTCACTGGATCGTCATCCACGTCCAGCATGTCTTCGAGTCCGTCCGGAGGTCAAACAAAGTGTGCTGGTGTTCCAGGTGGTGCAGGTGTCGCTGCAGAGCTCGAATCAGATGAGGGCGTGGCCGAGGCAGTGTTGCCCGGTGAGACACTCCCTGTTTCCGTGTTCTCATGTGTCACGGCAGAAGTTTGGCTCCTTTGCTCTGCTGCGACAGAGCTTTCCGCCGCGGGCATGGCCGGTCCTCCGTGTACTAGGTACTCCACCACGAACGGTGTGTCGTCGCCGGCCTGGGCACTGTGACCCCAGTCCCAGCAGGCGTCATCATCGAAGACTACATCCCTTGAAACGTGCTCTGTGGTTCCCAACCGGATAGAAGATACGATAGGCCTTGGTGCCTTGCTCGTAGCCGAGGAAGACCATCGGGATGCTGCGGTCGTCCAGCTTTTTGATCCCAGGGCGTGTCACCTTGACGTGAGCGATGCCACCGAAGAGTCACACGTGCTCGACGTCAGGCTTGCGCCCGTACCAGGCTTCGAATGGTGTGATACCGTCCATGCTCCTGGTAAAGGACCTGTTCAGCATGTAGATGGCTGTCATCACCGCTTCGCCCTAGAACTTGTTCGGCATGCCTTTTGCCTTGAGAAAGCTACAGGCCATCCCAACCACCGTTTGATTGCACCGTTCAACCACACCATTCTGCTGCGATGAGTACGGTGCGGTCAGATGGTGTTGTACTCTGTGCTCCGTGAAGAAGGACCCGAACGAGTTGGAGGTGAATTCACCTCCGTAGTCGATGCGGAAGGTGCGGAGCGAGTGCCCAGACTCAAGCTCTGCTAATGCCTTGAAGCGCCTGATCGCATCCTCGGCACCGTCCTAGGAGCTCAGCATCACTGCCCACATGTAGCGTCTTGCGTCATCAACAAGCAGCATGAAGATCTCCTGGCATCGGTGGGGAGATGTGCCCACAGAGGTCTGCGTGCACCAGCTCGAGAGTGTCGGTGGCGCCGTACCGGACCTTCGATGGGAACGGCGCCAGTCGCTGCTTGCCGGCAACGCACGCGTCGCAGAATTGGTCGAAGTTCTCGACGGCGGGAAGCCCGCGCACCATGTTGTCTCACGCCATGCGACGGAGGGCCTCAAAGTGCTGGTGGCCGAAGCGAGCATGCCAATGCCACACATCGTTGCCAAGCTGTGCTGCTAGAGAGAAATGAGCAGAGATTTGTAGTTTTACAACATAGAGGCGCTTGACGTTCCGCCGTACCTGGGCTAGCTCCCTGCCTTCCTGGTCGAAGAGGGTCATCGTGCTGGCGTGGATGCGCGTGTCGCTGCCGCTCTCGTCCAGCTGGCCAAGACTGACGATGTTGGTCTTGAGCCGTGGGATGAGGTTGACGTTGGAGAGTGCGTGCTGGTCACTGAAGCGGATGGTGAACGTGAAAGTGCCATGGCCATGGATCTCCACGGTGGAGCCATCGCCGAACTTGACACTCCCGGTGATGTGCTCATCTAGCTCCACGAACGTCGCGCGGTTGCCAGACATGTGGTTTGATGCGCCGGTGTCGAGATACCACCGACCGTCGCATGGCTCTGCCTCTGAGCCGAGATTGGCCTTGGCATGGGCTTCGTTGAGGAAGACCTGGCCGCCGACGTTCTTTGGCTCGAGGGACGCCGCGGTAACCATGGCCATGTGGAGAGTAGGGTTATTGTAGTGCTCGTCGTTGCCATCGTCGGAGCGTGACAGGTGCGTCTTCTCCCTCTTCTTCTTCCTGCATTCACGGGCCCAGTGCCCCTTCTTACCGCACTAGCATCGCACGTCGTCCTCCTCGTCGAGGCTAAAGCACTCTACCGCCTTGAGGCGGCCCACCAGCTCCTCGATGGACAAGGTGTTTAGATCCACCAGAGTCTCGATGGACATGGCGATCTGCATGTCCTTGCATGGCACCACCTCCAGGAATTTGCGCACTGCATCTGATTTGCCAAGGAGAGCAAGCTAATACACCAAACCTGTGATGCGGATGGCGAACTTGTCGACGGACTCCCCGTCGTTGAAGTGGATCATGGAGAATTGCTTGTTCGGTGTGCCGACACAGGCGTCGTGGACGCGCGCAACCCCAAGCCGTGTCGTCTTCAATGATTCCCACACATCCTTGGCGGTGCCCTTGCCGGCGAGCGTGGCTGGCCATCATCTCCGGTGGAACATCGCGAAGGATCGCCTCGAGGGCGAGCCGGTCGCCCGTGCGCATGGCGGTGCCGGTCTCGATCGCCTCCCAGAGACCGCGGCCCTCCAGCATGACCTGCATGAGGATTTCCCAGTCCGCGTAATTGGTACGTGTGAGCTGCGACCACCCTCCTCCGTCGCGTAGACCCCGCTGTTGTGTGCTCGAACTGGCCACGGCCTCAGCACCGCCGGTGAGCCTAGCATACGGTGTCTGCGGGGAGACATGTCCACTCTTGGAAGGACTAGTTCCGCTCCTCGACTCGCCAGTCCAGTTGGTCTTGCCGGTCATGATCGCCAGCGAGAATAGTTTCACCCGCTCTAATACCGAATGTAGTCTAGGATCTCTGAAACTGAAACTCAAGAACAAAGACAAGAGGATTTTGGCGCAGTGTAAAACGCACTGCCTTTCTTAGGGTTTCTTCTATTTATTCAGAGATTACAAGGAGAGAGTGAGAGAGGTGGAGATCATGCCCTCCGACTAGGTCACGCCATCCCGCGATCTGGGGCATGCCCACGCGTTCCTAAACTACAGAATTAGAACGAAACAGACTCGTTCTCACCCTCTATCTGATCCACTAAAATAGCTAACAGCTAGACTGAATGAACTGAAAGTAAAACACACCTAACGGCTAGATTATTCCAACAAGAAGCTCCACACCTTAGACCTTGTAGAGTCTGAATCCCTGTCGGGATGGAGTGAGTGAGCAATCTGTGACTGAAAATCCGAATCACCCAAGGTCACACCAATATAATTACAGGAGCATGCTTTGGTTATATATAATTAAACGGATTTGCTAGAAATCAGGCGCCTGATCTCTAACTAGAGATATGTCGTCTTCCTCCTCCAGCCTTCTTCCACCTCCACCTCTAGATGCTATGATTGACGATGCTATGGTTGACAACACCTCGCCGAAGACGAGGAAAGGACCTCGCCAAAGCCGGAGACGACGCGGCTGGCCGCGGCGTCGCTGGCGAAGGCGAGGAAAGAAACTTAAGGTTTTGGGTGCTGGGGGTCTTAGGGTGCAAGGGTGCAAGGGTTCACCAGACTCTGTTCGGTGGAGTTAGAGAGGTTTAGAGAAAGATCGAGGCAGGTCTTAAGGTTTACGGTGTGGGGGCTCGCCGGAGTTGGAGATCATTCGCTGTTGACCATCAGGTCTTGTCCACGAGAACAAGAATAGATCGCTCAGAGCCATGACCCTACTTGCCGATTGACCATGCCTATGGCCCATGTATCAGTTCGAAGAGGTTATGGCTAATCCCGGAGCTCCTTCGGTTGTGTCCGTGGAGAAGGACCGCCACTGTGTCTGCAGGCTGCCATGGCGTTGTGGTTGCCTGCGTCGTCTCCTGAGGCAAGCTTCCGCCACGACAGACTGCAAGATTTGACATAGTGCAGTACCTAGAATACCCCTCGTAATGCAATATGTCAAACCGTCTATTTCAACAAATACTGCACAAGAGTACTACAAGAAATCTTGTGTAGCATTCTCGCTCTCGTCCGTTAGATCTGTTGAAATAGACGGTCTAAATTTATTTGATGTACCATAAAATAACTCTTTTAATTTATACGTCTGCAGATGGGAATGATGTCTGAGCTAAATTTCCCATTGTTATAAGTATTTAAACTTGATTACTGGTGGAAGGTGTGTGTACCTTTCATTCTCAAGCAGTTTCCGGAGTTTGTCGATGAGTTGTCTTTCATCCAATGTGGCTACATCATCCACATGCTTGCCGAGTTCCAGAAGGATGTCCTTGAGAACTTTCTTTACTTCAGGGTTTCGACCAACCGGAACAAAAGCATGGCATTCATATTGTGCTTGAAGCCTATCATATACTGCCTTGGCAACTGTAGTCTTGCCAAGACCTCCCGGTCCACAAATAGAGATTATTTTGAGCTTCTGCTTGGAAGCATGACCATCACCATCTGTCAGCCTTTGGGTTAACTCATCCCGTGCTTCTTCAATGCCAACGAGCTCTTTCTGATCCTTGTACAGAGCCAACAGACGAGGGTCGACATTGTTTACGCTAGATGTATTAGCAAAAACATCGTCGACCTTGTATCTGTCACGCCGAGCGGCTACTTCTAGTGTGAGGTCCTTGATGTCCTTAATCGCGTTGGCTATTTCATGGCGAACCTTGGCTTTGGAGAACAGCTTGGTCATCTCCGCCATCAATTGTTTGATCTTGTTTGAGTTGGCAGCAGGATCCGAGTCCTCAACACGCACCAGTAAGCTGTCAACCACATCCTCCATGTCGTATGATAGCTCCCTGACCTCGCCTGCCCAGATCTTGACCTGCTGGTCGAGCTGGTCCCCCATGGCACCTCTCCGACCTTGCTAAGGGCAGCTTGCATGCTCCTCATCTCACTCTCAAGAAAGCTAATATCTTTCTTCACGCCCTTCTGCAGCTTGTACTCCTCCCCTAGCAGCTCGCCGAGCTTCGGGAGCAGGCTTCCCATGGCACCTGTCACCACCTCCATGGCAGAATTGATCTTCGCTCTCAATGTATGGATCCTTTAAAAAGAAAATCTGTAACACCAATTGGAAATTAGAAGGCAGGAATTTGCTGTGGAAAAACCAAAGGGAACTGCTCTAACATCACCAGTTTCACAGGAAAAGAAAATGTGTGGACTTACCGAGTATGCCGTGCTCGCTGCGGACGCACTTGCTGTAACAAGACGAGCAAGTGAGAGAGCGTATGCGCGTTGAAACAAGAGCAGAAAAATATTATCGAGCAAAGAGATCTACCTGAGAAGATAGAGCATTATAGCGTGGTTCAGAAAAAAATAATGCGATCCACTCTTCCTGCCGGTGTTTGGTGGAGCAACGGTGGTGAGATCCAGAGCGAGGAAACAGGAACGCAATAATAGAGGAGTGGTGTGTTCTGCTACTCTGGATGCTTTTTGACGAGGTTGCACTGTTGTAACGAACGCGTGTGACCAGACCTGGATGTGCATTTACAGGGTTGTTCAAAAAACACATGGGTTTCCAGAGGACCTCGGTCGTCTCTGGGTCAACACCGTGCGTCGTTTTGGCACATGGGCTCACTGGTGCTTTTTATTTAAACCTTCAAAAAATTCAAATTTCAAAGCTTTAAAATAATTTAAAAAAAATATGTGGACATAGCCAACTGTATATACTACGATCGTGGAAATTTATAATTTGAAATACCTTGTATTATGTCTTTGGTAAAAATAACAAAAGACCAGATCTGGGAACATGAACAGTGTTGCTTTTTTTCCTTTCAAAATTTGTTTAATTTGTCTTTTATCCCGAGCCTACGTAACAAGGTATTTCGTATTGAAAATTTCCATAGTTGTAGTGTATGCAGTTGGCTACATCAAGATATTTTTTTTGAATTTTTTGAAACTTTAAATTTTGAATTTTTTGATGTTTGAGATATAGGGCTCCAGGGAGCCCGGGAGCTAATAGCATTTTCTGTTAGTATATGGTACTACATGGATTATATCCTTCCCCTCATCATCTGCAACTGGTATACGTCCTGCTCTAGACTAATTCGCGATAGAACCGGAATAGTATTTTCATATCTAGTACTAGTATGTAATTATGTATATATGAACTATTTGATCAAACCCACAAGTCAGGAATGTAGACATTAAATTTGCATTTGCCTCTTCTGATGTATAGACATATCTTAGTAGTATGCACAAAGAATTCTTCAGCTACTCCCTCTTTTGACCTAGCCGCTGCCTCTTCTCCTCCTCCTCCATAGATTGGTTCCCCTTCTCTAGCTGGACTTGCCGGCGTCAGGAGGAGTGGGGAACCCCATCTATGGGTGGAGTTTTCAATAAAAATAGTATCTTCATAAGATTAAATTAGGGGTTTGGTAGCCAACTTGTTTTGGCATCAACGTCAATGAAGATGGCATCGTCTACAATAAGTAATTTTCGGCCCTTCGTTCGATGATGATATCTTCTTATTGGCGTCAATGGTGGTGTTGTTAGATTACAGTTCTATAGGTAAGGTCTTTCAGATCTTACTTTGCCAAGTCGATATTAGAATTTTTCTCATGGTTGCCGCGAGGAGGATTATCCTCACAATATTTGTCCCAACTGCTACGTCCTCGACAATGATGATTCGTATACTTGACTCTCCATCGACGTCGACCAGGCTGTTCGTCCTCTTTTCCCTGGAATATTGGTGTTGGTACTCTCGCTGATGTTGGTTGATTATTTTAATGGCTATGTGCGTGCACGTAGCCTTATCATTGCGGCTCAAATCAAAAATATGGGAGCACCTCTATTGGTATTTACACGTATATGGTATGATATTTGTGCCATTATCTTTTAGCTGCCTTCAGAAAAATACGAGATTATGTCATGGAAGAAGAATAGTTTGAATCCTCGAAGATTAGCTTATTTTCTTTTCAACTTTATTTTGCAATAGTTAAAGTCAGCTCTACTATGTACTACTCCCTCCGTTTCAAAATATAAGATATTTTAGCATTGTGAAGCAAGTTATTTAGACATCTTTTAGTGCGTAGGTTCACTCAAATATACATTAAAAGATATCTAGATGCATTTGCTTCAAAAATCTAGAACATCTTATATATAAAAACAGAGGGAGTATTTATTACTATAAATATATGTGGTATTAATTAAAAAAAGTAGTGGAGATACATGCCCTATGCCACAGCCCAGTTTTACGGTGATTCCTATGCTCCAATCAGGTCGGCGCTTTGCACCGCGCCGCACACCCCCGCGCGCGGTGTGGGCCGGCCCATTAGCGCCGACCTGGTCGGCTATTTTTTTCGTTCTTTTTTCTTTTTTTTTCTTTTTTTGTTGTTTTTCCTTTTTTCTTTTCTCTGTTTTATTTTCCCCTTTTTCTTTTCAGCTTATTTTTTCTTTTTCTTTTGCAACATTTTTAAAATGTTCAGATCTGATTTTTTTTGTTCAAATTTTGAAATGCATTCAAATTACGATTTTTTAAAAATTTTCGAAATTTGTTCAAATTTTGAAATTCGTTTAAATTATGAAATTCGTTCAAAAATTTTGATTTTCGTTCAAATTTTTAAATTCATTCAAATTTCGATTTTTGTTCAAATATTGGAAATTTCATAAATTTTGAAATTCGTTCAAATCCAATTTTCGTTCAAATTTTGAAATTTGTTCCAACTTAAAATTTGTTTTAATTTTGAAATTTGTTTTAACTAGAAACTTGTTCTAATTTGAAAAAAAATTCAATTTTAAATTTGTTTCAATTTGAAAATTATTCCGATTTAAAAAATTTCCCGATTTAAAATTTGTTGCGACTTTGAAATTTGTTCTAATTTGAATTTTGATCCGATTTTCAATTTATTTCGATTTAGAAATTTTAAAAAACAGTCGAAATAGGAAATGTGAAAAAGAAACAGCGAAAAAACAAACAGCGAAGAAAAAGCAAAAAAGCGGACGAATGCGAAATGGGCCAAGCCCACGACCAGCCAGAATGTGAACGTCCCAAAAAAAAAACGCGCAGAAACCGTCTAATGGGCCGGCCCAGTAACCATCGGGGTGTGTGGCGCGGGGTTCGCACCAATCAGGGTGGTGGAGTATAGGAGCTCCCCAGTTTTACCGAGAAGGCAAAAACTTCTACTACTACTATATGGGCCATGAAATCTGCGGAGGCCCTCCTAGCTCGTTGTAGCATTTGTGGGCCCAATGTAACCAGACTGTATCATTCGGCCCACGCTCCATTGCGAGCTCTATGTGAATCTGATACGTCGCCGCCGCCGGTCTCCCTCCGCCGATGCGTGTGCCGGTGCCACAGTGCTCATCGAACGAACCCTGCACACTGCTTGGACACGACTGTACATAAATGAGCTTGAGCACTCCGAGGCACGCGTCGATCAGAGTTAGCTGCATGCACTACCCTGTAGCGATCGGAACTGCACAGTCTTAAGTGGAGTACCTGCGCGCATACACTTGTTTTCACTTTCAGTTCCAGTGAAACTCCAAGTCCCAACGCCGTAGGCAGGAGGAGCAACACGCACCCAGGAGGAGTACATAGGTCGATCGTCGCACAGGCGTTCCTCTGTGCACGTACAAGTTTCTTGGTCTGGCTAGCACTTCCCGGTTCAGTTAACGGTGGTCTCTGAATCTACCGAACTCCATATTTAACAAACAGCGACGTGCATACTTGACCTTGATCGATCTAGCTACCGCCCATGGCGGCGGCGCTAGCTAGCACGTCACATCACGATACGAGTGATCGAGCGAGAGACAGCCGGCCGGCCGAGCCGTTTCCCATCCCGTTTTTATGGCGCAACCATCCTACTAGCTACTACTACTAGCTCAGTTAAGCTGCTCCTCGGCGCCGTCTTCGTTGATCGATCGATCCTTCACCTCGCCCGCCCGACGTCCCGTCGGTAGATGACAAGAGATCATAGTAGGCTATTACGCGCGTACGTCTCCCGCGCCCATCGCCAAACTGCTCGGCCAGCCGCGCCGCCGGTTTGAATGCGCCGTCCCACCGCAAGCTGCCGGGGATCCAGACGGCCGGCGGCCGCTGATTGCATGCATGACTAATCCATGGGACATGGCGATTCACGCGCGAGCCACACAGTAGGAGTGAGATTTTCGATACTCCTTGTATAGAAGGGTTTGGGGGAAGACTCATATGTATAATGCGTAGGGCTCCAGTATATATATTAGGCATGTCAGCCTAACTACTGAAAACACAAAGAACAGTGGATAGACAAGGTGTTTTGCGCTGCTCAACTGCACAGCTTTTCTATTCGTCTATTACTCCTTTTATTCGAGCTTACAACGGAAAGAGCGGCATGATGCAAGCTCCATGATCCGGATTAGTCGCGCCATCCCATGACCTGGTATCACGTTCTCCACAACGGCCACTAGCCTACAACTACGGAAGAAAGTTAACTGAATAACGACCTAGCTACGGCTTAACTGAGAAACGGTCAGAGGCCTAAAACCCTGCAGTGGATTATCTAACAAATCACTCTCTAATCCAATGCATACTACTTTATTTCTGCAACTCCAATCTTGGCTCGCAGTTCCTGAAATCTGACTCTTGCCAAAGCCTTCGTCAGAATGTCAGCTAGCTGCTCTTCAGTTCGGAGATGCTCCACTGTGACCTGCTTCTTCTCGACACACTCACGAATGAAGTGGTATCGAACCTCAATGTGCTTACTCCTGTCGTGGAACACAGGGTTTTTGCAAAGAGAGATCGTAGATTGATTGTCGATCTTCAGAACAAAGCTTGAGGCTTCCTTTTCTTTCAGATCGCCCAATAACCTTGCGAGCCACAGGCCTTGATAGGCGGCAGTAGTTGCCGCAATGTATTCAGCCTCGCAGGATGAGATTGCCACTATCCTTTGCTTCATTGACTGCTAGCTGATCGAACTTGTCCCGAGGAAGAAGATGCCACCACTCGTGCTCTTGCGATCATCAATGTCCCCGACGTGATCACTGTCACTGAAGCCAAGCAGACTAGCTTCATCTGTCGCCTTTTTGTAGCAGAGACCAAACATGCTCGTGCCAGCAATGTACCTCAGTAGGTGCTTGACGGCGTTCAGGTGTTCGACAGTGGGCTTCTCCATGAATCTGCTCACGAACCCCACGGCATAGCTGATATCCGGGCGGGTGTGAACAAGATATCGCAGACATCCGACGATACTGCAATACACCATTGCATCCGTTGGCTTTGCTGAACTTGTTTTGCTCAGCTTTAGCCTCGTCTCCATGGGCAGTGGGCAAGGATTGCAGTTCGTCATCCCACTGCGCTCCAGAATCTTCCTTGCATACGCAGCCTGGCTCAGCGTGATGCCATTGCTGCTCTGCCGGACCTCGATTCCCAAGTAGAAACTCAGAAGACCGAGATCACTCATCTTGAAACGCTGCATCATCTCCGCTTTGAACAGACGGAGTTCTTCCTCGTTGGAGCCCGTGATGACGAGATCGTCGACGTACACGCCGACGAGGAGTCTTGACTTGCCAGAACCGCGTGTGTACACAGCGTGTTCCAGCTCGCTCCGGTGGAAACCAAGCAGGTGCAGCTCGGCGTCGAGCCTGGCGTTCCACGCCCTTGGGGCTTGCTTGAGCCCGTACAGAGCTTTCTTGAGACGAAGCACCTTGTGCTCCTCTCCTTTCACCTCGAAGCCAGGTGGCTGCGTGACATAGACGACCTCCTCGAGCTCGCCATTCAAGAATGCAGACTTCACGTCCATGTGATGGACGCTCCACCCTTCGTGCGCTGCAAGGGCGATGAGAAGGCGTACAGACTCCATTCGTGTGACTGGTGCGAACACCTCCTCGTAGTCGATGCCGGAGCGCTGGACGTAGCCCTTTGCAACGAGCCGCGCCTTGTGCTTGGAGACGTTGCCGGTGGAGTCTTTTTTCACCTTGTAGACCCACTTGAGGCCTATGGGACGGTGACCGGCGACGGGGTCGACCAGCTCCCAGGTTCCGTTCTCCATGATCGCGTTCATCTCCTCGTCCATGGCGCATCGCCACCAAGCGTGATGCTCGGCGGTGGCAAAATTGGCCGGCTCGTCCTCTGCGGTGAGGTGTAGTTCGACTGCACCCACATCGATGATGTTCTTCATCGTCCTGAAGCGATGCGGCTCCTCCTCATCATCATCATTGTCAAGGTACAGCTCAGGTCCTGGCGGTGGAGACACGAACTCCACGCCCGTGTCTGGCGAGGATGCTGTAAGGGTATTTTACCCTTCAACTTATTTTTGGTTAGTGATGACACGTGAGCTAGTGTTGGACTAATAGTTTCTTCTAGTGTCATTTTCAGGTTTTAGTCCAATTCTTTGGTGAGCTGAGATTGGAGGCCCCCCCATTCATATTAAGAGCGAAGCGGCGGTGTTTTTCTTTTTCTTTCTTACTTTTACTTGAGTTCATAGGAAACACCGCACTATTAAGATGGGTTGTCTCGATGGACTCGTGGGTTTGATTTCTTGCTAACCAAACACTTTTTCCCACTTGCCTCATTTCCCTAATGAAGAGTATTTTTAGTTCGTTTGGAGAAAAGAAAGTTTTGGAAGGTTTTCTGGTTCTCGGTTTAGTTTCCGGTTTGACCAGAAATCACACCGGAAATCCAACCGGAAAATTTTGGTTTCAACCGGATTCTGGACCGGACTAGCTCGGCCAGGCCCAGACATGTTTTTGGGCTTGCTCGGTTTGGTTCCGGTCCCAGGCTCGGTCTGAACCGGAAATTTCCGGTTTGGTTTTCGGTTTCACCGGAATTCCCACCGGGAATTTCCGGTCCAACCGGGAATTAAGCCGGAAACCCGAGATTCGACCCAAACGGTCATTTTCTCCCCACGGACTATAAATACACCCCTTCTTCTCCGAAGGGGTAAGTTGACCAGCTCCAAATCATAAAATCTTATCCTCTCTCTCTTCTCCATTAATGAGCACCTCAAGCTAAGGGGATCTCTCATTCTACCCAACCAAATCCAAATCCCTTTGGTAGAAAGAAAGAGGAGGCCCCGATCTACATCTTCACCAAGCCAAATTTCATTCCCCCTTGCGTTCATCGAGATTACTTGTTACTCTTGGGTTTGTGGGAAACCCTAGGCGGCTAGGGTCGCCCGGAGGCATTCGGCTTGTGATTCGCCCCGTGGAAAGTTTGTGAGGGTTTGGAGACCACCCTAAGGTCTACCACAAGTGATTGGGCTCCTACTTTGTGGAGGAGGCTCAAGGAGAAGAAGGTGAGCCTTCGTGGCGCTTGAGTACCCTTCGTGGGGATTCACACCTCTCCAACGGTGACTAGCTCTCTCCCA